>CM053764.1:85948336-85967338 GCA_028658305.1 Pachyuromys duprasi
TGGGAAAGACCCTAGAACTCATTGGCACAGGAGACTACTTCCTGAACAGAACACCAACAGCACAGGCTCTAAGAACAACAATCAATAAATGGGACCTCATGAAGCTGAAAAGCTTCTGTAAAGCAAAAGGCACTGTCATCAAAATCAAATGACAGCCTACAGACTGGGAAAGGATCTTCACCAACCGTATATATGACAGAGGGCTAATATCCAGTATATATAAAGAACTCAATAAGTTAAAAAGCAACAAATCAAGTAATCCAATTAAAAAATGGGGTATGGAGCTAAACAGAGAACTCTCTGTAAAGAAATGCTCAATGTTCTTAGCCATCAGGGAGATGCAAATGAAAACAACCCTGAGATTTCACCTTACCCCTTTCAAAATGGCTAAGATCAAAAACTCAAATGACAACACATGCTGGAGAGGATGTGGAGAAAGAGGAACCCTCCTCCATTGCTGGTGGGAATGTAAATTTGTACAACCATTCTGGAAATCAATTTGGCGTTTTCTTAGACAATTAAGAATAGTGATTCTTCAAGATCCAGCTATACCACTCCTAGGCACATATCCAAAAGATATTCAAGTATACAACAAGGACATTTGCTCAACTATGTTTGTAGCTGCTTTATTTGTTATAGCAAGAACCTGGAAACAACCCAGATGTCCCTCAGTTGAGGAATGGATACAAAAATTGTGGTACTTTTACATAATGGAACACTACTCAACAATTAAAATAGAGGAAATCATGAAATTCGCAGGCCAATGGTGGGACCTGGAAATGATCATCCTGAGTGAGGTATCCCAAAAGTAGAAAGAAACACATGGTATATACTCACTTATATAGTCCTATAAGATAGGATAAACATACCAAAATCTATACACCTAAAGAAGATAAACAACAAAGAAAGAGGACCTGGTGTAAGTGGATTAAACCTCACTTAGAAAATCAAATGGGATGGACATTGGATGTAGGAGAAAACAAGTAGCAGGACAAAAGCCTACCACAGAGGGCCTTGGAAAGACTCTACCTAGCAGAGTTTCAAAGCAAATATTAAGAAATATAACCAACCCTTTGGCAGAGTTCAGGGAATCATATGAAAGAAGGGGGAGTTAGTATGACCTGGAGAGGACAGGAGTTCCGCAAGGACCAAATATATCAGGGCACAGGGGTCTTTTATGAGACTGTCTCCCCAACCAAGGACCATGTATGTATGCAGCAAATGCTAGTTCAATATCCAAGTGGGTACACTAGTAAGGGGAACAGGGACTATTTTGGACATGAACTCAATGGCTGGCTCTTCGACCTCCCTGTCCCCCCGAGGGAGGAGCAGCCTTGCTAGGCCACAGAAGAGGACATTGCAGCCATTCCTGAAGAGACCTGATAAGCTAGTTAGATGGAAGGGGAGGAGGTCCTCCCCTATCAGTAGACTTGGAAAGGGTCAGGGAGGAGACGAGGGAGGGAAGGGAGGAATAGTGAGGGAATGCGGGAGGGGGCTACAGCTGGGATACAAAGTACATAACCTGTGATTAATATAAAATAAAAATGTTAAAATTTAAAAAAAACAAAATGACACAGACACACAAACAAAAACCAAAACAAAACCATGTAATGCTGTGATTTGGATGTGGTATAATTACTTAATTGTGTTACCTAAGAAAAGTTCTGGAATGGGAATAGGTGACTAACATCATGAACTTCTTAAACCTAAGTAAAGGAAATAAACTAACAAAATATGCAAGACATGCTTGCTTGCTCTCTCTTTCATTATTGATACATTTATATACGGGATCTATGTGCACACACGATATATGTGTATATATGTAATCTATGTATACAGAACTTCCCTTCTCCACTGTGACCAAAGGGGAAGCTTCATCCTTTAACATTGGTACAGTAAGAAAGTCTATATTTAAACCTAAAAAGCATATGAAGTTTTAAGTATCGATTCAATTAAAACCTACACGTTAGCCTGTCATTGTAAAACAAAAGTTAAGGTAAATGTACACCTGAATTAAACCTTTTTCTCTTATATTATATTCAATTTCTTTAATTTGTTCAGAGATCTTTGAGGAATCTAATTACGTGTAAATGAATCATAAGAAGAGGGTACTCTCTGGATACTTTGAACTTCCTTGGAAAATATTAATCATTGATCTACCTTCCACTTCTTAATCATAACCTGCTAGATCTTTTAAGTTACAGTCAGTATTTTTTAGTGTGATCCTTAGTGGGCATGCACCATGCTAATTAAGCATTTATTTTTATTATTAAAAATTCTGTATAATTATTTATGTAATTTAGACTAATTTTCAGAGAAGAAATTATTCTTCCACAAAAGTGATCAAAGAGGCCAGAATATGCTCTCCTGCTGTTCTTGTGTCAATACCTCTAATGCCTGTAGAGAGCCACTTGTTTGTCAGGCTGCTTTGTTATTGGGCTCTCAGAGAAAAACATGTTTTCACCCTGGCCTTCACCTAGAGTCAAAGATAGAAAGGTTGTTTTGTCAAGTTCACTTCCTTTTGTTTGTGTGAGGATTACACAGACAGGTGGTTGAGGTAAACAAGTTTGACTTCTTCATGAACCCCTTCATTGTATCAAGGTGCTTTGCTCTAATTATAAAAAGGGACTGTAGACTAAACTGGTGTGACAGTTTCTACTGGCAGCCCTCTCAAACAGATCCCATGTGTAGTGTGTTGGTTTTTAAATTTTCTTTCAATTCTCACTCCCCACTCAAGAACTGTTCAACTCTGCCAGTGAGATCCAGCAAATGATCATGTTTCTCTCTCCTAAGAAGCTATTCTCTTTTTTTGCCTCCTGATTCAAAAGTAATTACTTCTATTACTTCTTACTCACTGTCAGGAAGAATGGATTACTGTCAGTTATTATTTGATACTCAGTAGGGGAATCTAAAGACTGCCAAGATAATATAGGCATCACCATCAGCCTTGGTTGCTTCTCAGAACCTGAATGGTAGACCCTGTTCCTGAAGACACTACACATGTCTGACACAATCCTGTGAGGAACTGAGCTGGAAATTACCTGGAAGCCTCCTCCGTGAGGGAAAAGCCTTCATATACCTGAAAGTGCTATGCAAAGGGTGAAGGGAGAAAATAAATTAAATTTGCTACCCAGCTGTAAAGCCTACAAAGGACAATAATGACCAGGATGGCAAGATATCTTCAAGGGTGAATAGTGGAACTTATGTCTTAGATGTAACCAAGGGCCACTAATTGGACTTAAGGCCTACTTCAATAAGAGGGCATTTCATGAATGGTACTGTAAACCTAGCCAACTATCTGTGGCTAGATACTAGAGGATAACCTACTATAGGTACTTTCCTAAATGAGCATAATGTATAATATATTCTAAATATGTATTCTTATATGCACAGGTAAATATAGCCCTCTCATCTCTTCAGAGGAGCTTTTACTTGTAAAAGGAAGCATCCCAGGAGTGCCCAAACTTACACTCCAGGAACATCATGGAAGACAGTTAGAATAACTATAACAAGTTGCTGTGTGCTTATTTTCTTATCGATGTTGGTGGTGATAGAGCTTTTTTTTCTTTTATTGAAAATTTATTCTTTTCTCATATAATATATCCTGATTATACTTTCCCCTACCTCTACTTCTCTTAGTTCCTCCCCACCCCATCCCCCAATCTGGATCCACCCCTTGTCTATCTCATTAGAAAAGAACAGATTTCTAAGAGAAACAACCAAACATGACAAAATAAAATATAACAAGATATAATATCAAAGTTAGACATGGAAAAACAACAGAAGAAAAAGAGTTCTAAGAGCAGGCACAAGAGTCAGAGACCCATTTGTTCTCACAGTCAGGAGTCCTGTAAAAATACATTATATATATATATATGTGTGTGTGTGTGTGTGTATGTTAGTATTTTTAACATATATGTATATGTTATTTATATAATATATATGTATTTTATATACATAAAATAGTATGTACATAGTATATATATAGTAGTACACACACACACACACACACATATATATACATATATAATGTATATAATAGCTATTAGCTGTGTATGCAGACAACCTGGAGTAGACCCATATAGGGGTGCTTGCTGCTACAGTCACTATGAGCTCATATGAAGCTTGGTTATCATTTAATTAACAACTAATATCCACTTATAAATGACTACATACCATATTTATCTTTCTGGGTTTGGATTACCTTACTCTGGATGAGTTTTTATTTTTAATTTTTTTTTAAATTTTCAATACAGGGTTTCTTTGTGTAGCCATGCCTGTTCCTGGAACTCACGCTATAGACCAGGCTGGCCTTGCACTCACAGAGATAAACTTGCTTTTGCCTCCCAAGTGCTGGGATTAAAGGCATGCAGCACCACCGCCTGGCTTAGATGATTTTTTTTTCTAATTTGCTGGAAATTTTCATGATATCCTTTTTATTTTGTTTTGTTTTTTGAAACAGGATCGCTCTGTGTAACCTTGACTATCCTGGACTCACTTTGCAGACCAGGGTGGCCTCAAACTCATAGCGATCTGCCTACCTCTGTCTCCTTGAGTAGATGTCCTTTTTCAAATTGCTGAGTAATAATACTCCATTGTATAAATGCACCACATCTTTATCCATCCTTTTGTTGAGGGGCATCTAGGTTGTTTCCAGTTTCTGGCTATTATGAATAAAGCTACAATGAACATGGTTAAGCAAGTGTCCTTGTGGTAGGAATGGACATTCTTTCAAAATATGCCAAGAATGGTATAACTGGGCCTTGAGGTAGATCAATTCCCAAATTTCTGAGGAACTGCCATATTGATTTCTATAATAGCTGTAGAAGTTTGTCCTCCCACCAGCAATGGAAGAGTGTTCCCCTTACTCCACATCCTCCACAATGTGTGCTGTCATTTCTGTTATTAACCTTAGCCATTCTAAGAGGTATAAGATGAAATTTCAATGTAGTTCTGACTTGCATTTCCCTTATGGCTAAGGATGTAGAACATTTAAGTGTTTCTCATCCATTTGAGATTTCTAGATTGAGAATTCTTTGTTGAGATCTCTTATTTATTTTTAAATTGGATCATTTGGGTTTTTTTATATCCAGTTTCTTGACTTCATTATCTATTTTGAATATTAGTTGTCTTTAGTTTTCCTCTTTCAGAAGTGAAGTTGTTAAAAATCTTTTCCCATTCTGCAGGCTGCCGCTTTGTTCAAATGACAATGTCTTTCACTTTATAGAAGATTTTTACTTTCATGAGATTTCATTTATTAAATGCTGATTTTAGTACCGACACAAATCTGGTCTGAATCTTGAGGCAGGAAGACATACACCTTTAATCCATATAGCATCTTCAACAAATGGTACTGGTGAAATTGGATGTCTGCATGAAAATATTAACATATTTACACCCTGCACAAAACTCAAGCCCAAGTGGCTCAAAGACCTCAACATAAAACCAGACACATTGAACCTGATAGAAGAGAAAGTGTGGGATGGTCTTGAATATATTTATACAGAAGACAGCTTTCTGGACAGAATACTGAGAGTACAGGTTACCTGGTGGAATTTTTTAAATCACTTATGTATAGCATCATATCATCTGGAAATAACAATACTTTGACTTCTTCCTTTCTAATTTGTATCCCGTTGACCTCCTTCAGACATCTTATTGCTTTAGCTAAAACTTCAAGGATATATGGAGAGAGTGGACAACCTTGTCTTATTCTCAATTTTAGTAGAACTGCTTTGAGTTTCTCTCCATTTAATCTGACATTAGCTATAGGCTTGCTGTAAATTGCCTTTTATATGCTTATGTATGTCCCTTGCTTCCCAATCTCTCTAGTCTACTTTTTCAGATATTAAAATGGCCAAAGCAGCTTCCCCTCTTATGTCCATTTGCTTGAAATTATCTTTTTCTAACCCTTAACCCTGAAGTAATATCTATTTCTGATGCTTTGGTGCAGCAAATGGATGGATCCTGTTTTGCATCCATTCTGTTAGTCTGTGTTTTTTTATTGGGGAATTGAGACCATTAATGTTGAAAGATATTACTGACCAATGATTACTGATTCCTATTATTATTTTGTTGCTGCTGCTGATGTTATGTGTATGCGTGTTTGAGTGTGTGTGTGTGTGTATTTCCCTTCGTTTGATTTTACTTCTATGAAATTATTTCCTATGTTTTCATGGGTGTAGTTGGTTGGGTTGGAGTTTTTCTTCTAACACCTTCTATAAGGTTGGATTTGTAGATGGATATTCTTTTAATTTGACTTTATCATAGAATATCTTATTTTCTTCACCTATGGTGATTGAAAGTTTTGCTCGTGACTAGGTGCAGTGACACGCACCTATTATCTCAGCACTAAGGGAAGCAGAGGCAGGCAGATCTCTGTGAGATCAAGGCTAGCCTGGTCTACAAATTGAGTCCAGGACAACCAAGCCTACATGGAGAAATCCTGTCTCAAAAAAAAAAAAGTTTTGCTGGCTATAGTAGTCTGTGCTGCATATGTGGTCTCTGAGAATCTGCAACACATCTGTCCAGTCCCTTCTGGCTTTAAGAATCTCTGTTGAGAAGTCAGGTATAATTATAACAAGTCTGCCTTCATATGGTGGTTAGTATTCTTCCCTTGAAGATTTTAATTTTCTTTCTTTATTCTGTATTGCTTAGGATTGTGATTTTTATGTAACCAGGGGACCTTCTTTTCTGGTCCAATCTATTTGGTGTTCTGTATGCTTCTTAGATTATTGTAAGCATTTCTTCTTTAAACTAATAAAATTTTCTTCTGCGGTTTTGTTGAAAAGATTTTCTGGGGCTTCAAGCTGTTTTTTTGTGTTTGTTTTGTTTTGTTTTCTCCTTCTTCTATATCTATTAGTCTTATGTTTGATCTTTTCAGTGTCCAGGATTTCCTGGATGTTTTGTGCCAGTTGTTTTTTGTTTTGTTTTGTTTGTTTTTAGATTTAACACTTTCTTTGACCATTGCATCCATTTTTTTTATCGTATCTTCAGTGCTTGAGATTTTCTCTTCCATCTCTTGTATTCTGTTGATGAAGCCATCCTCTATGGTTCTTGTTAGCATTCCTAAAGTTTTTATGTCCAGAATTCTCTCAGTTTGGGTTTTCTTTATTGATTCTATTTTCTATTTCAGGACTTGAACAGTTTTGTTCATTTCCTTTGAATGTTTGCTTGCTTGTTTGTTTGTTTTGTTCTCTCTCCTCTGTGTGTGTGTGTTTCCAAATTTCTGCAAGGGATTCATTCATTTCTTCTTTAAGGATCTCTATCATCAAGGCTGTTTTAAAGTCTTTTTCTTGTGCTTCAACTATGTTGAAATATTTAGGGCCTGATGGTGGTAAGATAACTGGATTCTAGTGAAGACATATTGCATTGGCTGTTATTGGGTTTTTACTTTGGCATCTGGGCATTTGGGTTTAAGATGATTATGGATCTAGATGCTGATTTCTGGATTTGCCTTTTATGAGTGGGTGCTTTGTTCCTTGTTCTGTTTCCTATCTGGGTTTTCAGAGAGTGTGTTGCCTGTGTGTTGCCTGTATATTCATAGGGAATGCTCGTTGTTGAGATACTGGGATGAGTTTGGGAAACAAAGGTGGATTCTTTGAGGCGGGGGGGGGGGGTCAGAAATGAAAGGGAGAACACAGCAGGTTCCCAGCTACAGAGCTGAGGAAGAGACTGAGGGGACTGAATCTCAGTAGAAGCAGAAGTGTGGGTCTGCCTTCAAGCCTACTTATTGAAGTAGAAGGGGGTGCCTGCTAGAGTTGGAGTCTGGGACAAAGCAACACTTTGAGGGAGAAAGGTTAGAGGGAGAAGATCTGTGGGGTCCACATGAGATGAGAGGTGGGTCAGGGAAGGCAGCTAATGTGTTCTGCTGCAGAGCTGGGGTAAGGCTGGGAGTTTGGTTTTGAAGAAACAGAGAGGGATATATGTACACCAGGCTGGCCTCTCACAGTGATCCACTTACCTCCATACACACACACACATATAGTTTGTACACACATACATGCATGCATAGGTATATCTATAGAGTAATAATAATCAAAGAAAAAGAGGCTTGAAAGTAGGGACAGGATGGGCTCAACTGAGAATTACTGGAGAGGGCTGGAAGGAGAAAAAAAAGGTGCAACATTAAAAAAATTCTATTTCTATTTTTAAAGCCCATTTTAAAAGCAGAAAATAAGAAAGAAAGAAAAAGAAAGCGGCTTAGAGTTCTCAAACACCTACTTTAATGTTATTAAATGCCTCTACCTCCCTATCAATGCCTCAGACTTACATAGGAGATTAGTAGGGATATGGACTATAGACCTCTGAGCTCCTGCCTGCTGGTAAGAGTCCAGGGGTTCTTTAGGGATTACCAAGCTCAGGCATCAGGATCGCAGCCTTCTAGCGAGAAACTGCTAAACAGCAGCTGCAGAACTATTCAGTAGAAGCGGCCAGACTCCGCCCAAAAAACCTGAGTTCCCCCCCACCCCACCCACACACACACACACACACATACGAAGGGGCAAAACTCCACCAAAGCAGCGCGAAAAGTTCTCTGGACCTTTTGGCTAAAACCAGCAAAGCGATGCAAACTGTTGCAAAACAGAGAAATGCAAAAGGCTGTGCCTCACTGTGGGCTTCTATTTATCCCTTCTCAGAGTCCACATGAGGGTGTTTTCCAGCTCTCAGAAACCACACCCCTCACATACATGGCCTTTTCGGATGACTATCATCACTAGCGCCTTTTCACAGGAGCTGTTTTCTGAGGGGGCTGCTTTCAGAGGGGGAGAAATATTCTCACACTTGGGACCGAAACACACCCCAAACAAACAAATAAAAAAACCCCAAACAACAACAAAAAACCAAAAACATTCATATGACACAACTGAGTTTCCAAAGAAATCAGAAACTTTCACTTCAAAATACTGTAAGAGCCAGTGAACCAGGACATCTTTTGCAAGGCAACGTCTTCTATATATGACACACAAAAAGCTGCATCCATGAAATCTCAAAAATATGGTCACCTAAACAAGACTAGCACAATGACGCTAGTTGATATACCAAAGTAGAGGGGGAAAATCTCACAGGACTCCACCCTTAGATGAGAAACTACTGGCTATTAATGACATCCAAGTGAAGGCAAGTCAGTCTTCTCCAAAGATGAGCCCCCCGATAACTGATCCACTCCTGGATGGTCTCACACACGCACACACACACACACACACACACACACACACATAAGCACACCTACGTGCACACCACTAAATGGACCCAGCAGGTTGTATGTGCATGCATGCATGCATATATATATATATATATATATATTCTCTATTTATTTACTTTGTGTGTGTGTGTGCTGTGCTCATGCCATACCATGCATGTTTTACCGTTTATATATATATATAAACTAAAGAACACATCATGACTTGGAAATAGGAAGAAGATACAGGAGGAGTTGAAGGAGATTTTAGAAATGATGTGAGCACAGCACTCATGAAGTAAATTCTCAGAAAACTTTGATGAAATAAAATGAATACCTGACCTGCCCATTCCAAAAGCCTGTTACAAAGAATGAAGATAAAAGTGATTCGAAAATTGTTCTTTATGAAGGAGCTATTACGGTGTCAGTGAAAGCAATGATGAAGTTTTGGTTTGCAGTATTGCAGACATAAGAAGACGGTCAAAGACAAGCAAGATCTGCAAAGAGCACAAACTAGACATATGTATTCACCAAAGAAAATAGTTACAGTTCTTAGAGAAAACAACAACAACAAAAAAACATCTTTGTTTGAACATCACTGTAGAATCTTCATAATTTTGAGTGTTAGTATAATCACGGTGTTGATGGTAGCAGGATAATAAAGTGAGCTGAACTGAGCTTGTGACCCACAGTTTAAAATCACCCCCATCACTAGTTTACTTTGTGACTGTGGGACACTCACTGGTCACTTGTACCTCTGGAAAAGGTAGCTGAGTGTAGGAATGCGCCTGCTCTCTGTCTATCTCTGAAGAAGCAGTTTCAAGGCTGAAGATAAATGTTTTTGGAGGTGAGCTGAAACACTCAGGAAACCCTGGGGCAGTCACAGACAGTATCATGGATCTTTGGCTTTTACAGTTTCCTTAGTGATGTTACAGGCATCATTTATTACTTTTTTTCGGGACCACAGTATTTCAGTATTGAAAAGGAAAGCACTTGGCATTTTATCTGGTCAGTTATGTGAGTGCGTTTCTTTTACAATTCTATAATAAATGTGTGATCAGCTGGTCTGTGCTGGAATGTTCCAGCTGTGTGGAATTATTTCACCAGAGCACCAGATCCCATTTTCAAGAGTTATACGATTAGAATTCCCTCAGGAGAACTCTGTGATGATGTAGCAGCCACCCAGAAGTATTCATCATATGCTCACCACATGAGCTCATCTGATCTTCAAAATACCTCCTGACTCCATTTTCTGTACTTAACTTGAGCCAAGGCCACTCAGTCTATACCCAGAACAGAGGCTTACACCTGCCAGGCTGTGCCTCCGGACATTACTTCCAACCAGTCTGCACCTCTCACAAATTTTATATTTATGCAAATACTGGGCAGATAGACTAGAATTCCTCTGCTCCATGGCTTCCCCTCTTAATAAGATCTACCGTTATTGTAGGATGCTTGCTGTTTTTGATGAATCATATTGACAAACTATTATTAACTAACATCTACAGTTTGAATTAGAGTAAACTCAGGAGCTTTCGACAAATGTGTATTGTTGTGTAAACATCATTATAGTGTGACACAGAATGCTTTCACTTCCTTAACATCCCTCTACATGACACCTATTATCTCTTCCCTCCCTCCAAACCTCTGGTACTCACTGATCTTAGGTCATATAATACACAGATATTTTGTACTGACCTTTTCCGTGGATATATATTTTTAAGTTCCCCCATAATTTTTAATGGTTACACTTTGCTTTTAATAGTCAATAAAGCTTTATTGTACACTCATACTGCAGTTTGCTTTATCCATTAACCACAGAGTAATACTGATTACTTTCAAATTTTGGCAATCATAACTAAAGCTACTATACCATATAAAACTACTATACCATAGAGAAGGGTATATTTTGTTTTGTAAAGAACTGATAAAACTGTGCTTTAAAATGGTGTTGGTAAGGGCTGGGGCAATGAATCAGTTGCTAAAAGGCTCGCCTTGACAGCGTAAGGACGTGAGCTCAGTCCCTAGAATCCATGAACAAGGTCTGGGAGGTGTGGACTTCTCAGAAATTCATCTGTCTCTGTCTTCCAAGGGTGGGATTTCATTACCAACTAGACTTGCTGAACCTTCAAATTTCAGGTAAAAATGAGGGAAACTGTCTCTAAAATGGTGGCTGACATACTGAAAAATGACATCTAATGTTGACCTTTAATCTCATCCTATGTCTACACATACATACATACGTACATGTAACCACTCGTTTTGACACACACACACACACACACACACGTAAGAAGGAGGTGCCAAGGGATGGTAATGACAATGAATGATGGTTCACAGCTGTTGCTCCACACCTCCCTAGCACTGGTCGACACTGTTTAGGTTTCTATCATTCTAATGAGTATGTAGTGATATACTATTGTTTTAATTTTCTTTCCTCTAATAACCAAAATATTGAACATCTGTAAACAGGTTTTGTTTTTGAGGATTTTATACATGAGTTCTGTATTTGCTTCATTTCCCCTCCCCCTCTTTCTTCTTCAACTTGTCTTTTGACTACCTCTAACATCTACCTCCTTTGCTTCTTTATTATTGTTGTGCACACACACATATATACATACATATATGTTATATATTAATACATATACATATTACTTGCTCAGTCCATTTAGTGTTGTTCATACGTGTATGTGTTTAGGGATGACTGCTTGGATTGGATAACCTATCAGAGTTCCTTCCTGATTCTCTCTTTCATGAGCCTTTAACTTCCAGAATCCCTTCATCTAGGAATGGTACTTTGGACCAATAACCCCATTTGTGTTGGGATGTCAACTGGTGCTGCCATTTTTCAGTTAGTCTTTGGATAACTTTATTGTTAAGATTTTATGGGTGCCATCAGAATGGCAAAAACTCAAATGACAACACATGCTGGAGAGGTTGTGGAGAAAAGGGAACCCTCCTCCATTGCTGGTGGGAATGCAAACTTGTACAACCACTCTGGAAATCAATTTGGCGCTATCTTAGACAATTAGGAATAGTGATTCCTCAAGATCCAGCTATACCACTCTTAGGAATATATCCAAAAGATGCTCAAGTACACAACAAGGACATTTACTCAACCATGTTCGTAGCAGCTTTATTCATAATAGCCAGAACCTGGAAACAACCCAGATGTCCCTCAGTTGAGGAATGGATACAGAAATTATGGTACTTTTACACAATGGAATACTACTCAGCAATTAAAAATGAGGAAATCATGAAATTTGCAGGCCAATGGTGGGACCTGGAAATGATCATCCTGAGTGAGGTATCCCAAAAGCAGAAAGAAACACATGGTATATACTCACTTATATAGTCCTATTAGATAGGATAAATATACTAAAATCTATACACCTAAAGAAGATAAACAAGAAAGAGGACCCTGAGTAAGATGATCAATCTGCACTTTGATAGACAAATGGGATGGACATTGGATGTAGGAGAAAACAAGCAACAGGACAGGAGCCTACCAGAGAGGGCCTCTGAAAGACTCTACCTAGCAATGTATCAAAGCAGATATTAAGACTCACAACCAAACCTTTGGCAGAGTGCAGGGAATCATATGAAAGAAGGGGGAGTCAATAAGACTTGGAGAGGACAACAGCTCCACAAAGACCAAATAGATCAGGGCACAGGGGTCTTTTATGAGACTGTTTTCCAACCAAGGACCATGTATGGATACAACCTAGAACCCCTGCTTGGATATAGCCCATGGTAGCTCAGTATCCAAGTGGGTACCCTAGTAAGGGGAACAGGGACTATTTCTGTCATGAACTCAGTGGCTGGCTCTTCGACCCTCCCCACCCCCTGAGGACATTACAGCCAGCCCTCAGGAGACCTGATAAGCTAGGGTCAAATGGAAGGGGAGGAGGTCCTCCCCTATCAGTGGACATGGAAAGGGGCAGAGAGGAGATGAGGGAGGGATGGGGAGAGTGGGAGGGAATGAGGGAAGGGGCTATGGCTGGGATACAAAGTACCTAACCTGTGATTAATATAAAAATAAATAAATTAGAAAAGATTTTATGGGTGTAATTTCCTGTCATATACAGAAACTTCTAGTTCATAGAGACACTGTGGTTCTCTGGCTCTTATAATCTCTTCACCCTCATTTTCTGCAATGTTTCCTGAGCCTTAGGTGTAGGGGTTATAATTGTAGCCATATCAGTTGGGGTTGGACACCTCATGGTCTATTGTTCTCTATATGTTTTGAACAGTTGTGGGTTTCTGTGATGGCTTCCATACACTGCAAAACTGATGGCTTCCATACGCTGATGGGGGTTTAAAACTGTGCTTATCTGTGGATATAAGGATAGGTATTTAGAGTGCTGTTGGGAATTATACTGGTTTAGGAAAGTAGCTTTATTAGGTTCTACTTTAGGGTTTGTGGTCTCACCAGCCATAAATAGTTGACTAAGTTTACAGTACCAGACACGAATTCACTCCTGTTGAGTAGGCCTTACATCCTATTAGGTGGCTTGTGGCTACTTCTTTTGGGTGTGCTAGTCATTGTTGTTGCTCGTAGACTTTTACAGCTAGGTAGGGATTTTGAGTTCATGTCTCCCTTGGCAGTTTGTGTAGTACCTTCAGATACTATAAGAGCTATTTTTAAAGGAGGAGACTTCCAAGTCATTTCCAGCTCAATTTTTCCAAGTCCTGGGTCTGAAGTGTATAGTGACTAACAGCAATAGCCTATGTTGTTTTAAGAGTCTCTTGAAGTCCTGGAAGCAACCACTCGGGGTGAGGTTTCCTATACCTGGGTCTGGGTCTTCTATTAAACAGTTTATGGTTCTTGGGGTGAGCAGTTATTTTTTACATGTATGTCTTTGATGATGTATGCATCTTGCTGGTTTTCTTTTAGAGGCATTGAGATTAAGCCCAGGATTCTTTATATGCCAGGAAGTCTCTCTACTACTGAGATGCACTCTTAATTCTTTCTTTCAATGGGGTCTCAATAAACTGCAGGGCTGGCCTTGAATTGACAGGGTGTCAGTCAGACCTTGAATTTATAATCTCCCTGATTCATTCACCACTCCAAATGGCTAGAATCTTGAGCATCAAGACCATCAGATCTTTTATTTGTCTTTAATTGTTCTTGTTTTTTTATTGTCAAGAGACTCTTCCTATGTATTGAATTCAGTCTTTTCTCAGCCATATATTCTGCAAAAGTCACCTCTTTGTCTCTGGCATGTCTGTTCATTTCTTAACAGTAGCTTTGCAAAGAAAATATTTTTAATCTTAATGACTTATCATTTTCTTTTTTCATAAATCTGGCTTTTGGCATTTTCATCTTTAAAAAAAATCACCACCTAATATACCAGAAATTTCTTATCTACAGTTTGTTTTCCTCTCCCTTAATCTCTATTCCCATATGCTGGGATCTGCTCATCTATCCGTTAGTCACTTCCATTTGGGAGACAGTTCCTCCATGTCCTCAGTTCTCGACTAGATGTAACATATCATTTGTTTAAGGTTTGGTTGGCTTTTATCTTATTGTTAGAAGCGGAGTGATACCTTAAGCTCCTTACACGTTGGACCGGAAGGTGGCATTCCAGTTTATAATTTTAATAAAGAACAAAATTTTTCAATGGAAGCATTTAAATGTATATACAATGTAATATATACTATGACAAATATTTACATAACTTATTACCCCTTAACTTGGGTTCATTATCATTCTTCTTCATTGATCATTAACTCAGTATAATAAATAAAAACACAGCAACAAGTATTTTGCCAGAAACAAATATTACATAAAATTTTTACCAAAAATCAATAACCTCTGAGAATATTTTGTGGCATTTTATTGCAGTGTATACGTAAACTTTGTTCTATTTTCTCCTTTCATTTCTTCCTTTCTTCCTTTTTTCTTTCCTTCCTCTGTCCCTTCCTTTTTCCCTTGTCCCCTCCTTCCCACAGGCTCACTTGTTGAACACTCTGTCCTCAACTTGTAGCACTATTAACAGAGATTGTGATACATGTAAGGGGTGGTCTTAGCTGGAGAAAGTGGGTCACTGGAGGAAGGTTAATGAAAGTTATTCCTGTCCTTGGTTTCTTCCTCTCTTACTACTTAATGTGTGGCAAGACATCACTAATACATGCTCCATAGTATTCTGCCCAAAGTGTACAGGGACAAGCAGTCATGATCTGGGACCTATGAAACTACAAGTCAAAAGAAGTCTTCCCTTCCTTGAATGTTTGTATCTGTTTATTTTTCCCAGAAAAAAACACTGTATTATTTAATTTATAAAATGCTATATTATATAGTATAATACATTTTTCACAGAAAATTACCATGTTATATTTTATTTTATTATTATCTCTTTGCTTTCTTAAGAGATAGAAAGAAAAGGATCCAGGCTGGAGGGAGAGGTAGGGGGGAGATGGGAAAAGTAGAGGGAGAGAAAACTGTATTCAGGATATATTATGTGAGAAAAAAAATACCTTTTTTCAATAAAATGAAAAAATGGCTCTGGAATGCATATGCATCTATTTTGCTAGCATGTTTATAAATCAGTCAGACATGTCTGTCTCTGTTGCATAGCTGCCAGATGACCCACACCCAAACTCACTGTGGCAATCCTATGAATAACATTGAGCTGCCAACCCTACCCATAAATCCTTAAGAAGCCACAATTGCTGACATGGTTTCAACTCCACTGCCTCACAATGAATCAAACAGGAAAGCTGAATGCAACTGATTTAGTTACAGTAGATAAACAGAAAAAGCTCTTTTCCTTCTTCCATTTATAGTCCTGGAGATACTAATGTAAGAACTGCTTCTAAAGGGTTCAACCCCACTTCAACTTTAGCCCAAATACCCCAGTAGCCAGGGAGTCAGAATCCATTAACAGGTTCTTCCCTTTAGTTAACGCTGCGAAAACCTGACACCTTCATGCTAAGGAAAATTAAAGATTGAAGGAAGACCTTGAAAAATGTCATTGGTATCTGTCTCACTGAGAATATTCAGCTTCTTGTCTGAGATAAACGAGGTGATTTTTTTTTTCTCAAACAAGTCTGAATTAGTAAAACGTAATCCCAGGTCAGTTGTCAGTGTGGGTTATGAAAAAAAGAAGGCATGATAAATACAGGTTTGTCATTTCAGCAAGACAGAAGGGAAGAGAGAGAATCCAGTAACCAGGATTAGGTTGACCCACTTTAACCCCCAAATCTCTCACCTGAGTAGCTGGGACAGAAAAAAAAAGTCATTTGAGTGAAATCACCTCTGCATATGGGTAACACGTTTCAGTGTGATTCTCCTTATCAGTCCAAACTTCTACAGTCCTTGTAGCTGGGGACAAAATGTCTAAGTAGTTTAACTGCTTTATGACTAGCAAGTAAATCCTCCTGCCCATATCTGTGTGTTACATATGGACATACATACACATAATATGCATATATACATTATACATATGCATGAACAATCGCTGGTCATAGTTCTGGAGAAAGTATTATGCTCTGCTTCATTGTGCCAGGGAAGAGAATGTGATTAGACAGAAGGAAAGGAGGTTGAACTATGGCATGAACAAAAAGATTTTGCCTTTGTTTGCCTAGCACTACAGAGTCCTAATTTCCCCATTTCTGAGTTTTAGCAAGTGAAGTTCCTCTGTTATTTATCAATTTATTCTCTACAAACTTAAAATTCATAATATATGAACAAACTCTGCTCAGCATATTCTGACGCTTCCTCCTCATGTAGAAAACTAATATTAACATTTAGTAGATTGATTGTGAATCTCTTTGTGTTGGCAGGAACAAGTATTGTGGGTGAAGTCATAGCAAGCAGCCACCCGCTTCTCACTGAGTGGCTGCCCACTCACTAGTTACCCCTCCAGTCCTTGAATAAGTTTATCAAGTTATAAAATATTACGAATGGTTGCACAGTCTTAGAAATATTAAATAAAATAATCGTTATTAAAGCAATATAGCACTAACATCATAACAAGGGTTTAGTAAAACATTGTTATTTTAATCATCCTAATACAGGCATTTGGGGAATGTTTTTTTTTTCTGAAAAGATAGTTTCTAATGCAAATAATGCTGGTCTTAAATTCCCTATGTAGCCAAGGTTGGCCTTGAATTCTTGATTCTCCTGCTTTCCACCTTCAAGTACTGGAAATTACAGCCATGTGTCGATGACCAGATATAATACAATTTTAATAAATCTATGATAAGTATGATTACACTTCTATTACAGGAAGAGTAATCCTGGAATACTGTTTCAGCATCCTATAATAAAACTAAACTGAAGAAAGTAAATGAGAGAAGAGAGGGAAAGAAGGAAGAATGGAATAAAAGATGGGGATGAGGCAAGAGAAAGGCTTTTGTCCATATAGAAACAATAAAGAAAGCATCTGTGTCAGCAGCTTGAAAATTAAATCTGCCTTATTTGCTCTTTTATTTCTAAGGGCGAAAAAGCACAAAAGGCAGGCCAAGAGAAGTGCTGGGGTCCCCAAATATGAGAACATCCCGCCATAATGGCATTCTGCTGCTGGACCAGATCCTTGGTTCTTACTATTAAAAGCAGAGTCCTGTGAAAGTGGCTCCTTTCGGCTGTCATTGTTCAGTGTTCTTTCTTTCTTCCAATTTCTTTCTACAGGCTCCAAGACCCCATCCTGTCTCCCAGTTCTTCAGGGCCTTATTGACTACATTACTTTCAACATTGCCATGATAAATGATGGTCACAGGCAACTTAAGGAAGAGCTTGGTGTGGCCCATGATTTGAGAGGTTAGAGTCCATCATGGTTGAGAAGCCATGGTGACAGGACTGTGAGATGACAGGTCACACTGCATCAGCAGTCACAAGGCCGACAGAGAGAGAGAGAGCTCAATGCTGGTACCCCATGTGTTGTCTCATGTCTGTTCAGTCTGTAAAGTAAGTTCATGGACGATGCTCTCTACGTTCAGGATGGGTCTTCTTTCATTTAAAACTCCTTGCAAATGTTTTCAGACTCATTTAGAGGTATGTCCAGAGGTGATTCTAGATATACTTTAGTTGACAAAGAATATTAACCATCATCCTAGTCAAACCTCTCTAGAAATAACTACAGAGAAGAATGCTAGATGTGTATATAAAAATTAAGTTTAAATGGATTTGGACAAAGCTCTCT
Organism: Pachyuromys duprasi; assembly: GCA_028658305.1. Taxonomy (NCBI): domain Eukaryota; kingdom Metazoa; phylum Chordata; class Mammalia; order Rodentia; family Muridae; genus Pachyuromys; species Pachyuromys duprasi. Next base: position 85,966,664 of record CM053764.1, read on the forward strand.
AATGCAAAACTATAAACGTTCAAGAAGATAAAATATTTTAATAACCTTTGGTGAAATTTTTCACATGTAAATCCAAAAGCACAATCTGTCAAACAAAAATAAGTAAAGCAGGTTATGGCTATTACAAATAAAGCAGCCACGAACATAGTTGAGCAAATGTCCTTGTTGTGTACTTGAGTATCTTTTGGATATATGCCTAAGAGTGGTATAGCTGGATCTTGAGGAATCACTATTCCTAATTGTCTAAGAAAGTGCCAAATTGATTTCCAGAGTGGTTGTACAAGTTTGCAATCCCACCAGCAATGGAAGAGAGTTCCTCTTTCTCCACAACCTCTCCAGCATACGTTGTCACTTGAGTTTTTGATCTTAGCCATTCTGGTGGGTGTAAGGTGAAATCTCAGGGTCGTTTTGATTTGCATCTCCCTGATGGCTAAGGATGTTTAGCATTTCTTTAAGTGTTTTTCTGCCATTCTATAATCCTCTACAGTCAGTTCTCTTTTTAGCCCCATACCCCATTTTTTAATTGGATTACTTGATTTGTTGCTTTTTAACTTCTTGAGTTCTTTATATATACTGGATATTAGCCCTCTGTCAGAAGGGGGATTGGTAATGATCCTTTCCCAGTCTGTAGGCTGTCGTTTTGTTTTGATGACAATGTCTTTTGCTTTACAGAAA
>CM053764.1:85967838-85984894 GCA_028658305.1 Pachyuromys duprasi
ATGGTAATATACATGAGCAACCCCAAAAATTCAACCAGAGAACTCCTTCAACTGATAAACACCTTCAGTAAAGTGGCTGGATACAAAATCAACTCAAAAAAAAAAAAAAAAAAAAAAAAAAAGAAGCTCTCCTGTACACTAAAGACGAAAGGGCCGAGAAAGAATTTAGGGAAAGAACACCCTTCACAATAGCCACTAATAACATAAAGAACCTTCGGGTGACTCTAACCAAACAAGGGAAAGATCTGTTTGAGAAAAACTTCAAGTCTCTGAAAAAAGAAATTGAAGAAGATATCAGAAGATGGAAAGATCTCCCATGCTCATGGATTGGTAGGATCAACATAGTGAAAATGGCTATTCTGCCAAAAGTAATCTACAGATTCAATGTAATTCCCATCAAAATACCAACACAATTCTTTACAGACTTTGAAAGAAAAACTTTCAACTTCATATGGAGAAACAAAAAACCCAGGATTTCTAAAACAATCCTGTAAAACAACAGATCATCTGGAGGTATCTCCATTCCTGATCTCAAGCTCTACTACAGAGCAATAGTTATAAAAACTACATGGTATTGGCATAGAAACAGAACAGTGGATCAATGGAACTGAGTAGAAGACCCAGAAATGAACCCACACACCTATGGAAACTTGATTTTTTATAAAGAAGCCAAATCCATGCAATGGAAAAAAGTCAGCATCTTCAACAAATGGTGCTGGACCAACTGGATGTCTATAGGCAGAAACATGAAAATAGATCCATATTTATCACCCTGCACAAAGCTAAAGTCCACGTGGATCAAAGACCTCAACATAACACCAGACACTTTAAATCGGTCAGAAGAAAAAGTGGGGAAGACCCTAGAACTCACTGACACAGGAGACTACTTCCTGAACAGAACACCAACAGCACAGGTTCTAAGAACAACAATCAATAAATGGGACCTCATGAAACTGAAAAGCTTCTGTAAAGCAAAAGACACTGTCATCAAAACAAAAGGACAGCCTACAGACTGGGAAAGGATCTTCACCAACCCTATATCTGACAGAGGGCTAATATCCAGTATATATAAAGAACTCAAGAAGTTAAAAAGCAACAAATCAAGTAATCAAATTAAAAAATGGGGTATGGAGCTAAACAGAGAACTCTCTGTAGAAGACTGTAAAATGGCAGAAAAACACTTAAAGAAATGCTCAATGTCCTTAGCCATCAGGGAGATGCAAATCAAAACGACCCTGAGATTTCACCTTACACCTGTCAGAATGGCTAAGATCAAAAACTCAAGTGACAACACATGCTGGAGATGATGTGGAGAAAGAGGAACCCTCTTCCATTGCTGGTGGGAAGGTAAACTTGTACAACCTCTCTGGAAATCAATTTGGCATTTGATTAGACAATTAAGAACAGTGATTCCTCAAGACCCAGCTATACCACTCCTAGGCACATATCCAAAAGATGTTCAAGTACACAACAAGGATATTTGCTCAACTATGTTCGTGGCTGCTTTATTCATAATAGCAAGAACCTGGAAACAACCCAGACGTCCCTCAGTTGAGGAATGGATACAGAAATTGTGGTGCTTTTACACAATGGAATACTACTCAGCAATTAAAAAGGAGGAAATCATGAAATTTGCAGGCAAACGGTGGGACCTGGGAATGATCATCCTGAGGTCTCCCAAAAGCAGAAAGACGCACATGGTATATACTCACTTATATAGACTTATAAGATATGATAAACACACTGAAATCTATACACCTAAAGAAGATAAACAAGAAAGAAAGAGGACCTGGCGTTAGTGGATTAATCCTCAGTTAGAAAATCAAATGGGATGGACATTGGATGTAGGAGAAAACAAGTAGCAGGACAGGAGCCTACCACAGAGTGCCTCGGAAAGACTCTACCTAGCAGGGTTTCAAAGCAAATATGAAGAAACATAACCAACCCTTTGGCAGAGTGCAGGGAATGATATGAAAGAAGGGGTAGTTAGTATGATCTGGAGAGGACAGGAGCTCTGCAAGGACCAAATATATCAGGGCACAGGGGTCTCTTATGAGACTGTCTCTCCAACCAAGGACCATGTATGGATAAAACCTAGAACCCCCGCTTGTATGTAGGAAATGGTAGCTCAATATCCAAGTGGATACACTAGTAAGGGGAACAGGGACTATTTTGGACATGAACTCAATGGCTGGCTCTCCGACCTCCCCACTCCCTAAGGGAGGATCAGCCTTGCTAGGCCACAGAAGAGGACATTGCAGCCATTCCTGAAGAGACCTGATAAGCTAGAGTTAGATGGAAGGGGGGGGGGGAGGTCCTCCCCTATCAGTGGACTTGGAAAGGGGCAGGGAGGAGATGAGGGAGGAAAGGAGGGGGGATAGGAAAGGAATGTGGGAGGGGGCTACGGCTGGGATACAAAGTATATAACCCGTGATTAATATAAAATAAAAATGTTAAAATAAAAAAAAGAAAATGACACACAAAAAACAAAACCACACAGTGCTGTGGTTTGGATGTGGTATAATTACTTAATTGTGTTACCTAAGAAAAGTTCTGGAATGGGAATAGGTGACTGACATCATGAACTTCTTAAACCTAAGTAAAGGAGATAAACTAACAAAATATGCAAGACATGCTTGCTTGCTCTCTCTTTCACTATTGAGACATTTATATACGGGATCTATGTGCACACACGATATATGTGTATATGTGTAATCTATGTATACAGAAATTCCCTTCTCCACTGCTACCAAAGGGGAAGCTTTATACTTTAACATTGGTACAGTAAGAAAGTCTATATTTAAACCTAAAAAGCATATGAAGTTTTAAGTATCGATTCAATTAAAACCTACACGTTAGCCTGTCATTGTAAAACAAAAGTTAAGGTAAATGTACACCTGAATTAAACCTTTTTCTCTTATATTATATTCAATCTCTTTAATTTGTTCAGAGATCTTTGAGGAATCTAATTACGTGTAAATGAATCATAAGAAGAGGGTACTCTCTGGATACTTTGAACTTCCTTGGAAAATATTAATCATTGATCTACCTTCCACTTCTTAATTATATCCTGCTAGATTTTTCAAGTTTTAGCCAGTATTTTTAGTGTGATCTTTAGGGGACACGCACCGTGCTATATAAGCATTTATTTTTATTATTGAAAATTCTGTATAATTATTTATGTAATTTAGACTAATTTTCAAAGAATAAATTATTCTTCTACAAAAGTGATCAAAGAGGCCAGAATATGCTCTCCTGCTGTTCTTGTGTCAATACCTGGAGAGGACAGGAGCACCACAAGGACCTAATATATCTGGGTACAGTGGTCTTTTATGAACTATATCTCCAACCAAGGACCATGTATTGATATAGCCCTGAACCCCTTCTTGGATATAGCCCATGGTAGCTCAGTGTCCAAGTGGGTATCCTAGTAAGGGACTATTTCTGACATGAACTCAATGGCAGGCTCTTTGACTTCCACCCCTCCCGAGGGAGTAGCAGCCTTGCTAGGCCACAGAGGTGGACATTGCAGCCAGTCCTGTAGAATCCTGATTAGCTAGGGTCAGATGGAAGGGGAGGAGACCTCCCTTATTGTGGACCTGGAAAGGGGCAGGGAAGAGATGAGGGAGGGATGGGGTGATTGGGAGAGACTGAGGGAAAGGGCTATGGCTGGGATACAAAGTACATAATCTGTGATTAATATAAAAATAAAATTAAAAAAGAAAAGAAACTTGTGTAATTTTATTCTCAAAAATATTAATGGAATAATGTGTGTGTGTTGATTGGAATTGCATTGCATCTGTGCATTGTTTTTGGTAGGGTGCTCATTCGCACATGATTAATCTGCCAGCCAATGAGCATGAGAAGTATTTCCATTTTCTAGTGTCTTTCTCCATTTCTTTCTCTTCAGAGATTTAAAGTTTACATTGTCTAGTTCTTTCATCTTCCTAGTTGGGTTTTATTTCTAGGTCTTTAAACTTTTATATACCGTTGTGAATGAAAATATTTCCATGCTCTTTCATTCTCAACCTGTGTTACTGGTATATAGAAAGTCTAGTGGTTTTTGTAACTTGATTTTCTGCCAAAAATATTGATTGTTTCTAGAAGTTTTCTGATGGGATTTTTGGAACCTGTTATGTATAATATAATATTATCTGAAAACAGAGATAATTTTGCTTCTTCTCCTACTTGCATCCTTTTATTTTCCTTCACTTTTCTTATTACTGTAGTTAATTCTTTAAGTACTATATAGAATAGGAGTTGACCTTGTCTTGTCCCCGATTTTAATAGAATTTCCAGAAGACTGAAACTGTTTTTCTAAGCAAGTAATTAATAAAGACATTAGCAAATGGGGAAATATAGAATGACCATGGATCAGAAGGCTGAACAACAGGAAGATGTTTGTCCTAAGTCACTCCGCTAGAAATAATAGGGTGTTGGTATTTTGGAAAATCTATCCGAAATGTGAAAATGGAATAATTATAAGACTTTAAGTATTGAATTAGAACACTTTTTAATGAGTTTCCCTGAAGGCCACCTGGCTGCCCAAAGAAATCTCAACTTTCGTCATTAAAATTTGAATTGGACACATATGGTGAAGTTGATTTCTTTTCAGCTTTTGTATAGGAGAACTCTCAATTTTCTATGTACTCTTTGATAATTTCATAGATGAATACAATGTGTTTAGTTCTTTTCTATCTCCTCGACTCACTTCCAGCTTTTCTCAGACCTCCTCACACATTCCCCTCCCAACTTCCTATCTTCTGCATTTTTACCCTGGGTCCAGGTAGAGCTGCCCATATGCTCATGGTATGAGGTGTCATCTACTGGAACATGGACCACTGACCATGGGCCACACTGATGAAGAAAACTAAATGACACTCCTCCAGTGAGCATCAGTCCTCCACAGGAGGTGGGACCTCATGAGCCACTGATGGCTTGATCTTCTGCAGGTCTTGCACAGGCAACCATAGCTATTAGGACTTAATGAGAGGCCAGCCCTGCCATAGCCAGGAAATGTTACTCGACAGCAGTCTTCCCAGATGACAGCTTTTCAGTTTACAGTCTTACAGTTTCATAAGACATTAACTGTATGTTTATATAGAATATCAATCTCCTTCTATATTGCTTTCTCCTATAACTATTGAAGTCCACGTTATTTATTTCATCCTTTTTTTCTGTAATTCTTGAGGTCTTCTCATTAATTGGTTAGCTAAAACTTTACCATATGCTTCTTATCTGTCTGAGAATTAGGGCTAAACAATGAGGGAACCACAATATTTCATGGGGATCCTGCTGGCATGTGAGCATGTCATCAGTGCAAACAAGCAGAGGTCAAGTATATAAGGTCAGAGTCACCCAGTGCTTTCTGGGGTCTGTCCTACTTAGGGCTACTATTATGATGAAGCACCATGACCAATGGCAAGTTGAGGAGGAAAGGGTTTATTTCGCTACATTTCCATGTCACAATGCATTATTGAAGGAGGTCAGGGCAGGAACTCAAAATAAAAATGTAGAGGCCATGAAAGAGTATTGCTTACTGTCTTTCTCAGTGTGCTTGTTTATAGAACCTAGGACAGCCAACCTAGGGATCTCACCACCCACAGTGGGGTAGGCCTCCCATATCAATCACTAGGAAAATTCCCCATAGAATTCCCTGCAGCCTGATCTTATGGAGGCATCTTCTCAATTGAGGATCTCTCTTCTCCAATGACCCTAGCTTGTGTCAAGTTGACATAAAATCAGCCAGCACAGGGTCCTTTCTTTCCCTGGCTTCCCCTACTCATGCTATGACAAGAAACCTGAATGAATGTCTGCTGAGGGTAGCAAAAATAATTTCCATATTTAGCCTGATCATCAATCCCATGACTGGAACTTTATTAAGATGTTGGTGTTTTTTAATATTAAAATACAAAAACATGTTTCCATAAGTCATGACTACGGGCCAGTTGGAAGCTAGGTTATTCTTTCAGAAGGTAGTTTCTGAAAATGAGTATTGAAATAATAGTTTCTAAATTTTTGCTGAATTCAGGGGCCATTGCTACGTTTCATTCTTCCATTCACTTCACGAGATTGTTAACTAGACACTTAATTTTTGGTAAATCTAATTTCGCAGTCTATAAAATGAAGCAATTAGCCTGAACATGGGTTCTAAGATCCCTTTTATGATTTTGCCACCTGGACATGTAAAAGTATAAAAGTTAGGCTGCCTTTTCCCCTCTAAGTTTCATGAAATAAAGGATGCTATCTAGTTTACTATACTGACTGGGCATATTATATAGTATTTCACACAAATATGTGTTTGGCCTTGGAATATAATACAGCTTGTTTTGTACAGGTGTTGTGATAGAACAAACAATGATCAACTGAATTGCATTCCATTCTATGATGAGCATGAATACATGAATATATATGTGTGTATGTATCATTCATATATATGTGCATGTCTGCATGTGCACACACACGTGTGTGTGTGTGTGTGTGTGTGTGTGATAAACCAAACCAGAAATTCGGTCTTATGGTCACAATTAGATACATAGCCTCCCTCCATTCTTAACCACCTTTTAATTGCTAGAAAACGATAACAGAACAACTTGAACACTTGAAAGTAACAAAAATTGTATTCATCTTTATATATGTCTTCATACAAACTTACACATGTAACTTTTATCAAAACAAAACATACGCCATCAACAATTCCACTGTAGTTTATCCTTGACAGTGACTGGGTACGTGCATAAGTGAAAAAAAAATGGAAACATGCAACTAGATAATGGATATATTTTCAGAAATATAAATTTAGTATTTAAAAAAACCAAATTTCTTAGTTTTTTTTCAAATGTATACAGAGGACAAGAAAACAGTGACAAGAGCAAAACAGTAGCAGAACAGAGATTAACATTGTATGTTGAAGTACTTTGAATTATCTAAACATTGTTGAAGTATACATGGACCCTAAAGCTCAGCAGCCACAAAGTTATTGAAGAAATGCCACTAGCTATTCCCTACGATGCAAATATACTCATCGACATGATTCTAAGTCCTACATTAGAAGCACTGAAGTCCGTCCAGCACTTGTCCCTTGGAGCATCAAATCTCAAGGGCGGTTAGGAGTTTGCTGATCGTCATCACAGACTTGAAAGGCACCACTAATTTTCTTTTATTCGAAACAGTTTCTTCACTTCACATAACTAAATTAGATATATATTACACAAAACACTGACATGTGAGAGTAATGTCAGAAACTGGAGCACCGTATTGACACAAGAAAGGACATGGCCAGTGTCTGATGGCTAAAGTAATAGCAATAAAGTGGTTTTTAATGAGCATTTCGTTCATAAACTTCTTGAACTGAGAAAGATGTCCTCATAACAAGGTAACATTACCTACGAATATGACATTGTTTTACCATCACTAACAACATATCCTAGCATACAAATAATCCTTGACTCTTCAAAGCTATAGAAGTCATTCATAACACTTAACATCACCAACATCACAAATAAAACAAAAAGCAGTTAACTGAGTGATACACACAGTATGAGCATATAGGCACACTAACATACCTAAATAAATTACTCTCATATTAAATTCTCTAACAGTCAAATACATTTTTTTCATTTGTAATGTTTCTGTCTCAGAGGAAAAAAATACAGCGTATGATTAAGGTTCATGATTTTTATATACTCGTGGTTATTGTTTCGTAGTTAAAGTTATATTTGCTCAGCACTTTAGAGCATGGTTTAAAATTGCATGATTGGACCCACTTCCTTCTGCTTCCGTTAGGACATGTATAAGTGGATTCCGTTAGGACATGTCCCAGTATTTTGGGAGTTTGATGACCAAAGGATATCTTAGCATTCTTTAGTTTGTTGTTGGAGTTGTTTGTTTGTTTTTTTTTCTCACATATATCACATGTACGCAAAGAGTTGAATTTAGTATTTCTTTTCTTGTTGGCCTTCTACTTGAAAATTTGGTTTGCCATTAATCTTTTGTCCTTTGATAACAAAACACTCATTTTTAGCAATGTAAATATTGACAACAAATAAATCCACTTGCATTTATTCTGCAGAGTTTCAGAAACACACAGTCACAGATTTTCAGATGTTACCAATAGCAAAGAACTCCCAGAATGACACCAGTTTCCCTGTACAGGAATTGGAGGCCAGAAGAAGATCTGTGAATTCTTTTTTAAAGGAAAGTGTTGCTTAAACAGTATGCAACAAGTGGTGGTTGCGCTGGTGTGTAATCCCTGAAGGATTCACAGGTTCAAAGCCTGCATGGGTTACATAGTAACATTAAGACCAATCTTAGCAGTTTATTGAGAGCCTACCAAAATAACAAGAAAAGCCTGGCTAGAAACATAGCTACTCTGTTGTATGCCTAAAATCTGCAAAGCCCTGGGTCTAATCCCCAGTAACACACACACACACACACACACACACACACATACACACCACAACATACACACCATACACAGACATACACAAACATACTCACACATATACCACAACACAATCCCCCCTACAAGATTATTATGCTCAGGAAATTCTTAATATATAATATTTGGGTGTTTTCAACTGATTTAAAATATATCTACCACATTTCAAGTGAGTTTGCTTGTTCACAGTGAAATATTTGGTGACATCATCAGAGGTAGTCCAAAAAATAATGAAAAATATTATTTATTATATCATTCAGAATGAGTGTGCTTATTCAACAAGCAATTATAAATGTAATACTTAAGATTGATTACCCTACCTGATATCCTCCAAGAAAACATAAAAGTCTGTAGATATATTGAGTAAAAATGCCATTGATTAAACATGAAAATTATTTGCACACATTGACACATGTACATGTTTAGTAGCAAACATGCAGTTGGAAAATGAAATTATTCCCCTCAATTCATAGTATTAGGTCATGTCTAAGCAAATGATGTAATCTTTTATATGATAATTAAGAGAATGTAGTATATAGTTACCAATTAGCTCAGTTATTCAGAGTGTGCTAGTAATACAGAATCTGTGATATGTCCCAACTACATTATTTTTTGTTAAGCACTATTTCCACCATTTAAACTTGATTTGGATAAGAAGTTTTGGATGTAAAAGAATTGGGTAACATTTTGAAGATAAAACTTATGTTTATAAGGGCTGGAGAGATGGCTGGGCAGTTAAGAGCTAAGAGTGTGCACTCTTCTTTGTGTGTGTGTTTTAAAACTTTATTGATTCTCTGTGAATTTCACATCATGTATCCCAATTCTGCTCATCTCCCCATCACTCTGTACCTGCCCTCTGCCCTTGCAACCTTGTCAAAAGAAAACAAGGAATAAGTATAGGAAAGAAATCATAATGTCCCCGTGGAAGCTGCAGTAGGTCTGTGTGTCCCACTGTGTACCCTTCTGCCCCAACAGCTTTACTTGCAAATGTTCGTTGCAATGGGTCACTGGGCGGGTTCCAAGCCTCTGATTTCTGCTGCAGAACCCGAGTGCACACTTTTCTTACCGTGATCTTTAGTTTGGTTCCCAGCACCCAGGTCACATGGCTTTCAACTACCTGAATCTGCTCCTGTATTCATGTACACACACAGCCACACAGAACACACACAGGTTCACATCACTAAAAAAAAAAAAAAAAAAAACTATTTGTAAAAGTTTTTTAAAGTATCTTGAGTATATATGCCCCTACAACTACTTCCAACATAATTAGATATTTCCCAAATTTGTCTGGTGAAAAGACTCATGAGAGGCATCTCACACGATCATCTCTAACTTTCCCAAGGAAATTCTACTTAGATATACAGGTAACAATAAATTTATCAAACTATAGTGTTTGCCTATGTGTGTGTGTGTGTGTGGTCACAGTCAGCAGCTTATGCTTTTATGCAACAGTTTTGTTATAGGTCTTTAAAATACAGGAGCACATTACCTGTGATTTATAGCAAAGCACTGTGTGTAATATATACCACAGTACTCTATCAATCCAATCAATCAACAGAAATTCAAAGGAGTGACGAAACCACACTAGGTCAATGGCTTAATAAAGTTGAATAAAACTCTGTACTTAGCTATTGCCTTCAAACCTCACAATAACTTCCATTTGAAAAAAACTTTGTTTTTTGTTTTTTGTCAGTTTTTGTCAGCTGACACCCGCAGGGTGGTGCAGAGTGGCGAATAGTTGGGTTATAGGTGGTGCTGACACGTACTGTGAAACCACTAGCCAAATGGTGTGTGCTGGTGACTAACGTTGCTGCCGTTGCTGCAGACCCATTCATACGTTCATGTTCAGCTTTACGCTCTTTAATAAGAATCTCTTGTCTCACTTTTTCTTTTTTGCTCCATTTACTCATTTACAAATAAAGCATTATTTTCTTTTCCTGTTAGAGATGTTTTTGAAGATGTGGGGAGAAAGAAATTATAGTCAGCCTTCAATACCTGTTGGGGACTAGTTCTAGGATCCCTGGCACCAAACAGATGAAAACCTGAAGGTGCTCAAATAACTTAGAGAAAAATGAAGCACTGTTTGTATATAACTAATCCATATCTTCACACATGCAGTACTTTAAACCAGTGCTGGGTTACCACTGCTAATAAAAAGAAATACGTCCATGTTCATCACAGGTTAAACTTTCTGGACTATTTAATTAAACGATAGGCAAGAATGTTCATTCTTACCTGCACTGCATTGATGTCACTTGTTTACAATAAAAAGGTTCTCACAGCCTCTCCTTGTCTTGGATTCATTCTGCTTCAAACTCCTTCACTGACACATATTGTTCGTTTGATATATGGCTGTTGTACATGGTCAGTATTCCCTTTGATAAGCAGAACTAGAGGTATGATTATAGAACAGACCGTAAGTCAGTTCCAGCACTACAGAGGCAACCCTAAAGAGCTTCAAACTGAACTAGACTGGTTTCTAGACAAGAGAAAGCAAGCACAGAAAGCAGTAAGAACCCCACCCCCGCCACGCCCCAACCAGTGTCGGCAGCCTGCTAGCACACTGGCTTTTTAAACAGAGTCCACCTTTATTAAGTTATTATTGGCTATGAGTGGAGAGGGCTTGCATTTAATCTTATTGGCTGCATCGTTTGAGCTGTCCACAAAAAACATCTTGGCTGTGCACAAGGAGACCATAATTCTTTTGTATTCCTTTCTGAAATTTTGGTTCAGTAGTCCATATATAATTGCGTTGAGGCAGCTGTTGAAATATGCCAAGTAGTAACTGGCCACAAACAGCCACTCTGGGATCCTGGGGACCATGGTGACAGGGTCTGAAGCCACAATGAGACCTATGAAGTTGAGTGGCGCCCAGCAGATGGCGAAGAGTACAAACACTACAAACATGGTGACAAAGTTCCTGAAGTCCTGGGGCTTCAGTTTGGGCTTACTGTCGGGTTTCACCCTCCGTCTGACCTGAAGAACCAGGATCCATATCCTCAAGTAGCAGAAGATGACGATAATCATAGGCACTATGAAGTGGAACACCACCACTGCTATGGTGTATGCCGAGCTGACGGACTGGGTGAAGGTACAGGAGTAGATCCGGGGATCGTACTGGAGAGTTCCAGTTTGCAGGTTGGGCATGATGGCTACAAGAGTCAGCATCCATATCAGGACCACATAGCAGAGGGAATTCTTGTTAGTGTATAGTTTGTCATACTTGAGACCGTGGCAGATGTAGCAGTAGCGGTTAATGGCGATGCCAGTGATGTTAAATATCGAGCCGATGACACTCAAACCCATTAGAAACCCGCTGATTTGACAGTGCAGGTATCCCAGATTCCATCCATTGTTAAATATAGATGTCAGCACCAAGGGGTATGGGTAGACAGCCACCACGAGGTCTGCAACTGCTAAACTCACCACAAATATATTCCCTACGAGAGAAAGACACAGGTTAGTGCCAGTATTGCATGCAGCGTATCTTTAAACATATGCTGAGGAGAGGAAGATTGGAAAGATAGCCAGTGCAACTTTCAGGGAAGCTTGAGGGCTGGAGTTTGGATTCCCAGTACCCCTCTGAAAGCCCCATGGGCTTGGATGCCTGCCTATGGTCCCAGTTCAAGCAAGGTGGAGACATGGGATGCCCAGAACAAGCTAGTTAGCCAGATCAACAGTAGTGGCAAACCCAGGGTTCAACTGAGAGAGTCTGCCTCAATGAGTAAGTAGTCTAGTGACTGGAGAAGACACTTGATATCAACCACAGCTCTGCACCCAGGAGGACACACCTGTACAAGCATGCAAGTACATATATGGTCACACAACAAATATAATTCCATATGCTAAAGGAAGGGAGGAAGAGGGAGGGATAGAGGGAGGGAAGGGGGAGGGTGAGAGGGAGGGAGAAAGAGAGAGGAAGAAGGAGAGAGCAAGCTATTTCCACAACTTGTATGACCTGAAACCACAGGTATCACAACGTGATAAATGAAACAAATGCTACCAAGAAGCGCAAACATTGCCCTCGTTGAGTCAAGTCTGTTCTGTGAGTCTCCATAACATTCCATTTCCCAAAATATTGAATTTCCGACTAGTTTCTCTTCTTTAACCAAGTCTCAAGGTGATTACACTTCATGGCTTCTTATGTTTGGGGTCTCACCTGAGAAGTCTGACATCACCCTACTTCTCAAGTCTGCCGCAACTTCCTTAAACTAAGGTGTCTGATCTTTCTAGTTTTTTCAAAGGTTTAACGGGGGAGCCTCCGTCTTCTGCTGTCAGAGGCTATGTATCTTTGTCCTAAGAGAAAAGGGGTGCCAACATCAGTTTCTGGATTACAATACTGCATCACCCCTTACTAGGTATGGAACTGGACCAAGTTACTTCACTCTGGCAGGTTTCTACTCCCTCTTCAATGATACAGAGATGTTCGATGGTGCCTCCTTCCTAGTGTCAAGTGAACCTTGGGTGACACAGTATGTGCCAAGCACTGTGCACTGTCTCCAACTCGTATGAAAAGTTGGTCATTTTCTGCACCTCCCTCTCTCAAACCAAAAAGATAGGACATCTCTTGTATTTATGAATAACTTAAGATTGGAGAATTAAGCCCCACATATTCTGAATAAGTGGTACGATTGCAGCATTAAGCCCCACATATTCCTAACAGGTGGTAATCTTCTGCACTAATATGATAACTGAACACATTTTCAGTGTATAGAAAAAGGGCTATGGCTAAATCTTATAGATGTTCTACCAATATGCTCTATTATTTTGTGGCTTTTTAAAAGCTACATTTTCTCTCCTGTTTTAAATGGATCCTAAATGGACATGCTTGCATCTCTTTCTTATTTGCCCAACCGGAGAGAAGCAAAAAGGGGAACCCTTTGAAGATGCCAGAATTATTTTATTTATTCTGCTTTGAATTTGGAATAGGTTATAATACATCCCATTCAATAAGAACTTAGCAGATGCATATAGAATGTTCTAGGGAACTGGGTAGAAACAGACAGGAAAAAAACTGTCACAGAATCAAGAGCAAGTTTGATATCTATCTGTTAAAATGGATAGGATGTTAATCTATGTGGAAGAGCACAGGGTTGAGAATAGAATACTTGACCTCATGGAGAAGAGTAATGACTCAGTTGGTAAAATGCTTGATCCGGAAGCATGAGGACCCGACTTTGAATCCCCAGCACCCATGTGAAAAGAGGTCCAGCAGCACACACCTGTCATCACTGTGACGGAAAGACAGAGGTCAGTGGGTCCCCTGAGCTCACTGACCAGCCATTCTAGTCAATAGATGAGCTCCTGGATCAGGAGAAACCTTGTTTCAACAATTTAGGAGGAAAACATTGGAAGAAGATGTTCAACACCAACCGTTTGCCTGCACAATAATGCATGCACGCATGTACACTCCACACATTCATGCAATACCAACACATGTAAACCTCCAATCCCCAGAAGAATAATTGACCTTAAATGTCAATAATTATGAGAAAATGATATAGTGCCCTTACCTAGTAGTGTTCTTAAATGAAAAAGAAGGAAGGAAGGAAGGAAGGAAGGAAGGAAGGAAGGAAGGAAGGAAGGAAGGAAGGAAGGAAGGAAAGAAGGAAGGAAGGAAGAGAAATCTCCTGCATCTCGTAAATATAATCCATGAAAATATTAAAGCAGGAAGAGACAAAGCTGCCTGAAAACCACATCTACCTAGAATCTCTGGCTTACTTTTTCCACAAATGTTTGTAAAATGAGATTAATTCAAAGAAAATTAAACTAGTGACTTAATGTAGCTAATTGAATAGGAATGAAGCACACTTGCTGTAAAAGGCGTGAAGGACTGAAGCCACAGAACAACCAACAAGTAACACAAGCAACTGTGACATGGTTTGTGGTTGGAATTTTAAGCCCTTTAAAAGGAAATTTACACTAAGCCATTTACCCCAGGCCATTCTAGCTTAAAACACACTGTTTTGTTGCTACTTCAATATGTAGGTGGATGTCATAGATAATACATCACTTTAAACTATTAAATATCTTGAGCTAAAATGGGCTGACTCTGGCATTTAAGTATTATAATTGTAATTTAAAATTATCTGTTGGGGGGGGAATAACTTACCATTAAACCTTTCGTTTCGACTCTATCAGCAGCTTTTAAAGAACTGACTTTTGAAGAATCTGGGGAGACGGATCAGGGAGAGAGTGACTGCTGCAGGAGCAGGCGGTCCTGAGTTAATAACCCCTACACCCACATGAAATGCCCGGCTGGGCTCCTTACACACTCAGTCCCTGTGTTTGAGGGACAGAATTCCAGAACTCACTGGTGAGCCAGGCTAGACAAATCGGTGGGGTCTGGCTCACTGAAAGACTGCCTCAAAAACTAAGGTGAAGAGTAATTGATAAACATATCCAATGTTTACCTGTGACCTACACACATATATGCACATATGTACTGTACATGCGCACATACATGTACACACATGCATTGCGTATGCATGCATACACATTAAAAATTTGCTTTTATAGCAATTTTCTGAGAACTTTTCAGTGTACTTCTTGCATCGTGACAGCTTTTCATGTTCTTTCTTTCTTTAATAGTAATTAATGAAACAGTAACTTTCAGTACAAAGCTTATTTTGTTTCAGTTGTCTGGAGGAACCAACACAATTTATGTGACCAAAGGCAGGCAAAAGTTGCTGTGTGTGCTCTTTGAGATACAAACAAGAAGAACATGCACACAATCTCCGTGAGTATAGTCTGGAAATGGAGGAAAACCAGGTTTACAAACAAGCATGCAAGTATCTGTCTTTGGAGAAGGCAAAATCTTCCAAGCTGAGCTCCAAGTACTATTTCTTCCCCATCAGCTGAGCTGTTTCAGGTCTCCTTCCCTTGTTAGCACTGGGGTTACAGACTTTGCTCTGACTTTAACAAAAGTGAGTTCTAGAATTCCAGACACTAAAGAGTACTCTCTAATAGGATGCTCTGTCCACCATGATGGAATTTCTCAGGACGTGCTTCAAACTAAGGAATTGATTGTACAATAATGGGGCATTCTTGGCATTCATTGAACTTCTTATGTTTCGCACCTTAGAATATTGGTTTGGAAGGTTCATTTAAAAGCCAACTGCATCACCAGGACGTACCATATCACAGAATGGGATTTGTGTGTTATATATGTGATTAGATTATAGTATTATTAGCTTCATACCGAAGATTCACTGGTCATAAAATCAAGGGTGGGTGTTTTAGTTTTTCCTCTCACAATCACATTAGAGACTCCTTACCAGAATGATTGCTTCCTGTCCTCTGCCCTTGTAACCTTAGGCTCTTTGGATCTTATAGGTATGCCCACCCTACCAACCTACAGCCCACAGGCCACATATATTCCAAGATATCAGTCTGGTCCAACACCTGACTATGTCACATCATGCTGCAATGTTATAAGCCTGGACAGCCTTGATAGGCTAAATCCTAGTTCCAAGGAAGAACTGGAAGTTGAGACTGATGTTGACCATGGAAACCAAGTCTCTGACTTTAGTTCTTTGGAAACTTAAGACAGCCCTTCAACTGTGCAATGATGTGAGGAGGTTTTCTCAGACCACTCATGGGCTTCTTGGTAGAAAATGAGAAACTTCTTACTTTAGTTGCTCACGTGAACTAATCAAGCTTAGCAGGGAGAAAGCTACATTCTAAATGTTTCTTGGCATTGACTTTTCCTCCTCTCCTCCTCCCTGCATGTGGCTTTGCTTCCTGAAGCAAAGCAACCCACAAGCACACGTTTTCATGCAGAAGCTGTGTCCCTCCAAAACAGTGTGATCCGGGCCCCAGCCTGTAGCTCTCACCAACACTGAACTCAGTACATAGCAGGTGCTCAATAAAGGTTTTCTGGAAAGAGGAATGTACCCTGATTCTTTCTCTAAGTGATATGCACACTGTAGAAATCAATTCCTCTCCTGCATTTATCTACCAGAGCACTGTTTTTTCTCGGTGGGCCAGTTCATATTATCTTCCTTTTTTCAGCCTAGATTTGAACTGTGCAGAAAGCAAAACTGTAGACCCATTGATGACTGCTTATACAGACTTTTTAAAAAAGTCTCTGAACATCAGCAAACTCATAGATTCAGATCCAAGAGGCCACGCTTCATGAAGGACCTGTTTTAAATCTGTTGTTTATACCCAGTTCCATGTGGATAAATGTTAATGATATGACAAGAGGAAGCTAAGATGCTGAGAGGGATTAAGAAATATTCTTTAGCTGTGCAAGGGGACATTAAAAGCGCTCTCTCTCTCTCTCTCTCTCTCTGTGTGTGTGTGTGTGTGTGTGTGTGTGTGTGTGTGTGTGTGCATCCCAAGTTTAGAAACAAGTTTCCACCTGGACTCCACCCACTCTCCACACTACTGTTAACTTTCTGCTAACCCTTTCCTCAGCCTCTCCCATTGCTGGCCCTAACACACTGCTTATAGCCTCTACCCTCTTAACACAGGGTTTGTACATGCTCTCCACATCACAGCCTTCACGTAATATCACATTTGTATCCCATACTGCACACATGTAGGGTTTTCACTACCCTGCCGCCTCCCTGACACTCCCTGCCTTCTAGCTCTTCCATCTCCATTTGCTTC
>CM053764.1:85984994-85996113 GCA_028658305.1 Pachyuromys duprasi
TCCTGTTTATCTTCTGCATTTGGTTACACTTGTCTCAGAGAGACAGTTTAGGGAGGGTATAAAATATTCACATTATATTTCAGCCTTTTTCCCTTTAGCGGGTCACAATTTACAGATATCTGCACTATTATTCACCTCTGAGGATTAGGTTGAAAACTGTAAAACAAAAGGGTGATATTTTAGCCACATTAACAGAAAACCGAAGAAACAGCATTAACTCCGTCCAAGACGGCAGGCTTTGCTTTCTTCACTACTTCTCCCCAATCTTGAGTCTGTCCGTGGAAACCCCAGATTAAGCAAACAAACTAATTGCACTAAATAATAGCTCTAAATTGCTAAATCCAAATGAGAATAAACTCATTATTTACAATAAGGAAATCATGTTATCTATTTACATATTAAAATTAAATCAAGGCTAGGAAATGGAAGATAAAAAGTAGCAATAAAACAATATGAAATAAGATTTCCATGAAAGGGATTTTTAAGAGGCTGCGGAGACAGGTGGCTTCGTGGTGAAAACGCTTATTGCTCATGCAAAGGACCTGGGTTCTGTTTGACCTAGAGCACCGGCTACTTCTGTCCCAATGGTTCAACAGCCTTTTAGATTTTCTGCTGTGTTATCGTGTTTTAATTCTTCTATTTCTTTATTTCTTGTTTTGTTCTTATCTGTTAAATAAAATGTCTTTTTAACCATTGCATAAAAACAAAAACTCTGCCTATTGAGGGAGCAGCATGTGACAACTGGAATTCGAATTACACACTGCGTATGTGTATCCATCTAAAAGAAGATATGTCATTTCTTTGTGATAAAAACTTCCAGAAGCCCCCTTTTCAGTGTTTGGAGATACACAGCAGACAACCTCCCTCCCTAATCAGCCACATTGAGCTAGCAGACCACACCTTCTTTTGGCTCTCTGTTCCCATTAACCAACCTACTCTGCCCCCATCTGACGCACGTGTCTTCCTGTGCCTGGATTATTTTAATTTCAAATTTATGTCTTACTCTAATGTGAAAATTAAGTGAGCAAGAGTTTAGAGCACTTGATAGAAAGACGTATTTTTTAAAGTAGGTATTATATATTTTAAAACATTTAAGGATGTTCTATTATTCTCTGTATTCATTGATGTGTTGTGTGTGTGTGTATTGTACATGTGATATATGCATATATTTATGCCCATATTTTTCTGTGTGCAAAAGCCATAATTGGCACTGGGTCCCCTATCACTCCCCACCTTACTCTCTTGATACAAGGGTCTCTTACTGAGCCTGTATCTTACTGTTTACAGCAGAATAGTTGGCCAGTGAGCTCCTTCAGTCTGTATTTTCTAGTTCCCAATGTTTGAGTAACATGCAGGTGTGGCCATGTCTAACTAATTAGGTCAGTATTGGGGATGTGAACTCATGTCTTCAAGATTGTATAAAAAGTGCCTTTACCCGTCAAGAATTTAATGGTCAATCATATTCTAGCTTATACTGTAGGAATACAGCAAATTTTTGTCTACATGAATAGTCAATAAAATCCACACCAGACAGACTATCAAGGCAGGTAGGCATCCTTTCCAGTTGTATGCATTAATAATTCAAATTACCTGCAATAATTTGAATAATATTCAGCAGTCTTTCCTGTCCCTTTCTCTGAGGCTAATCCCTTCGAGGTCATAAATGTAGAGCTCTTTGGAAAAATAAGTGTTTGGAAAAATTTTAAAAAGTTTTTCTTGTCAGAAATACTATTAAATTTCGCTGAAAGTTTCTGAGACATCATACCTCACTTGTGGGTCAACTTCCTTGGTCAACCTATTTGAGAAGTGAGGAAAATTCAGGTACCAATTAAAGAATGGGCTTGCCAGAGTAGAGTAGCTGAAATGAACAGTTCATGTAGAGTTCTGTGCATGCACCAATATGTTTTTAAGAAATACCCATGGACTGCATCTTTGATGCTCTAGAAACCCCAAACAGACTATGTGCATTTCTGTCTTACAAGGCAGGGTCTCTATAAACGCAGTTAGGAAAGGGAGGAAAGTCAGTACAGCTGGTCCTTTTACATCAAGCTCCTTTAGACTCATATCTCATTTCCATAAACAAATATTGAGAAATACATAAATTTCCTAACTCTGGAAGCTTGTTAGCAAGGGACACCATGCTTTGTAAGTCTGCAATTTAAAAAGCGAATTGAACTGAATTTGATCAGGTTTTATGTTCTTCCATTCTTTCTCTTAAAGTAAAAGGTGGTGATTATGCCGAATCCTTTGGAGATTTTTCTAGGATTTATTTAAAAGCTTTAATGACAAATCTTTATTTTAGGTAATCTTATAGATTATACACTCCAGTTTTATAGTTAGACATAGGATAAACCTACTAAAATCTGTACACCTAAAGAAACTAATCAAGAAGGAGGACTATGGCTAAAATGCTCAATCCCCATTCAGAAAGGCAAAGAGGCTGGACATCAGAAGAAGGAGAAAACAGGGAACAGGACAGTATCCTGCCACAGAGGGCCTCTGAAAGGCTCTACCCTGCAATGTATCAAAGAAGATTCTGAGACTTATGGCCAACCTTTGGGTAGAATGCAGGGAATCTTATGAAAGAAGTGAGAAATAGTAAGACCTGGAGAGGACAGGAACTCCACAAGGAGAGCAACAGAACCAAAAAATCTGGGCACAGGGGTCTTATCTGAGACTGATACTCCAACCAAGGACCATTGATGGAGATAACCTAGAACCACTGCATAGATGTAGCCCATGGCAGTTCAGTGTCCAAGTGGGTTCCATAGTAATGGGAACGGGGACTGCCTCTGGCATGAACTGATTGGCCTGCTCTTTGATCACCTCCCCCTGAGGGGGGAGCAGCCTTACCAGACCACAGAGGAAGACATTGCAGCCAGTCCTGATAAGACCTGATAGACTAGGATCAGAAGAAAAGGGAGGAAGACCTCCCCTATCAGTGGACTGGGGAAGGGGCATGTACGGAGAAGGGGGAGGGAGGGTTGGGAAGGGAGAGGAGGAGGGAGCTACAGGGGGGATACAAAGTGAATGAATTGTAATTAATAAAAATTAAAATTAAAAATAAAAATTAAAAATTCCCCAAAAATTCCATATTTACACATTCTGGAACTTCTTAATAAAATAGGTATTTTTTTTTCTTTTAATGTGTACAAGTATGTCTACCTGTGCAGGTTTGGGCACTTGAGCACAGAGGCCTGTGTGGACCAGAAGATGGATTCAGATTTCCTGGAGCTGGAGTTACAAGTGGTTGTAAGTCTCCAAGTATCGGTAGTTGGAACTGAATGCAGGTCCTCTGCAAGAGCAGTACATGTTCTTAACTGCTGAGCTATATGCACAGTCTCTCACATTCTGGAACACAGATATATAATAAGTCATAGTACCGAGCAATTGGCATGTGAAACATCTCTGAAATTCTGTAGTCTTCTCCACTCCTGCTCTTAATCATGTAGCTGCTCCGTTATCATCTAGCATTACTATTCCCTTCATGCCCAGCCAGGAGCTCCCAGCGTTAACAGAAGAGCAGGGACACCAACATGCAATGACAGCATCAACCAGGCATGAAAACTGCTGCAAGGAAGTTACTACCATGGCAGATTCTGTGACCGCATAGGGGCAGGAAGGACCTGTTCCATGTTGAAGAATGATGGAAATCTCTTTTGAAAGGACTTTAAGAATGCACAAGGCATCCAACAAAAAATGCATAGGGAACACGGGTTTCATATGAGTTTGAATATAAGGATTTGAATATACAGGCTTATGTGCTGCAAACATTTGGTCTGCAGATAACGCTATCTGGGCAGGTTGTGGAAACATTAGGAGTTGACATCTCACTAGAAGGAGCAGACCACAAGGTTACAGGACATTAGGGATAGATTATCTATGGCCCCTTCCTGACACATTATCTTCTTTGTTCCTATTTGCCACAAAGTGGGAAAAGATCCTGCTGCACTGATAGTCTGCCCAAAACACAAGACAAAGTAACCAGGGACCGGATCCTTTGAAACTGTAAGCCACAATAAATCTTTCCACATAAGTTAAAAACAAATGAAGTAGTATTTTGTCATAGCAAAAATAAAAGTAACTAATGTAGATCCTAATCCTTCAATTCCTAGCTGATTTCTCTTTCTACTAATTTTCTATTTGTTTTCAAATAGAATACTTAAAAGTAAATTAACATTAAAAAATAAAAGCAAACCAAATAGACCTAATCGTTGAACGCATTATAGAACTATTATAATACTGTTATTTGTATATAAGGTCAAAATGACAGTTAAATAGATGGATGAATAGCTAGTTAGGCAGTCATGGGGTAAGACCATTGTGAGGCAGAGCCTCCCTTTATCTTCCTAAGCTGTGCTGGGAGACAATATTAACTTTATTGACTAGAGGGAGGAACTGAGGACCTCATCTCCCAGACATACAGCACACAAAAGCACTTATGAGACTCAACCTGGATCTCCTGACTTTTAATACTTCTGTTCCTTCCACTGCGCCATGCTGGGTTGTCTGAGTTCTACAATGAGGAAAAAACTTTTCATGGCTATGAATCTGGGATCTAAGTGTTCTCAGCTGCCTGAAGAGACTGTGACGTAGATAAATGAGGGCGGGTACTTTGAAAGCTGCAGGTTACACTATGCACTTAGCTATGGAGTGTTGGAGGCCAGACCTTCTCCATGAGAAAATAAGTAGGAATCAGAGCAAATAAAAAAGTGTGGCAGAAGATGCAATTTTATCAGTCTCTTGGTCTAATTTTCTCAAGCTTGGAAATGTTTCTAACATAAATTGTTCTATGGGGTTTTAAAAAGTAAAACTGTTGGGCTGAAAAACTAATTCATATAATTATTCGCATTGGTTGGATATAGATACAGTAAATTATTTGATTGTAAGCAGAAATAATCAATCAACAGTGACCATCAGTTTTTGTTAAATCAATTAGAGATCAAGCCAATAAGAGAATAAAGTTTTACAAGTTTAGATTAATGATATATTGAGAAACTCACTCAGCTTGCTGCTTTCAATTTAACCCATAATACTGATTCTCTTACAATTGATGCTCATCATAACATTTACAGCAAGAAAATATAAGATGAAAAATTCATTTTTGTAGAAAATATTTCTGAAAGCATAAGATGATTTTAAAATATATTCTCAGATCTGTTATGTTTAAATAAATTTCTTTTGAGAATTTTTAAGTTATATGGTGTGTATATATTTTATTTTGTCATCTAGTATTATTTTCAAAGATCTCACAGAGCACCAATGTTCAAATCACTAGACACCTACGTGACAAGCCACTCTTGTGACACTAATGCAGACATGCTGAGCCAGTGCAGCTGGTTCTTCATTTTTCAAATTCTTCTGATGGGTAAAGTGCTAATTTTCATTATCATTGGGATACAGCTTAGGGCCATGTGCTCACTACAGGAGCAGCACTGAGTCAGCCATGTTCTTCCTGAGCATCGTCATAAGCTGAATGGGGAGGCTGGCCCCCTGACCTCCTCCTGCAATGCACACATCCAGATGGAGTCATGAGGATTCTCATCTCTCACCTTGACCTAACCAAACCCAGCAAAGCTGGCTAAGTTAGGAAAGTTGATCCCTCACACACACCCTTATCTCATCATCACAGGCCCTAGTTCATTCTACCAAACTTCACCCTTAGCCTCTCAACCAGACAGCATCCCACTGTAAAAAAGCTTGTGTGATGCAGTGTGGTCAGCTACTTCATCTTCTCTCAAGTAGGGAAAACTACAGGAGGGTTTTTTTGTTTTGTTTTGTTTTGTTTTGTTTAGTTTTAACTTGTAGATGTTCCTTGAAAGGAAGAGTAGATGCCATTAGGGTTTTGGTTTTTCTTTGTTTTATTTTGTTTTTTGTTTGTTTTTCTTCAGCAGACAGAGGTATATATGAGATGGCAACTGACTTATAAGTTGGTGGTCTTTACCAAGGATACACGATAGGAAATCAAGGGACATCAGAACTGAGCAAGAGCTTGATAGATCTTCACCAAAGAAGAGCAGTTATCTATAACCACAGTCTCAAAGCACAGGTGCTGGGCTACTCACTTTAGCAATTTCTGCTCTTCCCTATATTACTTGATACCACTGTCCCCATACAGAAGCATTTGACTGATGAGAAGCTACATATGGCTGTAGAGCCATCCCTTAATAACCACAGCAGATCAGTTCCTGGAACCATGTGGCACCCAATTCCAAAGATGCTTAAGTCCCTCACATCAAATGATATGATATCTGCATCCCAACACTCAGGGAGGCAGAGGCAGGTGGATCTCGGTGAGTTTGAGGCCAGCCTGGTTTACAGAGTGAGTCCAGGACAGCCAAGGCTACACAGAGACACCCTGTCTTGAAAAACTAAAACTAAAACTAAACTAAATTAAACTAAACTAATAAAAGCGATGCACAGCATCCTGTACATGTTAAAACATCTCCAGGTTGTTTATGGTGCCTCACACAGTGCGGATGCTGGCATGGCAGATACTAGGACGTATGTCTGCTATCCCAGGTGCTCTGTGGAGGTGGATCACTTTAGCCTACCTTTTCCTGACTCAGCCAAGAAAGTTAAAGTAAGAACAAATTGTAAATGTGACATAACACGAGTATATGCACAAACCACATATGTCCAACATCCTTGACCCTCAGGTGGTCAATCTCTGGAAGCAGAACCCTGAGAAGTGTAGAGATGACTTTGTTTTCACCCACCCCTGACATGAAAGTCTCTCCATTGCCTTGAACGTTTTCCTTTGCTTCTCCAGTTACCACTCTGCCACAGTCTCATTGAATTCCAAAGGGGGCTTGGAACTTAGAGTAAGATGGGTGGCTTCCAAAGACTTACAGAGGGCACAGAACAGTGGGAATGGAAGCTTTGTAGAATTCTGAGTTTTCTATAAAGTCCAACAGGCTATGCCTGAAAGTCTACCATTTTGTTAATTTTCACCCTTTGTTTATATACTCTATGGCTTTCATTGACAGATAACTGAATTTTGAACAGGCAGGATACTGTTACATTGTTTCACAAAAAGTTTAACTTAAGTATAATGTGCATAGAGAAAAATGAGCTAATCCAGAGCCTGTAACTCTGCTATTTATCAAGCCAAAAACAAAAAACAAAAACCAGAAAAACCACCACCACCATCAACAAAAAACTCAATAGCTTTCAAAGGCCCGTCTAGCATTACTTTCTCCATCTTTTTCAAAGTATTTGCATATGCATCATTTTCACTTGATACTTACAACAATTACAACAAGCATTGTGTGGGGCGAGAGTTTATCCCTGCCTGACAAATGCGGAGAGTGAGGTTGGATCACAACTAAGTTTTTGGATTGGAATGTATACAGTGAGAATCTTCCCACTGTGTTTTACCCACTGGGCATTACCATGTATCCTTAGCAAAAATTGGACCGGGGCAGAGCAGATATGATTGGTGGCTCGGAGGCAGCGCCTGTTGTGATTGGTCAGCTCCCGCAGGTGGTTAAATAGTGGGGATTTATTCCTCAGGACCTGAAAGACCAACCAAGTCTCTTGAGAAAAGAAAAATGGCACAAAAATTTTCTGCAATTATACCGTATTTCCAAAAGAAAGAACTGTTTCAAAAATTTAGATGCTTTAGCCTTCTTTTTCTCTTCTATTTCTCATCTTTCCCCTTTCAAAAAAATCTCTATGCTTTTATTCTATGTGCATGAGTGTTTGCCTCCATGTGGGTATGCGCGTATGCCCGGTGCCTGTGGAGATCAGAACAGTGTGTGGGATCCCCTGGAGTTGGGGTTACAGACAAGTGTGAGCTGTCAAGTGAGTGCTAGGAACGGAATCTGGGTCTTCTGCAAGAGCAGCCAGTGCTGTTAATTGCCCAGCCATCCCTCCAGCCTCCTGTTTCTCTACTTTCCATTTTTAAAACCAACAAAACAAACTAAACAAAGACAAAAATTGAGTAATCATGAAAATATTTATTTTGAGACAA
This sequence comes from Pachyuromys duprasi, assembly GCA_028658305.1. NCBI lineage: Eukaryota > Metazoa > Chordata > Mammalia > Rodentia > Muridae > Pachyuromys > Pachyuromys duprasi. The sequence goes on from CM053764.1 coordinate 85,992,970, forward strand.
GGTCTCATATGTAACCCCAGTTTGCCTGGAACTCAACATATAGACGAGGCTGGCCTCAGACTCATAGAGACCCACGTGCCTCGGCCTCCTAAGTACTGGGATTAAAGGCATGCCCTAGAACTTTTAATAAGCATCTGACAGCATATTTGAGTCAGCTAGCTCTAGCTGTGCTCCAAATCACAATTTATTTTTAAAAAAGCCTGATATAGAATGAACTCAGTGGTGGTACATTTGAACAAATAGCCTAATTATAAAAACATGATGCTCTAAAGCCTTGCAGGTCAAAGCCTACCTAGGGCCTCCTGGGCAGCGACAGGTGTGCAGTATACAAACTTCTCTTTACCAGTCATGTCCAAAGCATTAGGACATGTTTCCTAAGCCACCAGGAACGGGAACACTTTTTACAGAAACTGTCTTGTGGGATCCAGACTTCCGAAGAACAGGTAATGGACACCAGAGAAGCAGGGTGGGTGGGCTCCAGGCACCAGCTCCAAGAATCAGACCCCCACGTGCTACTGAGCCTGCAAGACACTAAGCATGATTCTGTACCTCTCTGTAAAGCAAGTGAGTCTGACACCCCACCTTTGGGCTGACTGAAAGATTCCCTGTGTGGGTGCTCAGGTAGGGTGTGAGCCCCTACCTGCTCAGAGCCCTGTGCAACCCGTGGAAATAGGCACCTCATTCTAGGAAGGAGTGCACTCCCCCAGATATTCATTCACTGCAAGGCTGGACATCAAACCCAGGGCTTTTAGCAATTCTGGGAAACACTATCACTAAGCTATTGAATTCTGAAGACAGAATTCCAGTTTAAGCCAATCACTCGTGAAAGGAAGTTATCCCATTTTCTAAGCCAAATTAAATTAATATTATTAGATGTCTTCAAACTAAATCTTATACTTTGCACAGCCAGAAGCATTGCAGAAGCTATGGCAAAGAGGGAGAGATGTTCTGCCCGAATTTGAGGTTTTACCAACTACCTGGGTAAGGACAAAATTAGCACTTTGGCATCTATTTAAGCAAATAGCTTAACTACACCCTTCTCCCAAAAGTTCACTTCTAAAGAAGGGATAGAAATCCAAGCTATCTGACACCAATTAAAGGTGTGAAACAGCAACAGAGCCCACCAACCTGCTCTTACCCAGCGTGACTCTATCACCTCATAGCTTGAGGGAACCCCAAGTATAACTCAAACACAGAATTAACTCTAGTCCTACATTCTATGCAAGTGCTTTCCTCGACACAATTTCCATTTTTCAAAATGCAGATGTGTTGAGTTGAGGAGCAAAAGTGCTTCCCCAGCATTCTTAGCATCATTCCCCTCCACCCTGCGATTTGGTGCTATTAGCTAGAAACTACACCTGAGAACAAAACAGAAACAGGGACTCTGTCTTTTTGACAGCTTGTGCATCTTCTCCTATTTTATGAAAGTTGAGGAAACTGATTTATATGCAAACCCAAACAATTGATGAGTTCGTTGGTCTAATCTGAAAAGGCGTCTTGAGAGGAATCAACTCAACCGGGATCCTATCTAATGAACCCGAGAATCAGAAAGAGTAAAGAGATGCTACGGAAGGGAACAGAAATCATACAAAAGTTTTCCGTCTGTAAGGACTGAAGACTTGTGAATGAAGGCGTCTCAGAGCGACTGCGTCAAGAAAAGGTAGCCTTTACTCTTTAGGAGGAAAAGTTAGCCAAAGTCCCAATTTTCAGAAGCCGACTCTGAACTTTTCTTGCTGTCCCGCAAAAGGGCCAGCGCTGGGAGAGGTGCCCCGAGCCCCTACCTGCGTTCCTGAGCTTCTTGTTGCGATACACAGACAGGATGACCAGCAGATTGCCCAGGATGTCCACCACGATGGTGAAGATGAGGATGAAGGCCAGTGTAGAGGCCAGCCACGAGGGCTGCGGTCGTTCTCCCTCCCGGCTCCCTGGTGCGGGCTGAGAGGCATTGAGCAGCGCGCTGCCATTGGCCTTCATGGTCCCCCGGGTGCCTCACCGGCGCACAGCCACGGCCATCGTCCTGTCGCCTCACACCCTCGAGTGCCCAGCTCTGCTCCTGCCCTCTCCCCCCACTTTTTATGGCTCGACCCAGCCCTCCCTACTTTGCATCCTTATGGCTGCTTCACAGAGGTCCTGCCCGCTCCAGCCCCTCCCCGTGGCAGGACACCCTTTCTGCACTTGGCCGCTGCCGCCTGCTGACACCTGCTGTCCACTGCCCGGCAACTTGGACCCAGAGGTCCCGCAGCGCGTGCACATTGCGCCCCCGTGCGGCGAGAATCTGTAAGACAGATGGAGACGGCAAGTGGAGGGAAACTCCATAGCATTTCAGAAAAGTTTCTTCCTTGGACCTTACATCCTGGACGGCCTCAGTGCGTAGAGTTACTGACGTACAAAACTTTGCTACTAGATGCCCTAGATTCCTTATCGGCAAAGTGGGGATGAAATAGAATCTAACTCATTAACTTTATAGCTAATGATGTGTAAAAATAAAATAAATAAAAAGGATCTTTTCTGTCTGTCATAACACCATTTAACGTCTGTGCTAGATGTTTCTGGTAATTAAATGGAAAAAATGTAAATATTGGCAGATGACAGCTGTGGAACTTCTTTTGAGAATATCAGTGAAACCAGGAACACGAGATAAGAAAAGTTGATGTAGAACCACAATGTAAGATTTCTGCGAAGTGGATTAGCCAGTTCTGTGCAGAGCAAAACAAAACCCATGAAACTTTCTGAGGCCTAGGGAAGGAGACTTACACAAACTAGGAAACAGATGATGTTCTCATATTGAACACTTAAGGGTGTCATGTTCTTTATCTATTTTATATTAGGCCAATTCCCAATCACCTGAGTTCTTATCTCCAGAACCCATACAGACATGCCTGTGAGTCCAGATAGAGAGCAAAGAGAGGAAAATCCTCAGAAGTCCATTGTCAGAAACCCAGTGTTTCCGTCAGTGAAGGACAAAGAAACTGCCTCAAAGAAGGTAGAAGGCAAGGGCAGACACCCGAGGCCCAAGGCTGTTCTCTGACATTCACACCTGTGCCTTGGCATGACTCTCTCTCTCTCTCTCTCTCTCTCTCTCTCTCTCTCTCTCTCTCTCTCTCTCTCTCTCTCTCTCTCTCTCTCTCTCTCTCTCTCTCTCTC
>CM053764.1:86002262-86110227 GCA_028658305.1 Pachyuromys duprasi
CCACTTGGACTTTAGCTTTGTGCAAGGTGATAAATATGGATCTATTTTCATTTTTCTGCATACAGATATCCAGTTGGACCAGCACCATTTGTTGAAGATGCTGTCTTTTTTCCACTGAATGGTTTTGGCTTCTTTGTCAAAATTCTTATATCAAAACTATCGGCTAGGGCCATAAACATCAAAATGAATTGAAGTAACAGTCATTAGGTACTTTGACAATTCCAAGTTACCCCTTGAGATAATTGGATAATAGCTACGATGTAGAAAAATAGCTCCTATTTATCTCTTCCACATACATGCACACCATTAGCTCTTTACAAGATGTATTGGGTCTTATGACATTTTCATTGAAATATATCATGTTTTCTCCCTCTGGGGTGTAACATCATTTGAAAAGGTAGCCTCTTACATGTCCACCCAGCACAACAACAAGAGCATTAAGCGCCTAAGTGTTCACAAGGGTTGGGATTTTGTTGGAAAAAAAAATAAAGCTCTCCATTTTTATTTGATTCAAGTGGTTCATTCTGTTCACAGCAGAGGCTGTAAATGGCTAGTGAGGAAATTAAATTCTGACGAACAACTCTCCCCTCAGCTGGTGCACTAATTGAAATTGAACTAATGTCTTTGCTGAAGAGCAATCAGAAAGTACATAGAATGAATCTGCAATGGAGAAAACAGTCTACAGCAACCTTCAGTTCCTGACTAATCTCAGTAGACTGAGTTCAGCAGACATATTCTCTCCATTGCAGCCAGTGAAGGTAGAGACTGTAGTTCACGGGATACCATTAGCTAAAAGCAAGTGGAATGAAGGGGCAGGATAATTGTGAGGCCTCATAGATTACCACCCCCAAACTTACCTTCACACAAGTTCCTGAAAATGGAATCAAAATTAAAACTAAGGTCACAAAGATGACCCATTTTCTCTCTAGGTTTTATTTTCATTGAAATAAATTCTCTTAAAGCATTTTATTTTTTTCAGTAGGAGAATGGAGGGTAGGATTGTCTTGAGTCTCTGGAAAGACTACTGAAGAGATACTGCCCTGCTGGCCCCACACTGGGCTGTTCTCAATGCAAAGAGAAGAGAAAAATTATTGCCAAAGAATGACAGTAGAGACCATCTGGGTCAAAGAACTTGTGGCAGGGTGCCTGCTGAAGCTCTAGCTTCACACTATTGAATTCCCGAGTTTCGTGTTATAAGCAATGTTCTAGATACAAAGGATCCACATTTCCAGAAATCTGTCTGAAGAGATGCAAAAAATTAGTATTTAAAGTGTTTAATGCTGAAACTGCAATAAAGAAATGAAAATGTCTTATAAGTAGCAGATAGGTAATGACTAACTTGTTGACAAAGAACTACTTTGCAGCTCCTTAAGACAGTATTTGGAAAATCACCTCACTTTGAGGTGAGCAAGCAGGATACAAGGCTTGGTACTAATACTGATTTAGGTGTACCGCATTTCAGTGATGTACTCACAGAGCTAACCCACTGCACACATGGGCGGCCACCGTGCCTAGATGGTGCGCTGATTCTGAATATATCCAAATCATTTATTGTTCTAAACTAAAAGAGAACAGTAATGAGAGAACCGCAGCTCTAAAACGGGCTTATTTTACTCCTGAGATCTTCATAAAATGCCTAGGAGGTTGTCATTTCTACTCTTCCATTCCAATCCTGCCTACTTATGTTATGAACAGAAATCAACCAGGAGCTAACAGCAACGTCAACCTGAAAGACCAGAGAAGGATGATGTCTTGAATCCATAGTCCACTATTGCAGCAAGCTAAGCAATCCACAAAGGAACAAAAGCAAATGTAGCAGGAAAGCTGGGATTACTCCTTCCATTGTAATTTTATTTTCTCCAGCTTTACCGGGTGTAACCATTCTCTACCTGGAATACTCATTTCCTAGGCGTTCATGTGTTCACCTCACTCATTTCCCAATTTCATTCAAATAACAGCTTGCTTTCTCAAAATGCAAGCTCTTTTCTTCTCTCTTAGACATGTCACTTTCCAAATCAAAACCTGTCTCCTTAATTTTCTTTCACCTATACACTATGTTATATTTTTCTGATTGGTCCCTACTTCCCACACCATAGTGTAAGCCCTAGGAAAGCAGAGAATTTTGTCAGTCTGTGCATCATATAGAACAATATATATTTATTTGTGTTTTATATTTATGTATTTGTGTTTGAATGCTTGGCTCATCTGGAGTGGCACTATTAGGAGGTGTGGTCTTGTTGGAAGAAGTGTGTCACTGTGGAGGCGGGTTTTGGTGTCTCATATATGTTCAAGCTATGTCCAGTGTGGCAGTCTCCTGCTGCCTTCACGTCTTGCTGTAAAACTCTCACCTCCTTCTTTAACGCCATGTCTCCCTGCTTGTCACCATGCTTCTTGCCATGATTATACACTAAACCTCTGAAACTGTAAGCCAGGACCAATTAGATGTTTTCCTTTAGAAGAGTTGGCATGAACTGGGTATGGTGCCACAGGCCTGTAATCTCAGCACTTGGTGAGGCAGAGACAGATGGATTTCTGGGAGTTCAAGGCCAGCCCTGGTCTACAAAGTGAGTCTAGGATAGCCAAGGCTACACAGAGAATCACTGTCTTGAAAAATCAGCCAACCAACCAGCCAATCAACTAAAATAAACAAACAACAAAAAAGAGTTCCTGTGGTCATGGTCTCTCCTTACAACAATGGAAACCCCAACTAAGAGAAGAGACTCATCCAGCACTGTATATTAGGGTACAATGATGCAGTGTGTCAACAGTATAGTGTTAACAGGCACAATAAAGGAGAATGCTGAGAACAGCGCAAAGGGTTGTATGTCATGGTATCAGAGTGCATGGGATAGATGGGTGTTGGTATATGTTAGTTCTCCACTCTTTTAAATTTTGTGACTGTATACACACACACAGACATGCACAGGCAAACACACACACACACAGATACAACTTGACAAAAAGATGTTTATCACACTGAGTACAAAGCCAACATCTTTCTAAAGTTCCAAGGAAGTAGTGATCAACTGTGAGTTGTGACCTCTTTGGCAAACCTCTATCTCCCAAAATATTTTCATTATAATTCATAACCGCAGCAAAATTAATGTTATGAAGTAGCATTAAAAAATAATTTTATGGTTTAGAGTCACCACAACCTGAGGAACTGTATTAAAGGGTCGCAACATTAGGAAGGTTAAGAATCATGGCTCTAAGGAATCATGATTCTGTGTAATCCTTACAAGGTTATCTATCTATCTATCTATCTATCTATCTATCTATCTATCTATCTATCTATCTATCTATCTATCTATCTATCTATATCTGCTGAACGGATGCATTTTAATCATATAAAGATAAATGAAAATACCTTCAGATTTCATATTAAATCATACAAAAGTATAATGACAAGAAAAATGTTTCATAAGTGACTTTGATATATGACCTTGACAAAGATTTTTTTTAAGTATTTTCAAATTGTGGCTAGTAAGTATTAATAAATTAAAAGTAGATAAGGGGGAATTTTCTTGGTTAAAGTACACACACACATACACATCTACACACATACATACACACATATAAATTTGATGCGTCTTACAACTGGGCATGTTTGTAGGCAACTATAATCCCAGCACTAGGGAAGCTGGGATAGGACAGTTTAAGGAACACTCAGATGCTCATTTATTGGCCCCATACTGCCACCTAGCGGCTATGTACATGCCCTGATCTGGCTTTCCCAACTGGAGTAAGTACTTTACATATATATTGATCCCTCTATTTCAGTTTGCTAGATGAATCATGAACAGCAATATAAATGCAGAAGAAAACCAGGCAGTAAAGCTAAAGTATTTTATTAATAATTTATTGTCAGTAAGAAAGGCTGGCTAATGATAGTTTTCAGTAAAAACCTTTACAAGACCATTGCATCACAAATATACAGACACTATAAAAACTGTGTCATGGTGGTTTTGGTTCTAAACAGGTATGCAGAAGGTCCCCTTTACACTTTCCAATAATGAAAAATGTTTATAATCCTAATACAGCAACCCATTTAAGACATGTCCAGTAACAGGTCTTCCTCACCCTATATGTACAGCTAGAAATAAACGACTGGACTGAAATGTGTTAATGAAATGTCACTTCAGCGGGAAAGAACAGAGTGAAACCCTGGTTACATTAGAAAATCAGGGTGCTAGGCAACGACACTAACACCACCCAAATCCAGCAGAAAACAAATGCACAATGCGTCCTGGAAACCTAGTTAAATCTATATAAAAAAATCAAATATGTACATAAAATTTACACACAAAAAAAGCAAAATTAAAATAATCGAATCTATATAAATACATGAATCATGCTAACAAGATGACAGGACCGATTTCTGTTTCATTACTTTAACAGAGACACATCTAAATACGAAAAGATGCTCAAAATGGCACAGGCGATGAAAACCTCGTCAGTGACAGTCCGTTAGGACACTGGAAATGGCTAACATGGCAAGAGGCATGTGACTCCGTGCAGCCACGCCCACTGCAGCTCGCGAGAAGGACGAAAGACCAACGCGGAGATCATTGATACCACCTCTAGGTTGGGTAAAGTCCAGGCACTTTGGGGAGGAGTTTGAGCGTCACACTTCTGTATGCTGTTGGGAATCTAGTGGAGGAATTGTCACCTCTTCAAAGTGGCCGTCATCTCCACTTTCATAGTCACTCATCATGACCTCAGACTCCACTTCACAGCACGCTGACACATCGGAGCAGGAAGCTGTGGAGGCGTACACAGACATGGGCATGTTTTCTACGGTGGGGGCTTCGAAGTTTCTTTGATACCCTGGAGGGTAGGGGGGATAGGGTTCTCTACATGTACTCTTCTCCCCAGTGCCTTCTTTTTGAGGTTCAGACATATCGACAGGGTAGAAATTGGGCAGATACTGATTCAGGTTGAACCTCTGCCGACTTCTAGAGGAAGATCCCAAGCTACCTGCTGCAGGCATGTCTCTGGGTGGGTGTATGGACTCGAACTGGTCGCTGAATTCTGGAGGCAATGGTGGTAGTTCATCAGGCGCAGGGAAGTCCTCTGGTGGGGGTGGAAAGTCACTTTCAATGTCATAACCCCCAGGGTAATAGTCAGTGTCAATGGCATTTGGATCTGCTGAGTAGAGGGGTGTGTGCTCGTCAATAACCTCGTAATTGGGGAACTCCTGTATGTCTGGCAGAGGAACGCTTGGCATCCAGTCTGATGTATCCCAGTGGTACCCTTGGTAGAAAAGAAAACAAGATTTCAGTTGGTTTCTCTTAGCTTCTGTGCCTCAGGGAAATGGCTCAGAGTATCAGGCACAAGACAAGTGTATGTGCATTCATTCCAAGCTCATCACTTGAAGACACAGCCCCACCCTGACACAGTGACTATTTCCGGAATGTGAACTTGCGGTTTTAGTACATATCTGACATTCAAGGCAACAGAAGCAGCTGTACCATACAGAACACATGCAGTTCTCTACCGACAATCCTAACCACAATTCAACTCTCCTTCTGTACCTGCTGACCCTGCTTGGTAAGAAGGCGGTACAGGAAGTTAGTAAGAGGCTTTCAAAGCGAAGGGCTTTGGGGGAAATTCCAAACATCACTGAGCTCTGTGCTGCCTGTCATCTGAAAATACTAATTAAGGCAAAACTAAAAATAACAAAAGCAGTTTCTAACTAAAATGTGAAATTCAGCAGAAAAGGTAACAGTAATAGTCATCCTGGTTTTATTAGCCATGAACAGAACAATGAATTATTTAAAATGAATTATTTTAATTCATTGTAGGGTAGACATCAACCCATATCCCTAAATCAAAAAAAATATATAACCAAATAAGTGTTAAAAAATAGTTTTTGACAGACTATAACAATCCATCTTTGTTACCATTTAATAGGACTAGGGATCCCTATGGAAAGTACAAAAATAACATTTTTTTTAAAAGAAAAATCAAGCCCTAACTAAAGGGTAGGTGTTCTTTCTTTCTCTCGTTTAAACAGTTCTTTGACAGCTGAGAAAGGGTTAGGAGATCCGTCTTTCAAGGCCGTGCACAGCCTCGGGATCAGTTACTGCAGTGGCATCGGGCACCCGAGTGAAGCACAGCGGCACTGGGTCAGTCCTTCCCCGTGACTGTTAGTGATTATTAACGCATAGCTGGCATGCATAAGTCACCTCTTGGTTTGCTGAGGTCAGGAGCAGCCAAAGATTCTTTTGGTGGCAGAGTAGAAAGAAAAGAAAACATTGATAATTAAAACAGATAGACACTGCTGGAATGACAACACAGACAAGCACACGGTACACTGTAACACCTTCCTGTAAGCCCGGACGGCCAGACACGCTGCCTTCACCTCATTCCAATGAGCGCAAATGAGAAACTCATGTTGCACAAACTAGATGGGATGTGGAAACGAAAAAGAGATGAGCGATGATATGTTAGGGACCCTGCTGCGTCTGGGAAAGAGGGTTTTCTTAGGAAAATTATCAGCTACAATCACTAATGCAAAATATATTGACTGGTTACTTGAGTGATAACCTAAAACCATTTGAAGCCACACAATGTACATATACTTTCTCGCTCATCGGAACCTTCAAGAGTGTTAGTTCAGAGAAACTGATGTTAAATGCTCACTGACAACCGAAAGTTGACCGTCTCACAAGGCCTTGCTAACTTTCACGAAGGTCTGTTAACCTTTCCTCAGTGAGCTCCTTAACTAGCTACATTTATTGTTTGGCCTCTTTCCATCAACTGTAACTATACTATCTATGGAGGTGGATAGAAAATCTCAGGACGCCAGACTGGTTTTCTATAAGAAATAAAGAAAAAAATCCAAAGAAAAACAACAACCCTTTAGGTAGGCCATCACCACTGTAAGAACAATGGTCATGGCAGAACTATGGTCACTTCTCTAGACAGAGGAAATGCTTTCTGCACACTCCATAACGTCCTTGAAAACTATATGAATAAAAGGAGTATTTGGAGAAAGTATCTAAGGGGTTTTTGCTCATCGACTATAATGTAGTAAATTCCTCTATACATGAGGATTGGCAACCTTTGTTGTAGACTAAGCATTTGATAAGCCATTTTCAACTTTAAATTCACTTTAGATAAGAAAAAAAAGTCAGTAGAAATTCCCTTGAGGAAACTGTTTAAACTTTGCTTCTTTAAACAGACAAAATTCAAAATACTGGAATGTCATCCTGTTTTAACTAAAACTGGTAGACAAAATACAGATAACATTCTGATTCACAAAGTGAAAACAGTAGTTTTAAGAAAAACAGATTAAGTCTCTTAGTGACTGGGACCACTGATGGCAAACTTGCCCTGCTACCTTTCCTCCAAATCCAGCAGGAAACCTCACCCCTTCCTCCTAAAAGGTGCCCGCTGACAGAAGAATCTCGTGTGTTTACTGCTAGTGATGTTTGAGCAGTGTGTGTGTGTTTGGGAGGGAGTGCACACGCACACATGTATCCATGTGGAGGCCCATGGTGGGATGTTGGGACTCCTCCTGGTTTCTCTTTCACACCAGGGTCTCTCAACCAAACCCATAGCTCGCCTATAGTCTTAAGAGGCAGCTTGCTCTGAGGATTCCATGCTTCAGGAATTAGCAGCAGGCTGTCATGTCCATCCTCATTTACATGGGTCCTGGGGACCTGAACTTTGGTCCTCACACTTGCATGCCAAGCACTTTCTCACTGGGCCATCTCTCCAATCCTGCGTGTGTGCTCTTGATGGTCTATACAAGTAATTCTCGAGTGGCAATTATTTTTTTTTTTACATAAGAAATTCCTAGATCTAAATCAACTGGAAACTTACTAAAAATGAAAGCTCTCAGGCCTACTAAAGACCTCCTCGGTCAGAAATTGGTGCTAGGAACCAGTCCCCAAGTTCTCAGCAGCCATCCATAATATTTAAAACAAAGACATACATACAACTATTTTCATAACACACTTATACTGTGAACATAAACTTCCCAAAATGAAACCCATCAAACCTCCCCCAAGCCTGTGCTATTTTCATAACGGGACAATAGGCCGAAGGTTTCCACCCCACTGACAGTCACCGCCAACCACAGACACGAAACACAAACACTTATACCTTCTTTAGTCACCGTGTCAACGACAGCGTTGACAAGGTGTATGACAGTCACTATGGAAGCTTGTAAAAAGGCACAAAAGGAGCCAATTAGGAAAATCCTTAGTAGAAAACAGTGCATCAAATAAAATCCCTTAATTTAATGCAATTTCTCCCCTAATTTAAAGATGTGAAATGAAGGCTTTGATAACACTAGGTAATTATGCACGACCTCTGCACTCTTTCTGCTAGTTACAGGTCTCGGGGCATTGCTAATCAAGTTATAGGCTTCCCATTATTAGTCAAGTAAATGAAAGAACCATGTTTTAATAGAAGTTACGCAAAAAGCTTTGGCTAAATATTTTATACAATTGTAATTATGGATTATATCAGGGAAAAAAACGATTCAGATTTACATGTCCTGGAAAAAGGTTACACATTCAAGAAACTAGTATACTACCTGAAAATAAAGAAATCTAGGAACACAAACACAAACACAAGACTGGTTGTATCCCTGTTCCTGAGGGTATATTTCTCATTTCACAGATGCTACGTAGATTCCTTTTTCATTTGTGCAAGATTATTTTAAAGTCTCCATGTCAGCATAAATGTGCATGTAAACATTCTAACGCTGGGACATTCTAATCCTGGGATTTAATGACGACTTAACCTAATATGCGGAAGAAAAAAAACAAAACAAAACAAGCTTCCTGCTATTGTCAAGGCTCATCTGAGGGGGAGGTTTTCCTCAACTAGCTGGGTGGGCTGAGGGGACTGGAATGGCCTGCACACGGGAGCCGTCCGGGCTGTGCTTGGGGCTTGGCATTCCGACTACAGGTACGGAATGAACTGTGAAAGCTAACGCCTTAATTACCAAGAAGGTGAATGACTTCTAGGCACTGGAGAAACAAGGAAACCAAGACTTCCCTTAGAGCTGGCGGAGATGCAGCCCTCTGGGACTCCTAAACCACAGACCCACACAAGAACTGTTGGTGTCCTCTTGAGACTTTAGTTAATTATGAAAAAGATTTAGAAAACTACTGATGAAATGTTAAGTGCAGACTCAGCTGAGACTTGAACTTTATGACTAAAAATGATTGACTGATGTAATAATTAAAAACACCAACAGCCCCGTGCAGGCTTTCCCTCACCCTGTTATCGCCTGAAAATAAACTTTCATAACTAAATGCCTTTGCAAAAGCGTCTGAATATATTTTTAAGAATGGGGTTTCCACAAAAAAAAAAAAAACACAACAAAACTAGAAAATATTGACAAAATTCTCAAATGTATCTCTGACAGCATTTAAGTATAAATCACTTAAGCTGGCAATGTAACCTTTTCAGAACTGAAACAAATGAAAGAAATAATCCTAGCTTGTTCTTGATGGTTTTAATAAGCAGAAATACATTCAAATTCTCCACCCAGGAATAAACAAGAGTCTGCTTTAAATAATGCAAAACATGCTTGAAATCTTCAAAGAATAGAACATATTTATAATCATCTTTAGTGGAGGAAAAGGGCTCTGCAGAGTTTTATAGATAAGCAGATTCAGAGACCCATAGATACGATTCATTACAAATTATATTACTCTGTTCATAAACTATGTTATTTTAGAAGTGACAGTTATTAGCAATAATAAAATATTTTTAATATGTAAACACATTGCACTTTACACAAGGAGACAAAGTAAAACTGAGCCCACATTTCCTGAGATTTGATCATTTCCAGTTGATAGCCACTACCACTGTACTGATACTTTCTTGTACATGTGCTTGCTAACACAATGAAGCTGTCTATCAGTGCAATCCACCCTGGGGAAACCAGATAAACACAACTGCTTTCAGAGATCCCACTGCCAAACCTTCTTCATTAGAAATATAATCCGACTTACTAGCCATCTCTTAAACTCTGCTCTCAGTCAGTACGCTCTGATCCAAATGGGAGCTGGGGCAGCAGTGGGTTGGGGAAGAGACAAATAAAACCTTGTAATACCAAAGGTGTGACTGAAAGTGAACATTTCAGACTTCTACACATCTTTTCTCAGAGGGTGCATATATGTGCGTGTGCACTGCATGTTCAGAAAAACTGTTAGAGATCATGAAAGAAACAAAAAACCCACAAAGCTTCCATAACACTTACTGTTCTGCAAAAAAGTATAAATAATACAAGAACAGCCAATAGGTGAAATTAACTATTTTTTTCCTTTCCTATTGCTACAGTTAAAATAGCTCTTCATTAAGAACACTGTTTTGTTTTACAATACTAGGGACTGAACCCAGGCCTCTGTGCATGCTAGACAAGTGCCCTGGTAACTGTGTTAACTTGAAATGTTTTCCCCAGCATAGACTCATGCAAGTATTTACGCTGTATTGTACATCTCCGTCAAAGGAAGCATGGGATATTTCCATATAGTTAGGGGGCCTGGTCCACCTCCATTGCTATACGACACAGCGAGCATCAGCAGCATTTCAAAGTGGCCACAGCACATCAGCCCCCGGCACTCACCATTGTCATCACAGGACTCTGACTGGAAAGAGCTCAGGGACTGCACCTCGGACAAGCTCTCCCTGGCACTGTATGGCTGGGAGGGCTTTTCCTCCAGGGGCTTCTTGGAAAGACAAGGATCAAGATCCACCACTTTGGCTGAAAGGAAGAGACAGCAGGTAGGTGAGTTCTATGTCCCCCTGGCTCATGGTTACACTCTATAAGAAAAAAACCTGGGCTGTGCTTGGCACATGAGCTATAGAATGGAGAAGAGAGAACTAGAGAGGCATCCTAGACACAAAAAAATAAAAAGGCCTACATATTCTCAAGAGACTCAACAAACCAGAATTTCTCCATAAATAGGCCTATAAAGAATAACTGGTGAAAAATTGAAATCCATCCTAAAACGGCATATGTAGTTTTTTTCTCTAATGTTTCCGGTTTATGCTGAGCCACCAATACAAATATTGCACATATGAACTCTGTTACCTTGTCTGGCTGTAACGAAAAAAAATTAATATTTAAGTGATCTCCCCCCCCCATTATTTCTTGTTATAATAAAAGAGCCCAAATGATAGTTGAGAATGCGCATCAGTAACAAAAGTGAAAAGATCTTTCCCTAGGACACAATTAGATCTAATTTATTAAAATAACTCCAATCTCCCAGTCCCCAGCCAGCAACTGGAATGCCCAAATGAGTTTCATGACCATTTCAGATGGGAAAGCATTATCATTAGCCCCATAAACCACTATGGCAGACCCAGGAACCTCAGCGGCACTTTGGAGGGATGGAAAATGTGCCCTTACCATCATAGTCAAAATCCCAGCTAGGCTTCTGTATGGAGTCGCTGTCTGAAGGAGAGTTGGAAGGCGGCGGCGGAGGCAAGTTGGGAGCTACACTGCACACAGCCACAGCTTTCCGGTGGCCATGCATAGACTCAGGGTTAAAAGTACTAAATTCTGGATGCTCTGGGATGGCGGAGCCTTCAAAGGAATTTCGATCCAGATTGTTTCTCGAGTCACTTGGAATGCTTGGAGTGTAGGAAATAGGGCGGACAGGCACCTGGGGGGGGATGTCAGAGTAAATGTTCTTGTTGAGCTTTGAGTCAAAATAAGGTCTCTGCAAGAAAGCCGTGGTTGGTCCCAAACGTTTGTCTTCAGGTTCAGCCTGGTGTTTCTTCTTCCGACTGACCATCTTTCGGCAGAGGACAAACACCACCACCAGTAAGAATATGCCGGCTATGAACACGATAATCCCTATTCCTTCGGCCAGTCCGATGTTCCACGGAGTGGACACATACTGGTTGGGAGCGGTGTCCTCGCAGTGTTTCCCTCTGTACTCCTGGCTGCAGTTGCAGTGATAGGAGCCGTGCGTGTTCTCGCAGAGGGCCCCGTTCCGACACGGGTTTCCAGCACATTCATCAATGTCACTCTGACATCTGCCGAGAAGAATGTGAGAATGCAGTAGATGTCGGACCACACCAGTCCTATACTCCCTCAGAAAGAACACTAAACACACCAATCCTTTATAAGAGATGCCAAAACAAAGCTGGATGTTACGCGATCAGAAAATATCCAAACTGGGAATATATGTCACATGATGACAGGCTGAATGTATATCTGAGAGACAACCACATCAAGCCAATATCTAGCTGCATTTTTCCAGAAATAACAGATTACTAAATCCATTCAATAGGCTAAAAAACCAGTCTGTTTCCAGGTCTTGGAGTCAAGCTATCATTTAAAAACTTGGAAGCTAAGGTGCATATTAATGAGTGGTGTGTGCTGCAAACTGTTCTCATGGGCCAGATTAACTTCCAGTGAAAGAGGTCCCGTTTGGGATTATGACAATCCTATAAGACATATGAGGGGATAGAAAACACATTTTCCACTTAAAAATGCTATTCCTTCCGGAATCATCTTCCTGCGCAGGTCACGGTCACAAACTAGATCACAGCCAGTCCCTTCTGCTTTTCTAAACAGGGGCATGTGGCTCTGTTGTATACACTTCCCTCACTCTCATTTGAAAAAAAAAATATTTGTTTGGAAATTATGAACAACTAGAATAAAAGCTCTGAAGACTTTTTAAAAAATACATTTTTTTTTGTCAAATATGTAGGCATATGCATTGATTAGAATTGGAGGGAAAAAAATCAACGAATAAACTGGGGCCACATAACTAATGACAAAATTCAGGATTATAATGACTATAAGAACGAAATGATATAGAATAACTACAAGTGGATCACACCAGCAGCCAAATGAGAAAAGGGAGGCTTGTCTAAAGGCTTGTCTAAACTCTCTTTGCTAGGTCTGCTTTGAGTGTGCTCAGTAGCTTTGTTGTTGTTGCGGGCACAGGGTCTTACTACGTAGCTTTGGATGACCTGGAGCTCACTACATAGATGACATGACACTGGCCTCAGAGAGCCATAGAGCCACCTGCCTCTGCCAACTATGTGTGGGGATTGTGGGGTTTGCCACCGAGCCTGACTCCAATTACTTTTGAAAAAAGAGCTGAGAAATGTTGTGCATTTCCCCCCAACACATATAGGTACATATTTTTTTTTTAGATATCAAAATATTTAAATCATAACTACCTCTTAGACTTACACTGGGGATTAGTACAAATAGTATAATTATTAGTATAATCAAAAGGGAAAAACAGCACATTTAGATGCTAGATCTAAACTGGTACAAAATACTCTGAGAAACTGTCATTAGCACTTTCTCAAGGATAGATGACACGGTGTCATACGTACCTGCTTCAGAAAACACAATAAATGCAACCAGTTTACAAGCAATTGCTACCTGCCAAGGACCCACACACTCTTCATCTACAAATAACAGCTCTAGAGTATAGATGTGGGCCTTTCCAACTTTCTATGAATCTTTTTGATACAGTCTTCTGCCTCAAAGACTTTTGTCTGTACGTCATAAAAAATGGCAGCGAGAACCACCGCATCCAAGTGATGCAATGTGAGTTGATGAAGCTGTGTTAATGGTCAGCACACTGCGGAAAGGTGCAGCAGATATGAAGCTCGAAAGAAACCATTTACCTTTCTCCCCTAAAGCCTGAGTCACATTGACAGACAGCACCATCCAAACTGTCAAAACATGTTCCACCATTTTTACAGGGCTCATCTTTGCAGTATGGACTAAGCTGACATCTAAATAAGGAAATAAAAAAAAAAACATGCAAAAAAACCCTCATGAGATTACTGCAAATGAAACGAGATAGCAATAACAACTGAAGAACACAGTGAGCTGTCCTATGCAGAACTCCATGCTTGAAATATTTAGCCTTACAATTCATTAAGAAATATAGACATACCTCTGACCGGTGTACAAGCCCCTACATTGGCAAACAAAACCTCCATTGTCTACCACGCATGTTCCACCGTAGAGGCAAGGGTTGGAGGAGCAGGGGTTGACACTCACTTCACAGTATGTACCTATGTATAATGCACCGCACTTGCAGTAATAACCTACAAGATAGAAAAGAGAAAAAGATCCAGTCACTCAGTGACCAGAAAACATTTGGTTTGGTTATGCCTTTACGTTTAAGTGAAGATACACTTCCCCAACATCTATGAAAGGTAGCAAAATTCCCATTCTCTCTAGGTGCAGAGTTAATCCATTTGGGTAATATGCCTTCTACTGCCCATGGGTCGAATATCTCTTATCCAAAATGCTGGGACCAGAAAGAATTTAGACTTTGGATTGTTTTAGATTTAGGACATCTTTTTAAATAAAATTTTCCAGGTACAACATTTCTAAACTGGAAATCTGATATCCCAAATGCCCCAAACCCTGGAAATCTGATATATTACCAGTCAAAAAGTAGTGGGTTTAGAAGCAATTTAGGTTTTGGATTTCTGAAATTTTAGTATGTTCATCCTGTATAAGCTAAACAGAGAAGTGAAGAAAATATGTGTGACTATATTTAGCTAATGACGATTACAAAAGCCTGGTCCCTCAAACATACAGGGCAAAATAAACTGTCTGGTGGACATGCACATGAGAAACACCGTTCAGCAGCGTGTTTAAACTCACAGGTAATACTTCCCATGATATACCTTTTGGGAACATGGCAACATAGTCTGCCTTGCTCCCTTACAACCTGGACATGGCCTTAGTTTGCCTTTGGCCAGGGTCACTGTGGTAGAAGGAAAAAGAACATGGTAAACCAACACTGGCTCTTTAGGCTAGCCCAAAGTCACAACACATGCTACTGAATTCTGACGAAGACGAGAAATGATAATATCATTGATGAACCGAAGGAGGCAAACCAATGCTTTTTGGGAAAACTGCTTTTAAATGTACACGGGGGTAACTCTGAGCGACTGTAGCTTTATGAAGCCTACCTCCAGTAGGGGAGGGGTTGCACACGCCTCCATTCTGACACGGGTTGCTGGAGCAGTCTTCTGTGGCGGTTAATAAGCACCCATGAGATAAGTCCACCCATTCTTCGATGTGTGCATAGGCTCTTGGTTTGTTATTCAAGGGCAGCTCCTGCCCATTCAGATAAATGGAGTCCATGCAGCCCCTGAAACCGTTGGCCACCTGGCTGCTTCTTCCATGCTTTGTTCCTTGCTGGCGGAGGTGGCCACCAAAAAACACATAGTTATCCAGGTTCAGGGTTTTCAGAGCCCCTGGGGCTGTGCCAGATGCAGTATGGACTTCATCTAGAACCAACTTAGCATAATTCCCCTCTACTTCAAGGGACACCACGTGCCACTGGCCATCATTGACTTGAATGCTTTGAACTGAGACAATTCCAGGGCCACTCCCACAGTCAAATTTGTATTGCAGTCTTCCAGTATGAATCTACAACAGAATAAGTACCGTTCATACTTGTGCAAATCCTATTAAGAAAGGTGAGGTTAGCGAGTGAAGGTCAAAAGAATGCAAACTTGCGTTTAGTTGCTGAGGAGCACATACTCATTAATCTATTATGCAAATAACAAAAATGGATCATCAGGGAGCTCTCATATCCAAAAATAACATGGACGTGACTAATAATTAACTGTTAACTGAACACACATAGCACATAAATACACACAAAATATCATGTAGGATCTCTGTAAAACCTGTGCCAATATTAGCAAGATATAATAAAGAGACCTGAATGTTACATGGCTAAAAATGTTTCTTAAGGAACATCAGAAGTAAATTTCTATGCTATGGGACAGCAGAAAAAAATTTTAATTGCACCCAAGTGTCAAAAGTTACCAGGACACTCACAGATCCTTGAGACTTGGAATAAAATCATCTTTCTCAGTTTCTTTGTTTTAAAATGGGACAATCAAAACACAAAATAAAACTTACACATTCAAAGTCTCCCACAGTCTAAGGTAAAGGGAAATATGAGACATACCTCCAGGATGCTGTAGTCAGTTCCTCGAGCATACATTACTATTGCATGGGAAGAATAGGTTCTCAGCCGCATGGTCAATTTCATCTCTAACTTGTTTTCATTTTCTATCAGACGATATTTCACAAAGCTGTTCCCAGTAAAAGTTATGGATGAGGTCCCTACAGATTATAGAAGGAAAAATTCTATCAGCACCAAATTTAAGCATGTTATTAAAAGTTTGAAAGTATGATCATTTCCCTCCGGAGGGCTTTTTTCCCCCTAATTTAAAATTATAGCAATGGCTGGGCACAGTGGTGCATGCCTGTAATCCCAGCACGCAGGAAGGCAGAAGCAAGTGGATCTCTGTGGATCAGCCTGGTCTATAGGCGAGTCCAGGACAGCCAAGGCCACAAAGACAAACTCTGTCTTGAAAAAATAAAAATAAAAAAATAAAATTATAGTAATGGGCAAAGTGTCTACTGGCTTTAACACACAGCCTAGCACAACTGACTTTCCATGTGGAAGAGAATGAGAGCTCTATCACAGAGAAATAAAATCTAAAATAATAGCAGAACTAAATATAAAATTGCCTTGTGTAAGTTATTAGCAGGCAATTTGAGAAAAATAGTGATGTAGCCTCAAGGTGATTTGGCAAGCCTGTCAAGCAAAACACAAAACAAATCCATTCCTCAAAGAAGATGAAAACCGTATCAGTCTTCAGAAACGAAAATTAAGTTATGTAAAACTGACTAAATAAAAAAAAAATCTATTTCAAATGACAAAAGGCACATTTAATAGAATAGAAGAGCAGTAACAAGGGAGGGCAGACTGTAATAAGCAGCATGCTAATATTCATAATACACAAAGAGATCTGCACATTCAGAAACAGACAGCCCAAGAGGCAAGCCACACAACGGAAATGTTGACACCGACTAATTAACAGATTTTTTCCCATATGCAGACAGAAACATTAAAACTTAAATAAATAAGTAAGTCTTCCGAGCCCATCAAGAAAGGAGCATGGCTTTTGATTGAAGGCTTTCTATACAGATGAAGAGAATGAGACATGAGACCTTCATGTATGTCTGGAAGAAATGGGAATTATCCATTCAACTATTTTGGAAACTAGTTTAACAGCATATCTGATTTTTAAAATGCATTTAATTTGACAGCAGATTCTAATCTGAGAATACCATGAAACAGAGGGAGAAAAGCACAGGGACGTAAAAATGAAAACCTGAAAGGATTTTTAACAGGAAAGACACATTCGTTAACAGGTAGACACATAAAGAATGGTGACAAAGTCATGGTCCAGCTATTAAAAAGAGTGAGAATTACATACAATGGTCTGGGGACATGTCCTTAATAAGCTAAGCAGGGTTTGAAGGCTGTGGAAGAAACCAGGAGAAAGAGGGTTATTAGACAGAAAGAAGGTTTATACAGCCAGTGAGAGAGGACTCAACAGACAGCTCGGGGACTTCCAACTCTCTTTGTTCATCTCTTCACTTACTTTGTTATGATAAACAACCTGCATATGATTCTTTACTCCAATAAAGTAGACAGTTATTGAAACACTGTAAAGGATGGTTTGAAATAAATTCACACTTGGTCATGGGAGCCCTTACCTGGGCATTTACCGAACCCGCCCCCGGGACACACACAGCTGTATTTCTCCTCTTTGGGATCAGCAACACATTCAGATCCTGCAGGACAAGGGCTTTCTTCACAGCCATGGTGGACAGGTGGGCAGTTTCCATCTTGATTTAGAAAAATAAGAGGAAGGCAGGAGAGAAAATAACAATTAGGAAAATGATCACTGCGCCCTTCCTGCCACCCGGCCGTGCCCCAGCTCTGCAGCTCTGGAGGGGGGGGGGGGACCTCAGGCCTCCTGCATGCTACACTACCACTCTTCCACTGATATGTTTATATTATCCCCAGCCCTCCACTGGTTCATTTTGAGACAGACTGTCACTATATTGCCCAGGCTGACCTGGACTCCTTATGCAGCCTACTGTGGCTTTGAACTTACAATCCTTCCAAACAGCGGGGATCAGAGGCCTCTATCACCAGGTCTGGCCATGAAACATTCTTCTTTTTAAAAACAAAAAAACATTTAAATTTTATGTGTATGGGCACTTTGCACAAATGTGCACTCTGTGCACATTTCGGTACCTGGTACCCAGAGCCAGAAGAAGAAATCCCTGGAACTAGAATTACAAATGGTTGTGAGCCACTATGTGGGTACTGGAAATCGAACCTGAGTCTTATGGAAGAGCAGCCAGTAGAGGTGAAGACTGGCTCTTAACCTCTAAACCATCTCTATAGTTCCCTCACAATAAAATACTCTTTTACACCCATCTCCACACAAGCATGCACTATTACCTTTGCAGAGACACACAGCCGTTCTGTGGTGTCGGGGAGTCACGAAGCTCAGCCTGGCTGTGCTGTGAGTTGACATAATGTTCTCATCCACAGATACCTTCTCATCGCAGAACTTCCACGGGCAATCCAACCCTGTGCAGAGCTTCTGGAACACACCCAATATCCTCACCCCAATGATTTCCTCGATGTCGGTCACAGATGAGTTAATCCTGTGCAGAAGCTGTCTCGTTGAAACCTGGGTACCGCCCGATTTCTCTACAAAGAGTAAGACGTCTAGATGCGAATGAGGTTCGGAAGCCTGCAAGCTGATGATCTGTATGTCGTTCTTCCTAACGCCCAGGATGTTCCGTAAAGCTCGCTGGAAGTTACGCCAGTAGTCACCGACGAACTCTTCCGGGGTGAGGTTAGCAAAGCGAATGGCAATGGTGTGGTTCAGCATCTCCTGCGTCACTTGTTGGATATGCACGGTGATGTCAGCCACAGTTGTAAATTTCCCATCAGTTACGCTGACATTAAGAAGGTACTGGCCCACGTCTAGCTTTCTGTGGGCAATCAGCTTACCCCCCGTGCTGGAAACAGAGAAGAGGCTGTCCATGTGGGGGTCCAGACTGTATGTCAACGTGTCGTACACATCCTGGTCTGTTGCGTGGATCTTTCCTATGACCCCACCTGAGTATTCCTCTCCAAAGGCAGTGATGAAAATCTCGAGCGGCAAGATGGCAGGCGGATGGATGCTTTCCTCAATAACCCTAATGTCAATGTGCGTCAAGGATGACAGCTGAGGTTTGCCATTATCAGCCACCTACGAAAACAGAGGTCACCTCTAGAATCAATTCAACATCCTCACAAAAAAAATGCTTGTATTTTGCTTATGTCCTGCAAACTTATCAGTTGCTAGGGATTCAGTTCTCATGGAGAAGCATACCAATGAAAAGGGCCCTGCAACCCACTTCTGTCTATGAAGGAGTAGCCTAAGTACCACTGAGACCAAACTGGATGTGCACTCAAAAGACAGATCATAATTATTTCTGCTTTCCTGCAACTTGTAAGGAAGCTGGCTAAATACACAATGATAACCACCTGCGTTGTCCTCCATGAACCCAAGTGAAGCCATGAGGCCCTCAATACCTTCACACGTAGAAGGTAGTGGTCCTTCACTCTCCTCTCTATCGAAGCTGCTGTCAGCAGGACCCCATGCTGGTTCACTTCAAATGTGTTGTCACCGTTTCCACTCACGATAGTGAAGAAGAAGGGGGGGCCGTTGTGAGAAGAGTCCTTGTCTGTCACTACCAGCTTCAGGACACTGAAGCCCACTGGCTTGTTCTCCTGCAGAGCGTTAAAGAAGCAGAGTAAGAAGTGATCAGTACAACCATGTGGCGGTGGTAAGGGACACGTGAGGCCTTCCTTCTGGTAAATAGACAACAAAACCTTACTGCTAATGCATCAAGGAAGTGGGAAGAGAGGGAGAGGCATGAAGGGGATGGGAGAGGGCAGGCACTCATAAAGTGAGAGCAGCAGTAACTGGGGATGAGGTCAAAGCAGGGTGAAGTGGGTTGATTGAGATCCAAGGGGTAGAGAAGTAGTAGGGAAGAGAACAACATGGCGGGGAACCAAGGCAGTAAAAGATATGACTATGAAAAGTTCTTCCTAGTTAATCCTAGGACAATGAGTGTCTTAAAAGAAAAAAGAAAAAAAATACAAACAACAACAAAAATAACACTTCCTCTGTACTAAGACAGGGACTCCTCTAAACTTATCTTTTCCAGTTTTCTGAAACACGGTCTTTGGAAAGGAAAGCTATTTCACAGTGTCTGTGGCCAGTGGAAGATGGAGGAGGCCCTATCCTCCAGAACACACCAGCCTTTTACCTGGATGATGACGCTATAGTTGTCTCTGGAGAAGAGAGGGGCATTGTCATTGACGTCGGACACGTCGATGTTCACCGTGGTTGTGTTGACTCTGGGTGGATTGCCATTATCAGCAGCTTGCACCGTAAGCGTATAACCTGAGATCTTTTGTAGGGAAAACACAGAACACCCATTCATTCATCTGGTGCTAATTAACCGGGAGCCACTGATCTCATTTGCTAAGCCTTCGTCTAGAGACTTCCCTAAGATACCCCTGCCCCTGCCAGTGAGTGAGTGCACTATTTTTTCAACAGAAATAGTTATCAACAAGAAGCAGATTTTTGATGTCTGCCGTTAAGAATCTTACTAAAGCTCTTGACCTTAAAAATCTTACAGTTCTATTAGAAAAAAAGAAAGAAAAGGACAAATTATGCAAATGACCAGAGGAAACTGCAGACTCATCTCAAATGCTGTTACTTTGGCAACACCGAAGGCGGCACCTTCAAGAGAGGCTAAATCTCAACGAGCTAGAGTAGAGACTTGTAGCTGCCTCTTGCCCTGTGTGCAGACTCCTTTCCAACACCTCAAGATGTGTCAGGTCACAGTCACCTTCAATTTCACACTTGGATTACACTTAGCCATTTAAATCCCTCGAGGTGATATTTGTGGCCTCTTGCAAGAGAAATCAACTGAGACAGCTTCTCTGGTAGAGCAGTTCCCTGTTACAGTGGCTTTAGAGGAAGCAATGGGAGGAGCCAGGAAGATGGCTACATCCCAGAGGACCATTCTGTAGGAATTGAGTCCAGCAAGATTGTTCTACCACAGCGGCCTTGAGAACTCCACAGGCCGCCTCCTCTACCATCTCTTAGTGGAAACAAGTGTGTTAAAAGAGCTGGGTTCTTTAGTTGCAATTACTAAATTTCACTCAGGTATGGTGACAAGCACCTGTGATTGCAGCACTGGAAAGCTGAGGCAAAAGAATATAGTGAGTTTGAGGCCAGCCTTAACTAGACATCAAGATCTTGCTTTAAAAAAAAAGAAAAAGAATCTCATTTCAGTCTGCCTACTAGAATACGTTTTGTCATGTTTCCCAGACTCTTAGGAAAACCCCACTAAAAACTGCTACAGTGTAGACTGCAGGGCGGCCCCCGTGTCTTGCCCACTCTTCACAGCTGATGGCTTCTGGTGGGGTTGCAGGTGGAGAAAGACTCACCTTCCCTCGTGGGGCTGGCCAGTTAGTAGTTTGACCGTGGTCCAGTGGAGCATATGGACAACACAAAATGGACGTGTGTGTGTGTATGTGTGTGTGTGTGTGTGTGTTGGGGGGGATGTGATGCAGTGGAGAGAGGGCAGACATGGCAGGACTGGGAGGTGAGTGCAGTCAGGGTGCATGATATAAGATTTCCCAATAATGAAAAATTTTAAGAAGAAGAAGAAGGAAAAAAAAAAAAGAACTGAAGCTGAAACTTTAATCGACTTTCCAATATTTCTATCTTGGCCTGTCATTTCCTAAGATGAAGGTTCTACTCTTCTGGGACTTCACTTTAACCGAGCAGTTGTGAACACAAAGCTTTAGTGCTTTGTTAACAGTTTAAAGCTTACCGTCTCCCGGTCTAGGGGCTTCGTTACTTTCACTTCTCCTCTGACAGGATCAATTGTAAACGGACTTCCTTGGTTACCCTCTAGAATTGAGTAGTGGATGTGGCTGTTTGAAGGTCCATCAGCGTCGTCAGCCATAATCTAGGAAAGATCACTTTCATTTAGGCCACAGCTAAGGAAGGGATGAAGGAAAGAGCAGCTAGTTATTTTATGACAGTTGCTTAAAGCCACTAATTGGCTCAACAAAGACCTTCTTAATTTGCAGTGGTGAGGACTCACATCATCTCCTCACAGGGAGTATTCTAGCATGGAGCCATGTCCTCTAGCCGAACAATTATATTAGAGCAGTGCTCTAACATATTTTAAACAGAACCAGTATAAGAACTAGAATGCTTTTACTACATGCTCCTGCAAGGCAAGAAGAGGCAAAAGTACGCACTGTAATGACAGACTGCTCAAGAGCCGCATCTTCACTGACCACCGTGGTGTAGGTGTCTTGGCTGAACACTGGGCTGTTATCATTGATATCCGTGACGTTGATGTTCACAGTGGCCACATCACTTAATGAAGGCGTGCCTCCGTCAGTGGCTTCCACAGTCAGGTAGTATTCATGGGAACTCTCATAATCCAGGTTCTCAATGATAAATATGGCCCCTGTGTGGAGAAACATAATTACTGCTAGCACTCTGCAGTTCCATTTTTTTTTTCTAGTTTCCAAACTATTTCAATCCTACTTTAAGCAAAAGAAAGGAAATTTGAGTTTTATCTCTTCAGAATACACACTGACTACATGAGATCCCTCACTTAACGAGACATGGAATCTGAGACAGATCCAGCCCTCAGTAAGGAATGGGGCTTCCTCATTTACACGGAAGGTTACCTGTCTTAGAATCTATGCTGAATTTTCCATGTTCGTTTCCGCTTATTATTGAGTAGGTGATCTCTGCATTGGCTTCGATATCCCGACTTGCTGCGTACACCTGGAGAACTTCGGTCCCGATGAGAATGTCCTCAGACACAGCAGCACCATACTCACGGTACTCAAACACAGGTGGGTTATCGTTTATATCCAAAACCGACACGACCACAGTGCCAGTAGCTGACAATTTCCTTGGCAATCCTTGGTCCACCGCTTTCAAAGTGAGAGTATATACTGCCTGTAGTTCTCTGTCCAAATGCTTTTCTAATTGGATAATTCCAGACAGCTCGTTAATGGAGAACTGCCCATCGGCAGAGTCGATCAGTGAGTAGGAGATTTTCCGATTCAACCCTGTCAAAACATGAAATCCTGTCAGGATTCATAGCGGAAAATTTTTAAAATGCGGGACATTTTTAAATGATGAAATGCAAACAAATATAATTTAAAGATCCTTATGGAGACAAATTACAAATTTATGGACTTGAAATATAATTCCATACATGTCTGATTTGGGGGCTTTTTCACTGTTACCATAAAACCTTTTGGCCCAGTATCTTTCTTAACCCTTTGAGAACATCATCTATGCGTAACATGTATTTTGATGGTATTTACCCCCACTTCTTTTAGCTCTTCTTAGATCTACCTCCATACTCCTTCCCATCTTCATACTTGCTTTTCTTTTTCTTTTTTAAAAATAATTCACCAAGTTCAACTTGTGCTGCCCTTGACTCATGGGTATGGGCCCACCCAAGAGGATGTGGCTGGCCAGCCGGGGCCCATATGATGAAAGAAAACTGACTCTTTCTTCTACATAACTTCTCAACAGCTCCTCAGCTAGAAATAGGGTCTCTTGAGCCCCTATCCCCTCCAGGCTAGAATCCATAAGGGCTTACTAAAATGAAATCTATTTGTTACTTACCTTCAGTGACAAAGAGTTGCTTAAAATGTGATTTTTAAAAATTCTTCAATATTAATGAATTAAGAAGGAATTTGACTCTCTGTTTTCAGAATGTCTGAATACATACACTTATTTTTGTCACAAATATTTTTGAGAATTTATAAACTTTTAACAATACAGCACTCGCTTGTTGCGTTCCCGTGACGCTGTAACTTCCTTAACAAGGCTACTGATTTATTCATAAAAAGCACCTCATGATGTTGGCAAAATGACAGCCAAGCATATGAAAGCTGCACATTCAAGCCCCAACACAGGGTGGGGGTAGGGTCGGGTGCCGTGGGAAGCAGTTAATGAAGTCAGTGACCACAACTTAAGAGACACGACAGGTAGTTCACTGCACGTAACTGTGGAGACTTTACACATTAAGGAAAAATGGCTTAGTTATCGTGATTACAACAGTGCTGAGCTCCATCATAAGCACGAGGAAAAGAAGAGGTCAAACACACTCCACTGGGGGGTGTCCCGCCACAGGGGTGGGGGTGGGGGTAGCAAAGCCTTCTTGCACACCCCAAGGACACAGTATCTCCTTGACGAAGGGTACCTGCATCTGCATCAGTGGCCTGCACTCTTGTCAACAGTGTCCCAGGCTCTGTGTTCTCAAACACAGTGACGGTGTACGCGTCTGCAGTGAATTCAGGGGCGTTGTCATTCACATCTTCTAAGGTGAGCACAACTGTTGCCTGACAGGATCTTCCCCCTCCATCTGTGGCCTTGACTAGAAGATTATAAACTGCTTGCTCCTCACGGTCAAGGAGGGCTATTGTTCTCAATTCACCTAGAAAAAAACGGAAATAAATGGGGCCACTGCAGATTTAAGATACGGACCATGACAAAATCTGAACCACGACTCTCATCTGGAGAAAAATAATATCCACAACTACATTACCAAGTTCGAAAGCTTAAAGATGAAGAAAATATGGAGCATTCATTACAGAACATGCCAAATCACAAAGTTAGGCCCACATATTTATGAAACACACTATAAAAGTAAAGCAGAAATTTCAAGATACACCCTGAGTTTTTCCAAAGAATCTGTAGCAACATCTAAATTTTAGAAGTCCAAGTAGACTACAGCTGCTTGTTTTTAATCCCATCCCTACCTTTACACATTAAGTTGCTGCTTAGATTTCTAAGATGTCGTTCCCATAGCATCAGAATAAAATTTAAAAGAGAAAAATGCAATTTCCAGCTCTGTGCATGATCTCATGTCACCCGCATATAGGAAATACACAATTAAATTAGCCCCAAATTCCATCCGTACCTGTGTCTGGATTCAGTCTGAACTTTTCTGCACCTGAACCAAATAAAGTGTAAGTAATCTCTGCGTTGGACCGGATATCTGCGTCTGTGGCAGAGACCTGCATGACCAGCTTCCCAGGAAGGGCGTCTTCGGGAATGGTATCAGAATATGAAGTCTACAAGACGTTAAACAACACCGTTACAACAGAGGCATTCAAACTCAGCAGCGACGGCCAAGCGAATGATGGAAAAGAGATCATTCATTTGGGCAAAGAAAACATGGGAAATGACTGAAGTTAATACTCAAGGAGCCTTTAAAACGATCGTTCTTATAAAACAGATGTGAGAACAAGGAAGAGCCTTGTAACAGGCACCAGCCCCATATCCATGAGTCTGGCCCGACACTTAAATCGTGGGATACAAAATACACCGCGCTGTTGAGCGGTTTTATACTTAACTCAGACTCTTATGAGAAAATATTAGGTAGTCACCCACATTTATCTAGGAACTAGAGGAAATATATAGCTGTTACATTATATTTACTTAATTTGAAGTGCAGAGGTTTGCTGTGTCCAACCGTTTATCACACAAAATGAAACAACAGTTAGAAATGTTCTTCATGAGATGAAGAAAAAAGAGGAGGGAAAAGGTGAGAATCAGGCATGTTGATACCCTGCCTGGTTTCCTCTTTCTTCACATCTGCCTAAATCCTCACACAGCTGGACACTTGGTTCCAGTTCCAATTATCACATTAGCCACGCCATAAATAGAACATAAGGGAAAGAGATTATGCTTCTGTTACACTTCCTTCCTAATAATAGCTTAATACAGAAAAAATATATTTCAGGGTTCACAAAACTAGGCATTTTTAACAATGACTATCTCAAGTGGTTGTGTTCCCAATTATAGTATTACCTAAGGTAAAATGGTATGTTAAAAAAAAAAACATGAACTGGATAAAATTTAATACATACTATATACATATAAAAATATGTATTATATATAAATATATACACATATAAAATATAATATATAAAAAGAAGAGATGCATAGCCTATCACTGTCATTCAAAAATACATGTTGGATTAACTGCTTATGCCTCAGAAGTTCCACTTCCCCCAACAATGAATTTCTTTGTTCACTTCTCTGAGAACTTGTGGCAATTCTCCTACCTTAGCCAAATGCACTGGGACACCAGGTGCTCGTCCCTATGCCCAGATCCTTCTCCATGACTGCTAACATATCCCCCCATCGCTGGCAAACAAAGTCAGTATGCCCACACCTGCCTTCCCTCTTCACACTCCAAGGCCTTCCATTTCTACTCCCTGCTGTAGAGTATAGAAAGCCACACTCTGAAGGCCAAGCCAGGCTCGGCTGCTGGGCAGTTTTCCATCACCTGGCTCCAGCCATCACTCTTGCTGGAGTTCCTCGCCCCAGGTTAAACTGAGCCCATCAGTAGCAGAAGGCATTCCACTGAGCTCTTGGTGTGAACAACCAATGCCTCAAAATGGTCTGTTCGAACACATGTGTGCTGTGCAAGGGAAGCTGCTGGCCAGATGTTTCCCTATGCCCCAAACAACTGTATCCTCAAATGAAGAGCTCATCGTCATAGAAAGTTTAGAGAGTTTTTTAGAGACAGAAGCACTATAAGAGGCCCATATTTTACATTATTTTAGATCAATGTTCTTGACCAATTTAGCATGCCCTAAATCATCCTGACGATTTCTCAAGTCCTGCCCATTTGACTCCCTCCACCGCAACAAGAAGCAACTATAAGACAATACTCGAAGGAGTCAGAACGCCTCAAAGGCTGTTCTGTGGAAAAAAATGAGGAGACTTACAACCCTTAGGAAAACACACCCACCTTCTCACAAACAGGACTGTTGTCGTTGGCGTCTAGAACTTTCACTTCAACTCTAGCTTTAGAAGAGAAGGTCCCATCGGTTGCTGTGATGGTCAGAAGGTAACTGTCCTTTTGCTCCCTGTCTAGCGGCTTCTTCACGTACACCTTCCACTCGTTTTGTATATTTTCCACAGCAAACTGTCCCAAAGGATCCCCTCCTAGTAAATTAAGGGAGGGAGACAATGGCCAAAGTTGTTGGATTAGAAAAGTGAATTAAATAAGCGTGAGAATAGGCTATACAAAAAATGTATAGTATTGCTGTTGGGCATCCCTAGCATGCTCCGCCCCCTATCCTGAACTTTCCAGCCCAGGGACAGGGGTTTCCCCTCCTCCCCTTTCTCGATCACTCTTTCTTCTTTCTGTATTTTCTCTCTCCTCCTTCGTCTTTCTCTCCTCTCCCTCCCTGCATGGCAGTGGAGAGCTGCTTCCAAATAAACCTGCATTTTACATACTTTAACTTGTCATGCATTAGCTTCATACTGCCCCTTCAAGCATGTGTATCAGTTATGGTTTAAATGGCACTGAGAGTACTTAAAGTATGATTAAATTTGATATTAGCTTTTATTACAGTAGCTTTTCTTTTGTTTCTCATGCTGTCGTTTCGTATCCTAAGCTGGCCTGAACTCACTCTGTACTCCGGGCTGCAGACCAGGCTGGCCTCTAACTTAAAGAATCCTCCTACTTTAGCTTCCTTTGAGCTGGGAATATGTGCGCTACACACATTACCACATATTAGCTTTTCTTATTATAACAAAACAGCAATAACATGTCTATTCAAATGTGGCATGAAAGAATATCAAATGTAAAGAGCAATAATGTAGCTTGCAATGAACCTGTACTTACTATAAAGACCAACAGAATAAATCGTAGGAGTCTTGGATGAAACAGCTTTGCTTGAAGACCTTTAAATTCGGCTTACCTGTTATTTCTACTAATTTTAGCATGCTTAACTAAAATAATGTCAACTCCCCAACCCCATAAATCTACACCTCGAATATTCCACATAGTATGGATTCATTTTATACTGAAGCATCTTACCTGTTATGAAGTAGGTCACTTGTCTGTTAATCTCTTCAGAGTCGCCATCAGTGGTGCTTAAGATGGCAATCACACCACCTGGAGGGTCGTCCTCACTCACGGTCCCTTTGTAAATCTCGGCTGTGAATCTCGGCGGGCTGTCATTGACGTCAGTGACACTAACATCCACGATGGCTGTGGAGGAAAGCTGAATCTTTTCGCCGTGATCCGACGAGACCACTCTAATCTGGTAATTGGCTCTCTCTTCGTGGTCAAGCTCCTTGAGCGTTGTAATCCAGCCTGTTTCCTTGTTAATGGCAAAAGATTCGAGGATGTCTGCACCTTGGGACTGATCTAGACTGTACATGACTTGGCCATTGGCTCCTGAGTCTAGATCAGATGCTCTGATCTGGATGACTCTACTTCCCCCTGGCAGGTTTTCAACAATAAACGCCTCGTAGGGATTGGACTCCAAAACTGGGCTGTTATCATTTGCATCTTTCACCTGGATGCTAACATCTATAGAAGCTACCACTTCATAGTCATCAAGAGCGCACCTGGCCAGGATGGAAAACTGATACCACTTAGTGGTCTCATGGTCAAGACTCTTCTCCAGTTTGAGTCTCCCACTCTGCCTGTCAATCACAAAGAACTCATCTCTATTACTTTCAGGAGTATTGCCTTTGACAAGGGTGTAGAGAACAGTCCCACTATGTTCGACCCGGATGAGGTCGATTTCTGTTCCAATAGCCACATCTTCTGAAATGGCATATGTATAAAAGGGCTCGGAAAACCTCGGGAGCTGCATTTCCGGTGGGAGTATTTTAACGTAGACGGGAACAACAGATTCTTTGGGTGGGGACCCGTTATCCACAGCTCTCACAAAGAAAGTGAAGAACTCATTCTCTAAGCCAATTAAGCTTTCCTTTGTAGTAATTAGGCCAGTCAGTTTGTTGATTTCCAAATTCTCCTGGACACTTTCAGAATCTGCCTCGATGGCGTAGGTGATGTCAGCATTAGATCCCTCATCTGCATCACTTGCAAAGACTTTAAGGACTGACGTCCCTTTGGCAGCACTGGATCCAACGTTCACTTCATACTTGGTTGAGCGAAACTGTGGAGCGTTATCATTGTCATCTGTAAGAATGACATTTACAGTACAGAAGGCAACTTTCCCCCCAGCATCCTTAGCCATTAAACGGACTGAGACTACTTTTTCTGCTGGGGTCTCTCGATCAAGTTTTTCCAAAGTGAAAATCTGTCCTCTGTCATTCACATAAAACCTGTCTCTGGCAAAGTCATTTACAATGTGGTAAGTTATGTGACCATAAATACCAGAATCTCTATCGGTTGCCTTCACTTGGACCACCAGCGTGTGCAAGGGAGCGTTTTCAGCTAGTTCTGCTTCGTATTCATTCTGAAGGAAAACAGGACTGTGCAAATTGCCTCCCATCACAGTTACATGAACCTGAGCTGAACTTCGAAAAACCCCATCAGACACAGAAACATTGAGGCTGTAGAATGGCTTCAAGGCATGGCGGCGCAGGTTGGAGAGAGTGATAATCCCGGTTTCACTGTCCATGGTAAAGCTTTTATGATCATTGCCAGACAGGATGGAGTATTCTAACTTGTCTAGGTCTGAACTGTCTGCGTCGCAGGCTTTCACACACATCACAAAATGCCCAGGAGCGGCGTGCTCACTAATTTTGGCTTCATAAATCTGTTGTTCAAACTGAGGTGGATTATCATTGAGGTCAGTGACATACACGGTGACGATCACATCACTGCTCAGCGGGGGCATTCCTCCATCAACAGCCCTTACAAAGACCTTGTGCTGCTGGACCTGTTCATAATCCAAAGCTCTCACTAGTGAAATGAGCCCAGTGTTACTATCTATGTGAAAATGATCGTGGCTTTGGCTATGATTTCCAAATATCTGGTAGGAAATCCCTCTGTTTGGTTCAGAATCGGAATCTGTTGCTCTAACTTGAAGGACCGGCGTTCCAATCACAGATGCTTCAGACAGGGTGGTGGTGTAGGACTGCTGCACGAAAATGGGAGGGTTATCATTGATGTCTTCCACTATGATGTCAACAAACACTTCAGCGTGAGCACCAGACAGGGAATCGGTTGCCCGAATGCTCAGTTTATAGGCCGGGTGGGACTCAAAATCCAGCGGAGCTATGACATTTATCACCCCGGTGTTGAAGTTAATAGTAAACTGACTAAAAGGATCTCCGTCCGTGATGCTGTAGAACACTTTCAACCCTTCTGGGCTGTTGGCTTGGACGTGGACCACTGGGCTGTGCATCTGGATGTTCTCTGGAATCTCTGCACTGTAGAAAGCCTTGTCAAACACAGGCATGGCTTTGTTCATGACAGTGATGGGAACAAGAACTTCCGCGGAGAAAGCGGGGCTTCCTCCGTCCTTTGCGACCACCGTGACAAGGTATTCTTTGTTTAAGGTGTCCTGCTCAAATTGCTTTTTCAGAGAAATGTCACCTGAGGGACCGATCTGAAAGTGGTCGTGATGCTCCTTCAGGTAGTAGTGTACCTCCCCATTTCTGCCGCTGTCTCTGTCGATGGCAGTGACGTAGCGAATGACATGGCCCACTGCAGCATCCACCTTCACAACAGCGTAGTAGGGAAGGTTGACAAACACCGGTGCGTTATCATTTTGGTCTTCGATGGTGACTTTCACCACCACGTGGGCCATTACGGATGGCTCATGCTCTTTCGTCACCTCCACCACCACATCAAATGTCTCCCGCTGCTCTCGATCAAATGGTATTCCAGTGCTTGACAACACGCCTGAAGTGTGGCTGATTTTAAATCTGCGATCTGGGTTGAGGATGTGGTAAAACAAGGGCTCATTGATCGGGTTCCCTATGGCAGTAATGACCGCCAATGTTTTGGCTTCTGTGGAGTTCTCTTTCACGACCGCAGAGTAGAAATCCTGGGTAAACTTGAGTGGGCTCTCTTTGCTTTCTTTCACATTGATTTTCACTGAGGTCGTGCTTGCAAATCTGCCATCAGAGGCTCGGACAGTTAGCTCATAGCGGCTCCGTAACTGAGTTGTGTTTTGTATTGTTATGGTACCTGTCTTGTAGTCCATCGAGAACTTCTCCCCGATGTTGCCTTCAGTGATGGAGTACATTAGCTGTGAGAACGCCCTGGAGTCGGCATCTGTGGCGTTTACTGTGATGACTTTTACTCCTTTGTATGTTGGCAATAAAAGAGATGCTTCGTACAGTGACTTAGAGAAGACAGGAGGGCAGTCATTGATGTCAATTACATGTATTGTCACATTAGCCGCATACTCAGCAAACAGCCGCGGCGTCCCCATGTCGTGTGCTTGTACAGTAAAGTGAAAAGTGCGTGTCTCTTCATAGTCCAGACTCAGTACTGTGTGAATAGCACCGGTGGTGGAATCAATAGCAAAATAGTTGTGCACAGACGGCTCAATGATTTGATAAACGAGCAGAGCATTGGATTCCCTGTCGGCATCAGTTGCTCGGATTACTAGTGGGACATTTCTATCTGTTAGAACCACGCTGTTGACTGAAGCTGATTCACTAATGAATCCAGAATACTCTGCCCGTGTAAAAACAGGCGGGTTGTCGTTCTCATCCTGTACATGCACTACAACAGTTGTATTAGTGGACAAACCAGCCATGTTGGTCCCTTGTACTGTCAATGTGTAAATGGGCAGAGTTTCAAAATCCAAGGCTTTCTGAGTGATGATGCTTCCAGAATGTGGATTAATATCAAACGTGTCACCTATGTTTCCTTCTTTTATTTCATACATCACTGATGACTGACTGTGAGCAGAGACCATTCCAACAAAACTCCCAATCCTGATGGCTTCGCTAATCTCAACAGAGTATTCTTTGGATGTGAACTTGGGAGAGGCATTATCAGCAACAGTGACAGCGATCCGCACAGAAGTCATTTCACTCATTGGTGGGTCACCTTTATCTGTAGCTTTTACCAGTAAATCATAGTCTACCTGGTTACTTCGGTCCAATTCTCTGGCAGTTTTTATAGAGCCCAAGATAGGGTCGATTGTAAAAGAATGTCCAATGTTTCCTAGAAGAGCAAGAAAAAGAAAGAAAAGGAAAAGAAACAAACATATTAGAGAAAAGCAAAAGACAACAGAAATAGTGAAACAGAAATAGATATTTAAAGCTTACATCCCAAATTAAACAGAAAAGGAAGGGATATCAACCACTGAATGAAACCTTAAATTTAATTTCATTTTTACCCATTTAAAGTGTACAGAATTTTGGCTGTCAAATATGAAAAGCAAGAAACAGAAAAAATATTGTTCTGTACCTAAAGCCAAAATTCTCTCAGCTGACCTGAAAAATGTGTTGTAGAAGCACATGCCTCTCCCGTCACAAAGCAATTCAGTTAATAATTTCCCAACAGTACCTTGGAATTTTGCAGGATGCATTGACTTTTCAGCACTTACCACTTACAAGAAAAAATTCTTAGTTCACTAAGAAAATTTACACTCTGCTAGAAGATAGCTTTGTACTGTAAGAAGTTAGGGAACTGAGAAACAATTTTCTGTAGCCCACTGTACTTCACAAGCTTTCAAGATTTCAACAATATTCCCTTCTTAACCTTTTCCAAGTCGACTTTATCATCTAGTCAGTGAGTCTCCAGTAGGAGGGATTTTGCTTCCAGGGAGACATCTGGCAGAGTTTGGCTGTCACAACTTGAAGAGAAGAAGAGCTACTGCCATGTAGATGGTAGCGGCCAAGGGACAAAAACAGCTTACAGGGCATGCAACAGCCTCTGCAACAAGGAATTATTTGCTTCAAAACATCAACAGCGCGTAAGCAGCTGAGAGGCAAACTGTGAGGACAGATGGTTCTACTGGCGTTTCTCTGGGCCTTTCCAGGCTGTGCTACGCAGATTTAGTATTCCCTCAACTCAATACCCCATAGTGTTCTGGATGGAGCAAAGGCACTGTGTGTGTGTGTGTGTGTGGAGGAAGGGTTGTCTTTGGGCTCTGCCCCTCTGTGAATCCTTATCATCCTTTTCTGCTTCATAAACAAGCCTACCTAGAAAATCGGTTCCAGAATACGGAAAAACTAACCTCTCTTGCCATTTAACTGTTTTCCCACACTCCTCTTTCTCTGGGTTTGCCACCAGCAAACTACTTTGACCAGAGCTACTTAGTGTGATCTGTAAACCAAAGGATTAACAAGCACCTCTTTTTCCGCATTAAGAGTGAGCACTTCCTCTACAACGTTCATTTCCTTCATTAAATACATCTTCCAAAAACCCATGACATTTTTTTTTTCCTAGAGGCCAGACATAGCCTGGTTTTCATTAAGTTGGCCTGGCTCTGTGTCCAAATCCCTAGGCAGTGCCTCGGTTTGAAATAGGGAGGAAGCCTGGCCTTCTCCAGACCCTAAAGGTCTGGACTAAACCTTGGCCCAGGCCTCTGCCAGGCTGCTCAGACACTGATTTCCGGCCTGTCTGCATTCAGGAGCATCCGTGATTTCAGGTTGCCACTGTGCTGGACAAGCATCAAAACTCAAGAGATCCTTTCACTGTTCCACTTGCACACTACTTCACTGCACAAACCCGTGACGACTGTCCGGCCTGACAGGTGCTACCTGCTCATGGTTCTGGCGAGTGACCTTAATCCCTGCACCCACAGCCTCACCTTTGCCTGTTCTGGAAAGCAGCCCACCTGGCAACATTCATATCCACTCCTCTGCACTTACTTATCTGACTTTCCATAGTGAAATCTTATTTGCTATTTAAGTTTCATACATCCCCGGCCTCAGTGTGGCAGGGTTCTGGTGTACTACTGCATTCCCAGCCCCTCGTCAGATTAGCATCCTCTCCGCTCTTCTCTCACGCCAGACACCCGACATTTACCGTGCTCTCTCCTAAAGCAGCCTTCCCTAGCCACCCCCAGAATTCCTCCATTCAGCCATCTGCTCATTAATTTGGAATCTACCTGAATGCCCCATCCTGAACACCTTCCTTGACTTCCCTGGCCACTGTGACTACGTTTATTCTTTGTTATACTCTTCCTTTTTAGTGTTTTCTTTCCTCCTATTCATTTATTTGTTTATTTCTGGGTGTAGCTCAGGCTCATCAAGAACACACAATCTATCTCAGGTTTGCCTCCTACTCATTATCCCCCCGGCCTCACCCAGCTTCTCCATATTGTACGTAGAACATTCTTGCTATTTATCGTTGGTATGTAATTTAAAAATATTCATCACCTGGGGTATCCTGGCATTGGATTAACATGACCCTGAGCTTGTCACTGAAGGTTCAACAGGAGCCCAGATTTGGTATTTGGATCTCACACAGGTGAGATCAAGGCACAAAGCATCAGATGGACAGAAGGCAATGCAGGCTGCCGACTGCTGTAAATGAGCTGGCAACACGCACACTGCCCAAGCCCCGAAATACATGTTTGCTCCCTGTGAGTGGAATTAAGGCAGCAAACAGAACTTTGCACTAGGGTGGGGCTGACTCATTTGCACTAGCTGAAATAATACAACATTAAGAAATTCTCTGCATTTCAACCGGGAAATTATCTGGACTAACAGGCCAACTGTTGCCCTTAAGGCCTTTCCTTTCTAGCACAAAACAAACACATGCAGGGGGAGGCCATCTCTTCCCATGCTTGACACGTGGCCCGTGTGCAATAAGGACTTGCTGACAGTGTGGAAACCTCTACCAAGTTCCCATGGCAATTATAACACAAGTCCGAGAAACAAAACCAATTCTAATCAATTAATACACCCAACAAGTGTTATCTTTCTCCAGAGGTAAGAACAGTAGTGAAGTAATGCTCTAATCTACTTTTCAGATAAACCAACACCACCCAGAGCACAGCAGTAATGTGTCTCTGGTGCATAATTCAGTTGCGACTGGAAATACCTTTTCATTAAATTCCTTCCCCTGAAGACTTCAAATCAGACCAAAGCTATTGCTCAATAAATCTCTCCTAATTAAACATGCAGTATTGTGGGTAATATTAATAACTAGTCTTTTGAACTTTATTAAATGCAATCGGATACAAGTCAGAAACAGCGGATTATGAATAAATGAAAGGCAGTATGAACATTTTACATTTCGCTGTATTCCAATGGGTGTATGTACACACAGACACACACACACAAATACTACTGCACTTTCATGATAGTGGCTTCCTATGAAAGTACTTTTTAGCATATTACATTATGAAAGCTGTGTCCTATTCCACATGAGAACAGTCCATTGGTGCCTAGGCTATTCTTTGGAGAGAGACAGAGTTCCATTCTTAGAATACCAAATTTCTAATCCCATCAGTCACCACAAACACTCAAAGAATGCACATGCCTTCACCCAGACACCAACAATCATATTTTAACCCCCCAGTTGTTGACAATTATGTGAGAGCCGGGAAAGTTGAACATTTTCTCCTACATAAACCCAGTCAGTTTGTCCATGACAAAGTCACTTCACTGAAATGCTCGGGCATGCACGAATGGAATGTACTGTTTTTCCAACTGCTAAATTTCTCAGTGGAAAAAAATTCTGTATCTCTTTCCAAGGCACCAACCTCACACTATGGGACATTTTAACACTCCAATCACAGGCAGTATATAAAATCTTATTTGTGTCTAATGAAGTCAATCTGGTTGTTTTAAGAAAAACCAGAGTATTTCTGTCAAAATTACTCCATATATACTCAGATTTACTCTGTGATCTATGATCTACAAGCTCTATGAACTCAATGCCTAGGACAGACTATGTGTCAGCAGGTAGAGCTCTGCACTTAAAAAAAAAAAAAAGCTGACTACAATACTCTAAAATCACTGCACAAAGTAAAAAGTGAAATCTGCTCTGCTTCTTAGACTAACAATGACTGAGAACTGTAGAAAACCAAACTGCCTTTTCCGCATTCACCACTTAGGGGTAGTTAGCACTTGGCCTTTTCTAACTGTGTGAGCATGTGTTCCACAGTAGAAGCATTCTCAACACATCTTCTGAAGGCTGGTGGCACCCATCACGTGAATGGAGTTGCCTCTGAGCAGACAGCAGCAGAGAAAGAACAAACCTGTCTTTGTCGCAATGGCTCCGGCAATCCTCAGCTGTGGGGTTCTTTCCTGATTTTATTCTGGAACTTCTAGGCCTAGGCTCAGTTTACCTTCTTACCTTAGGCTACCTGTGTGCTTCCTCTAGCCAATGTGATAGATCCCTTCCCAGTGCACAGTGCTTCTCTTCCCAGAACTAACCACTTTGTAACTTGTTTCAACAACTCAATTCTACGAACGATACTCTACTGCTAAAGGTACATGGGATGGAATGTGGGGAAAGCCTGTAAGGCGTAGGAAGCAGGGTGCTCCCTTTTTCTGAGAATTACCAAAGACAGGCGAGACATCACCCCACTGTGGCATTTCTAACTCTGAGCCAGAGAAAATACTCTCATTAAAATAATAAATTACTAAGCCAGCATTTTCCTGAGCGGTTTCAGAGCACAAAACAACTGCCTGAAATAATTCCAGAAATACTGATTTAGAAAAATAGAGTTCTCCCACCCCGACAGGATTTATCAGTCTTAATTTATGTTAATACTGGTAATCCCCAGAATTCTTGACACTCAAGCTTATTATGACTTTATCTTTGCTCCTTGGCAGGTTATTCTTTTTTAATCCCTTTTGCCTTATACATTAAACAGTAGTTAAAGATTTAATCCATTTTTGCAGTGGTACGTAGAAATGCTTCAACACCTAGAAGAAACTTCAGAAAACGCAAGATACACTTCACACAGAGACACAGACTCCAATGCTTAAAAAATACCTGATTCAATGGAGTACAGCACTTCCGCATTTTTCCCTTTGTCTTTGTCCAGAGCTGTAACCTGCAACACCACTGAGCCCACCGCTGCTGACTCATAAACTCGTCCTTCATAGGAGGAGCTGGTGAACCACGGAGCATGGTCATTCATGTCACTGACATTAACAATGATCCTGGCAAAGTTGCGTTTCACAGGGACATCCTGATCCCGGACCTGAAAGAATTGACATGTTGTTTATTCTACTGGGGTGCTTCTTTCTTGTGGGTTAAAAATAAAACCTACCACTACCCCTTTCCATCACGGGATACCTTCCCGTACAGACATCGGGGTGGACAGGTGCCATACCATGACTGTGAGAACGTGCTGGTGAATGGCTTCGTGATCAAGCTTCTCAGAAGTGTAAAGAGCCCCAGTTGCAGCATCAAGACGGAACTTCTTGAGACTCGCGGGATCTACACTGCTCTGCAGGCTGTAGATCAGCTTGTTTTTCTCATCCTGATCTACGGCACTGATTTGCAAAATCTCTGTTTCTGGCTCTGTGTCTTCAGGAACAACAACTTCGTATTTTGATGTAGAAAACTGAGGGCGATGATCATTTGTATCTATTACTTTTATGAGTACCTGTGACGGGTGACAAAAGGACTCACATTAAAGATACATTCATAATTATGTTTTAGTGCTTAAATAAAACGCACATACGTATTGA
Source organism: Pachyuromys duprasi (assembly GCA_028658305.1). NCBI lineage: Eukaryota > Metazoa > Chordata > Mammalia > Rodentia > Muridae > Pachyuromys > Pachyuromys duprasi. The sequence continues at coordinate 86,039,586 of CM053764.1, forward strand.
AAAAACTGCCATTAAACCAAATTAAGTATGAGAAGTAAAAGCAACAGAAGTCTGGAATCAAAGAAACCGTCTACAGCTTATCTTTCGTATGTTTTTACTTAGTATCTAAAAATTAACTATGGAGATAGAATACTTGTCACAGCTGAAACTTCTTTATGAAATACATGCTAATTTCTCAAAGGTCTCTACATGAGACCCATGGAGATGACTCATGGAAAGGTACCTGAGTTTACTTTGCCAGGATTACAGTGTACTCATTTCCAACATTAGATTTAGGCAAGTGAGTGGGGTAGTAACACTATCTAAATTTCTTATCTCTGGGACTCCAAGTTCCTTCTCTGTTCTTAACACAAAAGGAACTATTAGAAATCACTGCAGATGCAATTCAGCAATTGGGCACTTACTTCCAGCATGTGTGAGCTAGGGGTTAGAACTCTACCCAAATGAAGAAGATATGCTTTTAAATTATATTCTTATGAGTTCAAAACCTATGTAAGCAGTGAATGTTTCTTTCCTAAAGGCAATTAAGGAGGTTGAAAAGAAAAACTCTTGTCAAATATAGTGACATAAAATGAAAGCGTTAAAGCAGAAAGACAGACGTCAAAAAACTTAGTCATAATTGGAAACAGAAAATATTTACCTTACACGTGATTAATTTTTGGAATGAAGTGACACAGATGGATAGGGCATAGTGAAAATCAGCACCAATCTTAAAATATGGCCTATAGTTTATGAACAAGAAAGGTGAGCTCCACTGGCTTCTAAGGAACACGGGGATTTGACCATTTAAAAGGAACGAGGGGCCAACACCACAGCAACACCACGTAACCACAGACCACACCGATGCACTCACGTGAAAACAGAATTTTCATGAGCCTGTACCAGTGTTCCCAAAGAACACCAGAGCATTAAGGGACACATCTCCACACTCAGTTCTACATGAACACTAAAGTCATTCACCAAACCACACACACACACACAAAAGCTTTCATGTGAAAGGTATGTTACCCCTTGAGACTACCAATGGCTCACTTTATTGAGATTAAAGAGGACCCAAGAGGCACAGCTGTAAACTGTGGTTCTTTTATAAGCCAAATCATGGTCTATTTACAAACTTCCTTTTCTTAAATAAAGATTTATTTATTTATTTGATGTATAGAAGTGCTTTCTTTGCATGTACAGCTACACGCCAGAAGAGGGCATCAGTCACATTATAGATGGTTGTGAGCCACCATGTAGTTGCTGGGAACTGAACTTAGAACCTCTGGAAGAGCAGACAGTGCTCTTAACCGCAGCGTCATCTCATTTACTTCTTAAATTGACCAGGAAGTGAGGACTAGGCGAAGAAGTTTGATGCTGCTCCAGGGTCAGTTAACCACTACTAAAGGAAAGGCTGAAAAGAAGGAGCAACCCACTTGACAAGGCATTTCATGAGACACATTCCTACTGGGCACTGGCTCAGCTCTCTCCCACAAGGTCGGAAGGTGAAGAGCAAGTACAATGCTGACTGCCCTCATCACACTTTGAATCTCCCTGGGCAATGCCATAACCCTACAGAGCCTAAAATCTGCTAGCACAACGTAAGATGAGTTGTTTGAAAGTCCAGAAATTGGCTGGGACTTTCCAAATCAAGGAGTACTGGGAAGAGGATGGTCAGTCAGGAAGGTCAAAGTTGAGAATGCACACCTATCTTTTAGAGACTGGACAGAGACTTGGACCTGAAAGAACACACAGGATCAGGACAAATGTAGAACCGAATATGCACAGCCTAAACCTCCAGGCTACGAATGGAGAGTTAGCCTTTTCACCAGAGTAAATGCATTTTCACCTCCTTCTCACCCAAGTGGACCATTTTTGTGGCAGGTAGCCCCAGGTGAGTTTCAGGGTCCAGAGACAAGAAAGTAAGTGAAGCTGCAGAGGTGGGGGGCCAGGAGCCTCTACAGTGATGTCTGTGTCACTTGAGCATGTCTGGGAAACAAGCAGTAAGGGATGAACAGCAAGCCTTCTGTGCCATCTCCCCTTACTCCTCATGAGAACTGGAAAGAGGGTGAGCACTACCCTCACTTTCCAGATGACGCAACAGAAGCAGAGGGACTTTGTCCGTGCACAGAAGGAAGAGGTGGAGACGGCTTCAAACCAGACTGCCTCCTCAGAACATAATGAGCATGTTCCCAGAGAAAGGAGTAGGGCGGCTCCAATGCAATAGCACCCCCTCCCTGCCCTACAAAAAAAAAAAAAGGCAGCTGGGTTTGTAAGTTATCTGCAGGCGCAAGGGAGAGAAGAGAAAGAAGAGATTCAACGTGGCGCTGGGAAGCATCCTAAGCAGAAGGGTGAAGCTGTATGCGCAGAACGGTGGCATCCACTGTCTCCTTCCTGCGTTCCTCCACTGAGGGCACAATGCGTCTGACGACTGGAAACACTACCCGAACCCTCTCGCATCCAGCATGTGCTACCGACCTCCCCTCAAAAGGCTGCTACATGGATTCTTGGTTTTCACCAACAAACCCACATCTTCTCCGTGTTCAGCGTATCAGTGCAGCTCAGGCGCCTGTGGGCCTCCTACAGCGCCCATTCCACTCCACCCCAGATTGCTATCTCCCTGAGCACAGTCCCAGACAGAAACTTAAACCTAATGACTGCCCGTTCCCTTTGTCACCACCACCGCAGGTCGGCCCAGGCTCTGTCACCATCCTCTTATGTTCCCACCTCTCCATGCCCGTGATCCCTCGGGATGCTTGTCAGGACTATCTAAACGTGCTTCGGAGTAAGTTACACAGCTATAATCGCTGCACTGAAGTTTAAGAGAAAGGGAGACTAGTTCATCTGCCGTTTCGGATGAATTTTAGCAGTGTGCATCAAAATTTCATACTATGCGCCCAACCATGCTAAAAATGCAGTTTGGGAGAAAAGAGGTGCATTACCGATTACTTCCTAATGAGGTAACACCACCGTGTGTTACATGGTGCATCAATGAGCATGGCTGACAGGGACGGCCATTTCCACAGCTTTCCAAATTTCTCTCAGTATGTTTCCAGCTAGTCATGTGAAATAGACTGGGCAGCAGTGACACTGTTCAAATGTTTCTCAAAAACTAATGTGTAGGTTTACTATAATTCTCAACGTTCAATTCTCACTTTCATTCTCTACAGTCTAACAATCAGGGGCTTGTTTTCAAAGGGAGAAAATCAATGTATGCTGCTTGGTACTACAACTGGAAGACCAGCAGCCAAAACAGAAACTGCAAAATGGCACTACACCTTCCACAGGGCAACTCTAAATGACCCCAAAAAACATACACCACGACACACAATACCAATCTTACACACGTTACAATCACAAGCATTTGGAGAAAGGAATAAAACATTTGTACAGCTACTCTTAAGTTACCTAGTCATTTATTAACTGAGCATACATCCCAGACTGTAATTTCTAAACAGAGGAGATGGCCTGTCTCATTTAAGATTTCAGAGAACATAAGATGGGAAACTGAAACTGAGAAGCATCCCCATCTCTAAGCTTTGGCTTTCTTAGGGACACTTAAGTAACACGCAAGCCTTTAGCGACTGTCATTCTAATCTCAAGTCCAAGAGAACAGGATTTGGGCCTCCTGCCGTACCACTGCTTCTGAAGAAACATGTGACATAATACAATTGTTCTACACGCACTTGTGAATAAGTGAGTGAGTGAAGGAAGGAAGGCTTCCTCCTAAAACCCACAATTACTAGTCATCCAGGAACATCATTCTGGACAGCCAGTATTAAGAATCAAAAAGAACTGATTTGAAAGAAAAGAATTTAATTAACTTATAGGGTTTTAACATATAAGTCTGAAAACCAGGTGTGGCCAGCTACTACTATTGACTATCAGACAGCATAAAATGTACACGGAATTGCTGGCACAGCTTCCAACAGCTTAGGTTTAGTTCTAATGATAAAATAGGAAGGAAGAAAGGGAGGGAGGGATCCTGCCAGTAGCTGAAGGTATTAGAGCTTAAATAAAATAATGTGTACAACTCATCCTGTGATAAAAACTCTATCAAGACAGCTTAAACATGAGTATAAAATTAAGAAGTCTTTGATGGGAAAATGTTAAAAGTGTGGTTTGGATTTAAGTCTCCTACTTAAATTTTTATGAGACTGCTAAGCAGAAGGCAAACCCCTAATCAGGATTTGCATTAATTTCCTGACCCTACACAAGAACTCTTGGTGTGCGCATCGACACATAACTAACTGCCCATGCTGCCTGCGCGTCCTGATTTGAGGGCACTGTCCCAGTCCCCCTGACAGTCACGTCACTGGCACTCACGTACCTGAGTGATGATAGTGGTGGTTCCGTCTGTAGCCTCCACTGTGAGGTTGTAGTTGGATTTCTGTTCTGCATCAAGCGGTTTGGCAACAATGATGGTTCCAGTGCCCTTGTCGACATCGAAGTGACTGTCATAGTTGCCACCTAGTTTAAATTAGGACAAAACGCAGTGCTAGAGCAAATCACACAGTAAAGAGCCATCATGTGTTTTATGGCGTTCTGACAATTAGTAGCCATGAAAACAGACTTTTACTACAATAGTCACAGTGATGCCAAGGAGCTACGATTTCAAAACACAGGGAGAATGGCCTGATTTTTAGAGTGTTTTTAGAGAAAAACTAGATGTTAAGGAGGCCAATAATTGAGAAGAAAGCAATTCCACAAGGAAAGAGCTTTGCTAACACTGCCTGCCAAATTACTTTAGACTTTTCAGGCACTATTAAAATTTGTACAGCATTATGAAAACCTCACTGACCATATAGTTTTCATTACTGAAATTTTTTTTTTACTATTTTGAATATAGTAAAATAGTAAGTAATAACAATTAAAATAGAAATGCTCTGACACAAACAAACACTCTGAAACAGTTAAGGTTAACTTGAATCAGGCCTATTACATACTCCTTAAAACAATTTTCAGAAGCAAGTTTCTGTCCTATTAATACTGTCCAGATATACCCAATTATATTATAAACAAAGCTCTCTTCAAACCCATAGAACGTGAGACACATTATGAAAAGAAATGGAGTGAAGAACTAATGTCCCACTGAATTCTATGGCTAAATCTACCCCCAAACCACACACACACACACACACACACCATCATCATCATCATCATCCATTAATCCTGAAACTACTGATGCAGGGACAAGTAAGAATCCACGTGTTTGTGATTGGGATGGAGAGCCATGCACACATCATGAAAATAACTATAATGGGAAGGGTCTCTGAAAACAAAAATCCATGCTTTGATTTTTGATCTCATAATCGTGTGGCAAATTATGTGATCTCAGCAGATACCTTCTGCTGTACAGTTCAGGTCACAAGTCATCTGAAAGATGTAAAACACTTCTCTAGCAAGTGTATCTCCTGGCACAGCCAAAGGAATCAAGCAAGCGTGGAAAGCAAGCACAGAAGAAGAACAGTCAATCAAACCGGTTCCCAACAGCAAGGAAGTAAAACAAAGTCTGATACGGCACAAGAGAGGATGGTTAATCTGGAAACGTGAGAAGTTAAGAGAAAATACACACATGATTACGATTAGTTGTGGCACCGATCACTTAACAGCGATGGCTTCAGAGAAAACCATTTCACATACCGGGAGGCAACACAGCCAACACGCAGAAGGAGGAAGTGGTTAAGTTCCACCCAGGGATGGTGGTTACAAATATACTTTTGATTAAGTATCCTTGTGTTTAAAATATTGTGGAGAAAAACATTTAAAAAAAAAACAACTCTAACGGTAGTCACTGTAGCCCATGCTATGACCCCAGCTACTCCTGAGGAAGAAGGGTGACAAGTTTGAAGGTACCCTGAGCAACGCAATAAATTCTGTCTCAAAATTAAAAGAACAAAATCAAGACCAAGGGTGTACTGCAGCAGCAGAGAGCTTGATTAGCATGTTCAAGGCCTGGATTTGTCAAAAAGTGGCTGAAGCACAGGGGATCATATGAAGTGTAAGGTCCAACTATAATTTGTTCGAAGTAAACTGAGTAAGTGTGAGTTAATGAAATTACAAAACTGCTGACTTAAGCATGTGTACTTTATAGGGGAGTGAAGCTTCCTGGAAAACGAGGCAAATGACACTTTATGACACTAAGAAGCTATAATCAACACTGTAAATTTCATATAATCACAAATGATAACATACCTGTGTATACTATCTGTATAGTCCAAAATATCAAGGTCCCTGAAACTTCTTGTGTATTTCCGAAAAATAATTTTGTAAAAACATTAAAGGACTTGATGGCTATTTTGTTTGTTCTTTTTAAAATTTTAGATGTATGGATGTTTTTCCATTTCGTGTTAAGTCTGTGTGCCACAGGCACCCGGTGGCTGTGGAAGCCAGAAGGGGGCGTCAGATTCCCTGGAACTGGTGCTACAGAGGGCTCTGAGCCGTCACGTGGATGTTGGGAATTGAACCTGGGTACTCTGGAAGAGCGGCCAGCTCTCTCCCACACTAAGCCACGCCTCTGCACACAGGAGTACTTATCTCAATATATGTTGTGGGATCTTCGGCTGCTGTCAAACCATTACAGTTTAAGGGAAATTCTTCACCTATAGAGCTTCTCTCAAATTAACATAACCCCCAGCCAAGGACGACAAAGGCTATGGGCACTGCTTACCAATGATGTCAAACCACAGAGGCATGCCAGGGGGCTCAACTGCTATCACCCCGATCATGTGAGCCACGGGGTCACTTTCCATTACTGTGAATGTGAAAACCGATTCTTCAAATGAAATCGGCTCCAAGGATGGCTTGGGTTTGGAGATCCACTCAATATGGAGTCTGGTGGTTGAGGACTTCTGAGGGCGGCCATTGTCAATTGCCTTAATCTATAAAGTATGAGCAGAAGAGACGAAAACAGAAAAATCACAAGTTACATCTCCTAACTGAAGCCAAGGTTTGTTTGATCTTTGTACTGAGTCGGTTTCAAATATTCCAAACTTGTATCTGAATACAGTTTATGTCTAATGCCTGGTGCTAATAGGTGCTTCATGCCCATACTCATTGGAGTGAGGGCTGATAAAAAATAAAAATAAACCCATGCTTCCCAAACGTTTCCAAGCTGTCTGTGAGGTCACAACGCTGAAGCCACTTTCTCAACAGAATGAAGGACAACATGACTAGGTTCTCAGAGAGGCAACAGAGAAATCCAACTCACTGAGAGAATATCGTATTCTCCAGCTGCAGAGAACTTCTTAGATGAGACCACTCCCGTTTTGGGCTCGATGGAGAATCTGCCATGCTCGTTCCCTTCCTCGATGCTGTAGGAGAGCTCCGCATTGGGCCCTTCGTCCTTATCTGCAGCTATGACTCGGTATAGAGGCTCACGCTTTGCGTTTCGTTCCCCGTCTGCTTTTTCTCGCTCCGGGAGCCTGATTTTGTAAAACTTCTGTAGGAACTGAGGCTTGTTGTCATTTTCGTCAAGGATTTTCACGATGACTCTCGCAATGGTGGATCTGGGGGGCGTACCATTGTCTGTCACAGTAACCTGGGTTTTAAAGGTCAAGAGATGTCTTTAAGGGACGGGAAAAAAACCAAAGCCCTTCTTCCTGATGCAAGGTCTTCAGCTCACAGGACACTAAAGTCCATACCACCTCCTCTCATTCTGACACTGACTCAGTAATCACAAAGGTTAGACAGTCTCCAGGCTTTGCTGACAAAGAGCCAAGGACCTGGATGGAGGCTAAGATACAGTTGTCACTTCTCACTTATTTCCAACCAGTCTCCCTCTTCCCTTATAGCAATGGTAAAATCAGCATTACCGAAATGTTAGACTACCAAAAACTGGGTATTCATTAAACTGGGTATTCATAAACTGGGTTTATTAAAGAGATGTTGAGTACATTGTAAGTCCTCCTAACAAAATGCTCTTTAAATATTCAAACACAAATTCTCCATACACTACATTAAAAGACTGCCATTTTTAGGCTTTTTCATGAAGTATGCCAAAGTATTATTATCCTAAAGGATATGCTACTTATAACAAATTTAAATATTACAGGTTTGAATACTAACCACGACTTTGTTTCCTTGTACCATTTTAAATGCTTACGGGGATGAACAAACATTTAAGCTTGTTGTATTACATAAGGTTTTCGAAAAAAAAGCAATGTAAAGTAATTTGCTTCCAGGCTACTCACGTGCTCAGGTGGGAATAGGGGAGTCCGATACAATAGTGGCTATAACCAAGTCAATGCCACCTTTCAAAGTTCACATTTACAGTGGCCATGTGTTAAAAAGAATGGTCCTAGTCACAAATTCTTTTAGTCACACACTATCTCTTTCTAAATTAACTGAAAGTATTAAAAATGTTGAGAGAGTAACATTTTTCATGAAAATATGTTCTTTTGGAAACTTGGTAGTTGTAAATCCTACTTATAAAAGTGTGAATAGAGCATTAAAGGGACTTGTCAAGATGATTTAGGAATGGAACAGTTGCTTTTGCACACTGAAGGATATGATTTATCTCCCTAAGCTCTTCAGGATGAAACAAAATAAAATTATTGTTTTAATATTAACCTCTCTGAACCCTTCCTTCCTGTCATGTGTCAGATGGCCTGTACAGGAGGAGAAAGCTAGAAGTGTAACCAAACACTGTGCACTGCAGGCTGAGGTTTAATGTCAATAAGTAGCTTTCCCAATGATTGAAGTAACAGTCTCCTCTCCAAGGCAGTCAAACTGACAGCAGTTGGTCTTCAAATAGACTCAAAAGAATGACAGACACATAGAGCATGTACACAGACTCCTTCCACAACTTTCCCATCATGCCTTAGCACTGTCTTCAAAGCACTACCCATCTTACACCTGCTTCCACGTGGCCTCTGACACTCACTGTGAAACAGGTATCTGAAGTATATGACTGATGTGAATCCTGCAGTTACAACCAAAGTGAGGGGATGGACCCCAAGATGAGCAGTAACCTGCATTTCTTGGCACTTCCTCATGCTTTCTTTCTCTAGCATTCATACCTTCCTTGTGTCAATTTCTGTACTAATTGAATGAAAATTCAAAGTCCTGCTGTGTAATAAAGAAAATGAATTCAGGGGAGCCACACAATCTATAAATAAAAACTCAACTGCAGTGTCGGTCAGAATTACTAATGGGAAAATACTGTGCCTCTGAAACCAATCAGTAACCCACACACGTAAACACCGATATATGTGCAAGTGCGCGTGCATGCACAACCATAAACAGGCTTAAAAAGAAATATTAATATTTTACAGATCATTGGATATTCTGACCAAAGATGAAACTGACAGACATCATTGAGCAGCAGGGATAAGATCTTTTAAGAAGTCTTTTAAAAGCGAGTCATCATTTGGAATTTTCTCTACAAACCTGTTAGAATTTGGATGTGTTACACAGGTGTCTCACAAATAACAAAAGCACCTGGCTCCCATCCTGGGCTCTGCTAATTAACATGGGCACATGATGAGAAATGTCCACAGGGGCTCCGGCTTGCTCTGCTACACGGTCTCCGAAGGCCGCCTCTCTTGGCTGCCCCCATCCTTCTCCATGTTACAGTCTACCTGTCTTTTTCAAATCATCCCCCACCCCTTTTCTGCAAACTACTGGCCCCCAACCAAAACGGAGTAAACAAGTAAGTGCAGAAACATCCTAAATTAACCAGAACACAGAATGTTTTCCTCCCGCCTGTTTTTACTTTTGATATTTTTAGAAAACTCCTTTAGGTTACAAACAAATTCAAGTGAGGGGGGAAAAAAAAAAAACAAAAAAACAACTACATGGCTAATGCAACGATTTAAAAGACTAAAACTACCCGGAAATAAACAAAAAGTTTAACGCGTTAAATTTGAATACATCTTAAAGGCATAACTGGGAGAAGGGAAATCTACAGCAGGTACAGAGTAGAACATCACCTCTGTAAATAAATAGAAACGCGAATAACATTAGTTACAGAAGTATTTGTAAACCTGTGTAAGGAATGAGCTTAATGAAGTGCAAAATTCAGAAAGGTACTATGACAGGGTGAACTGAGGTGCAAAGGGTAGGGGAGGGGGTTGGATCCATAACAAAATATTAGCAGCTATGAACGGCAGAAGTGGGAGTGTTCTCCGGATGTTTACGATTTGAAGATTTTAAATGTAATTAGAACTAAAGGAAGACTTACTTCTAGAATGTGCTCATCCTGCTGCTCTCGGTCCAGCTTCCTGGATGTGGTTGTGATGAGACCTGCAAAAATGGTGGAAGTTTATTGATCCCGACGAACCACCAGCAATCACCCATGTCTGATTATTTTACTTATGAGCCACCGGAATTCTCTGTACATTCTTGTTTCAATGATTCTTGGAAACACTGGGAAAGGGACAGAACTATTATGAAAAGGGAAAAACTCAAATCTACTATATTTTCTGATCCTAAGGCACTCTGTCCGAATAAAATTTTAAGAGTAAAATGAAGTGAGCTAGCCAGAATTTCATCTTTACCTCTATCTCTGTTACCTGCTCCGGAGATAAGATAAATGGTGAATTCACTTCTATAAATATACTAAAAAAAAAGAACCATTAGAAATCTGTTACTATAGCTTACTACCTTTCAATCATCTATCTTCAAATGAAAAAGTATTATTTTTTAAAGTAATACCATCTTCAGGTAGTGTTGCTTAAACAGCAGTCACTTAATTTACAATAAAAGAAAAGGAAAATGACACCCTGTATTCCCTGTTTCTTTGATTACAGTATCAAACTAGAACAAAATTTCCACCTCCCTTTCAAACTTTAATTTCAATGTCTTTTGAGATGTCAATTATGTCATAAGCTAGAAGATTGAAAAAAATCATTAAAATACATTTGAATGCTTCACTAAAGTGAATTCCACTAACCACTAAAGCAGTGGTTTTCAACCTTCCTAATACTATGACCCTTTAACATAGTTCTTCATGTTGTGGTGACCTCAACCATCAAATTATTTTCACTACTTCATAACTCTAAGTTTGCTACTGCTATGAATTGTAATATAAACATCTATGCTTTCTGATGGTTTTAACCAATTCCTCGTGAAAGGGTCATTCAACTCTCCAAAGGGGTTGAGACCCTCAGATTGAGCACCACTTCACTAAAACGTCTTGTGCGCACGCACACACACACATGCACACAGAGCATCCTGTACAGTTGGCATCAGCAGGGTCAGATGCACTGGAGTGGTGTAAGAACTAGAACTGAAATCAGGTAAAGTCTACTTAGCCAGATGGGTGCTTGGGCATTCCTTCTCCTTCCCAACACCGCAAGGAAAATAAGTTCACTATATCAAAACTTTGCTTTACAGCTGTGGTTGTCTGCACCTTACCAAGCCAGTTGATACCCCAGGATGAAACAAGGAAGGGCTCATGAGCACATACCATGTACCTAGGAGCTACTGACAATTAATGGCTTCCAGGGGAGGCAAACTGAGTTTTATTTAAGAGTGTGACCCTTTATAAGTACACCATATTTTCAGAAGTGGGTTCACCATAACATAAGCACACAAACTGGACTTGGTGGGATTTTTTTTTAACTAGGACATGAAATTGGAAGGAGGTGCACGTGGGTAGATGTGGGAGGGTCTGGAAGTGAATATGATCAAACTACACTGTAGAAAATTCTCAAAGAACTAATGAAAATATCACTTTAAAAAAAGAAAACTGGCTCTCCTTATAATTAAATCTCTCCTATAATCCTAACTACTTTCACAGAAGCAATTAAAGACCGTTTAAAATGTTTCTCCAAATTTGTAAATACCAGATGTGTATTTTTATTACCCCAATGCTTTTTGTTTTTAAGTAATTCTCAGGGTGACTTCCGCAGTGTGATGAAGCAGCACAAACCAGAAGACTATGTCATCGCTGGACACTGGGCTTTTCCCTGCATTATAGCCACAGGCAACTGGGGCTCATGGAAGATGCTTCCAGTTTCCTAACAACAGGACAGCACTGCCCAATGTGACACCGAGCTTCCCTTTCAGTGTCAGAGACCGTTTAATCCTCTGTTCCATGAAAAGTTTACTAACCACACCCCCCAACAACTGTGGGCTTTTTTCTTTATTTACTGATTTATTATTTATTACAACTTATTCACTTTGTAATCTAACTGCAGACCCCTCCTTCACCTCCTCCCAGTCCCTGTTTGAAACCCACAGTTCCAAAACTCTAATTGCAGGAACTGTGGGTTTTTAAACAGTTCAAAAAGACAGGAAATTGCTTTTATTTATTCCACCTAATTGTCCTAATATTCCCATTAGATAGTCACTAACACTGGCTAAGACAGCAAAGAAAATGGCTTGGCATGCTCACAAGGCAAACTTCTGCTGGCATTCAGTCCTTCACCAAGGGCACCCAAAAAAATTTCACTTTATGCTTCGCTTACAAACTGCCAACAATCTGTATTGCCAATTCAATATGGAACCAAGTTACCTGACCATCTCTTTTATAGGCTTAGGTTTAGAATTACTTCCACACCCTCCAGGCTTCCTGTTAAACACACCTCATCCCCTAACCCTCCACCCTAACCCCACTCTAACTCAGGGAAACAGATGCCATTTAAATGGAAAGAATTGCAAGGTATCTTCCAGTTTACTCCCGTCCCCTCTCACTTTAACTTCTAGCCTGGAGACAACCATTAAGTTCCCTAGGGCTAATGACCCAGTGATGCAGATGGCAAAAGTGGGTCAGACCCCTCACTAAGAGATGTTCACAGCAAAGTAAGGACCCAAATGTGAAATACAAACCCAAAACCAGGTCCTGTAAGAAACTGTGTGTGTGCTTTATACTTTTTGTAGACAACATACACGATAATGCCAATGAAGCCTTCCCAGAGTCACAACACTCACACCAAGAGAATTGCACCAAAGGCTTTTAGAGCCTTCTCCCAGAAGGATTCACTAGCATAGGCATCTGAGGACAGTAGTGCAGTAGTGTTTACTACGGAATTTTCATACAAGAACTCTACAGAGAAAATAAAAGTCCTTCATGCAGCAGGACAACCAGACACCTCTGTGAGGCGTGCTCCACGTTCCCAGCATGTACTTTACCCAGCACACCAAGAAGTCAGCACCCTGGGGTGCTAGCCCAGCGCTCTGCACCTTTATACTCCTCGTCACTCTGCTTTATGTCTCCTTTCTGTTGCTTCTCGACCAATGCCCTCCCCCACGAGACAAACACCTGCTTCAAAACTGAATATTCACTGGGCAACTAACCTTGTTAATATCTGAGTGGCATTAAATGTTCTAAGCAATGACATTATACATCACCTTTATTCAAAAAAAATGTGTATGCATGCTGTGTTTTCCCCACCCGAATTCCAGGAAGACACACACTTTAATAGAAACTGCCCAGCGATCAAGGTCAGCTGTCTGAGCTAAAAGGAAGTTAATTTTTCTCTGAGGTTGCCAGTAACTTATTAACAAGGTCACAGTTAGAAGTTAGTTCTCCTGGGACCCAGATGAGAATTTTTAATGTCCCATCACATCAAACACATAATTACTGTGTTTATGGTATTTCAATTTTTATAAAGTCTTAATTGAGAGAAAAGTGGCCATGATTAATCACTATTCATTTTAGTAGGTCCAAAAAAAAAAAGGTAGAAACTGAAAGAGAAGATACAAGTAGAATACACACACAGGCAAATAAATACTTTCTTTTGTAACTGTGTGTCTATTATCATTTTCTGCAAGTACCTTGAAGTTAAAAATAGAAGGAAAAAAAAAGAGGGACAAAGACTAGAAATTTTCCATCCTTGATTTAGAAAAACATTACATTCTTTATATACAAATCCTACAGGGAGGGCTGAAAGAGCCGGTAAATGTCCTATCTTCACACTAGTTACCACCTACAAACTTACCTGATAAATGTGTGTGGGACTGAAGGACCACACCAAACCTTACCAAAACTGATAAGCACAACTTAAAACTCACTCAGTCTTTCACGTTGCTTCCTAGGTTTAGAAATCTAAGACAGAATTCAATCAGATTCGATATAATGCTTTAATTTAATCTAATCTTAAAACTCTTTACCTTGCTTGGGACATCACTCACAAGAAGGTCTTCAAGAAGTGCCAGCACACACGGGCACCCATCAAAGGACTACTCGGTGAAGATGGAGCTGTGGCTACAGTTATTTAACTACTTTGTACTGTCCACTCAGAACCCAGAGTTGACAAGCAGGGCTGTGTCACTGAGAAATAAGGGTAGAAACTGGAACTTGACAGAGATAAGTAGCGCACAGGCACATATCACTTGCTGAGAACTCTGATGTCCCAGAGCATTAGAATTTTTGCTGGATAGTCGATTACAGGCTGCAGACATCCCTACTGTTCCCTATAGCCAAGCACCAAACAGATAAGTGTGGCCATCCAAGACCAACCAGGCCCTAGCCAGCTACAGCTGACCACCCTTGTATAAAAGATCAGACAAGTCTGTACAAGGCCAGAACTGCCAAGAATCCTGAACTAAATTATGACTTTTTAATTTTTTTATTTTTTAAATCCACTCATGGTTAGGGAAAGGCTGTGCTATAGTGCAAGCTGATATAGCAAGTGGCTATTATGTTAATGGCTACAGGGCTTACTAAGTGCTCGGGGACTATGTCTTCACCTTTAATTAAATTATCTAGGTAATACCTCCATTTTTACAATTTCTGAAGATTAACTCTCGTCCAAAAATCATGAGATGTTGGGAGTTTAGTAACCCAGGCCATTGGTGCTTACAGTTCACACTAAACGTAAGAAAAGACCCAGGGCCAAAGCGGCGATGTCGCCATGAGTAGAGTGCCTTCTTTGGAAGCATGCAGACCTGAGGTCGTACTGCCAAACCTTCATAAAAGCTGGCATGGTGGTACACGGCTGTAACCTGAGCACGTGGGGAGTAGAGACTGGCAGACCCCAGGGACCTGCTAGCCAGCCTAACAAACGCTTTTGAAATACTCTATCTCAAAGAGCGAGTAAAGAGCAAGTGAGCAAGAGGGAGGTAGGAGAGAGAGACAGAGAAGGGAAGACACTCAACATCCACGTGTATATTCCACATGGGTCTGCACAAACAAATGTACCTGCACACACCTGTTACAGAGACACACAGATACACACATGGAAAACAGGAAGAGCAGGGGATCTGATGCTCTTGTGAAAACAGGGAGAAAGGGAGGGAGGGAGGGAGGGAGGGAGGCAGGCAAGAAAGAAAGGAAGTTAGCTGGAACAACTTCACAAACACGTGAGAGCAGCCAGAGAAAAGAATTAGTTCCTGAATGGGACCAAGGTGGGACAGCGGTGAAGGCAAGGCCAAGTGCGGGAGGACTGTAGCAGCTAACATTTGAACCGCGTAGAACCACAGGGCCACGTCCTGGGTATGCGCTCACCGATTAACCTTGCCCGGCAGGAAATTGACTTTCAACTATTTTTCTATTGTTCTACCTTGAGAATAAAACCAGGAAGGGGCAAAGACAAGGGAGTTGCGGGGCACCCTTTCACCTAACTTACAGTTAATCTACCTAATCCATTACTTTATTTCCTCTTCCACTTCTTTAGCCTCTTTTTTTGCTTTTTACAACAGCATATGAGCCCCTGCAGCTTTTTTCCTTAAAAACACTACCCAAGGCAGTTTCTCTCGGCCTGAAATTCTCTCAAATTCACACTGTCCAATACAGTAGCACCTAGTGGCACACAGCCACTGAGCGACTGGAATGTGGAGAGGCTACCCCAAAAGGTGGATTTTCAGAGTAAATTTAAAAACCTAAAAAGACACAGGCCATTTCTCTCCCTTTAAATAGTCTCTCATTTCAAAGTACATGCCAACGTGTGAATACATAATACTTAAAATATATTTGTGGTTAAAAATCTAAAGATATAATTCAGGGGCAAAATACATTCATTATCCAAATGCACGTCCTATAAACATCTGCCTTACAAATGCGAAGTTTTCCAATATCCCATTCCACCATGCCCGTGTCCTCCTATCTCTTCTTTCTTACTAGATTCACAGGACACAGCTGGTGATGAAGAATTCTAGTTCTCCACTGTTACTTTGGGTATTGTCTAATGCCTAAAAATCACATCTTTGTGTTCAACCCAACCTCTGAAAATTAATTCGTCTACCATTATACACTTTTTGCATTTGATGGCATTTTCTTATGGTTTACAAATTGACAGGTTCAACACAGTAGAAATGCTGTCCTAATGCTTACCAGCTCAGAGCTAACCAGTTAATTAATTCTGCCTGCATTGTTACTCAGTGTGTTTGTCAAAACGGCCTCCCCAAATAGGTCCTCTGAAAGAGACAAAAAGCTTTTGCCCTCAATGGTTAAGAAAGATCAGAGGTGAAGGGGTCTAAGTATTTGTCTAGGAGCTAGCATGACTGTTATCGATGGTGAGTTAGTGGTGGGTCTTCACCATAAGCACCCTTTCATGTTTACTCTTTTTTCAAATAAGACAAGCTGTGGAATGGCCGCAAGATATGACCTTTTGATTGACAGCTGTCAGATTCTTCCCTTGTGCCTGTTAGCAAGTTACATCTAGGGAGACCAGCAAAGTTGTTATCAGGGCATCTCAGCTGCTTTATTACAAAGGTGCCCTGAGGGAGAGCTCTCTGTCCACTAGGCATACTGAAACGTTTTGCTAAAGCTACAACTTCTTCAGGAGGCCAGAAAGGACAGCTCCAGGCAATTTAGAAGATTCCACAGCAAGCAAACTAAGACCTACTGACCACCAGATCACCTCGCCTACAGCTACTCAGGAGGCCTGACTCAGGCTGCTGCTCGCTTGATTAGAAGGACACCTCTCCTAGTGACTCAACAGAATGCTTGCTAATGAGGGGACAATGTAGGCCCCTGACTGGTCCCTAACTCAAGACCTTTTACTGACCAAACTAGAAACAGTGCAATGACCTGTGGAACACCAAACGATATGCCACACTCCTTGTCCAACTATATCATCAGGCTGTTCATACCTGTCCGGGCTTAACATGACTACAATAAAGAGTTGTCCTATGCCTTATTGTCTTATCATAGGTAGAGAAAGTTGAGCTGGCGACAGGAAAAGCAGCACTTTTTTTTTTTAGTGGTGGTAGAGCTGCTTTCACTTTGATTCTTTTGGGGACACACTCACTCACTCTCAAGCTGTATGTATGAAGACCTACCTGCCCACTCTCAGGAAGGTTCTCTAGAGATCTCAGAGTTACAAATCATGATAGTCCTTTTTAGTCCAAACAAACAAAACAAGCCCCTACTTTCTTACTTTAATAAACTTTTTTTAGTCACTGAAAAATTACTACCAGCCACATCTGGATACAAAGTATACTTACTTCTTTAAGCTACCACTGAAAAATATGATATCAATCATGATATATGAGAGAGACAATGTAGAAAATACTTGAAACAGTGTCCAAAGAGCTACTCTGAAGGCTCTATTCTCAGAAGTGACTTAAACATGCAGAATCTCTTGCCAAATGTGCTACTTACTACTGACCACATCGCCAAACCCTATGGAGAGGAAGCTAAATGAAAGGAATTTTCCAACTGTATACGACTAAAGCACTGCAAATGTCTACCTCACAGATCATTTTTATTTATTTTGAGTAAATGCCTTTTATGGTGAGCAGAATGGTGAGCCACAGCCAAAAGGTCCATCTTGCCTGGAACATGGAAACGTGGCTTCTCTAGAGAACAGGCCTCTGAAGTTGGGACTAAGGACCTCTAGATGACAGCATCTTGACTTTGAAAAGGCTCTAAATTCAATCAGAAGTGGTCTCTCAAGAAGAGATTCGAGACTGAAGAATACAGGGAAGAAGGTCCTAAAGCCAGAGAGACAATTTTAAGTGATGCCCCAAAACCACAGAAGGACTTCAGAGGAGAGTGGCCCGCAGGCACCTATCTCAAGACTCTACTCACTTTGCTCTGATCTGTTATAGCAGCCCTGGGAAGCTAATACATTTTAAAAATTAATCGCTTCAGACTGAGGTACAACTGCTGGAGAAAATTGTGCACTTAATATATACGATTTCATTAACCTCAAGTTGGATTTTTTTTCACATTGTCAGCATGTCACAAGTTGTTCATCCGTTTTCTTGGAATCATACTTTCCTCCAATCTAAGAAATGACTTGCTAACTTTTTTCAGTAGCATTACTAGTAACAATTATAAATACTTCTTTAATGCCTCTGATACAGAAAGAATTGGCTATGAAGTTGTGAGGATCAAGATAAAATTAAAACAACTCTTCTAAGTTCTCAAGAGTTCACTTAACAAGCGACACGAAAGGCACAATGAGATCAATCAAGACAATATATCCAAAAGTGACCAGACAATATATCCTGTCTTGTCAAAAAATACAGTTGCTCTCCCTGCACTGACAAACCTATCTTTTTTATTTTAGCCATCTCTTCATTCCTCTCATGCACGGATACCCATTTTTTACTTTCAACTTAATGTCATTTACTAATACAAAAGGGCAGCATTTGAAGGTAGTGTTCTAGATAGAACCTTATGCATCTCAAACCCCACACTGCTAAGCAAGCTTCTTCTTGCCTCCATGGTATTAATGTTGAAATAAAATTAGCATCCATTATGCTGCCAAAGGACCTCAGAAACTTTGGTCATAGGGAAGATGCAGAAAAAAAATTATTACTATGTAAAATGACATGTTAAAGAAAAAGTACTGTGAGATAGCAATACAGGAGACAATAAATACAAGATCCCATGTCACACACCCTGTGAGCATCTCCTCCACGAACACGCCAGCCTGTGTATATGTACCAAGCAGCTCTAACGAAATAAAAATGGTCTCAGAACGAAGCCACCTGTAGCCGCTGTGAAGATCAGAGTATGGGAGAAGGACAGACGAGCAACGGATGTGAAAGAGGGCACGTGAAAAGCAGAGCCATTCCAACTGGCTGAGTTTTAAAGCCCTTTACCAGTGAACTGGAAAGCAGGACTTGAGTAGTATTCCCACAGTCACTGTTTCGCTTGGTTCTGTCATGGATACAATAAGTGGATACAGAAAGGTCCTGGCCCTTAAGGACTTGAGCCAGGAACAGAACCAAGCAACAGTCAAGATCGGAACTATCGGAACTAACAATGAGAAGTCAGAGTCTTCGCTTAGCTCAGATAAACAGCAAGGCAGGACAGCCCTTCTCCCATTTCCCATGCTGGAAGCACACAGGTGGCCCCTGAGCAAATGGTCAGCTCTCCCTATAGCTGTCACTCAACATCTCCTCCTGTAGAGCTTCCGACTTCTGACCTAAACTCAGAGCCTCTGCAGGCAGCAAGCACCGGCTTCATTTAGGTGGTGTTCTGAGACCACAGCTAACTACAATCCGCCGGGAGCTCTTTGGCAGCTGTGGCCATCTGAGCAGCTATTGTTTGTCACTGCAGTACTGGTGCCGGCAGGATTAGGCTTGGAGCCAAAAATGGAATTCTATTCATAGCCTGTCAAGGCTGGAAGGCAGCTCAGAATTCATTTAACTCCAACTTTCAGAGCTCCGCAGAAAACACTAATAAAATTAATCAAGCGGCCATTTGAAAGCTACTCGAGGAGTGGCTGAGGTCAGTATCACCGGCTTCTCTTCTGCTTTTACATCTGTCTTACAAGCTGCTTCCTGTTGGAAATTGGTGGTTTCAAAACACAATATCAGCAGGCAAATTGAATTCACATTGAATTAATTCTGGTTAGTATTCCACACAAGTTATGTAGAGGAGGAAGGGAAGAGGAAAAGGAAAGAGGGAAGGACAGAGGAAAGGAAAAAAGGTAACTCAACCTACTGTAAGGTCAGTACCAGCAAACCTCAACTTAAGCATTCTAAATGTAAAATCTTACATGTAATATTAGACACTGGCATTCAGGGAAATAGAAAAGCAGAATTCTCCTTAATTCAACTGATCTTAATGATTCCATGAAAACAGATCTAATGAAGAAAAACATGTCACCAGAAAAGGCATGGAATAAAACTTGACATTTTAGACCTTAAGAGATAATACATTTCATATAAAATAAATACTACTGTAAAAAATGTGTAAAAAAAAATCTTGTTTTGTTTTGTTTTTTTGTTAATGAATTCCTGCCATTGTGGAGTGAGTGGCCCTTCATTTCCTTCCTTTCTAGAGCTATCAAATGTTACCGGAAACCCATGGAAGCTGTTTGCAGCTGTAACTACTTCCTATTGCACTTTGTTAGGTCTCCTTTCCAGCCACAATAAAATGCATTTTCTTATTACCTTATTACTCAATAATACAAGACTCATTAATAAAAAAGCATGGGGCTAGAACCTATCTACTAGCCACTGTAATATTCTGTGACTTTAGAATGCTTTATGGATTACTAAATGTAAATATCCTATATCTCCACTAAATCTATCTGTAATATTATATTGAACAATCACACCATCATTTATACCCAACATAGACAGGTCTATATTAAATATGCCTTTCTACATGCAGACAAGGAAATAAAAAGGGGGGGGGAGGCTAATATATTGGCATTCTCTAAAAAGCACAATAAATTTATAATGTAGTCATTTGAGTATGAACAACTCAGTCCTAGACAAAGTTATGAAAAGAACAATGGAAGAAATAGTAAAACTCCACCAAAAACCAGAGGCAACCATGTGAGCTGACATTTGCAAATTTTTAATAAGATATACCAGCAAGTACAAGAACAAAAAATATCAAAAATTTAGGCATATTTTATCCTCAAGCGAGAAAAAAAATTGATTTCTTAAAGGAGAAAAGGACTATTTAGTAGTTTAATATCCTCTTCTAAAACATGAGCTTGCTAAATCTCAAAAATGTGATCTTGATAACAAACATTCCACTTGTAATTTAAATGACTAAGAACCTAGAGGCAACATTCAGTTCAACCTTCCAGGCACTCTTGTTGGCAGAAATGGGCAAAGTTGCATCTTTTTATTCCAGAAAGAGTTTAATTTAA
This sequence comes from Pachyuromys duprasi, assembly GCA_028658305.1. Lineage (NCBI taxonomy): Eukaryota > Metazoa > Chordata > Mammalia > Rodentia > Muridae > Pachyuromys > Pachyuromys duprasi. The sequence goes on from CM053764.1 coordinate 86,060,519, forward strand.
ATAGCTACTACAATTAAAAAAAAATCTACACATTAACTATTTCCACTGTTAAGTATAACACATATGAAGCAGCGGACTACTGCTTGGCTTGTATAAAGTTGAACACAAACATTCTGTGATACTGAAAACTATGCAAACTTGAAAGTTCCTTGTGTCATTGCGCATACTCCTTCATTTCTAGATGCTTCGGAAATTCTGTGTCAGAAGAGCTGAGCTGAATGGATTTAACAGACACTGGACAGTCTAGTGACCTGAAAACTTTTGTAACCTTTTTTACAAAAAAGTTCAGTGATTCCTGCAGCACACAGTTCATAACAGCAAGCTTAAATATCTTGTGTCATTTAAGAGCAAGGTAAGTTTTAATGTGAAAATTGCCACAGAAACAGTATCAGACTAAAAGTAACAATTAAGTGACACAGCATTCTTTAAGACACACAATAACAGCTGCGAAGCTGCACTCACAAGTCCATGACACTGTACCAAGAAGCTGCAGTGAGCAAATTCATGCCTGTGGCTTGGGCTCCTGGGTGGTCTTGACCTCTCTGAAGTCATGTAATTATTTGTAAAGTGGGAAAAGTGTTTGGAGTCTCTCTACTCTTCTCACAAGGTCCCTATAAAGATTTAAGTGGGTGAAAGTTGATTGCAAAAGGCAAAGTACAAAGCACAGAGGGAAGGGTGTGGCTTGTGCTCAGAATGAAGGGTAAAATGAGTCAGAGACCCAGAGGGTTAGAAAGTTATAAGTAAACAACAGAAAAGGAGAAAAAAGAAAGAAGAAAACAAGGTTTGCTGTTCTCTCTTTGGCTGTGTCCTTGAAGCTCAACTCTCAAAGATGATGAGGAGCACAATAAAAGAGCACTAGCGGCACTTAGAAAAGCCTGAAGCGTACTAAACTACTGATCCAAAATGAACAGACTGAGTAGGACCTCAATCTAACCTGTGCAGTTTAGGCTGGGGGATGTAGCTCAGTGGTAGATAGCATTTGCGTTTGCCTAGCATACTCAGGTCTTTGAAGTCGATCCTTATTACTGCCCTAAATGGGGGAGAGGTGCACCATGAAATTTCAGAACCATTTTTAAATCTCAAGTGGACAGAAATAAAGACGCAGCTGATGAAGAAACTAAGTTAAAATGGTGCCTGCTAATACGTCACACATGTCAAAACAAAGATGCTGCTGCTAGCCACCCATTTCTGTTCTTATTTAGTGTGGCCACAAAATAAAATTCTTTGTATGTTTCTTTTCCAGACAGGAAGAAGGGGAGCAATGAATGAAAATTAGGAAAAGGTAATGCATTTACTAGAGGAGATAAAAGCCAATGAAATGGGCAGAGAAAGGTGGACACATGCATACACACCCATAGGCAAATAAAAATAATGTACTGAGTCCATCAATAACTACGCTAAAGGGAATTTTTTTTCTAAGCATAGCACCTAAGGGAAGAACTAAAGAAAGATGTGTTATTAGTGGGTACAGGTTGTTAACTCCTGCATAAAAAGATGAGAACAAAGTAACAAGCATTTTGCCTTGCTTACCTAAGACGGAAAAGAAGTATAGTCAGTCACCTCTGTGTTTGGAAATACAGACTGCATTATTATTCAGTGTGGAAAACCCAAAAGACAGGTCTGTTACTAAAGTCTGTCTGCATATTCCCTAAGCAGAGCAACATGGGGAAGCACTGGGCCAAGTGGAGAGACAGAAAGGATGTTAGGGAAACATGGCCGAGAGCGTTCACTGCTACTGTCCTTTTAAAAAAAAGAAAGATAAGGTAAAACAAAGGACCCTGGGGTTGGATAGCTGAGATAACATCAAGCAGCTCAGAACAGAGGCCACCTCTAGCAATCTGGGAAGATTCCAGCTAAGGAATAGGGTGAGACAAGATGGTGACTCAGCAAAACAGAGTAGGGGTACAAGCATGGGCTCAGGGTTGGTTAGTGTACTGGCTGGTTTTGCATCAACCTGATGCAAGGTAGAGTCATCAGAGAGGAAGCAGCCTCAATTGAGAAACTGCCTCCCAAAGACCAGCCTATAGGGCCTTTTGTTAATTCACGATTGATGAGGGAAGGTCCAGGTGCAGGCTGAGCAAGCCATAATGAGCATAATAGTAGGCAGCACCCCTCCAGGATCTGCATCAGCTCCTCAGATCCTGCCTTCAGGTTCCTGCCCTGTTTGAGTTCCTGCCCTCACTGCTTTTGATGATAAACTATTACATGGAACTATGAGTGAAATAAACCCTTTTCTCCCCAAGTTGCTTTTTGTCATGGTGTTTCATCAAAGCAATGGAAACCCTAACTAAGAGAGTTAGCTTGCCTATGAAAGGCAACTGTTCTGGCATTCTCTCTCTCCAGCCCTGGAAAAGCCCCAGATGCCAGAGCACCAATAAAGTAAAAGGAACATACAGTTAAGACACTAACTGCATGGGAATTAAGGGGTGGGAATCAAAGAAGCTATGCAACAGTCAAAGTTTCCACTGGGAATCTTTCTGTCCCCTTTGAATTCTGCACTATGTAAATCGACTACTTAATGAAGTAAGTATGGCATGTTCGTAGACATCACAAACATCTACGTCATCACAACACATGTACATTCCAATGTTGGCAGGCACAGAATGCCGTTAATAAATGGTCATTATGAGAGACAGAAAGTGAACTCTTAATTTGTTTTTCTACCAGGTCCAGAAACACATGATACTAATAAATTTATATCTAAAATTAACCTGCAAATTCAATTTTTATTCTTTAAACACCACACATACACACTTCTCTGCTGGAACTATCCAGTATTTCTTTAATAAAGCTTTTTGGGGAGAAGTAGACACTTATTTATTGCATATCTAAAATTGGATATATAATTTTGAGACAGGGCTACTCACTGTAGCCTTGGCTATCCTGAACTCACTTTGTAGACCAGAGAATAAATATTAAAATAATAATAATAATAATAACTGAACTTCCCTATCTGTATCAATAGGCCAGAGTTATATTTAAAGATACCACAAAAAAAGCAAAATAGACAAAGTAACAGTTTATAAGACACTAGATATTGGGAGGAAAAAAACTCTTGATGAGCTGTCTTGAAGGTTTTCAAAATATTCATTCCTACTTGAAAACCAGGAGAAATAGAACTACATGACCTCCTGAAGACTAAATGTTAATGACAGCATTATTTCCTACAACCAAACATGGTAACAAATATATGTCAACCAATTACTAAATGAATAAACTGTATCTCTATAAGAAATACAAAGAGGGACTTAAGGCTCATACAGAGCTGCATCATGCATGAATCTCAAACAAACACAGTAAAGTACAGAACCCTACCTCCCACCACTAAGTTTACACCCTATCAGCCCACCTACGTGAAACTCTAAGGACAAATTCATATATAACTAATAATAACTAATATAATGATGGGGCAGATCAGAGGTCACCTAGGGATGGGAACAGTGAGAGGGTGAGGGACTACAGGAAACGGGGAGGAAATTTTTCAGAGTGATGGCTATGACAAACGTCAGGTACTGGCAAATGTCAAGACCTAGTGAACTTCAGGCTCTCAATGTGTGTGATCTACCCTGTGCTAATTATTCCCCAGGGAGCTTTTAAAAGTAAAAAAGACTTACTTTGTATCAAAACCCTGGAAGATAACAAATATACTGAGAATAAGTCTTGGTCTTTTCTGAAGCCGGCACACGCCTCAAGAGTAACCTTCAAAATTATCTGGCCACTGTGAGTTGTGTAGCACTCCTCAAAGCTGATAACCCGAAGACACACATTAGGCCCAGGTGGAGTCGGGTTTCCGAGGGTTACTGGAGGATACTGAAAGATGTAAAGCTCACACTGGTCTCTTGTCTGGGGCTCCTCCTCTGTCCTTGGCATACCACAGAGCTATGATGATTCTGTTTGCGTGAGCAGGCAGTATCAAGGCTCCAAACAATAAAATATCTATGTTCCTGTCTCTGTCCTGCCTTGGGCAAAGGCACAATTTATGTTAAAAGAAGCAAACTGCCCCGAACTGATATTGGCTATAACCAAACAAAAGCAACAAAAAGGTACTGAAATTTACTCTGTTAACAGAAGTGCCCTCAAAGAAAAATCTCATCAAATCCTACTTATAGTTAGTATACCAACAACTGCCTGAGATGTAGAAAGAGCGCCGGTACTATAATTAAACACTGGAAGACACTAAAAAGAGTTCATTCGAGCCTGCTGCTTGGAGACCAAAATTTTGAACATTACTGGACTCAGTTCCAGAAGGGTTATTTAAAACAATATGTGTTTTTGACAAGACAATATTGGGATGTTTTCCTCATTTACAAAATGACTATGAGGAGGTAATTTAAATGTATACAAAACGTTATAAGGGCTTTATACAGAGTCCGGGAAAGAAGTGATCATTGGCGAACATGAACACGCTCTTCTGTCCTTCCCCCAGTGTTGAAGGGGCCAGGCTGCCACCCACTTAACTAACCCTGTCTTTTTCACTCCACCTGCTTTCTCCCACCTTCAAAAATCAACCCAACAGCTCTTCCTGGGGCTTCTATTTCCTGACGGGCCCCACACTGACAGTCTGTTCCCAGTTACTGCAAACACCTTCGTAACAGGCTGCGCCATGCTGCATCATGCACACCCTTCCCCATGCTCCTTCACATCTGCAGCATCTGCAGTGTAAAATCAGAAAGCACTTCATATCCAAATAGATGTTTTCAATGCTGGGCTTTCTGTAGTCGATATACAATAATCACTGGGAAGCAAACGCGCGTTTCACCTTACACTTGTTTACCCAAAGGAAATGCGCAGCTGTATGAATCCGCTAAAATCTTGGTTGTCATCTACACATTAAACAAGCAACTTGAACACGCAGAGAAAAACAGCCCGCAGCGCATTTTCCACAAAGGACTCTGAGGACTCCAGTTTAAACTATCTGTAATGAGCGGCGCTCACTCGACATAATCCTAAAGCCTAACGTCCTCATGTCTGTTTCCTCCATGGTCCCAAGAGAAAAGCCTAACTCTGGCCACATCTCCTGTTCCAGCCCAGTGATTTTCTCCTTCAGCGTTAATTAGGGACTCTGATTTAAGGTCTCCAGGTGGTGTTCCGGGTCAGTAAATCACAAGAACTTTCTTCTTGTAGATTGTCTTTCACCAGCTCCCACAATCCAGCCTCCAATTTAACAAACCACCTCTTAAAACTCAGTGTCTGCTGTTCAGATTCAGGGGGTGAGGTGCCAATTAATAGCTCTTGGGCCCTGAGGATCCTGCTTAGATCCTCTACTGAGCTGAAAGAACAGAACCATTTGGAGACATACCTCACGAGACTGTACTTATTACATTTTCCTAACAACATGTTTGCTAAAGCATGGCTACTTTTGGAAATTTAAAGACATAGTGATTTGTGCAACTCTCTGTACTAACCATAGTCTGCAACACGCCTTTCAGCAAACAGCCCCTTCCACTATAGCTAGCCTCCCCTCCTATCTGCCTTCAAGCCATAAAAAGAAAACCTGCTTGGAGACTGATGCATTTCCCCCTGCTGTCTTGCCAGCAGGGTACATGTGCCTCTCACCCGGGGGTGAAAGCTCACTGAACTCCTAGAGGGTGTGTAGTCATGCAGAAGATAAGGAAGAGTGCAGAGGCCTGCAGGCATCATTTCCTAAGAACCACAAAGGAGAAACTCAAAGGGAAGGCAAGGCTGGACAAGGGCTCATTCTACAGGACAGGAGGACACTGGCGCCATTATTCCTGAGACCTAACCTAGACAATTTTAACTTTCTTTCTCCTATTATTTATGCCCAGACCTGAAGTATTTGCTCAGATAATGGAAGCACATTTACTACTTGTTTTCCTGTCCCTTCACAAGGGAGTTAATCTAATCTAGAAAAGGCTCTGAAGGCATAAGATGGAAACATTCTGGAAGTCTAATTCATTATACAGTTTTAAGCAGAGCTGGTTGAATTCTTTAATTATCACCCCTAGACTTCTCTCTTTTTTTCAATACTGGGACCACCCCTTTAGTTTAGGCACACTATGTAGACTCTAAGCCCTTCTCCGAAATTATTTTAAACTTACACATTTCTTCTTTTATAGCTGGCAAGGTGTTCTAAGTTTCTGACTCTTAGTTTTTGGATACCTTTCATTTGATTTCACAACAACAGTAGACCCTAGTTATACAGCACAAGCAGAACATATCACACTGGGAAAACAAGTCTTTTGCTAGAGGCTGCCTGAAACTCGGCACGGTCCAGCCACTTCTTAGGCTCCAAGTTCACCATACTATCTTCAAAGCTCCTAAAAAGAGAACACTCTCAGATGCTATAAATGTCTCTATACACCTCAGTTCTTTAAGGCTCAATCAGTCTTGATAATTGTTACTTTTCTAAGAATCCAAACTAGACTAGAATTTGTGTCCCAAAAGCTAGAATATAATTATTCCTAAATAAACAAACAACTGATGAAACACTCAAAATAAATCTTTAAGTCACTCAACTATGAAAGAAAAGATGAGTCTTTATATTGGGCTGAAATATGCTGAGAAGAGTTGTACAAACTACCAATTTACTGACCGCCCCCCCCCTCACCAGCACACACACACACACACACAACAGAACCTAGGATTCCACATGTCAGGCAAATGCTTGGTCACTAAGTCATATCACCAGCACTTAAACACATTTTTCAAGAGATCAAGACCAGCATACCTCCAGAACCTCCATGGGTAGCTACATATAGGTGTTTCCTACAGGAACTTAGAACTCAGGCACTTCTTAAGATTTCCTTCTTTTAAATGCAATGAAACAAAGTAAGAAATTAGAATGAGATGGGGAGGAGAAATGATAACAAAATTAAGCTTTTAGCTTTTTGACATGTGAACGAAGGTAAGACAGAGGTATGAGAACAGCTAAATAAATCTTGGTTTTTCAAAACGCCAGGTTCATCACACACTGCCAGCAAAGATGGAAGAAACACACACCATTTTTAAGGCCAGTAGTTGCTAGGCTAATAAATTTCATTTTCCTACAAATAAAATGTCCTTTCAAGGTCATACAGTAGTTGTTTTAACTGATTAATAATAGCAATCTATAAGTTTTCATAGCACAAACAAGAGCTGTGTGCTCACTATGCAAAAGAAAATCTATGTGTGTAATAAAGAGGTGTAAGAAGCAAGAACAGAATAAAACACATTATAAAATGTGGAAGAGCAGAGACTGTGGGGCTCACAGGATCTAAGAGACAGCTGGTCATGGAGTGATGCTTCTAAAAAGCAGAGGGCCATTTCTTTATTCATAAACGTATGTGTGTACACCTGTGGATGAAGTTGTGTATATGAGCGCAAGTACCGCAGAGACCAGAGGCATTCGATTCCCTGAAGCTGAAGTTACAAAAGATGGAGAGGCACCCAAAGGGGGTTCTGGGAAATGAACTTGGGTCCTCAGCCAGAGATCACATGCTCTTAAGCCCTGAGCTGTTCTCTCCAGCCCAGGTGGGGTCGCAGACTTTGAAAGGGGAAAGAAGAAGGTCATGGCTGGGGTAGAAAAAGGTTGTTCACCACGGCAATGGCTTTCAACAATAGAGTGGCTTAGCCCTGATTCTGTTACCTACAGTCAGAGCACTGGGAAAAACTCAAAACAGCACTTACAGAGTAATGAAGTGTGAAATAAAATCTAACATTCTCTACGTGTACACACACACACACACACACACACACACACAAAATGCACCATTATAAAAATTCAGATACTTAGCGGCAAAATTTGCTTAGGTTTATTGTATCATCACTGAACTACTATTAAAATAATGACAACTGCTTTAAACCCAGAGTGCAAAGCTTTACTATGGAGGAAAATCATAAACCAGCTATATATAGTCAGCCCAAAGGGGTAGACACACGTTTAGATTAAATTTCATCCACAAATAAAAACTTGCTCTGAAAAGGAAAAGGGGGAGGGGGTTTACCAAACCAAAGAAACTTTGGCAACAGAGAAAGGCTAACTCTGGCAGAGTGTACTCACACACAGGCCTGCTCAAGAGCATTATACCTGTTTTAGGATGTATTGAAAAGAATCCTTGTGGATTTCCACTGGTAATTTTGTATGTCAGCCTGTCACTGGAGCTGGAATCCGGGTCGAACGCCTCAATCTGGACCACAGATACATCCTTGGGTGAGTTTTCCATTATCTCTGGGTAATACACAGGCTCTGACGTCTGCGGTGCGTTGTCGTTGACATCCTCCACCTCTATGTAGACCTCTATGAAGGACGACAGGGGCACCACACCCTGATCCGTGGCATAGACTGTGAGCCAGTAGTGGGACGCTGACTCTCTGTCCAGTCGATCTGAAGTCTCTATGACACCTACAGAGAAAGAAGCAGCCAAGGAAGAAAGTTAATGACAAGCACAAGATGTCACTTTGAGAAAGTGCCCAACAATAGCTAATTTGCTGGTGGCTTATGTGCCACTAACTAGATGCATGAACTTCAGCAAGCAATTAACCTCTCGTGCCTCAGTTTCCCTGCCTACAGAATGGAGATAACTGGATGTTTCTTAGTGGCTAAATAAATAAGCTAATACAGATGTAACAGTGAAATATGTAGCATATAATATAAGACTTTATAAGTATTTATAATTAGTAGTGTCAAGCAGACCACTTATATAAACTAAATCTGAAAATAAACCAGGCAATAGGCCCTAAGAGATCATCTCTTGGCTAATGTTCTGTTTTCCAGAGATGAAATTTATAGCTGGTTGAAATGTGTAGAGTTTCACAGAGATTAAGCAGGAAACCAAAGACAAACCAGAATCAGGGCTCAACCCTATGGCCTCAGTCCCACTCCTTAAGCCACAGCCCAGGGATAGAGACCACAAGTAACATTCCTCTAGATGTCTGGGTGAGGCTACTCAATCCTCTAAAAACTGCTAAGAGACAAAACATGAAAAATCTGCAAGTCTAGCATAAGAGATTGCTCAGGTCTCTTATTTGCTAAAATTCTTAACAGCTTTAACCATCTTAAGCTAACAGTATGTTATAAAAACATCAACTCTCCCAGCTACGCTCTAAAGCAAGGGGAGTATCTTCCCTAGCTGCTCACAGTGTTTTTGGCTCCTTGTATATAAAGCACAGCAAACATGTCCAGCAATAAAGTAGTATTTATTTTAACCATTAACCCACATTATGTATTTAAAATATCAAATAAACTCTTCAACTGTATGCAACACAGCATTTTGGAATGTGGATGGTTCACCTGAGCTGATCAACGATGCATTACCTCCTCCTACAGTTGCCAAGCCCCATCCTGTGTGTGTGTGTGTAGAATAGTTAACACCTACTCATCAATTTTCAGACACAATACACTGTTATTAACTTTGGTTAATAAAGTGCTTATATTTAGGGTTATTTAACTTTAAGTCTGTGCTTATTTGGGAGTGATATCAGAAAAACAGCATAAGGAATAACTAAATGTTAAGTGAAACTACCTTAAAACAAGTGTTTACAGCCATTTATGATTAACAATTGATTACACCTAAAATGATTCCTCTTTTTCTCGAACCCAAACACAATCTCCATATACTCAATAATTCGCTAAACTGGCAAAGTGTAACTGTTTGCATCTTGAACAAACAGATCCTTTCTATTTTCCCTTGTTCGTTGCAGCCATCAATTCACCCACGGAAGTCAAGAGACACGGTCTCTTTCCCCAACAGGGATTACATATTAACAAAATGAAGGCACGTACGCTTCTCTCCCGTGCTGCTACTCCATTAAAATGCAATTAAATCCGTTGGACAAGTGAAGTATTATTAGAAAGTTTCAAGCAGACAGACACATGGTGATTTTACCCCCTGCGTCTCACTTCTAACCATCAGATATTTCGTGCTGCTATCTTTTATTTTTGTCGCAGTCCTCTCAGTGTAATTATAAGCTCATAAAGCAATGGCAATTAAATAACCAGTTCGTTCTGGGTTCACACTACACCAGGCTCCACCGTAGTCCTGCACTGTCCTGTTCATCTCTTCTGATCCACCTCCTCTAGTGGTGCTAAAGTCCTTACTTCATGATGAAGAACTCAGCCATGAGGAACTTTCCCTGGGCCACAGTAAAGGGTGGAATTCATCTGAACTCAGTGCCAGCACAGGTCCTGGTCAGGTCTATTCCAGGCACAACAATCGGAGGATAAAAGAACTTCATGAGATACCCCTGAAGACAAGACAGGCTTCACATCCCATGCACTTTGCTAATGTCAATATTGAGGTGAAGATTATATATCCCTTCAAATACAGCAGCTTTAAGGGGACATATAAAATACAAGCACGTAATGATGGGTAACAGGCTAAGTATTTTCCTTCATGTTTTTTTTAATAGTCTCGTCTGTGTAGCTGTCTTCTGACAGTGGGTTCTCTCGCCAACCAACCGGGCAACAGGGACAGGGGCCATATTTCTCTTAAAGTAAACCCTTACTATGAACTCCTAGCTACAATAAGGAGAATAGCTACATGTAGAGAATGGTTGAAAATGAAACAAGGTGGTTTTGCTCAGCTTTAAAAAACAGGTTGTATCAAATATTAATTAAAAGACTATGATTAGGGAGCGAGATGCCCACCTTGCTCTGCCAGGAAGTCATGGGTTGCACAGCAACTCATACTGACACACTTCCTCAATCAAATCAGGGGTACACAGGAATGCAGTCCGTTCTTTACAGAAAGCCTCATTTCTAAAATAACCCACATGGCAGCCATCTAGAAGTATGAGTAGGAATAATGTTTATTCTTTGAGTCTGAGTCCTTATTCCTATAATCAGTACTTCCTAAAGTTACCACAATGCACAGGAAAAAAACACAAATAAAACTAAAGTTTTCAAGCCATCATGTGTACAAATCAGACAATTGCACCCACTCTTAAAACTCTACTCCTATTCTTCTTAATTCTCTTGCCTGTGAGTCAACTTTCAATTATCGATAACTAGTAACAACTTTTTTTGCATTAAGAAGTTACAAACTCATTCTTTTGTGAAAAATAAGGAACAAATAAAATCTACAGTTTTTAAAGATTTATTTAACACATAAAATGAGAATCTTTATCTTTATCCTAGAGTTTGCATCCTGTTTCCAACAACCTGTTGTTTTTTCAGTTCTCTCTGTTCCCAGTTAAATTTTTTTTTAATCTTTCATTTCTTTGCTTTAAAAAAGAGAGAGAGACCGGTTGCCATGAAACAGAATCTCCTGCTTCTACACCCCAGGTGCTGGGATTACAGGTACAAGCCACCATGCCTTCCTCCTTCTTTTACCTTTTTAGATAGCAACTAGAGGATAGATAAGGCCAGAGTGTCAATGCTGCCTTCTAGAGAATTCTCTCCAGACAGATGCAGAAGTAAAATTCAGAAAAAAACAGAGAGGAACAAGAAAGTTATGGGTTTCTTATCAAGAGGAATGTGGGAGTCAAATAGGAGGACCAGGGAGACTTGCTATGATGGACATGCTACGTAAGAAGACAGGTTCAAGCATGCTTGTTCTGTGCGCTGCCCAGCAGTGTAGTATAATCAAAAATTTTTCCTTTACTTTAATAAAGTATTACAGAAGCCATAAGTACCCAACTTTCTAACCTGAGACCACAATAAAGACATTCTCAAAAAGGCTGTTAATAAGGTCGAACAATCTGAAGAAAAAGAAAAAAAAAGCTGGAAATCTGAAACCATTAGCTAAACCTATTTATCATTCCTAACATGCTTCATGGGATTGCAAAGCCACCACCAGATGTCACTATGGAAACTGACTTTAAATATGCATCTGCTGAAAGCACTACTATGCTGAAGGGGAAGAAAGATCATGTGATTCTTAAAAGAGCACTCAGCCATAAATGTGATGTCTTTTATCAAATCCCTGCCCTAGGGACTTAGGGATCTATGTAGAAGAGGAGGAGGAGAAAAGATGTTAAGAGTCACAGGTGATAGATGACTCCAAGAAAACAGAGTCCTCGAGACCCAGCAGGACCAATAGCTCAAGGACACTGGCAGCACACACAAGACCTGCGCAGGTTCAACCAGATGAAACCCCGTCAGTGAGAAGGGGAGGTAGAGAAAAAGTCCCGTGCCTACTCAAGAAGGTACTTGAAAATAACCCCTGCTGGGAAAGGAAAGATGCGTTCTCTCTACCGGAGCGTCACCGGGTAGATCAGCTATACTCCACGGAGTAGTTTGGCCAACACAAAACAAGACTCCACGCTTTCGGGTTTTTGAGTTCGTTTGTTTGCTTGTTTTGTGGGTGTTTTGTTTTCTTTAAGTACTTTTGTCTTACTGGTTTTAGGTTTGTTTGTTTTTTAAAGTCTGTTTAATTGATTCTGAATTTTTTTTTTTTGGTTTGTTTTTTGAAGGGGAGAAAGAGAGAAAACATGAAGTTGGATAGGTAAGGAGACACGTAGGATCTTGGAAATGGGGGAGGGAAAGAATATAATCAAATTATATTGTAGGAAAGGACATTAACACAAAAACTTTAGGAAAAGAAAACACAGCTGTGGCAGACCCGCCTCCCGAAAGGACTCAGCAGGTACTTAACTGAGCAGTAGGCTGTCATCTTTCCCTGGCCTGGTTTTTCCAGGCTTATGGTGCACAATGCCAACTTCTCAAGCAAACAGTTCAAAGTTACAAAGCTTCCCAAGCCTGGCTGCTCTGGCTACACCAAGGCTGGTTTCACTGCTACTTCAAATCCTGTCCTCAGCATCCTTCGCTTTCACCAACTGACACAGTGGCCCTGGCTCCAACATAGTGACTTTTGAAAGGCAAGATGAAGCTGCTGAGCTGCCAAAAATAATTAGGTGATTCAAATTTCCATGCCCACAGAACGCCTCTCGTGTTGAAGTTCGCCAGTTTTATTTAGCAGACCGTGGCCGTTTATTTAACGGACGGTTCCTAGTGCCAGAGCTTTTGACAAAAACCTTGTTATTTCTGACTCCTTGGTTGCTCCTACTCAAAAACAACTTTAATGCACAACAACTTCATACTACCCTCCTTTAAAACTGGGAGGGGTTGGTGACGTAGCTTGGTGGGAGCACTTGCCAGGAAGCACAGAGTCTTGGTTTTGAGTCCCAGCACACCCAACCCGAATCTCTAAAATCCATGTTTTAGTCCCTTTTTATTATAGATACATAACACCTGGAGCAATTAGTGTGATAAAAGATGTATTCTCATACCATCAGAATACCATAATCAACTGTCATTTAGCCTCTGGGCCTTTTAAAGGAGTGAAAATTTTTAAATCTGACTCCTCCTTATAGTAACTACCAATTTCATATGCAACATTACCTAATAAGAAGAAACCCTTGAATTATTTTAGAATATAGGTCAACAGCATATTTCATGTAAATATAGATATATAAAACCATTATCATATATAAATATAATATATAAGATAATTAGAAAAATGTAAAGACTGGCAAGTAACTGTTTATTTTGTACAGAAAGAATGAAACTAAATTCTAGTACTCTTCTTGAAAACAGAATGCTCCATGTATAGGAAAATGCACATGTAACTAGAACTGTAATTTCTTGAAGTCACATGACTACAGAAAACACCAAACACTTTGCCTAAGAATGTGTGTAAACTGGAAGTGCTGTCTCATGCTTGTAATCTCAGCACAAGGAAGGATGAAGTAAGAAACTGACACCAAGTTCAATGCCAGCCTTGGTTCCAGGGAGAGCCTAGGTCAAATAACAAAAATAAAACAGAAAGGGAGGGTGAAGACAAGGAACAAGGAGAGAGACGAGAAAGCAGGGACAATAAATAAAAGTAAACACATGATCTAAAACCATCCCCTATGGGCCAGGCAAAGTGCTGGGCAGTCTGCTCCAGTCCTACAGAGAAACCGCTTTCTATCTAAGAACACAATCAGCCACACAGAATTCCTAGTTCTCCAGCTGAGCCAAAGACATGTTACTGACGACCATGACTTAATCTTTCAAAACCAGTAGCTTGCCATGGCTGTCATTTTATAAAATGCCACTTCTATCTGGGAGCAGAGAAAATTCCTAATGACGATGGTCACAGCAGCACCAGATTGTGCCAGCCACTTCTGAGCAGACGAGTTCCTGCTGGAGGTGGTGAGGGGGGTGTCACTTTTAAACTGTTGCTGAAGTTTACAGATTTATGAAAAGATTTTAGCCCACTGGATGTCTGTGTCCTTTCAACTTGTTTATTCTAGGCGGTTTTTGTTTTTTGTTTTCCTTGCATGGGCTTGGAAGTTTTAAAAGCCCATGTGAGGCCCAGGGTATGTCTGTGTCTGTGTCTGTCTGTCTTTGTCTCTGCCTCTCTGTCTGTGTGTGTGTCTCTGTGCGCAAACACACACACACACACACACATTCGTGTGTAAGTCTTCACAGCAATAGAACACTAAGACAGGCACATGAGCTACACAAAAAAATGACAGTGGTGACCAAATTGAGTCAAAACTAAAAATCTGCCTTATACACATTTAAACACATGCAGGAAAAACAACAACAACAACAACAAAAACCCACCTAGGATAAACAAGTTAAAGGACACAGAAATCCAGTGGGCTAAAATCTTTTCATAAATCTGCAAACTTCAGCAACAGTTTAAAAGTTCATACTGAAGATGCACACACACACACACACACAAAAATAAAAGCAGCCAGGCATAGTGGCTCTTGCCTAATCCCAGTACTCAGGGAGGCAGGTGGGTCTCAGTGAGTTCAAGGCCAGCCTGGACTACAAAGGGAGTTCAGGACCCCCAAGGCTACACAGAGGAACCCTGTCTTAAAAATGTCTTCCTTGTAGTAGAATATTCTTAGTTCTTCTTCTATATCATAAACATATATCTTTAAATAAATTTCTACTGTATATATTTAAGGTATGCAAATGATGCTCAGGCATGCACATACACAACTAAAAAGGTTATTCACGGCAAAGTAAATTTATACATCCGTGGATTCTCAAAACTACTTTTCTTCCGGTATTCACAGCAAGCGCAACAAGATCTATAGACTCTTTGGCAATGCAACCCCAAAGCAACACAATATAACTACCTATGCTGTGTCTCCAAGCTGGTTCCTTCGGTATCTGCCTCTCTGCAGGAAATAAAACAAACACCTGTTTCCAAGGATTTATCTCCATTTCACTTACATCTAGTAGATGTTTAACAGTGCAGATTCCAACACCTTCAACAATTAACATTTGAAAGTATGTTTGTACAAACGCAGAAGGTTTTAGGTCTAAGGTTTCTGTATTTTGTTGTTTTGCATTAAATCATAAATTAATGTTTCAAAGGAGAGGGGGTTTTTCTTTAACGTAGCAAAGTAGGTCATTTTAAATGTGGGTCATGTTTGTTTTTTATTTTTATTTTCTTGGCTGGCTTCTATCTCTTTAATTAAAAAGCATGTATCTCTAAACTTCTATTAGAAACTGTTGGGCTGGCTTTAAAGGGAGCTAAGCAAGTTCTTAGTCTAGAAGCTTACTGGTCTTACATTAATTAAGTAGATAATCTGATTTTCGGCATCATGTTTCAAGCCTGGGGATTTCTTCAGCTTGGCAAAGTCACTCCCAGGGCAAGCCTTGGAGAGAAATACTCCAAGTTGATTTCCACATCAGAATCATTGATACTTATGATGAGGGCTTGCACGGATAAACTCTTTGTAAAGAGGCTCATCCTTGGGTATTAGATGGTATGAGAATACCAATACGTATTAAGTCTGCTGTTGGTGAAACTGAAATACAAAGTCTACTCAACACACCAATGGTGACATTCCTAGAAGATTTAGAAGACAATCTCAGGGAAGGCTTTCTCACTTTGCAGGCTAGGGGATATGCTTCACAAACACTTTACAAGCACCAAATTCTGTGTGTGTGTGTGTGTGTGTGTGTGTGTGTGTGTGTGTGTGTGTGTGTGTGTGTGCATGTGTGAATAAGCCAGGGTCTCACTATGTAGTTCTCACTGTCCTGGAAATGACTATGCAGCCCAGGCTGGCCTCAAACTCAGAGTTCCATCAGCCTCTGCCTCCTGAGCGCTGCTGGAATTAAAGCCATGCACCGGCACACCCAGATCATGCACCATAAATTTAATCTAGTCTCCATGATATGGTAAGCTAAGTGGGTCTTTTCCTATTTTAAATATTAAAGATTCAAGACCTGTGGCTGAAGTCACTGGTGTAAAATAACATGCCAGTCATTCTAACAGTACATCCACAGACCCCTTCAGCAGCTAGCCAACTCAGTGATCTATGCCTCAAAATTTGGCTGCAACTGAAGAGAACTCAGCAGCATCCATTCCACCACAACCACTACAAAGTCGCTGTACTTACCATATAGCATCCATGTGCTACACAGACTGTACTACACTAAGCAAAACAACGCACTGTACTAACAGCAGGACAGGCATCATGAGATAACTGTGAATAAATTATTAATGTCAAACACTAAGTGGGAAGTATCAAACCCAGAGTTCTCAATGATAAGCCAGTTATAAGTTTATAGCAGCTCAAAACTGACAATTTAAGGAAAATCCCTTTGGGAAAGAAATGTCAATAGATTATTAATTTGAATGCAGTCTTCAACACTGAGCTAACAAATATTTGAAAACTACTGCATGACTTATTTTCTTTGTCAACAACATTGTTGATTTTAGTATCTTGAATATTGCCAGGGATAATCTAGAATGTCGCATTACTACTATTTGATTTAATCCATGTAACAAACATGAAATTCCTACCATGTACCGAGCACTTGAGGAAATAAGAACAGAAAAACAGGATCTTGTGGGGAAATAATTAGGTGAAAATTAGTTCACCAAAACAGCAGCGCAAACAAATGTTTGAACTGGATAACACTATAGTGTAACAATTAGGTACATTTACAGCTCTCTCACACAAGGCCTAACTGTGGTCAGGGATTCCTGCTTGAATTTCGTGGGACCATACGTTATCACATGATTTTACAAAATAATCACAGCAAAGCTACATCTTGTGAGAAATGATAGGAAGAAAAGGCACCTGATGGTTATAACAATGAGCGGATACGATTTCCTCCATTGCTAATGTTTTCTAATCTGTATAAAAGAAATCTCTCTACAGAGATAAATTTATAACATACTATTTTAAAAACAAAAAAACAGTTTCACAAAGGGTTAACTGAAGGTCTTATCAACACTACTCAAGAAATCTCAAGAATGTAAAAGCCAAAAGGCAACACTTAAGAGTGACTTGTGGGTTTTCCTAAGATGGCTAACACCCGCTTAGGGCATGTGTGTGGAAAAGCATGTTTCAGTCCGAAGACAAAGCACGATTCAGGGAGCGAAATGTCAGTTGAAACAACCAGTCCAGTGCCAGCCTCCCAGGCTCCTTGCTAAAGAAGGAATGGAATGGACTGGAATGAGCCTTCCATTGAGTCTGCCCCTTCCCAGACCGCCCAGGTCACTGTCTGAACACTCAGAGCCCCTGCCAGTTGTCCAGGGAGTCCTAGAATGCACAAGTTGGAAGCTGTGGGAGGGAGCAGACTTCCCTTTCTGAGTTCCTTGGGCTCCTATGAAATAAAATTTAAATGCGGAAAAGGACCTGCAACTGATTTTCTTAAAATCAAACCTAAAATCCATGCGATTCGGCTGTGCAAAAGTAAGGTGTGTGCCATGCAAACGGAGCGCCAACCAGACAAATAAAGATCCCATTTACTTCCCGACACTTGTGCTAACGGACCCGTATCACTCCCTCCTCCACTTGCACGTAGCCATTTTCTCTTCTTTTCTTTTTGGCTAGAATTTTTGACCAAATGTGCGGTAGGGATTTTTTTTAAACTAAATTTTACTTAAACAATTTCTCAATTCAAAAAAAAAATTCATAGTTATTTGCATACTGAAAAGAAATAATTTACAGAAACTATTCACAGGCTGTTAATATCCGAAATTTTTGCTGTCAAATCCCAAATCTAGAAGGATTCAAAAACTTGCAGGTCACTCTAACCTAGTCATGGACTGGCTACTTCAGAGACACTGGTTACTTAGTAAGAACCTTGACTATCTTATCTCATTTTATGCAAGCAAACACCTCCAATTACCTCAACTGTCTCTAGATCTCAATTCACAGCATGGTTTGATTACACAGAACCTGGGAACCTTTGTTTAAACCAAAGGTCACTGGTGGGGTCACTGTAGGAATACACTGTGTGTTTTCTAATCTCACGTTATTTTCCTTAGGAAAAATGACATATTTACGCAACTGGGGATTTCTAATTTGATATTTTAACGACAAAAGAAAGTGCACGGTAAAATAAGTAATCAGAGTTAAGGAATCTAGAGCGTGCAATATACACTCACAAACCATCGGAACCAAGATTTCTGAGCATCGACTGTGGTACACGGACGCATCTTATCCAACGGACACTATTTTAAGCAGATAGGAAACAAATGGAGAAGTCCTCAAATACAGAGAGCTCAGTTAAAGAGAAGGCTGTTGCTAATTCATCAGTTTAGAGACTAAGAATATAATTCTTAAGACATGAAGAGAAAATTTAAGGACAAATGGGTGGGGTTGGGAGGATGGCTCAATTGGTAAAGTGCTTGACACCTGAGTATGAGGGCCTGGGTTCAGATCCCCAACAACTACAGAAAAAGCCATGCAAAAGCATGTACCTATTATCACAGTGCTGGGGGGGGGGGGTGTACTGAGACAGGAGGATGCCTGGGGCTTGGTGACTACCTAGTCCTACCCATCCCGTGAGTTCCAGCCTCTGTAAGAAGCCCTTAGTCTCAGATACTCCCAACCAATACTCAAGAGAGCCTTATTTGACTACTTCAGAACTGAAGAAGAAAATGACTTCAACAATACCCAGACTGGCCTCAACTCAAGAACCCCTGGAATCAATCTCCCCGCATGAGTGATGGGTTACAATATATTACAGGTATTTGCTTCCACACTGAGCCTTATTGCCCAAGCCCTATACCTACAAGAATATTAACTTCCTAGAGAGAAAACTGGCTAACAGAAGCACATTATTATGAAAACACTGTTTGAAGCAGTTGCTGGAACCACTTGCAAGGAATGGCCAACTTTTTGACAATGTGACAAGATCTACAAATGACCCTGGGAATGAGACACAAGTGGCCTATGGTCTACAGGTTGGATATGCCTAAAAGGCCAGGTGATAGATCTACACACTAGCAGTTTATTTAAAAACAAAAACAAAAAACCCAATGTGTATGTGTGCAGGTGCACATACCTTCGGCTTGCATTTCTGGAGGCCAGAGGTCAACACTGAAAGGCTTCCTCTATCAGTATATAAGTGCTTGTATGTGTGCATGTTTACTACTATACGCATGCCTGGTGCCTACAGAGACAAGAATGTGTCATCTCTGCTGGAACTCAAGTTACACTCGTGAGCTGCCTGATGTGGGTAATGGGAACTAAACGCAGGCCCTCAGCAAGAGCAGCAATTGCTCTTAAGTGCCAAGCCATCTCTTCAGCCCCTCCACACCACACTTTTGAAGACTGGACTGGCTACTCAATGACTCCCCAGAGGGCTGCCTCCACTGAGTCAGCACGGAGACCACAGGCACTGCCACCATACCCCACTTTTTATGTGGGCTTTGCCCACAAGCCGTCTCTCCTGCCTTCAAGATGATTGACATACAAAGACAAGGAGCCACTGCACTCCTGAAGCTCTGAACAGAAAGACACACGCAGAGCCAAAGGATTTCAGGATAATATTAGCTTAACTGACCTGTAAATGTGATATGTGCATAGCATCCATCAGTGTTGCCAAAACAAAGTATTTCCGCAACCCCAGTGAAAAATTAACAACTACTTTTTATAAGACGTAACAGACTCTCACTTCAGATGAAAATCAAAACCAGGAGAAATCATATTACAAATGCCCAAAATAGAGAGAACAAGCGGGCCAGAATCAATGCTCCCTTTAACACTCTTGTTTCCACTTATTTTCATCAAATGTAGGCACTGCTAATTCTCAAACTAACTCAGTCCACTCTTACCTTAAGGTATAAAATGTTTGATCCTTATGTAACATTTAATCCTTCATCACCAAAAGAAGCTATTAGAATCATATAAAAGAGACAGGAGACAGGAGACACTAAAGGAACCCTCCTAGGAGAACTGAGAGAAAACCCAGGCTGTTGTGAACGCAGGCATGTGAATCACACACCTTGAGTGGTCCTTCTACACATGGTCCTACCTTCTGCTACTAAAAACTGCACTCGCTTCTAACGTGGCTTTTATGAATTCTATGCTTGAAGACAACTTCCCAGAAATTAAGAACATACTTCTAAGAAGGAAAAAAAATGTTTTAAATTATTTTTTTAAGTAGTTAAAAGAGTAATCTTAATTATAAGGTCTATATCCGAAAGCAACTCTACTGGTACACTGTTGGTCATCTTCCCAAGGGTCCAGCCCGTGGGTAAGGACAGGGGGTCCAGGCTGAAGGGTAGAAGGTGAGGAGTCATCACACAGACACCGGGAGTAAGATGAATAAAAACCGAGCCAAGTGGATGTAGACTCGTTTATTCCAGAAGAGAGAGAACGTTATGCAGACTTGGGTGACCAAATCAGGTTCCTCCCCACCATCTTCGAGCCTGCCACCGGTTGTTCATCTCTGGGAATACTATCCAACGTAAGGTCACCAGGTCATGTACTTTTCTGCCCCAGCAATAGTAACATCAGTGGAAGCTGCCCCAGGCCATGAGCCTTAACGTCCCTTTACAGTACACCACCCAAACCAGAGCCACAAGGCACACAGATGAGCACACCTTGTCACAGGTGAGGGCAGATTATCCCAGAGGCTCCTGCAGGGCTCTGGAAATGCAAGCTGCCATGTAGGTCGTGCACAGTCGGGAAGGACTGATGAGCAGTGCCGCCCTGGAACTGACTGGGGTGCTCTGCCTCACCTCACCTTCTACCTCAGCCTTGTCCAACCTCACCCCAAACTTGCAGCTATATAAGCAAGCTGCTACTCTTTCTGGTCAGAAAGTATCTTCAGACAGATGTCTTTCCATTCGGCTCCCTGCAGCCCCAGCTTTTAACTTCTTCCTAGAAATCATTCCCTGGCCACTCATTCTGTAGAGGCAACGAACACCATCACACTACCACTCTGTTCATTTTCCCCACAACACTCCTGAGCTCAGGGAGGGGCTAGGGAGCAAGTGTAAGACAGTAGCATGGTTTTCATTTTTTCACCCGGCTTCCTCTCTAGAAAGCAAGCCCCCTAATGAGCACAGTGTTCTCCACCTTGCACACTGAGGGCCTCAGCACTCTAAACAAGCTCTGGCAGAAGGAGCATGGGGGAAACATTCCCCTAAATAAGTGGTTCTCAACCTTCCTAAAGCTGCGACCCTTTAATACAGTTCCTCATGTTCTGTTGACCTCCCAATCATAAAATTACTTTATGGTTACTTCATAACTGCAATTCTGCTACTGTTATGAATTGTGATGTAAACATCTGATATGCAGGATATATCTGACCCACAGGTTGGAAACCGCTGTTGTAGGCCTACCTTCATTTAGAATGCTGCTTCTGTGGAACTCTCCCAATTCTTCACTTTGGATAGGCACTGATGACAGATGCTTCTAATGTCACTGTCCCTTGATAATGGAATTGTGAAAGAGGGTGGACTCACACACATTCATTGCTAATTAACAGCTCACGGGGAACAGGTAGAGTCCTACCTATCCTATTCTCACCCCATTCTCTTCCCTGAGAGCTTCTCACAGGGCTCTGGGCTAATTCAATAAACAAGTTATTGTCCTCAAGTTACATGAGGACCAAGGGTCACTGGGTTTCATACTTTCTTCTCCATTCTCTCTACTCTCTGCAGTTAACTTATTTTGGGGGGAATCAAAGATATCCATGAAAGAAAATTCTGAAAATGGTTATAGCCTCTCAGTGGGTCCTCTAAAATCTTTAGACAAAAAAAAAGTTAAGCCACAAAATAGTGCATAAAATATAAGGAAACAGAATTTTCCAGTTCTTAATGATAGCACAATAGGATGGCTATCTTGTTAATTTCACTGAGGTAACACAGACATTAGCATTACTCAACTTATGCAAATAAGTGAACAAGGAAATTAAAAGCCTACCTAGAAATACACGCTCCCCCCTTAAGGATATAAGACAGAATTTGCTTATTGTATTAAAGAATGTATTGTCTGTCTGAAGCCCTTCTTCACACAGGACTCTCACCTGCTCACTCATCTAAATGATTATGAATTGTATATTTGACAATAATAAGGTACACTCCATCTTAAGCTATAATATCTAGACTCCTCCCAATTGAAGGTATATCCAAGGAGAATCTGAGGGTTCACAGTATAGTTCATGCACTCTTGTGTGTCTGAAATGTTGGTTTCGAAGGGCCAGGTTAGATTCTTCCCTAGAAAAATATCCCTTCTAAACCTGAGCATTCCCAAGTGCTGACACTTGGCTCACATTCAACAGCATGCCTGCCTTCCACACTTCTTAGGGAAACTTGAAACAATCAGTGCGTATTTTTCAAAGCAATCAATATCCTTGCACAAGTGAACAGCCAGATGTAAATCGTTAGCTTTGGGATAACAGGGGCAAGACAAGAGCATTAAGTGCAGCACACACACATTGTCAGGCAAACGTGAACAGGGTAACAATTGAAACAGAATGTAACAATTGTAAACAAATCGGTGACCCTCTTATTAAATACAGGCGTGGCTTTCATTTCATGTTTGCCATTTAGATTCCACTAGCTGGAAAGGTCAATCTCTTCCCACTTTGCCAACTCTTTTGTATCCAAAAAAAAAAAAAAGGAAGCCATGAATTCTGGAATTAAGCAGCCAAGCCTGGGCAAGAAAGGCGAAGTACACACAGCACAGACTCAAAGCCAAGATGACAGCAAAACCACTGTGCTCATTCCACTCTTATCTGCCATCCCTTTGATGAACCTCACCTTTCTTTCATTAAGGAAGGGCACTCCAAGGGCACTGAATCTCCATCAAACAAAGCAATCCAAAAAGGCAAGGGAAGGGAGAACAGACCCTACATTTCCTGAAGGAACAGGCTGAACCAGGGCATTACCTGCGCCCTTAAATGCACAATTGCCCAGTAGTTTAGAACTGCAATCAGAGAGTATTAGTTCGGTGACTACTATTGTGAAAGAGCAATTTAGCCTGCACTTTGATATTAGTTAAAGCATAAAGCACAAGGCTTAGAGATTCCCCTTTCCACTAAAAAAAAAAAAATCTTCATATTCTCAAACTCAGATTTTACAATTAGAAAAGGAAAGAGAGAGAGAAAAGGTATGGTAGCTTTAGTCACCCTTTATCCTCAGATAGAAATCATGCAATCAGCACATTT
The DNA here is from genome assembly GCA_028658305.1 of Pachyuromys duprasi. NCBI lineage: Eukaryota > Metazoa > Chordata > Mammalia > Rodentia > Muridae > Pachyuromys > Pachyuromys duprasi. The sequence continues at coordinate 86,083,830 of CM053764.1, forward strand.
TACTCTGGTTAACTTTCCTTTGGCTATAGTTTACAGGTTCCTTTCTAGAACTTTTTGGAGATTTTAGTCAGTAAATTACCTTTAAGAAATGTTTTTTTTTTACTTGATGCAAGTATTTATGTTTTTTAATTTAATGTTTTATTACAATTACCCCCCACATGCCAGGGCAGGAAGCTTAGGTAGCTACCTTAACCATCTGTACATTTGGTACTCCACCCAAATTCTGTAGGGATCTCCTGACACAAAGACTTCCATCTTTAAAATTTCACTGCTGAGCTACAGTCTAAGGCACAACTTTTACCAGAATTATATAAAAATGCACTATGAATCTAAGGAGGGTAAAATATTTCTGAGTTTCTGACTGTGTGTTGTTTCCCCCCCACACCCTCCCATCACCTCAGCTCATTTAATTCTGCATGTTAACCTGTAACATCCCAGGACACCATTCTGCTTTAAGTACAAATATCATATGTATATTTAGTTCCTAAGCCCACTGTCTAGAAACTTGGAACCATTTGTCCTTTTTCACCTGCTGTGTGCTCTGTGTTTTGAAGAGAACCCTTGGCATCCAGGTGCTTCTTTCTCTCAGTCTTTGGGGGGAAGCAGAAATGGACGTCAATACATGAGCACATGGTGTGTGCACGGTCCAGAGGTCAGTCTCGGCTGGGGTTCCTCCTCCATCTCAGACTTGCTTGTTTCTGGTTTTGTTTGTTTGCTTGCTTTTGGAGACACAGTCTCTCACTGGCTGGGAACTGCCTAGGCTGGTGGCTCGGAAGCCCCAGTGACCAACCTGTCATGTCTCCCAATGCAAGGACTATAAGCCTCACCCAGTTGTTTTACATGGGTCCTCGGGGTGAAACTCAGTCAGGCCTCTTATGAGCTGAGCTCTTACCACAGCCCTTTTTAACTTTTCAACCCGAGTTAAGAGCTAACAATTGCTTGTTCCCTCAATACAAATCTGGCCGTCTCACCTCATTCTGTGAAGACCTCTGTTACTGGCTCACTACTGCTTGATATATATGTGTGGACACAGAAATGGGGCTATTTCATAAACATCACTTAGAGAAGGAAGAAAGAACATACAGTTTGAGGTTTTAAAAGTCAAGTCACTTTTTTATTTTAATTTAAAAAGTCCCATGGCAAATAAAATTGTACATACTTTTTAAACATGATGTTGCAAGCAAGCAGTATCCAGCCCAGGAAAATGAAAAGTACAACTGAACAGATTTCTCCCACATGACCTTCACCGGGCACTTGGGAGACACTGACTTTAAAAAACACTGATAACTTAGTGATAAAGAGATGAGCCTTGGGATAACACTGAGACAAGACTCTGAAGAGGGAGGGGGGATTAAACCAGAGTACTGTCCCCAAGGTTGGGTTATTAAAAACACACTAGATTTTCAAACAAAACCATAACCTGTGCCACAAAATTAACATCGGCTGTTTCAATAGGAGACAGTACCTTTCACCTAACTGCTACCATTTTGCTTTTTATGATGGCGTTTAAGTACGCAAGGCAGCAAGGAAGCCCAGAATGAGTAAGCTGCTGGTGTCCAGAAGTGTGGCAATCTGCTCTAATTTTTTTTTTCAAATCCTCATGCCTACGGACCTAGCAACTTCATTCCCCAGCTTGTACAGGAGGCTAACAAAGACCTCCACAAACGAGGGAACAACTTACCTGTACAAAAGGCACATTGTGCACACTGTAAGCTCTGGGGTGCCGCAGCTTCCTGCTTAGAATCATATTCTTTAAGTAGGGATGTTTACAAACCCGAAAAGCCTCTGTACAGACTAAAGGGCAGCAGACCTGTACAGCTGGCTTTCGTGAAATCTACCACATGGTGTTGGAAAAGATGCATGGAGATTTGTAGGCACATTAGGAACAGTTTCCACAGTGCTGTCCGACTAGGCTTCATGTGGTAATCTACATTTTCCCAGAGTTCTACAAGAGTTTCCCCCACCCCCACCCTGGTTTTTCTTTTAAGAAAAATAAAGGTCATTTTAAAAATAAAGGTAGTTCTTTCTTAATTTTGTCCCAGAACTACGGAGAATCCACTCTTCAAGAAAAGAATAGAATCAACATTATGCAATCATTTAAAGACCTCTAAAGGGAACTTCAGAAGCCAGGCAGATGCCCCAGCAGGAAACAAATTTGCAATTCAACAGATGCACCCACTGAGAGGTGGCAAGATGCACCCTTCGTAGCTTTGGCAATAATTTCCTTTTATTATTCCTCTGCTCCCAAGTGCTTTTCAACTCAAAGACAAGCCTGCAGAAGTTAATAGGCCCTTAATATGTACTCTGCTTCCCCAAACCGATTCCTGTTCATAAGGTAATAGCGAGACCCCAGGACCCCTTTCACAGGGGCTTTAGCCAATCTCCTGCAGGGAGATGGCCCCTGGGCAGCTCCACTCTCTACAGAACAGGCAGTGACCTAATCAATAGGGTTCCTAGCAAGACAATTCCCACATTCACCAGCCCTGAAGAATGAAGTGGGAGGGAGTTCATGCTTTATTGAGGAATGAGATTTACCTGTCAGAGTGATGGTTCACCCAGCAGGAGTTAAAAAAAAAAAAGCTTTCAGCTGCTGTGGACTTCCTGGTTTGCATCCAGCACTAAATAAACATATTTACTCAAGGTTCATTCACAACTTTTAATGTGAAAACTGCCCAAACCCAACCTGAAACAGGTAGATCTGTAAAATCTACAAGGGCAGCAAGGACAAGATGACAATAGAGTTGAATTAAATCAACGACATGAGAAGCACATAACACGCAAGAAACAGGAAAGTCAGCCAACGTGCCTATCCCCAAACTTACACAGAAAAACTCCACATGCCCTGAAAATACGGCCTTGTTAACATAGCTGAACAAACAAGGCTGAAACCACACAGCCAGCGGTTTACAGAGCCAGCCACGGCTTTTCATTAACGCCTCTGGTTTCCAGAGAGAGAAGGCTCGGGTGGTGAAGTTTTTAAATTAATTACACAAGTTAACAATTTTTGAAACCCGTGGGACCTTAGCAGTTAACAACTCAAAATTTTCAGTTCACTTCAAAATGGCGGGGCCAGACTAAATAAATCATTTGGAAAACTGCTCAGTTGACTATTTTAAGGAATCCTACGCAGCCATATGTATGAGAAGTACAGGTGAGACATTACATTTACACACCAACCCCCAAACACCATTTTAGTGTGGCGGTTTCAACACAACAATGGATGTTTACTTACTAAGAACTTCACAAAAGCTTCCACCGAACAGTTTTAAATTAGAAATAAAGCTTAGGTGTAAAATTAATTGGTGTGTCCCCCCCCCCCCCCATCCATTCAGAACACCTTGCCACTGTCAAATGATTACAAAATGAGCTCGCATCTAGCTGACACTGGCTTAGCCAGGTTACCTTGGCAAGAATGAAGTCACGGTTGGGTTTTAAAGCCATGCCAGACGCCAGTAGTTCTCCATCAGCACCTCTGGACAAAGGCATCCCTGCCACGGCAGCACAGTGGACTTTCAATGTCTTTGCTAAATGCCATTAGGACCGGAAGCTGCACTGGACTCTCTCTACCAACCGTTTTCTCACCGGGTACACCAAACCATCAGAGGGACACTTGAGTGACAAGGCTTTGATGGTGGCCACTGTTTAATAGCCTCAGCAAGGTGCAAGAAAATAAGGTCCCCTCTAATGTAAGAACTCATTCCAACACCTGGAAACTTCCAGCAAACGGAAGGAAAACGGTATTTCATTGGCTTTCCAGATTTCAGTAGCCATTTCCTCAGCTACTAATGATTATGTTCCCCTTCCACTAGCAGGCCTTCTCTCAAATGGCTTAAGTTATCACAACGCACTATTCAAAGGTGTGGGAGCCAGGGGCTATGTCATATACAGTTAATCCCAGCTAGTTGCAGAGAGAGACGTCTGGGCGACAAAGCTAGACTCAGCCTCAGGAAAGGTCATAGAGGGCAGTAACAGAGGTTGAGGAAGAAACGTGGTGATGCTCACTAGAAAGGAGTATTTAAAAGGAGCACAGATACTTGAGACATAAACGTGATTTCTCTGAACCAATTCTGCTCCAGTCCTTTCCAATGAACAGGAATTCATCCCTGAGAATCAACTCCAGGGAATGATTTGTACGTTATAATTAATCTAAGTGAGTGACTTGGTTAAACCTACCTCTAGTGTCAGGAATGCCAGTCACACTAGAACCCCGATAACCTACTACCCAAAGTTAAGCGGACAAAAATAATCCATAGGGTAGTTAAACCCTGAGTTTTAGCCTGTGTTCTAGCTCTATGGAACCTGAAGCAGAACAAGAACAAGTCAACTAGAAGCTAGGAACTAGACTATACATATCACTGAAAACACTGCAATTTAAAGCCATCCTTCAAAAGGAGGAGGAGATTCAGCACTTATCAACAACCTGACTTCAATCCCAGGGACCCATAGAGAAGTAGAGAACCAACTTCCACAGCTGTCCTCGGACCATATGGCAACCACAGTCAATCACTTGCTCACTACTCTGTTTAAGATGGCTACAAGTCTCCTTCACCAGATCAATGTATCCAAACACCACAATCTCAACATTCCCAGACAGAGATGCTGTCAGGACACTTGATGAGCCAGTGCAATTGCTTGAAGGCTAACACTTGTATTTGTTCTGTTGCATACAGATCCCACCATGAGCCTAATGAAAGCTTTACCTAACATTAAGGGATATTAAAATGTATCAAGTTATTTTTAATATATTTTCATTTATGCTGAAATTTAAATAGAAATACCAGAAGTGTGGGTTAGGTTCTAATATAAATAGAAATATATTAAAAGTAGCCTGAAGACGTATTTTAATGTAGCTGCATGCGTTGGTGTTAATAAAAAAACCAGAAGTGAGCTGACAGTAAGGCAGGGTGTAAGACAACAGTTATTTTCATAAGCCTGTAATTTCTTCACTTCACACTTAAAAAGTGCTCTCTCTCAACCTGACCCTCCCAAAAAAGAGGGGGGAAAACCAAATAAAACCAGGTTGTTGTCACACGACTACAATTCCAGCACTTGTGAGTTTGAAGCCAGCCTGGTCTACAAAGTGAGTCCAGGACAGCCAAGGCTACATAGAGAAACCTTTCTCGAAAAACAAAAACAAAAGCCAAAAAAAAAAAAAAAAAAAAAGGAAGGAAGGAAGGAAAGAAAGAAAGAAAAAAAAGCAAGCAAGCAAGCATCAAATAAAGTACCTATGTCAAAATAAAATATGAACAAAAAGCCTGGAATCCCTTCTCCACAGCAGATAGTCTGCTTGGACTCAGCCTACCAACAAGCTGACTGAACATGGGAGAGACGACAATGCAGATTTCCTGATGTTAAGAGAAGCTGGGTCGTCTCTACCTGAGCTCCTGGGACCACCATGTCAACATGACAGCCTGGGCTGAGAACCATATCAAGCCAGAAGCAGAGCCAAAAACTACACAGCAGCTGAGCCCAGTGGAACCCAGCAAAGAAACCACCCCTGCAGATGTACAAAAAAATAAAAACTAAAACGGGGGGGAGGGGCTGATGGAAATAGAAGTTGTTTTTAAGCACTTGAGAATGGTTTGTTTCCCAAGGAAGGCATGGATGTGCCACCGTCTGTGACACTAAGAGTCTCAGCTTAGCTCTGGATTTTCCTACTCTTCAACTTATTCTAGTCTCCACTTCTTAGGCTCCACGGTCCTTCTAAAATCCTAATGAATCCATCTCTCCTGAAAGGATTCCACTCAGATACAGAGGAAGCAATCTTCCCAAGGAATAACTAGATACTCCTAATTTTAGGTTCATACAGGTTCAAAGTTTGGAAGTGCAGGCCCAAACAGTAAGAAAGTAGACTAAGATTAAAAGTTTATTTAGACACAGTCACTGAAATAGGGATTTTAGTGTATTTTCTGGAATTGTTTTAGTTTTTGTTAGGTATCAATGATCCTTAAAACAGTTTGGCCAAGGCCAGGCATGGTGGCTTACGCTAGTGATCCCAGCACTCGGGGAGGAAGAGGTAGGCAGATCTCTGTAATCTCGACGTCAACCTGGCCTAAAAAGAGTCCAGGACAGCCAAGGTTACACAGAAAAACCCTGTCTCTGAGGGAAAAGAAAGGAATGAAAAGAAAAAAAGAAAAAGAGAATGAGAAAGGAAGGAAGGAAGGGAAAGAGGGAGGGAGGGAGGGAAGGAGGGAGGGAGGAAGGGAGGGTGGGTGGGCAGGCCAACCAGGCAGGGAAATGGGCTTATAACCCCAGCTACTCAAGAGACTGAGTCAAGAGGTTTGCAAATTCAAGGTCTGCCTGGGCACTGAGTAAGTCCCAGCCCAGACTAAGAAATTTGGTGAGACCATCTCAAAATAAAACATAAAAAAGGAAAAGAAGGATATAGCGCATCAGTAGAGCACCTGCCTAGCACACAGGCAGGGTTCTGATCTCAATCCCAAAGAAACATGGGGCCCAAGTGTTGGAGAGAAACTCTGCTCACTTCATTTTCTCCATTATTCAACCAGGCTTTTAAGGAGTTTGCTGTAGAGGAATTTTAACCAAGCAACATGGATCTGAAAAGGGATCACATCCAAAGACTTTCTAGATCTGTGTGATCAGGCTGGGATGACACATCTTTTATCCTTCTAGCTGGAATATAGACATACCTTAGTACACACTTTATTCCCAATCAATGACCTCTAATTGAGGAATAGACAACAAAAAGAAAGATTTGACAGAATGAGTCAGAGATAGAATATGCCCAACTCTCATGAGAACAGGCCGGAAAGAGAAGCTACTTAAGAGCAGTACAATAGAGTTGAGAGAGGAGTAGGGTACAGGAGAGAGAGTAGAGAAGACAATACAGTAGGGTAGAATACATTAGAGAATTCGGTAGAAAAACAGTGCAGTAGAGTTGAGTTGAGTACAGCACAGTACAGTACAGGCAGTTTGGTGTAGTTGAATTCATGCAGTTTAGTTCAGTTCATGGAGTTCAGAAGCAGAGCAATTCACGAGAAGCCAAGAGAAGCCAATTTCAGTCAGCTTGGAGAGGAGTTTTGAGCAAGAAAGGCTGAGTTGAACCAGACAGCAAGAGTTAAGAGAGAACTAGAACGGGTGAGCTTATTCAACAGTAAGCCTTCAAGACGGCAATTACTTCTGGTGAACCAAAGTTACATTTATACTTTGCTCCCACGTTAACGGCATCAACCAATAGAAATATTCAGGTTATTATGTGTATCTGTGTTCCCCATCCAGGCCGGGGAAGCGCGAGGAAGGGAGAAGACAACTATGCGGTGCTGTCTGCCACCTTTATGTGGGTTCAGAGACTGAACTCAGGTATATGTGCCTTTCTTCAATGACCCATCTTGCCAGCCATGGCTTTTTAAAAATTATATACTTGCATGGGCTCCACTGAATCCAGATAGCTTTGACATGCTCTGCAAACTGCAGTTTTAAGAAACTCATTTAACAATGCCAAGCAAATACAGATTCCACCACTGAGAAGATTGGACAAAAGCTCAAGGTGGGGCCAGATGAATGGCATACGATGGAAATGAATATGCACACACTTTTCAGGAGGGTTATCAATGATGCACTATCCCCATTCTGCAACCCCAGAGACCTCCTTCGCACCCCAGGTCTGTGCATACACCTGGGAGGAGCCTCACAATCCGCACCTCTTCATTCTAGGTTTCGGTATTCAACATGCCAGGTGAAGCCCAAAGATCAGCATCGGAGCTGAGCTAATTTCTTGTTTTATTTCCTATCTTGGCAAAAGAATGCTTTTCAAGTTAAAGAGAAGTGTCCATGTCCTAAAAAGAACAAGCCAAGCCACAAAACAAATTTGTAAGGTCTTTTTAGTAATATTTATTGAGGCGTTCTCCCTTGCCATTTTATGATAATCATTTTGATGTCAAATTTTTACACATTCAGGGAGGGTTTGTGTGCTGTAGAGCCAGGCAGAACTCTAAGCATGAGACACAGAGCAGCCTCTGCCCTCACAAACCCTGTCTTCTTGAAGGAGACCAAGGCAGATTTTGCAAATGCACAGTTATTAAAATGCACCATAAGCAGAACACATTTTAAAAACCTTTGGCACTGAAGGGAAAAGGGTGGGGCTAAGGCGAAGACGTGTGAAAATCCCTTATGGAATCCTACTATTTTATAAGCTAATTTTTTTTAAGTAATTTGAACAGAGGTACTCTGCATGGCTTGACATGGGTTATTAAACAAAATTCTCAGGGCTGGGTGTGGGATACCGCCCCACAAGTTATTACTTGGAGAGGATCCAGGTCTCCCAAAACAACAAAAGCTACTGCCATTGGTCTTGGTTGTCCACCGGAACTAAATGGTAAGACCCTATTGCTGAAAACAAGACATGCTTTGGTCATAGGATATAGAAAAATCAGCTGGCAACTTGATCTGAAAATTTTCTCCCTGCTGGTCAGCATAATAGTGCTGGAAGATAAAACGCAGGGAAGAAGACGTTCCCAGAAAGAAGACATCACATCAGTGTTCTTAACCAGTTCTGGACCCTGCTTGCTGAAAACCTGACCTGCCAGACAAGATATGGCTACTGTTGCAATAGAGGAATGAAGATGGGGGGGGGGGTGTAATTAATCACTTTCTGATCTGATCTGAGGCCTGTTCCACAGGAGGGAATCCGAGACAGGTACATCTGGTCAAAAGTCAAAGGCGTGGGAGTGGGCGAGGGTGGCTGCTACCACTCTTTCGTTAAACAGAGATCTTCTCAGTATTCATATTCATACCCATAGACTAATGCTACTCTTAGCCTTTGCCAGAGAAGTCTCTTTCTGCTGTGAGCAGAGACTCACAGCTTGTCAAAGTGCTGAGAATAAGCGACTGCTGAGTGTTCAGCACTGAATGAGACATTTATATCAATTTCCTCAACCAAGGTTCAGAAACATTTTGGAAGAGGGAGGCAGAAAAGAATGTAAGAGTCAAAAGATGGGAGGGAGGTGTGCTGTGAAATGATGTCTTCTGCTTACGACACAGCCCGTGTACTCACAAGCTCACTACAGCTTTGGATCTGTACAAGGTTAAGTCAAGACGAGCAGCAGACAGGTAGCAATGGCTGGCCTCAATTTAGGGATGGAGGGAAGGAGGACGGCAGGGAAGAGAGTGAGGAAAGAAGGGAGACACAGGAAAGAAGAGAAGAGGGGAAAGAAGAGAGGGAGGGAGGGAAGGACATGAATAAAGAGTTATGAATAGGAAGCTGGGGTTAGATTAGATTTAAAAAAAAAAAAACAAAAAAACCTGGCCTTAACTCTGTGGCTATGATGCTTAATTAGATCTTTCTGGCACCGGTAACACAGATAATTAAAACCCAATACAAATTATCTGTGTTCATGCTTGCCTAATCAACATCCATCAACTTTATAATGTTAACAGGGTATTATAAAGAAACACTTTTTTGGAGATATTTTTACCAAGTAGCCAGCTGGCTTTGAATATGCAATCATGCCCTCAAGCCCCGACACCTATCACCACACCTTATTTAAAGATCCTCTGAAGACATTGCAATCTGAAATGATTGCCTCAACCAACCAAGTTAACATTTATATGTCCAGTTCACCCTCCTTTAAAAGGTTAAACATCTTCAGCTGAGCAACAATCCCAGGATGAAAACTGCCATGGAACACTAGTTTGGTTTAGCCAAAGATGGCCACCAGGGAATATCAACTGTGTTGTGCGCCAGGCCCTAGGATCAAGGAAATACAGGTATAGGAAGTGGCCTAAGGTTAAGAGGCTTGAAGACTAAAGTGCAGAGAGTGTCAAGGCCTATAAGCCACAGGCCAGACTGCTGCCACAGGCACCCCGACTCCATTCCCTCTTCCCCCGAGATTGCTTGACCCTCTTTTGTAATGAACAGTATTTCTCAGTTTTTTCTTTTGTCTTAAAAAAGAGGCTTATTCATAAATCTAACATCGTTTATTAAATCCTACATACCCTGATTTGTAAGTCCATAGACAGAAAACCCAAGTCGTCGAGAAAACTTCCTGACAGCCTACCCAAATAAAGGAACACTAGTAGTGAGGCAAGAATGGTAAGCTGGCACACCTAAGGACCGGATCCTAGCCCAGAGCTGCGCACATTAAATAAAAATAGACTGCAGTGTTTACTTTTGCAGCTATGTACCTAGCACACCTCAACGAGGAGGTGGCAAGGTCTTACCAAAAAAAAAAAAAAAGTTATTTTACTTAACACAGCGTAAAATGACTTTCTGTTGAGTAATTTTAAACATGAGAACATATTTTTCCATCAGTTTCCTCTACTTCATGTATGAAAGAGAAATAAGAGAACTACTGTATTAAAAGCATAGCAACATTGGAGTAAGTGCCATGTAATGCATGTGAGAAGACATGGAAGATGATGTGGAAGACACATCACTCAAATGACCATCATTACCACTGGGCATCCTTCCTTCTTGGTCCCTCCACATGGCAACTTGTGAGTTCTCACAACTGCGACATTTGAGCAGAAGGACTTAAAGCTGGGGCCCTGAGGACACTGAAGGTCCATGAATACAGCTTCAGCCCGGGGGAAGCCTGTGCTGCTGTAAGCAACATGCCCCAGCTCTGAAGACAGAACCAACCACTTTCAACGGAGCTGCAGAGTTTCTGTGGCAAACAAACCCACAATGCCCCGCTGTTTTCAGAGGTTTGGATCTAGGTATCAGGGATTTTGCTCAATGTTCATAACTACGACTATTGTGTCCGCCGATTGCCTGTTGACCCAGGAACTTGTGTGCTGCTGTGTTGGCCACCGTGCTTAGCAGAGAGGACAGAGATGACTATGGCTGGACTCTGTCCCTCAGCCAAGGACACAGAAATGGAAGAGCCAGATACCAGCATGCTGAAATCACCATCTCCTTGGCCACAGAGAAGCAACATGACCTGGTATGAAGGAAAAACTGCTCAAGGGAAGCATGGACTACTTAGCAGAAAAAAAAAAAAGACATTACTTATCGACTGTCAATTACAAGAATCCAACGGAATGATTTAGAATCACCCACAACGAGCCAATCTACAGGGAAAGAACAGCTTTTCAAGTGCATAAAAAGAACAATCAGTTCCAATATGAAGAAAAAGGCCTGTGAAGGAAGTGTTTGTAAGCAGAATTATGTGGGGCAGGAAAAAGAGCTGATCAAGTGGCAGAAGTACACGCAGAAGCAGGAGGATGGAAAGCAACAGCACCAGGGACTGGCAGGGGAAGGCCCAGACATAGGGACAAGGGCAGGGGCTGGCTCCACACAGATCAAGCAAAGGGGGGCCAGTGAGGCGTACACACAACTTATATCAGGGAGCAAAGTTATAAGGCATCACAGGCTGACCACAAAGCTGGGACTTCATGCCACAAGGGGCACAGACGGGTGAAGGAGGACTTCATGAAAGATGGAACAGCTCTATTGTAGTCCTAGTACAGAAAAATATAACTGTATTGCAGTTTAAAGCATACTGACTTCTGGCACACTACTATTTTATCAAGAAGGAATATTTCAAGATGCAATGGCAGAAATCAATGTGCCGAATCTCTGTCCAGCGTCACATTTGTACCACTTAATAAAAACGAGTAACAGAAAGAGGAGCATCTAAATTTACTCACGGATTACCATGACACAATTAAGGCAACAGCCTATGTAAAAAGCTATTTATAACAGTGACACAGTGCAAGAACTCAGTTAAGTATCCACTGTAACTACATACAGATGATGGGGATTACGGGGAAGGGATGGGAGAAGCTAGGCAGTGGTAAGGCTACGGGATAAGTTATCACCAACTAAAAGGGTATTAAGAAATTACTGAAAGCAGCAGGTAACTTCTAGTTTGAAAAAAGGAAATCAGTTACTGGAAAACTACATTTGGTTGCCTCTCCTACCATCTTAAAACAAGCAAAAAAAGACAATTCAGAATCCCAATTTATCAGCCATGGAACAGGTTCAATGCAGAATCAGATATCCTGAGATTAGGAATAGCTTAACTGGCAGGGTAAGCTAAGCTAAATGATGAGCCTGGCCCTCAACGTTCACACATGTTTCCTGCTTTGCATCACTGCTGGTAAACTGGAGAACTGCCAACTCGGCAAGCTGAGGCATGTGTCCTTGAATGGTAATCCTCTCAAGTCCATTTATTCCCGGTTACAAAGTCATGAATGACTCATGGCATTGGGTCTTATATGGTGAACATGCAATATTTATAATCAGCAGTGTTAAGAATAAATCAATAGATGCCGTAGGTTTACTGCCGAGTAACATATATGCAGATACACTAAAAATTTGACCAATTTGGCATGCCACACCAAAACAAAAGCAACTAAATGGTTACAGCAGAGAGGAGGAATGATTTAACATGGACAGACAGCTAAGCAGCTAAGATGTAAAAACATTTTTTTCACAATAGTGAAAAGTAGATAATATGGGAAAATACCAAATGTTCACTGAACATTACCTCTTTATACACACAGACAACTCATCAAATTATAAACATCTGAGCCTTTCTTTCACCTTCTTAGAACATAAAAAAAAAAAAAAAAAAACACGGCTCCTGGACAGGACACTGGAAGGCTCGCTTTCTTACCAAGCACCAGATGGCTGATGGGGACAGCTGCAGAAGCCAAGGGCATCAACGAGAACAATGTCAGAGCGCAATGACCACAAGGAACTCGTGTAAAAGGGGAAGCACAAATTAGACTAGCTTCAGCTACCCTGCAGGATACGCTGGGTCTGAAGAAGCCTAGAAACTATCTAAGTTTCAACCTTCTCAACCTTCCTCAAGCTGCGACCCGTGAATACAGTTCCTCAAGTAGTGGTGACCCCCAACCATAAAACTAGTCTCCATGCTACCTCAAAACTGTAAGTGTGCTACCGTTTATGAATTGTAATGTAAATATCCGTTTTCCGATGGTCTTCCGTGACTTCTGTGAAAAGGTCAGCCGGTCGACCCTTTGACCCTCGAGACCCACGGGTTGCAAACAGCTGACCTAAAGCACTGTTTCCACAGTTTTGATGCAGGGATTCTGCACCCCCAACATTCCAGAGGCACAATTTTCACTGACGCTGCATATGCTTCTCATTGCAGAGACGGTGAGGTGCATGCCAATCTTGGTGCTAAAACACAGTAAGTGACTCTGAGGAAATGAGGCAAAAAGACCCTTCGATTCTAGGCTCCTTCAAGACCAAGTCTGAAAGCAGGTTTCAAGCCTCCAACAGAGCCCAAAGCCAGGCAGTAGCTTTCAAGTAGGCTTCCTCTGAGCGTCCCTCTGGGTACCACATCTAGAAAGGGAGAAGCAATCCAAAGAGCTGGTGCTGAGGACCCGAGCGGCCCTGGGCAAGCTCCTTAGCCTCCTCATAAACGGTAGCTTGCCTGAATCACAGGCAAAGCATCTGGTGGTTGTAAAAATTAATAAATGAATTCACATAAAGTGCTTACGACAGCTCCTATTGGCAAGATTCAGAAAGGGGCTGTTGCTTACTTTTCTGTATTTTTTTTTCCTGTTTTGTTTTGGGGACAAGGTCGTACTATATTACGGCCCAGGCTGGCTTACAATTTGGAACTGGCTGTGTTTTATTATACTGATCCTCACCTTGTGCCTACCATGGAGATCAGGGTACAAGCCCTGTTTTAAGGTCACTTCTACCTGATACTCTCCAGCAGCCCACACCCCCAACACTTCATCTGAACCTGAAGGAGGGCAACAGAGCAAACTACCACTGAGCTCTGCTTCAACCTAGACCTTCTAGGGAGCCCTTCAGAGCATCCCCTTAGAAAGTACCACACAAATAACTCAAGTGACTGTTGTTTCCTTTCAAAACAAAAGGGAGTTTCCTGGATTGCTAATTAGATTTCACCTCCACCTTTTAAAAAAATCCTCCCGTCTCAGGGAGCCTTTCCTGCTCCTGACCAAGAAGCCATCTGACCTGCCTCAACCAAACCAAAGGGCACACTAAAGATGATTCCTGCCACAGCCTAGCTCTGCATCTCACTATGGCTGGAAGTAACTTTCTCCTCAACTCTGCTAGGAGAACAAAAATAAGGGGGAGATAGGGGGACGGGAGAAGGAGCAAAGCACAGCAGCTGCTGCCACTTAAGGGAGGAGACAGCAACACAAAAGCCCTTTCACCAGCAAATTTCTGACCTCCCTAACAGGCCTCCCACCAGTATCTCTTTTAAGTTCTTGTTGCCAGAAATTTTCGACCCAGTTCCAAGGAAGCAAACCGCTCCCACCACTGCAACCACCCTACTGAGGGCTGCTGGGCTTCTTCTGCTCTAGATTCCTCAGTTACACCGCCAGGGGCCACCCGGCTTCCCAGCAATCAAGACCCAAGAGGACCCTCCACATAGTTGCCTGTCAGAAGTAGGACAAAATAATCCCAACGCCTAGGATATATACACAATATGCTGCGTTATTAGGACATTCTTAAAACTGGAATGAAAAATAGCAAAGTCAGTGACTACGACGGTCCCATAAAGAGACCACCACCCTATCTCCCCTTAAGAGAAAGGCAGTCCAGTCCTCTGTCAGGCCTCGTGGTGGAAGCCTGTAGTTCCAGCTACTCAGGAAGCTGGGGCAGGAGTAACCACAGATCACAAATTCAAGCCCTACCTAGGCCACTAAGCAAGACTCTATACCAGAACTAGCAATAAAAGGTCTGAGAATACAGCTCGCGGCAGAATATTTGCCTAGCACTTGGAGGCAGGTAGGTAAGTAGGAAGGTAGGAAGGAAGGAAGAAAAGAAAGAAGGAAAGAAGGAGGGAAGGAAGGAAGGAAAGAAGGAAGGAACGAAGGAAGGGAGGAGCACCCTCACTTTCCCTCCCACATTTCATGTATGCTGATTTCTCTTGTCACAACAGCTACATTCCCATATTAACTCACTCCAACTTTTCCACAGAAACATAAATTTCAGTCCCGAAAACATGACTGAATTAACAGGCTCACAATTTGCTCTTATCTTAATGAAAAGCATGGAGCCCCCAAAGAAGCAGTTAGAAGAGGGAACACTCTGAGACCCATTCCAGTAACAACCCAACCCTGAACCAAACTACCCCAGAAAGAAGAGGAATCATACCCACAGGCATCAGATTACCCAGCCCACTGTGGGGACCAGACTCAGATAAACACTGCTTTCAAACTAAGTGTCCATTACAATTAAAAAACAAACAAACAGAAAGTGGACTAAGCATTTCCACAGACCTGACCTAGTTTTCAAAGTTAAGAAAATGATATAGGATCTTGGTCCTCAAGCAGTAACAGACATGGTAGGGGATGAGAGAGCTAAACAATTTATTCCAGAAATGTACAGAAGGGAAGCCCCTTCTCTTTCTTTTCCAGTTCACGTCGAAGCTTACAACAAAGCAACCACGAAGCAAAAATGAGGAAATAGCTGAATACAATGTGGGTGAACCAAAATCTTGCTTGTTTCTCTGTGTAGCCTTGGCTGTCTGGACTCCCTCTGTAGGCCAGCCTGGCATCGAGTTCACAAAGATCTGCCTGCCTCTGCCTCTGCCTCTGCCTCTCTGAGTGCTGGGATTACAGGCATGTGCCATGGAGCCTGGCTGGATGAACCAAAATCTAAGCACGCACTTAGACATGCTTCAAAGATACCTCACGAAGCATTTTTTTCTATTAATTCCTTTTTCAGAATCCACAGAGGGGATATTTTTAATTTTTATATTTAGTGTGTGTGCATGTGCTTGTAAACACCCTAGAGTCAAGTCTTTCCTCAATCCTCCTCATCCTGATTTCCTGAGATGGTCTCTCAAGGAACCCGAAGTTAACTGATTTGGCCAGGCTGCCTGGCCAATGAGCTTCAAGGATCTGCTAGTCTCTACCCTAGGCTAGCTCAAAGCTAGGGCCCAGCGCCGCCCTGGCTGGATTCACTTGCATGGGTACTGAGGGTGTAAACTCAAGTCTAAGCGGTACTCTCTCTCTACTCCACCACTCTCCCAGTCCCTCGGGCGATTTCAAGAACTGTAATTAGAGCCTTGGAAGTTGGTATTTAGAGAAGACTAGCTTTCCAAGGAAATTTTCCACCTAATGCTCGACCCTTGCAAGCCTCAAGGGGCAGAGTGCTCACACAGGCCAGGATCTGTGAGAGCAGCTGAGTCCCAGAGGCTGCTCAAAATAACACAGAGCGGTATCAGATGGGCAGGAGACTATCACCACCACGCTGCAACTACGCATTACCTCCTCGAAACGCAATTAGCAAAGTATGTATGAAACTCAGAACTGATAAGACTATGTGTTTTGGTGACCTATTTTAAGAGAGTCCATAGAATTTTTTTTTTTGATTATTCCTTTGTGGGTATTTAAAATTGAAACAGGTAAGGAGAAGAACCTTCGACACAGCAAGAATTAGATTCAGGTTGCCACAATGTTGTCTGGCATGGAGAGATGCATAGCTTGGGAGTGCTGAAACGGTTAAAGTCACCACAGAAACTTGCTCACATTATGCAATCAGGGTGAGCAGCTGAAGGCCAAAGACAGGAAGCAGACTGGTAAGGAGACAGGTTCCTGGTCTCCAGAGCAAAACCAGTTGTCCTAGTGTGTTTCTCTGCTGCTCTGATAAAACACGAACAGAAAGCAGCGTGGGAGAAAAGGGTTTGTTGGTCTTACACTGCCAGGTTACGCTCCATCGTGGAAGGGAGTCGGGGCAGGAACCTGCAGAGAGGAACTAAAGCAGAGGCCGTGGAGGAACACTGCTCACCTCTCTCAGGCTCACCTCCCTTGGCTGGCTCTGCAGCCCAGTGATGGCAGCACCCATAGTGGGCAGGGCTCTCCCATAACTACCAGAAATCTGAAAAATGCTCCCACAGGTGTCTCCACAGGCGAACCAGATAGAAGCATTTATTCAATTGAGGGTCCCTCCCCCCGCCCCCAGATGACTCTATTTTGTGTCAAGTTGACAAACAACCAGCACAGTGGCCCTGACAGGCCCTGATCACTTAGCACAGTGGCAATGGGCAAGGAGCAAAGTGCTAACCCGACCTCGGACAGTGCTCCGCCTGCTTATTTGCATTTTGGGGGCTCCCAGTCTTCCCAAACTGTTCCTACTTTTCTTTATTTGAAATCTTTCTGTACATCTTTACCTACCGACCACATTAATTAGCTTTGCTAACTTTAGCTCTGTGTGCAAGCTTATGTTGTGTGCATGTGTGCACACGTGAATGCAGGTACATGGCTAGGTGTGTAAGCAGCTGTGTGGAGGTCAATGGTGTATTCCTTACTCTCCTGATACCTTTTCTTTTTTGACATACACTTATTCTGCGGGGAGAAGAGGAACTAGTGCTACAGTACCCACTCGGAGGTCAGAGAGAACTTGGAGGAGTCAGTTCTCTCCTTCTACCGTGTGAGTTCTGGCTGTCAGGCCAGGCTGCTGCAGATCCTTTACCTGCGAGCCATCTTACAGGTCCTTCATCTTATTATTATTTTTTTTTCTAAGACAGGGTCTATCACTGAACCTAGCGTCCACCCACTTGGCTAGGCTGGCCAGAGGAAGGGGTCCACCGGTGTCAGCCTCGTGAGGACTGGGAACACAGACAATGCCTTCCACATCCATCTTTGTTTATATGGGCACTGGGGATCGGAAATCAAGTCTTCATGCTCGCAGAGCAAGCATTTCCCAAGCAACCCGTATCCCCAGACTTCATCTTACCATTTCTACTGCATAAAACATGGGTTCTTCCTGAAGAAACTCAGCACTTAATATCAACTCTCCCAGCTAGAAATCTACAAAGTAACTAGGTCAGACAATTTCCTTGCCCAGCGCACATGTTTTAATATGATGAATGGTCCAACGTCTAACTAGTAGATCACTTATGCAATTTCAGAAATCATACACATGTATCGGCCGCACAGGGGGACAGTTCCTCTGCAAAACAAGAATGACAGAATAATGACTCCACACATCCCGGCTCTACTCTCAAGGTTAAACATCCTCGTAAACAGGTGTAACAGTCTCTCAAACGCTAACCAATCTCACTGCCCAGAATTCCAGTACTCCACCTTTTGTCCCACTAAATTACTACTGGAAAAAGCCCGACCCCGCATGGCCACTGCAAACTGGCATGGGTCTATTTCAGGATGCCATCCTGTTTGCTTGGCTGTCTCCTCCTTTTCCCCATTTGGCAACAGGAGCAAAACCATCCCTTAAATTTATACGTGAAAAAAAAAATACCAGTTTCTTAGTGATCCCTTAAAAAGGCAATGAAAGCTATTTTCACTTTTTAAAAAGCCAAAAGGCGGTGCTCATAATTTAAGCCACGAAGAGAATGCAAATTAAGGCCCAAATTATATTTTCTGACTCAACTTTAACTTCTAACAGCTCCTTGTAGGCTTTGAAATTTATGTTGAGAGGAAAAAAAAAAAAGAGTTAAGAATAACTTCCCAGAAAACGCACAGGAAAAGTATCAATTTCAACCTTAACTCTTCTGAGTAGTTTTCTATATTGTTACTGGACCACAAATTATGATTTTTATTGGACAGCAGGACACCCACTTCCTCCCCCAAAAGAGTCTACTCGTCAGAAGACTGATTACCAAACACTATTGACTATGTCATTTTTCCTCCCTCTTAAACTAATTCTGAGAATTCTACATGAGTGATGCTAGTGAAATATAATCAATTAGGGGAAAACCCCTCGAGTTATTAGAAATCATCATTTTAAAAAGCCTGCAGCCTTCAAATTAGGTCCTCAGACAAAGTTTCTATTTTCTACATGCTGTGGGTACCCTTAGAGGGCTGTACAGGTTCCAGGGTAAAGTATGGCTAAAATCCTCTGGGTAAACTGATGGAGGTTTTGGCCTTGACCACCCCTGCCCTCCGTGTGTAGTAAATGAATATTCCAGCACCAGTCAGGTTTAGGTGGTCCTCAGTTAACTGCATATCAATTTACCCATTTATTGTGTTATTGTTTATTGAGCAGCTTCTGTGCACTGAGCATTTCAGGCTGGATGCTGGAGGTAGGAAACGCCTGCCCTATATAGTTCACACCCCATCAGAACCCTGACTTGTAAGTACAGAATCTGTGTAACCAAAGGAAAACAGTACACACTCAAGACCTGGCTACTGGCAAGGGAGGGGAAAGCCTATAATTTCAGCACTCGGGAGGCAGAGGCAGGAAGATCTCTACATTGAATGCCAGCCTTGTTTACAGTGAGTTCCAGGAAAGCCAGGGCTACACAGAGAAACCCTGTCTTGAAAAACCAACAACCCCCCCAAAAAACAAACAAACAAACAAACAAACAAAACAAAACAACAACAACAACAAAACCACTGGCTACCTTGGAGATTCCCCTTTTAGAACTGTATTCTGGAAGAAGGTATGTTATCGTAAGACACAGCCACTATTTCCACAAAATATTAATAAATCCAACATGTTAATTTACAGCTTCCTCATACAAATCTTAATGCAACCCAGCCTTGTGTGGAGTGCTCGCCTACCATGCAAAAAGATCCTCGGTTCAATCCTCACTACCACAAACCATAACAAAACATGAAAGACTGGATGTCCTCATCTTACAGATAAAAGGGAGATAATGTTAAGTATTACTTCACTTCTCTAAAATCATGACTGAAAGAGGCAGTTGCAGGCCAAGTCTTTTCAGTTCAACATTTTCCTACCTCTGCCTCTCAAAGCAGAGGCAAGGCAGACGAAAGAGAAGTTTTAGCATACAAAAATATCTGGTACATTGCCTAATTTTGCAGATGTGCAAAAACCCTCTATATGGCATGCCAAATGGTGCTGATGTTACTGTACTAGCATGCAAACATAACACCATCCAACACCTAAACCAAAATCCTTTACAAAGTTACTACAAAACCACAACGATGATCTTGATAATTTAAGAGATCAGTATCTGTGGTAATCATTGCAATTTTCTTTTACTCATCTTAATCCTTCAATTCCTTTGGGTCCAGCCTCTTGGCTTACTATATATATCTTCATAGCCCAAAAGGACAAAAACACATATATGTACTTCAAGGCTAAGTCCTAGCAGAAACCAACTAGGAATTAAGAAGCAAAGACAAGAAGAGACAGAAGGAAATATATCCAGTGGAAGTGATAATGGTACTTGCCTGTTTCTTCATCTATCCTGAAAACACCAACACCAGAACCATCTCTAATAGAGTACCGGATCTCTCCATCTCTCCCAGTATCCTCATCATGAGCTGACACGGTCATTACTGATGAACCAATAGGGACATCTTCTTTCACTACACCCTTCTCCACGAAGCTGGAAAACACGGGCGGGTGCAAGTTCTCATTCACGTCAACGACCTCAACTTCCACATAGCATGTGGAAGACAGAGACACTGGCTTCCCTTTGTCTTTGGCCCTCACAGTGAGGTTATACACTTGCTTCTTCTCGAAGTCCAGCTGCTGGACAATTCTAACAGCTCCACTGAGTTTATCCACATCAAAATGGCCTTCTGCATGGTCCAGGAGACTGTATCTCACCTGACTGGACTGACCTACGTCAGGATCATAGGCTTCTAACCACATGATTATGGTACCTTCCGGCAGGTCTTCTCGAACTTTCACAGAGTAACTTGGTGGGATGAACCTGGGCGGGTTGTCATTAACATCATCTAGTGACACTTTCAAGAGCACAGTGGAGAACAACCGAGGTTCTTCTGTGGCTTGGTCCCTGGCCTCAATCTTTAGGTAGTGCACACGCTGCTCTTCACGATCCAACGGTCGGATAACTCTCACCACACCGGTCACACTGTCAATTGAAAACTTATCTGTGTCGGTGAGAATAGCATATGTCACATGCCCACTGGGGCCCAGATCTTTATCAGTGGCTTCAACCTGGATGATTTCACTATTTATCTCCTTGTCTTCACTCACTTCAACAAAATAGCTCTCCTGTAAAAACTCGGGTGGATTATCATTGGCATCCAGAACTGCAACATCTAGAAGGCGCCATGCAGCCCTCTGAGGTATACCGAGGTCATATACGGTAACATTCAAGGTGTATTTGTCTGTTACTTCCCGGTCAAGTGGAGATAGGATTTTTAGCATTCCTGTTTCCATGTCAATGGTAAAACAACTGGCATCATTTCCTCCAGAAATCGCATAAACAAGTTTTCCATTGAAGCCAGAGTCAAGGTCGGTAGCATTCATGAACAGGATACTGGCACCCACAGGGAGGTTCTCCTTCACCTCAATTCTAGCTGGTAGAGTACTTCTAAACAGTGGGGCATGGGCATTGACGGAGTGAGAATCAAAGAAGATATCCTCCACCTCCCCCTGGCTGTGTAGTTTATTCGCCTGCAGGAGTTTCTCTGCCAGCATTTTGGCAACACCGGTCTCTTCACACCGCAAGTTTACTGGCTTGCGGCTGGCGGCCACTGTTAGATTGATATATAATGGTGTGGCAAAATTCTCTCCATCTGTAGCTGTGATTCTCAAACTGTGAAAAGAAACCTTTGCACCCAGGCCATCCGTTAGCGAGTGTTTTAATGACAGGACCCCAGAGCTGGGGTTTAAGCCAAACAAATCCAACTCATTTCCAGCTTCAATCTGGTACCTCACCAACTGCAGCTCGTCGGCATCGATGGCAGAAACCGTAGTTATCTGCTCCCCCACACCTAGGTCTCTGGGAATCGTCCCTTCACAGTTTATCTTCTCAAACAAGGGGGTGTTGTCATTCAGGTTATTGAGGGTTATTGTGGCAAGGACTTCAACTTCCCGCCGGTAAGGCAAGCCCCAGTCGGAAGCACGGATCCTCAGCGTGTAAACCCGAGGCATTAGTTCATAGTCCAGGTTCTCTGAGGTACTCACGGTTCCAGTGAAGTGGTCAATGACAAACGGCACGTGATTTAAGTTTGCGATGCTGTAAGTCACGTATCCATTCTCCCCCTCGTCCAGGTCCACTGCACTCACCTTCAAGACGGTGGTACCAATGGGCGCATTCTCATCAAAGGACGCTTTGTAAGCAGTCTGTGTAAACTCGGGGGGATTGCTGTTTGTACCTAAAACTTTCACCACAACTCTGGTGGAGGCTTTCCTGTCACTTGTTGTCACTTCAAGTTCAAAATGGGATGTGTGTTGCCTTTTAATTGGTTCTAAAATGGAAATGAGACCCGTGTTGTGATTTAAACTGAATTTAGGTTTTCCAGGAGTGCTTTTAAAGACATACCTCAAGTGGGCGTAACTAGGAACGGCTTTGATCAGGACCACAGGTGTGTGTGGAGGGGCAAACTCACTGATCTCAGCTCTGTAAACATCCGTTTCAAACTTGATCGGGCCAGCTCTGAACTGTGGAGAGATGACGTGAATGACCTTCACTGGGGAAAACTGGGGAGGCACCCCTTTGTCTTTAGCCTGTAGTGTCAGATTGTAGCCATAGGGATGGCTATCCCAGTCGACAGCCCCGACGGCTTTCACTTTGAATGCTTTACTCCCTGGGAAAGACCTCACTGTTTTAAACTGCTGAAGAGGATCGCCGGCCACAATGCTTAAAGATGCTATCTCCCCATTGGCACCCTGATCACAGTCCTCCACAGTGACAATAGCGTAGGTTGGGTCCTTATCCAGCTCGGAGGGCGACAATGTCACTGCCGTAATCACCGGCGCACACTCGTTGGCCTGTTCCACATGGACAGTCAGCTTGGCCATGCTGCTGATCCCACTGCTCCCGTACAATTTCATTCCCCGGTCCACAGCCAGGATCTCCAGCTCATAGAGCTGGGTCTCTAGGAAATCAAGCCTGCCAGTCAAGACAACCGCACCACTGGTTGGGTGGATAGCAAACATGTCAGTGCGGTCTTTAAAACTGTAGTAAAATTCGCCGTTGGTTCCAATGTCCGCATCCGTGGCACTGACTCTCGCAATACTGGTCCTTATGGCTGTGTTTTCCGGCAAAGAAACGCTGTACGAGGTGGGCGAGAATAGCGGCCTTAAGTCGTTTGTATCCAGCACCTGCACGCGGACCTTTGCTCGGGCCTCAGCATTGGTGTTTTTTTCAACTGCCTTGATTATCAGTGTGTAATGGTCTCTCACCTCCCTGTTAAGATTAGCTGTGTTTCCTCCTTTGGTCCTTATTCTTAGAAAGCAAAAGTCTCCAAGAACATACTCTTCAGCTTTGAACAGGTTTTCACTGTCTCCTGAGATGATTTTGTACCTTACTTCCCATGAGGGGTCTACGATGTAAATGCCCATCTTTCTAGGGTGGCCGACATAGGTTTTTGCTGCAGAGTTTTCGTGCACGGTGACATTGTACTGGAAGTGTGTAAACTGTATAGAAGGGGCCGGTTCAAGTCTTTGGCTTCCATCACTATTTCCAAAATGCTGGAGAGAGAGGAGCAGAAGCAAGGCCAAGTATCTCCCCATTGTTTAGCTCTTGGCCACCTATAACAGAAGAAAAAAGAAGTATTACTTGGGGTGGTAGAATAAATTGTAAATTTAAACTTTATACATTAAAAGAAACATTGCCCACATACACAAAATATAAGTAAATGTTTTCCAACATAAACAGCGACACTCTACAAGTCTAGAATTATGTTTGACAACAATTTTTTCTTGTTATTGTTTTCATGTGTATATGTGCATGTCTGTGAACAGATGTATATTTACACACAGGCATGTCATGCCTAAAGAGGCCAGAAGAGGAAGTTGGATCCCCTGGAAAGGTAGTTACAGATGGCTGTTAGCTTCCATGTGCATGATGGGATTCGCACCCAAGTCCTCTGAGAGAGCAGTCCTCCTCTTAATCACTGAGCCATCTCTCTAGCCCTCAGGGTCATAGTTATACTTAAGTCTTCAGGGCAAACACAGACATCAGCTTTTGAAAAGAGAGGCAATGAACAGTGTATACCTTCTCTTACACGCTGGGAATGACTTTCTCAAGATCTTATAAACTAATTTTTATGGGATGAGAGATTCTTTGAGACATGGATGCATGAAACGCAGGCTGGCCTCAAACTCATCATGTAGTCAAGGATGGACTTGAACTCCTGATGCTCTCGCCTCAATCTCCCACTGCTGGAATGACAGGCATGTTTCACCAAGCTTATAAACTAGTGCTAACATGGTATTGTAAACACACAAAGCTTCTAAGAAAGAAATCCTAAATGGGGCTTTTACAGGACCTTATATAATGATAGCTTGTAATCTGATTTCGAAATTTATCCTGAAATTATTTCTTCATAAAAATAATTAATTTCATTCCCTTTAGCTTGTCTTTACTGCCTTGTCAAGTACTATAAAGCAATTTAAGGAATTACAGTAATCACTACCATCAAATTTGTACTCGAGTAATTTCTAAACTGCAACATGAGCATACAGGAAAAGGTCATTTTATAATATGAAAACCTGAAGCCAATCTCACCCTGAACATTGACATCTTATCATCACTGCTGTCAATAACCCCTTGTTTAAGGGTCTGGTATCTTGAAAATTCCGCACAACCTGTCACCCAGGAGTTCCCAGTGAAAGACAAGACATACATGCACAAAAGCTAAACCATCAAAGCAAGGTAGCAAAGATACAGGGCTGTGGGAAGGGCAGAGCGTGACTGGGGAGGGAAAAAGGAAGCCTGAACAAAGGGTGGCCTTTAACAAGTGGGAAGGTAGACCAGGTCCACAGAGCTGAGACCTAGCCAGAGAACAGGGCTCTTTCCTGACCAGCTGTTATTTATCATGCCAACAAATTCATACTGGGGGGGGGGGGGGGTAGGAATCAATGCACTTTCAAAAACCTCCAGCGCTGACAGCTCTCTGCACCCTTGCAAAGTATCCCTCATATTAATATGCACAAATTGTAAGTGCTAGCAAAGGTGAAAGAAACAGCAGCCTAGAGGGCTGGCTTGACAGCCCAGCAAAATTAGTACGGCAACATTAATTTACAGTATCTTAACTCAGCCACTGCCAACTTGCCCCATTAGTCATTTTATTAGAAGTTGGGGGGTGGGGGAGAACTGATATGCCTAAAGCAATTAGAAGCTTAATTGATGCCGAATCAAGTTCAAGCTGGGCACCCTAGCTGATTCTGCCACCATCACCACGCCTTCTCCTCAGCACAAAAGTCAAGAAATCACAGAGACCTTTGACCTCTCAAGAAACAAGGATTATTTAACAAAAAAAAAAATTCTCCCAAAACTACCTCTACAAAAATCTCAATTTGCTAATATTTGGGGGAAATCTGAATTTAAAAAAAAAAAAGATCCTGTAATTTTTTAACAAAACAAAAAGGAAGTTCCATTCAGTTCACCTTATATATAGGCTATAGGACCATACTACCAAATATCACCATTTTAGGTATATAAAGATTTTAAAAAGACAAAGATCATAATCCAAACACACCTGAAGTAGAAATATAAAAGTATATGGTAGGAAAATGCTTCAAGACCATCTACCAAAATGATGCTGAACAGGCACTGTCCTTCTTAAAAAGGCACATTGTTTGAGGAGACAATGGTACTATGATCCACTTTAGCGTGAACAATTCTATCAGCATGCTATTGTAAGCCATTCAATGTGTTTGCTTAGGTCTAGTACAAAATATTACACAGCCATCAAAACTAAGGCAGCATTCAACATATTGATATGTAAAGATACCTAGAGAAATGGACTAACAAAACTAAGCTGATCCCATTTCTGTTTGCCAAAGGAGGGAAGAAAAACTGCACATGTATAACGATATGCTTCAAATGGAGAAAAAAATATCTTGGCAGATAACAAACTGGTATCGGTATTTGGAGAGAAAAGGAACAGACAGACAGGCAGATGTATTATTTGTCCTGTTTTGTATCAATTTTTAGCTTAGTTATGTGCTTATCATGTGCTCGCTCTTTTGATTATTTAAGTCCTTCAACAAATATTTAATGGATACCTACTGTGAGGTAGGTATATCTCTAGATGCTGCAGAATTAAAAGTGGACCAAATGTTCCCACCCCTGATAGATGGATGATGTACTTCCCAGTAAGGCAAACAGATTATCAAGAGAAAAAGAGCCCGCTGGATGTCAATGATGAGGTAAGGACTCCCGAGAAAGCACATAGCCAAAGGGTGGGAAGAAGAGCCTCACGTTCAAATGCACTTCTCAAACATCTAAAGGATGTTTTAGGAGACCCCAGGCTCCTCTCCCTGAAGACTGAGCTAAGTACACATTCTGTTGTCAATTTGGAAAATATAAGTTAGAAGTCACAACTTAATTATGAGTTCATGCCCTGTGACCCCCTTCTAAATGTCAAAGGATAGCCCTGGGCTGAGATGAGTTTGGGAGTTTAAGTTTCATCAGTTAGATAATAGCTTACTTTTTACACAGAATGGTGGAAGCTGCCTATCATCCCCCTGGCCCCCAGTTGTACTGT
Source organism: Pachyuromys duprasi (assembly GCA_028658305.1). Lineage (NCBI taxonomy): Eukaryota > Metazoa > Chordata > Mammalia > Rodentia > Muridae > Pachyuromys > Pachyuromys duprasi. The sequence goes on from CM053764.1 coordinate 86,110,152, forward strand.
TTGTCTTGCATAGAGCAACAACTGCAGTTTGATTATGACACTTTATAATGAAACCTGAACCCGCAGTTCTTTGTTA
>CM053764.1:86110727-86131855 GCA_028658305.1 Pachyuromys duprasi
TAACAAAGAACTGCGGGTTCAGGTTTCATTATAAAGTGTCATAATCAAACTGCAGTTGTTGCTCTATGCAAGACAAACAGTACAACTGGGGGCCAGGGGGATGATAGGCAGCTTCCACCATTCTGTGTAAAAAGTAAGCTATTATCTAACTGATGAAACTTAAACTCCCAAACTCATCTCAGCCCAGGGCTATCCTTTGTCATTTAGAAGGGGGTCACAGGGCATGAACTCATAATTAAGTTGTGACTTCTAACTTATATTTTCCAAATTGACAACAGAATGTGTACTTAGCTCAGTCTTCAGGAAGAGGAGCCTGGGGTTCCCTTAAATGTCTTTAGTATAGATTTCTAAAATCCATATATGTACAAGAAAAAAAAACTTTTCTGGTAAAAATAAGATATTAATATCCTCATATGTCTTTCACTAGAGGCTTTTATGTAAAATGTTCCAAATACTGTGAATTCGCATTCTTCATGAACAGCACACAGCATCTATGCAGAGAATGTAACCATTAATTTCTATAAGGCTAATAATATCTCCTAAAAAGTGGGATATTTTTTTCTGATTCATCTATCTTCACCTAAAATTTTAAGATTTAGAAGCGGTTCGCATGCTTCAGAGACAGGACAGCGTCTCAAACTCATGAAATTCTGTTCAACGCCAAGACACTTACAGTTGAGACCACTGTACACACACACACACACAGTCATTCTTCTAAATATCAGAGACGGATCACTGAACTTTTCACTCTGTGAAAGATTAAAAATACCAACATTAAAGTGCAGAACTGTGCATTGAGCCGGCACTGGTCCCTGCACGCTCAGCGTCTGTCACCATGTTTTAATCTGTCCAGGTGTCACTATGGATTAATTTGTTATTGAAGTTTAGAGTTTAATGTCCATTTTAGTGTCACTTTTTATTTCTTGCTGGAGATCAGACTCCAGTTTCGCACCTGTTAACACATGTGTGCGTTAGGTACATGTGACATGATGTATAATGTACATGAATCTGTAGGAATTAGGCTATTAGAATTATGAAGATGACTTTTCTAGTTGACACAAAAGTCAAGGCAGTAAGTACCGGGCACAGGCATCAGGCTGACAAAGCATCCTTGGGTTCACCTCTTTGTTTTCAGCCCTCTCTTCTTGACTGGGGCCATCACAGTTTATGTTGCCAGTGTTCTACTTGTCACATCCATGTTCAACGACAAACTTTGCCCACTGAAACAGGCTGTTTGCCTCTCGTGATTTAAGTCCCTGATAGCCTAATGCGCTTTTCTCTGCAGACAGAAATAATTTACACGATGCTTTGGAACAGTAAGCAGCAATTACCATGGCTACTTCTTCCACTCCCAAATTATCATGGCTTCAGTAAGAGCCAAATTATGCTCCGTGGGCTCTCAGGTGCAGGATCGGGTACTTCACTAAAATGGCAGGTCAGGGAGGTGAACGGTCCACGCAGAGGGGGAGAGTAAAGTCAGAGCCAGAGTCCCCTGTCTTCCTTCCTCTGCGGGAGAGATTCATTAGTCCCATTCTCTTTCCCACACCTAAGAGATCCCCCTCCCACCCCGACATCCTGACTCCATGAAACTCTGCATCTTGTACAGCTCTAGGGCTCAGACTCCAACAAACCCTCCCCTCCCGAGATCTTCTGCTGAGTCCATAAACACAGGTTTCCTCCCTACTTAAAAATAAACGGCTCTCAGCCCTGCGTTTCCCTTAAACTAACACCCTTATTTTCCTCTTATACTGGCAAAGATCTCAATAAAAAAAAGTACTTTCTCAGCACCTCTTTGACTTTTTTTCACATTCCCTTCTCTCCCAAAAACCACGGCTATCCTCAAATGCCTTACAGAAACCCTTCACATCCATCCTGGCAACACACACACAGCTTCTTCAGGTATCACAAGCTAACGACCTTCATCTGTGTTCCCCTTCCCTGATCTTATGTCATGCTTCATGCCACTCACCTCCCTAACCGATACCCTGCGCGTCCTTTATATTGTCCAAGTGCCTAAGACAGAAAAGCAATCCATAACACATTAAAAAGAAAACAACAACCTGAAAGACACCTCGCCTTCCTGACTCTCACTGCTCTCTACCTCATCCACAAGGGACTACACCCTGACAAGCATAACCTCCCGGTTGTCTTCCCACACAAAACCGAGATTACCGCCTTAAAGACCTCACCCTCAAGCCCCCAACAGGAATGTCCACAGCCCATCACCCTCTCAGGTACCTAAAGAACAATCCTCCTCAAACACCATCTGCTGCTCTAAGTTAGACAGCCCCTTTGGTTTCCCTCTGCAAAATGACACCTGGTCCACTGTATTTTCCTATCTCGGTGAAGAGCCTTGCTAATTCCCAGATCGCTCAAGGCTGCAAGCTAAGAAATCAAACAGAGAGGAAGGGACCAGGAGAGGACACTCAAGTCTGGCCCCAGCTTTTGTCATGAACCAACTGAGTGAGGCCGAGGAAGCTCAATCCTGTGAACTCTATTTCCTTAAGTAACTGGGGGTTTCAAGACAGTCTTTACAGTTGTCTGCCACCTTTCCTTCTTCCCTGCTTGCCCTACGCCCCCTCAATTTCAGAGGTTAGATGACTTTTTATTCCTGTCAAACCTCCGTTTATAAAACATTACCTATACTAGTCAGGTTTTGTTTTCACTTCTCAAAACTGCTCCTCTTTTTCCCCCATTGGCTGCTACCTGGTCCCACATGCATTTCTTCAGGCGCGGTGATTTAAGTATCTTAGTGATCCTGTTTTCTCACATCATCCCGCTGAATCTACTAAAACTTCTTCCTGATATTATACATCCTCATTTGAATATATTTGGATTGTTTTTTTTATTGTTGTTTTTTGCTTTGTTTTGTTTTTTGCCTGCTAAATTTTTTGCCTTTGCCTGCTGATTCAGTATATTCTTCTTCTTAAAGATTTATTTTATCTTAAAGTATGTGTATGCGTGTCTGGGTGGGAGCATGTACACATGAGGCCTTGGATCCCCTGCAGTTGTGTTAGAAGCTGTTGTGAGCCACCAATGTGGGTGCTGGGAACAGAATCCACATTCTCTGAAAGACAAGCAAGCACTCACCACTGGGCTATCTCTCCACACCCTGACTTGGCATATTTCTACTAGGCTTTCACAAAGAATTTTGATAATATGATCTCTACCTAGGTGTCTAATGGGACCCCAGCATCACTTTTAACTAAAAGGGCATTTCCTCGCAGGCTAGTATCAATCCAAGATGATATCTTCAGCCCAGGACTCCAACCAGTGGCTGAGGGCTCTAATCTAAGGCAACTTCTTCCCACCTGAAAGACAATGCAAATGAAACTCTCCTAAAACAATTCAGAGGCTTCACCTTCCTCTTCAACATTTCCTTGTTTTCTTGTCCTTAACCTTTGCCCCATTAAAATCTACCCTTCTGTGCTCCCAGGCCAACTTCCGCCATTGTCATTTATTGTTGTGTGTTCTACCCTGGCCAAAAGAAGCCAGTTGCTAGAAGAAAGAAGTCCAGTGAACCTAAGTTGGAAGCAGCACCAGGGCTAACTCACTGGAGCTTTCATTCTGATAGCATGGTCTCTTTTCTCTCCAGTCAGAGAACCACAATCAAGCCATGCCACATACATGCTCCGTACATTCCCTTACCCACGTCTCCCGGACCCACTCCCCTGTCCCACGGAACTCATCCAAATCCACCTACTGCGGGTGCACCAGTTTGCTCAAGGGTGGACTACTGTGACCGTAAATAGATGGCTTCCAACACTGAACTGACTTATCCTTCTCTCACTGGGCCTGAGTGAGCTCCGTCAGGTTAGGGAATCTGACCTGTTCACCCATGTACACTCAACTAGCCCTGATGTTTGCAGAGAAGACCCACAGTTGCTGGACTGATAAAGGAGTAAGAATGGAGACTAGAAGGCAAGATTAAACAGGGGAGAGGATACACAAAGGGAAAACCAAAGAATGCTTCCCGTTCCCCAAACAGAGAATTTCAGGCACGACCATCAGGCCAGGAACAGCACTGCATATGATGACCGCTTATATGGCTCTTGAGTCCTCGCTGACCTAAAATGAGGTCGCCGTCACCTCAAAACCCTTCAGAACTGCCTACAGGTGATGCCACTCCAGTGTCTTATAGCAGGCCTTGTCACAGAGCCCTGCGACTGACACTCTATAAAGAACAAAGATGGTGCGTAACTGACTTTCCAAAAGGCTTATACAAAACATATAAGCAATTAACGTATGTATCTTCAATTATACAATGAGCTCTTGGAATTAAACAAGAATCTGAGAAGTATTTACACCTACACCTTTTAGGAAAAGGAGTTTGTTTTGCTGTTGTTGTTGTTGTTTTCCTAAAAGCAGGAATAGGGTTGGAGATGGCTTAGTTGTTTAGAGCACTGGCTGCTCTTCCCAAGGACCTAGGTTTGATTCCCAGCATCCACGCACGTGGCAACTTACAACCATCTGTAACTCCATTCCCAGAGTATCTCTTCCAGCTTGAGGGTACCAGGCACACACATGGCACATGACATACAAGCCAACAAGACACCCATATGCATTAAAAATAATCATAAAAGGATTTTTTATAATATTTGAAAATAGTCAACATACAAGTTTCTAACCTAAGTGGATGAAGCTTTTAGTAAATTATTTCAAGGAAAAGTAGCCACTTCCTAATCTTAAATGATGTGTACCATCCAGTCTGAAAACACCTCTTCAGAGTCTAAACACAGACACCTGCAAACTGAACATTATAGATGGTAGTCCTTTAAATGGCCCTTCATTCCTAGCTGCCCTAAAATGAGGTCACCATCACCTCAAAACCCTTCAGCACTGCCCACAGCTGGTGCCACTCCATCATACAGGCCTTTTGAGACTACCAAGAGGGCTTGCTTTCCCCTTCTACACAATCTGCTCAAAAGGAGTACTCTCCTACTGTAAATTCCCCATCATGAAGATTGGAATGCAGAGTCCTTCGGCTTCCTCTATGAACTCAAGCCTTCAGGCTACAAACCGGCCACCTGGACAGCATTTAATTCAAAAGTGTGTCTATTTGATTTGGTTTACTGAGTCTACGTAAAACCAGCCAGACCCAGGTGGGAAACAAGTAGCCATAGCAGGCATTCAATCCCCTAAAATCCCTTCCATTTCTAAAGTGGAAAGAAATGACTTCCTCCAAAGATGGCTAAGAGCTGAATCTGAAGATGTACCCTATGAGAGGAGGTTCTTTAAACGAAAACCTTTTTACTTTGAACACATCTGTAGCATGAATTTAACTGACCAATCTACTAATACATGATGTGAACCCAATAAAGACTAGTGTAGAGACTACACACAAACACACACAAACAAACACACAGGTGGCCCAAATGACTTTATGCAGGCCTCTAACAACCTTACTTCCTTTCACAGTGGGGGTTAAAAAAAAAGACCTTGCCTCATTTAAGATGTTAATTTCTCAAGAAATGAGCAGATAAAGACAAACTTCTAAATAAAACGTTCACTAAACTTGTAAAATACTACTTCAGCCACAACCGAGAGTTACATCGGTTGTTTTTTTAAAAAAAAAAAAATTAACAAGAAGAGAGCTAAAGTTCTAACTGCTACATCGGAGCAGTGACCTCGGGACACAAAGCCTAAATAACCTGGAACGAACCAATATAACTGTGGGTTACATGCAACAACTGTATGTGTGGCTGTTTAATATAGCTAAGACTGAAAGACTGATGTCAAAAACATCACAGCGCCCGAGCAGCAGCACACGAAAATACGTTCTTAAACTATTAAACAGCGAATATACAAAGCATCAGAAGCCAGCTTTTGTAAAGGTAAGTTGTGTGCCTTTTAAATCTTTACAAATTGTAATCGCCTATGCAAATTCTCAATTAAAAAAAAAATCTCTACCAGGCACTCGGGAGTTGCTTAACAAAAGCCACTTAATGAAACCACAGTTCAGGCACATTGAAAAAAAAATTAACTACATAGAAAATATTTGCGAATTTACTTTGCTATAGCACACAATTGTCTCCTTGTTTCCAAGGCCCTGCAATTCCCATCAGTGGGGGGGTGGGAGTATCACCAGACAACCGAAAGTTTGCTTCCTAAAAGAAAGCCCAGTGTGGACTACGAAGCAAACCCTCTCTTTAAGAAAGAGCTCACAAGTTTGTCTTCCAGGAAACAGACAACTGCCCGGTCGCCCATTTCCCCGAGGCTTAGCCTAGCAAAAAAAAAAAAAAAAAGCCTCCTTCAACCTCGGCGGGGCACTCCGGAGACAGAACATCTAAGAAACTCTGCGACTGCCATTGCAAAGATCCCACGCTCGGGCGATCGCCTCTGCTTTCATCTCAGTAAAGCCCAGACGCCCAGGAGTCGCACTGGGAGCCCGCAGTCGTGCTCCGAGGACCAGACAGCCCGGCGCTGCGGGGAGTACCGTGCTGGTCCCGGACCCGCAGCGCCCGACGCCGACTCCGCAATCAGCATTCCCTCCACGTCCCGCGAACCCCTCCGCCTCCGCAATCCCGGAGCCTCGAGGCGGCCGCTCAACTCTGCGAGAGCCCGAGGGCGCGGGCACCAGCCCCTCGCGCCCCGTGCAGCCCGAGAACCGGGGGAGGCAGAGCACCCACGCGCGGCCCCAGCCTCAACTCCACCCTCGGCAAAACTTACTGCAAAGTTGCCTCCAAGTGGCGGCGGTGCGGCCGGGGGCACGGCCCGGGTGCTCAGCGCGCCCGGCGGCGGGAGCCCGCTGTGCCGGGAGCCGCACTGGGCCCGCTCGTCCGCATGGCGCCACCGGCCGTCCAAGCCCCGGCGCGTCCAGCCCGGCCCGCCCGGCCCGCGCTCCCGGCTCCCCGCCGTGTGTATCCCTCCGCCCGCGGCCACGCCTGCCTGCGCCGGCGCTCGTTTCGCCAGCGCCGAGACTCCCCCGACTTGGTGCGCCCAGCCCCAGGCCGCCCCGCCCCCCGATCAGAAGTGCCCGGGGGCTACCCAGACCAGCGTCCAACCTCCAGCTGGGCGAGCACCCTCGGGGAGCTAGCAGGACTGCGAGGGGACAGTCTGTGGACTGTCCTAGAACCCGAGCTGCTGCTGCGGCTGCTGCTGCTGCTGCTGCTGCTCCTGCTCCTGCTGCTTGGAAAATTTTTTGGATGTTCCCTGCTAGGAGAGGGGAAACATTTGTCTACCCCCCCACACAAAAAGACAGAAAGGGAAGGGAGGAGGAAAAGTCACCTAAGGCCTAAGGAAGAGCCCCACCAGAGCATCCCAACAGAGTTTTTCCAACCTCCAGGAAATCCCCGAATTCGCATTTGAATGCCTCGCTCCGAGTCTGCAGCCGCTGGGGTGGAAAAACTACTGAAGGTCTGGAAAGGAATGCAGTTGGATCGGAATTTACTTCCTCCTGAAATCCACATTAAGGCCACGGGAAATGCACAAGTTTTCCCGAGACTTGTTAATTCAGACCGGGTTGGACCTCAGAGCCTCCCGGACCCCGGCGGTGACCCCCAAGGCTAGCCTACCAAGACAGACGCCCCCCAACCCCCAACCCGCCCAGGTCTGTAGGACAAAGGCATCTGAGCCTCCCAAAGCGCATTCTCGGCGCTTAATTCCGCCCCAAGGGTCCGGTAGTCTGGGAGCCCTGCCCCACAGCTACAAGTTCTCCGGCGAGACGGGGAGCTCCCAGGCGAGCAGGCGCCCCACTTGCAGAACTCCCTCTGGCGTCCGAGCGCCCAGCCAGCGCATCTCAGGGTTGCAAGTCCATCCCCGGGGCGGGCAGAGCTCCAGGTACCGGCCGAGACGCAAAAGAGACTCAGCCGAAGGCAGCCTCGCTTTGGGACGCAGCCCAGAGAAAAGGGAAGACTTGACCTCGGAAAGTTTGTGGGGCCCTTTACGTTTCACCGCGGCGAGGACGAAGAGATCAGATTTCCCTAGGAGCCGGTGCAGAGAGCTGCAGGGGAAACTGCTCGCCAGACCGGGGCTACAGAGCATTTTCTTTGAGCTCAAAGTTAATGTCACTTCTTAAGACATTTTAAAGAAAGGTAACTGGGGGGGGGGGGGGATAATGGTGTCTAGCAGGTTACGCTCGGAAGGAAAAAGTAGTGCGTGCAGGAGTGTGCTGACTGCAGCTCTGTATTCCCCGCTCGCTATTTAGAACACACACACATCCACAACACCCAGCAAAAGCGAACATCATAGCCCACAGACTCGCGGCTGTAATTGTGCAAAGTGCTCGCGGAGTTGCCGGTCAGTGTCATGCAAGAAACGCCCCGAAAGTGAGCGACCTGATCTCCAAGCTCAACCAACCGGTTTGCGACCCCCACGGAATTTTAACTCTCATCCAAACACAGCCACACATGAAAGCAAGCCGTTGGGGGAAGGGATGTGAGAGGGCCCAGGGTAGCGGAGCTAGAAGGAAAAGAACAATAAAAAGTATTAAAACACACTGTTCCGTAACATTAAATCATCACAGGATTTCCTAAATGGCACAAATGAAACCCTGTAAAAAAAAAAATCACCCATTAACATATACATTAGTGCTCACTAGGACTAAAATATCAAATTAAGAATCCTAAATATCCAGGCTTACTGACAGACCTCACTGCCGGGAAGAAGTTGCACTTGGTTGCTACAGGAACCGCTGAAAGCCAAAGATGCAGTCTCCAGTGCTGCCAAAATTTGCTAATCTTTTAACCACCAAAGGAACAAAATGGAGATACCTTTTCGGCTACAAGCGAATCGCCTTCACTGAAGAGAAGTGTAGTTCAAGTTCCACGGACATCCTTTAAATAACCGATCTCCCCTGACGCTGTCCCCAGAGCATCACGGAAATTAGGTTGAAGAGGGGACTGTTTCCAGCCTCCAACCCCCCACCCCCCCGACACACACACACACCCAAAAAAAATAATAATAATCCTTTCCTCAAGCACGGCCTCTGCACCCAGTCTACCAAAACTAATTTTTGGAAATGTATTAAGTGTGGCCCCGTCTAAATGACGGCTGGGGTGGAAGCGATCAGGGTCTGTCTGGTCCACCTCGTTAGAGTGCCCGGCAGGTCCAAGTTCGAGGTCTGATCTGAGCTAGGAACTGGGAGCTGGGAGCGCGCCGTGCCCGGTGCTCGGACTAGAGGGCGCTGCGCCACTGCAGATCACCCAGTTCCCAACGCGCCCTCCCTGGGCACCATTTCTATAACAAGTTACACTGAAAATAATGGACAAACGGCTTCGCTTCTCAAGTTCTTTTGAACAGCGCTCTGTGTGTATTTTGTGAATTCCAAAAGCTGCGCATGCCTGTCCAAAGGCCGCGGGGAGTCCAGTTTCCTGAGCGCGGACCCTGTAGGATACACATGAATTTCCCCACTCACTTACCCTGAAACGCTCCCACGTTATTTCATTTTCGTTTAAACTTAAGTTCTACAAGGCATGCACTGAACAAAGAACTCACCACGGCAGCCGGGTCCTCGGTGCTCTTCCTTACAGTCCCCAGCCGTTGGGTATTCCCACGCCGTTTGGATATTTGTTAGGAGCCGGGCTCGAAGTACCAACTTTGCCTCCCTTGGATCTTCAGCATATCCCCAGCCAGAGTGCGATCCTCGAGTGCTGTCGGGACTCAGGTGGGCGCATTTCCAGTGGCTTCCGACTCGGGGAAAGTTTGAGCACCAAAAAGAGGTGGGGAGAGCGCGCACGAGGTCTGGAGAGAGGGCCGAGGAGAAGCCAAGTTTTTCAGGACATGCCCAGGCAACCAGCTGCCGAGTTGAGGAGTTACTGCCGGCAACTGCGGCGGATCTCTCCCTCTTTTCCCCACTCCTCCTTCCAGGAGCGGCTGGGGGAGGGGAGGTGACGTCAGGGCCCCGCCTCGCCCCCGGCTCCCCGGCGAGGACCGGGTCCTCCCGCTCCAGTCGGCCTCCCAGCCAGTTACAGCTGCGGGCGCTCAGGCTGCCGCCGGCTTCCCCGCCGCAGCGATCTCCCCGGATGCAACCGTCCCCACGACGAAATGCCGGTTCCTCTCCTCCCCGCCGAACCTCGGAGCTCCGCCGAGAGCTGGCTTCCTCGTACTCAGCACCGGAGCAGCCCGCCAGTGCCCCCCGTTGCAACGCTCACCTCCGGGGCTTCCAAACCCGGTCCGGCAGCGTTTCCCACGCCTCGGACTGCAGGTGATGCTCTTCCTCTTCTGCTGCTGAAACTCGTCGCAACGTGTACCCAGCCCGGGCTTTTGCTGGGCGGAAGCGCGATCAGTCTCCGCAGGCTGGACGACTCGGACTTTGTCGTCCTGCAACTTCTGGAGATGTGATGTTTTACAATTTAAAACGACTTAAAATGTATATAGCTCTGGTTGTCTAGTGCTGTTTGTGGTCTTTGTGTTGAAAATCACAGCGTCATATTTTTAATCTACAAATCCTTTCGTCTTTAGACCTAGACTGAATCATAGATTTCTAGAGGTAGGGGCAAGAGACGGAGGCGGAGCCAGTTTTTAACGTATCTTACAAATGATCTGTAGTGATAGTGGCTAATACACAAATCAATCTCTACACCTTGAAACAACATAAATTTATAAAAATGCAAGCCCTGTTGGGGCTTAATTTATAAGTGAACGTATCGCTTTTATTTAAGTATCCAGACTCTGGGAAAATATCTGCTGTGGAATTTTTTTTAATGTCCCTAAAGTACCAGAACGCATCTCCTGAACAGCATGAAATTCAAAGGGAGCCATTTATGTAAATTGACACTGCCCCCAAAAGATTGTTATTAGATTTTAAGGAGCCTCAGAAAGGAGGGGAGGAGACTGGAGGAAGGTTCTATCAACATATATTTATCTGTTTTCACAAATATATTGGTCTGTGTATTTTGAGAGGTTAAGAGCAAACAAAGCTAGGAGGCTCAGTGAAGAAGGAGACGAGACAGGGCCGGGTGTGTTTGCATAGGCTTGAGGACTGGTCCAGGGTACAGAGAACTCCCTCATCTGAGGTGTGGGGCCAATATATGGTTCACATGATAAAACTTGTACATTAAAAGCAAGCCTTCCTGGCGCTTATCTGTTTACTACCCGGGTAACATCCATTCGTGCAGACGTTTTTGCTGAGCATCTTAAAGTGTCTAGCAAACACCTAAAAGGTACTTATCATTTTTCTTGTTTTCCCCAGCCCTATATTTTCTTTGCGGTCTGGGGTTTCTTGTAAGGGAGGGGGAGGGGTTGGGGGGGCTAGAAAAAAGGGGGGCTAATTTGGGAAGCCCCTTAGAAGCCCCTGCAGACCCAGGGGCAGCAGGGGGAAAGGGGACACTCAAGGGAAGACTGTTTTGTCAAGCAAGCTAGCCCACCTCCATCCTTCACTGCAGCAACTACGCATGCTCAGCACTCCTTTTAGGTCCATAGTTGATATTAGAAATTGACCTCAGAATGATGCAAATTCTCCTGAGGCGCTGCTACGTGCACTAGTCAATTAGGCTTGATATACTAGTCTTCAGAGTTCCCTGAGCAAACCAACATATTTCAGTTTTAAAAGAACACAGATGAATTAATGTTTTATCGATAACATTAGTTCTTTAAAAAAGCTCATTTAAAAGTGAAGACAGGATCCTTTGAACAAAACCCTTTGACCTGAGCAATGAGACTGGATTTGGACTAGCCATATATGGCTATTTTGATTTAAATAAAATTAAATTACCATTCAATTCCTTAATCTTTTAAACTGTGTATCATATATTGATTACCCACATTTGGCTAGTGGCTACTGTTCAAGTCAAAATAAATTTAAACAGCACAGAATGCTACTAGAAATACCTTGCTATATATCTTTAAATTTTTTGCTTTTTCTTTTAAGGCTACATCAAGCATTAAATTTCAAGTTCTCAGTCCAGTACTGACTCACTTCTAAAGTATGGGAGGGGTGGGGGATGCAGAATCATGAAAGGATTCACTCATTCTTCAAGTATTTCTCAAGTACCGACAATGTGCTAAGTGAAATTATGTAAGATTCAAGTCCTAATAGGTGAAGTGTGATTAGGTGATTAAGAAGTATTAACATGGCCTTTTAGCTATTTTATATGTTGGCTTAATGCAGAATGCAGGGAAAATCATAATTTTAAACAAGATAGCATTCTCAGTCATTTCTAGGAATAGTGCAATGGCCAAATGCCTCTCCATAAGCCTGACTGCCTCTGGCGCGTCTCACCCACCCTCCCTCCCCACCTTCCCACCATCTCTGTCCCTCTCCGCTGCTTTCAGGCCTGTCACATTTCCATTGCCCTTCTTTGCACCCATATTTCTGGGGGTGGCAGGAAGTGTGTCCTCTCCACGTCCCCAGACATTGCAGTTAGTTTATTCTTTGCATTCAAATCCAGCTCTCCTTTGGGATCTGCTTACACTCTTCAAAAGGGACCTTGAGCCACACAACTGCTCAGCCTGGTAAGAATCAGGTGTGCTTAACTATAGGCATATTGATCTTACCCCTCCCTTCCCAATTCAGAGTAACTGAGGGCTTTCTTAAAGTGATCTCTTAATGATCACCTTTCATTCTAATGATGGGATTTTTAGATACCATAAAAACTCAGTCAGGAAAATATGTGGAGGCATTACCAATTGTTTGTTGATGGCGATTTGTTTTTTTTTTTAAACATGTGTATCTTCATTTCACTGAAAAATACATAGTGAAACAAGGTAGTTGTTGAATTTTGCCATTCCTTCAATGTTTTCCAAGTAGTTAAAGAAATAGAACCCTTGTCATGCTTTCTCCGGTCAGTCATTGAAGGGTTCCGTCTTAAGCTTACCGTCTTAAGTAGAAAAAAAAATCCAGAAACTGTTTAAATGCTTTCTCAGTAGAAGTAACAAAGGGAGAATAAGCCTTGAAGTTGGAAAACATGATGTGAAATTTGTCTTTGACAGATAAAAGTCTAAATTTCTATGATTTCACTTTCGCAGAGTTTTACTTACTTTATCCCATCAAGGTCTCCAAAATGATTAAAAAAAAAATCTAGCTCTTGGTTGTGAGAGATACCAATAAAGAATTGTCATTGTTACAGTGGTATTGTTGTCAGGAAATTCAACTTGTCACTCCCTGGTCAGCTCTGAAGCTTTACGGAATCAACAATAATTAGCAACATTTATTTACTTCAGAACCAGCTTTGTTATGGCTATATTTAAGACACACAAACATTATATATACATATACATGTATATGTATGTATATATATGAGAAATATAATGAGAATATATAGTATACATATGATATACATATATATACCTATACTATTATTTCTCATTTAATATATATACATTCTCATTATATATATTCTCATTATATTTTTCATATATTTACATATATGTTTTTTTTCACAGTCTTTTATGGTTTGAATTTAAAGTGCTCTCCCAGGCTCATGTTTTAAGTTCTTCTATGACTGGTGGTACTGCTTTGGGAGCTATGAAAATTGTAGTAGATATGACCTTGCTAAAGAAAGCAAGCCACTAGAGACAGCCCTTTGAGGATCATAGCCCAGCCTTCTGGTTCTGGCCTTATTCTGTCTGTGATGGCACCAGGAAACAGGCTCAGCCCCTCTATCCCACCGAATGTATTGACCTTTTCTGCCCTGTCACCATATACAGCAATGTCCTGAAACCTTGAGCTAAAATAAATCTTCCCATTCTTAAATTGTGTCTGAGAAGTCCCTAATACAGAACTCGAGAAGGCATTAGTTCATTAATCCCCTACTCTCATTTCACAGATGAGAAACCGAAGAATACAGTAGATATGATAACTTAATCTTTCGAACTAAAATCTGCAGCAGGCTAGGTGCAAAGCCAATATTATTGTCTACAGTAATGCAGCATAGCTCCTTAGAGCCAGCTCCTCATCTGCAATCCTTATGAACTGTGGCTGTTTTACATTAAAGATCAGCAATGTTGTAGTTTGAAAACTGCCCTGGAAGAGAGTAAAAACCTTACCCAGCCTTAGCCAGGGAGGAATGTCCCTTCCTAGTAGCTATGCTGCATGTGAATAAATAGTTCTTCACAAGTGGCTCCTTTAATCACGGAAGGAGAGCACCCCTGACTGTGTTTAGGAATGTGTGTAATGCATTCACTGTTTGTTTGGGTTACTTATTTTCCTGGGTAGATATACATACACTTTGGCATGTTGCTTTTAAATTCAAAATCAGCATCTGGGTTTTAAACTTGTTTAGGCTGAACAACAGAAACACACCCACCAGTGAGTCTCAATGGATTCTGATTCTGACAAGGATTATCTCAGGATTTCATGACTAGCATTTTAATATTTACCTTGTATTTCCCCACTTTTAGACTGGAATTTCTGGTATTTCTTTCTCTTTTAAATTCTTGTTTCTCTTCTTCACCTATGCTTATAGGTATGTGGCAGTTTGAGTGAGAATTTTCCCAGTAGGTTCCAGGGCCGGTGGAACTATCTAGGGAGGTTTAGAAGGCGTGGCATTGCTGGAGGAAGTGTATCACTGGGGCCAAGCTGTGAATGTTTAAAGCCATTTCTAGTTCACTCTATCTGCCTGGTGCTTAAAGTTCAAGATGTGAGCTCTCAACTTGGTAGTCCAACCACCATGTCCCTCCCTTCAGTGCCATGATGGACTCCTAGGCCTCTGAAACTCTAGGCCTAAATAATCTCTTCTATGAGTTGCTTAGTCATGGTGCTTTGTCCCAGTGACAGAAAAGTAACTAATACAACATGACAAGTGGTTTTACCTTGGTAACAGTCCCCCATCTGTATGCTTTTGCTACTAGATCCCATCTGTTATCTTGGTATCACTTTTAAACAAGTCTTGTGCAGAGAGTCTCTGAATCTTACTTGTGGAATGAGGTACTGTGATATCCTCCATTTCTATTCCCTAACAGATTGTATATCTAAAGGCATGGTAGTAGTTCTCTATGCTTCATTATAGGCCTGTGAATTAGGTGAGGACAACAATGTGTTAAAGTAGATATTCTGGGACCTCCAAAGAGAAGAAAATCCCTATTGTCTCTAAAGACATTTTCAAGTTAGGATAGCATACCAGGGACTGCTTTGGGTATCTTGCTTATTAAGTCCTAAAACAGTAAGAGGGGTGGGTATCCTGCTTACTAAGGATGAGTCCTAAACCAGGAGGGAGAGGGATAGCAGGAGCAATGACACTGAATCACTTGTACTTTGCTCAGGACTTCATATGAGAGAGCATATGTTTCTACATTAGTTAAACCGCCGTGTATCAGAATTTGCGTTACTTCTATCTGGCATGATCTATGAGAACTACAAATCCCTTTACAAATGACCAATGAACTATTTAAAATAAAATGATAATGTATGATATACTTCTTCCACAGGTTAGTTAACAGGAATTGGAACTAATTCTAATAATAAACCATGGAAAGATACTTGAGCTTTTTCTTCAGCAGAGAGTACATTGGTCTCTGGGTATTTATGATGGCTGCTCCTGATTGTTAGCTTTAATGGGTTTTAGAATCACCATGGAAACAAGTTGCTCTCAGCCTGTCTGTGAGGGATTATCCTATGTTAATTGAAGTGTAAAGACCTGAACTAAATGTGGGTGTACCATTCCACGGATGGGGTTCCAAATGGAATGAAAAGGAGAAAGTGAGCTGGGCATCACTTTCTGCCTCCTGACTATGGGTAGCATGAGACCAGCTGCCTCCTGTTCCTGCTTGCATGCAGTCCCAGCTACAGTGGACTGTATGCCCTGAAACTGTAAGCCAAAATAAAAATCTCTTTCTGTTGCTGTTGTTGTTTGCTTGTTTGTTTTTATTACAGCAATGAGATGAGTAACTAATTCAGATACCATAATAAAATACAGCAAACTAAGTGTCTTCAACCATAGTGAGTCATTTTCCCACAGTTCTAAAGGCTGGAAGTTTAAGAGTAAGATGTTGTTGTTTCTGCTGAGAGCCATCTTCCATCTTCTTCTTCCTGACATAACTGATATTTCCTTGCACTCTCTAGAGTGGTACTTACTTCCATTGTATTTGTAGAGACACAGACAGACAGACACACACACACACACACACACACACACACACACAGAGTGCATCCTTTGGTATCCTCCTCCTTTGCTAAGGGTCTAAGGACATCACTGCTATTGGACTAGCACCTACCATTACGAAGTGATTTAACCTTGGCAACATTTTCAACACTATGCTCCTATCATCATACCATCCATTTGGGAGGTACAACTTTAATTCAGTTCTTCAGGATGAGCAAACAATCTCCATAAAATGACTTAGAATACCAGGCTGCTTCTCTTTTTTTTTTTTTTCCTACCATAAAGGCAAACAAAATCAAATCAGGAAGTTTCATTTGTTTAACTACTCCCAGTTTTTCCTCTCGTGTCCCCAAATTTTCTAACATACTTTCCAACCGATTCTTAAGGATTGCTCATAAGCAATTCTCATGAATGTTAAGTAAACCCAGATATTCAATAATTACCAGAGAATAAGCTAATCAGCCGGAAGCACCTACTGTCAGCAACTCCATGACATTTGGAATTTGGGTTTGCTGTGGCTCCCATTGCCAAAATCAAATGCCAAGCTAAAATCCCAAATCAGCCTTTATTCACTGTGTCCCCTTCTGCCCATGCTTTGTCCTCTAACAATTGTGCTGTAGTTGAAGAATTCTCTGGACTTCTCTGTGTGAATATGTATGTTTAGGAGGAAAACACAACTGGGCTCGTGCACCTACCACACCCCTTCTCTGTGTAACAGTTTGTACAAGGTTTTCTTTTCCTTCTATGCCTGGTAAGTAAATGAATGACAAAGGAGAAGTAATTGTTCCTCCCTACTTGATAATTGTTCCAGAAAAGAAAAACAAACAAACAAACAAACAAAAAAACATTCAATACTCCTTAAAACAGTAAAGCAGACTTTTTTTCTGAAGCCCTGAGACAGTTGGGGGAACTATTTGGACTTTGCAGCAGGGGATAGAGATTGTGCTCCCCTGAAAATCAAAGGGCTAAGGAGCAAAGAAGGGGTTGGAGAGCAGAAAGATATTAATATGTGTTCTGGAGTCTGGTGGGGATACTAGCTAAATTCATGTAAAGGATTCCTGCTGAAGGTAGACAGGGCCGACTGTATATTACCTAACGGATGGTGGGAGCTGAGACACTGTGGTCAGGTTCAGCCACACATGGCGTTTAAAAGGGGGCTGTAATCCAACTTCCAAGGTTCCCTGCGCCATATCACCCTCCTCAGCTGCTCCCGACGTTCTCACTTCAAAAACAACGTGAGACGTTTTTTTGGCTGCCCGTTTTTTCGGGGAGCTGGGGAGAGGAGGGTGTGTTTCTCACAGATAAATTTTAGAAAAAATGGCTTTCTACCAATAATACTGTGGGGAAAAAATGATTAAGAGTGGATGAGGGCTGGGGAAATGGCGCAGCGGATGAAGAGCTTGCTGTGAGCATGTGAGAATTGGAGTTCTGATCTCCAGAACTCACATAAAAGCTCTGCAGGCCTATGCCTGCCACTCAGGACTTAGAGAAAGGGGGTTTCCCATACAAACTGGCTAGATAGACTGAAATCACTAGCTCTTGGTTCAGTAAATAAAGTGGAGAGCCGTCAAGAAAGACTCTACATCAATCTCTGCTTCTACATGCATGTGCATTGGTGAGCCCACCATGCAAACAGCTGCACACACACACATACACAAACTACATGAAAAACTTGGTAAACTACAGAGGACAGCATGAATATTAGTACCATGGGCTAGATTGGGGAGAATACCTTCAGCAGCATTATCCAGAAGAATCTTATATGGTGCTAGAAATGTCTCCTCTGTGCTACACTACATGGTGCTTTAGAATATTTGACACATGGCTCATGCAAAATGAGGGACTGAATTTTCAGTTTAGTAAATTCTAACTCACTTAGATTTAAATGGCCACATGCAGTAAGGGCTAACACTTTGGACAGTGTTGGTGTAGGGACTTTCTAAAGCAACAAATGATGATTCTAAAACACAATGCAAAAACAAATCATAGGCATATTTTCTCCTCTGAAAGTGACTTTCTAAAGGAAGCCCTGTGTTATTCATAAGTTCCCGAAATGAGGAGCTGCCTTAAGTTCCACAATTACTTCCTTCCTTGCGCAAAACAAAACAATGCATTTTGAAAAACAATTATTTTGAAAACACAGATTTCTTTTTTTTTCCTGTACTTGTACAGCTTATTAGACATGAGACTATGGGTTCAACTCTCATACAACTGGCTAAGTTGTACAATGAAACTGAAGAGACCTGCAATGAACCACTGCGTCCATGGCTTCCTGAACCTCATAGGACAATGCTGACTTATTCACCCGGTGAATGAAAGGTAAACCCAGAGTGTTTCTTGGCACCACCACATCTGATGACGCCATCTGATGACTACACACCTGATGAGGAGTGCAGAATGAATTGCCCTAAGTTACTTGTGTTTATAGTCAGCCCTGCCTAGGGCTAGGCTTCCGTATACACAGAATTGCATGTCATGACTTACAGGGTACCATGAATTTTCTGCGGCTAGAAGATTAGAGAGGTTAATATGGATTTCCCAATTCTTTCTAAATGATATGTGTTGGTTGTGATCTGTATTACAGCTAATTGTCACCTAAACATTGACTCTATCCCAGTCTTTCTGTCATGTCAGATCATGCTTTTATACTTAAGTATGTAGTCACCTTATAAAATAACTGCAGCTGCTGCACATGTTGATCAAATAATGATAAAGAAGACTACTTGGAGAAAAGAAAAATTGCACCCTTATACAAACCACGCATACACTCCTTTCTTTTGTTTTGCCTTTGTTTGTTGTTTGTTTTTCAAGACAGTGCTTCTCTGTGTACCACTCCCTGTCCTGGTGTTCACTCTGTAGATCAGGCTGGCTTCAGACTCACAGAGATCTACCTGCCTCTACCTCCTGAGTTCTGGGATTAAAGGCATGGGCCACCACTTCCTGAGCTCCTGCGCTTTCTGGATGGATTAAAACTTTAAGCTATAAAGCCAATTGTTACAATTTAGAAAAAGAATCCAACAAAATATTTCATTTTAAAGTGTTTCCTATGACGTAAAATGCTCTAAGCAAAGCTGAACTGTATAGCTCAGTGCTGGTGGTTGCTCAGAACATGTGAGGCTCTGAGCTCCAACACAGGACCACAGAACAAAGAAAAGATACCTAAATGTGAAATTACACGAAAATAAGGAACTCCATCAAAAGACACCGTTGTAAGTAGAAATGGAAAAAAAAAAACTCAGAATGGGAGAATTTTAAAAGTATATGGTTAATAGAAAGAGGTCCCATAAATTAGAACGAAAAAAATAAATGGAAAAATTGGCCAAAGATTCTATGGGAAAATGGGAACAATTTCAAGAAAATAGAAATGGTGATTGTGCATACAGTGTGTTAAATGGTGTTCTTAAAATGTCCTGATCGTTAGAATATATGGCCTGAGCCAGGAGGTTTTAGCTCGTGCCTTTGATCCCAGCACTGGGGAGGCAGATGGGTGGATCTCTCCAAGTTTGCCCCGGAGTCAGGAGTATTGGTGCACACTCTCAATCATAGCACTGGGGAAGGAGAGGCAAAAAGATATCTGTGCGTTCAAGGCCAGCCTAGTCAATGAACCAAATTCTGGGCTCATCAGAGTTATGTGGTGTGATCCTGTCTCAACCCCCCCCAGCACCCCAACCCCTACTCCCCCCAAAATTATCTTGGATGGGGAGTGTGGAGTCAGGATTTTAGCTTAGTGATAGAACATTTGCCTAGCTTGCACAGTTTGATCCTCAGCATGGAAAACAAAACAAAACAAAAAAAATAGAATGAAAAAGGAAAACAACAAACAAAAACAAATAAACATAAATAAAACAACAACCTGACTTGACTTGGGAGTTCGAGGTTATTGTTAAATCTTGTACGTTTCCTCTTGAAGACTTTAGAGAGAAAATTGAAGGACAAGGGGCATGTGAAGCCAGGAGCAGAGGCTGAGTTACATAGCCATAAACCAAAGTGTACCTGGGGTCACTACAAACTGCAAAGGCAGAGAGCTTCCCAGGAGTCTTCATCAGAAGCACAGCCCTGCCTGCAGGTCTTGATTTTGGATTTCTAGCATACAGGGATGTGAGGGAAAACATTTTCTGTTGTTTTATGTAGACGTAATTTGTTATAGCAGCTGTATGAAACCAACTGTTTTTTTTTGTCAATTTTTTTCCTAAGGAGACACCCCCCCCACACACACACGGCTTACTCACCCCAGAGAGGGAGCCCATGATAAATCAAAGTACAGACAACATCAAAGTCTACCTTGGTGAACCAATGAGTTTTAGTAGAATTATTTACAAACATACAGGTGAGGGGTTGCTTACAGGAGCAGACATGATTCAAAGACAGCTACATCACCAAAGCCCCCGTGACCTGGGTGGCAGGTCACAAAAGCTGGAAACCTGGAGGACACTGCAGGCTGGAGAGTACCGTTTCCAAGTGATTCATTTGGCCCAAATCTCTTCTAAAAAAGCAACTGGTCTGGCTTGGCATCAGAGTCTTCCTTACAGGCTGCCTTGTCTAAGAGTGACTCTGGGTAGTTCTGTCTGTTTGGGAGGGGGACTGGGAGCTGATGAATCCTGTCAGTTTGGGGGACTTTCTGAAGATGTTTTGAATCGTTGACCCTCCTGTTTATGGAGCCTCCCTGCAGGAATGGGATATTTCACTTCTGAAGGAGACTCTTACACAGCACTGACCCAGTACACATGAAGTGGCAACTCATTTCATTTGTCATCAGGGAAAGAAAACTGCTTTTAAAACAATAATGGAAGTTAAATTATCAATACCCTTTCCCACTAAAAGCATCAGCAAACCAGCATCACAAACCACCTCATCAGCCAGGTACGGTGTCTCACACCTGTAATGCCAGCATTTGCCAGTAGGGGCTGAAGGACTAGGAGCCCAGAAACCAGTCTGGGCTACACAGTAACACAGCATCAAAAGAGGGTTTGGCCAGGGGAGGACATTGCAGCCAGCCCTGAGGAGTCAGGATTAGCTGGGGTTGGATGGAAGGGAAGGAGGTCCTCCCCTGTTGGTGGACTTGGAGGGGGCGGGGAGGAAGGAGATGAGCGAGGGAGTGGGAGGGTGGGAGGGACTGAGGGAGGGGGCTACGCCTGGGATTCAAAGTAC
>CM053764.1:86139265-86178613 GCA_028658305.1 Pachyuromys duprasi
ACCCTAGTGAGGGAAACAGGGACTGTTTCAGTCATGAACTTGATGGCTGACTCTTTGACCCTCCCCCATACAAGCTGGGGAGTGACAGACTGGCTAGATCCCAGCAGAGGACATTGTAGCCAGCCCTGAGGAGACAGGATGAGCTGGGGTTGGATGGAAGGGGAGGAGGTCCTCCCCTGTTGGTGGACTTGGAGGGGGCAGGGAGGAGGGAGATGAGGGAGGGAGGGATGAGGGAAGCGGCTATGCCTGGGATGCAAAATACCTAACCTGTGATTGATATAAAAATAAATAAATATAAAAAAAGATAAAAGAAATATAAAAAAAAGAAGAAATAAATGTTAAAAGTGAAATGGAGAAAGTAGCAACTGCCCTGAACTGCTGCTCTACAAGCCACATCAAAGTTCATGAAGCAGCTGTGGGAGCCCACTTTAAAAATTATTAATTAATTAATTTTAAACATTAATTAAACATTTTTAAGTTAATTAAAAATCAATTAATTACTTTTTAGTGAACATTGGTCATTCAACTGCATGTATGTTTGCTGTTTGTGTGAGGGTGTCAGATACCTTGGAACTGGAGTTACACACAGTAGTGAGCTGCCATGTGGGTGCTAGGGATTGAACCCAGGTCCTTTAGGAAGAGCAGCCAGTGCCCTTAACCACTGAGCCATCTCTCCAACTCCTGTAGGAGTACTCTTAACAGTACTTTCTGTAGCAGTGGGCAGATCATGGAAAACCTCACCATGGTATTTTATTATCTGATTTTTTCATGTTTCCTTATTCCTCTGCTGTCTTTGACCATCTCAGAAATAAAGGCAGAGAACACTTTAGGATAATCCAATTCTGACCCCAAGAGCACAAAAAGGAATTCAGAGGAGTTGGGGCTGTCACTTGGTGATAGTTTCCCCAGTGTGTATAAAGTCCCATGTTTGATAAACACTACTGCAAAAGGTAAAGCAAAGTATTATGTTCAGAAATTGTTTCGAACTCCCCTGTCACTGTTGCTTTGTGTCCTAGGCTTGGAATAGAGCTATGTTCAAATCACTATCCCTCTGAGAAATGTTTTATGTTGTAAGTTTCTGAGCTATAACTAATGTATATCTCCAGATTGCAACACTGGTAAGTGGTGACATTTGGGAACAACCTAGATATCCATGGAAAAGAATGAACAAATATACATTGTGAAATATTCAGGCAGCAGACTTAAAGAGCAATGGTTAACTTTAATGAACAAAGGCTATGAATATCAACATATAAATCTTACCAGTAATGTCAAAGAGGCAAAAGTTCACTGTGGAAGGCCTTAATGTAGTTTTTTATCAGTTTTAGAAAATGCCAAATATTATTTTTGGGTGTGAATGTGGAGAAATTATTGAAAGGTGACTAGAACGATAAATCCAAAGTCAGGAAAATGGCTGTATTTTGTAGAAGACAAAGAAAAAGTAGGTTTCTGAGGAGTAAGAGAGCTGCTCCTGTATCAGATATCAAGATTTGACAAGTCTAGACGGTGGCCAAGTGTCTTAGTATATGTCCCCACAGGGAGAGATTTGTCCGAAGCACAGAGAAATTGTGATGTTTAATTTTTAATGTCAACCGGATCGGATTGGATGCTAGGAAAACATACTCTGGGTGTGTTTGTCAGCGCATTTCCAGAGACGATTAACTGAGGGAGGAAGAACCCATCTACCCTCCTAACCAATGGGAAGCAGCAGCCCAGCCTGTAGATTGACCATTCTGGGCTGATTAGAAGTGGGAGTGGTGAACATAGGCTCTAACTTTCTCTCTTTCAGGGCATGAGCTATTTCGTTCTGCCATATTCTCCCAGCAGTGACAGCTGGACACTTATGAACCCATGAGCCAAAATACGTGTTTCTTCCTTTAAGTCAAGTGGGTCAGGCACCATGTCACAGCAGTGAAGAAGTCTGACTAACAGAGAAACTTATCTTTGAAAGCTGTATTGACAATCAACATCAGGTCCATTGGGAGTAGGTCTGAGACCTCAATTATTATTTTTTTAAATAAAATAATATGAGAGAATGAGAGGCTAAGACCGTTTGCAGTTTGGCCCTGCATTTGTGTTAAACATATGCATAGTCGTGTGGTGGCAGTAAACACAGTGACAGCTAATTACTTTTCTTTGACTGCTTGCCTCACTCAGTCAGAAAACTTGATTTTAGTTCTGTGAAAGTGCTTAGGTAGGCTTTGAGAGCTTGCACATGAAGATCAATCTCTGCTCCTCTCTGTTTTTTTTTCTAATGGAACCAAGAAAAGGGGGTAAGAGCGATTATGTCAAAACATGTTCTTCCCTACCCCCTTTTTAATCTTCTGAAAGAAAGCAAGGTTAGACAATGTTGTTGCTAAAACCCAATCAAAGCAATTTAGAAAGCTTTAGAAAAATATAGTCTTCCAGGCTCCACCTTAGATTCTACCAAAACTGAGTCTTCCAAGTATGACCCCGAAAAACTTTAGTTTCAAAGATTTGATACAGTTGCTATGAACCCCAAGCAATTACCAGTCCCAAATATACACATATGGAGAAACCTACTCCTTTGCTGGTCAGTCTCCATTTTATCTACTGCATAAAACTCTTTTGAAAAAGTCCTAAAAACAAGGTAAGCTATAAATCATAAAAAGTCATGAAATTACCTGTACATTGATTTCATGCACAGTTCAAAACCTACATGCTTCTCTTAAAAGAGAGAAACATAATTATGAAGTTCTGTTACTGTGCCTTGGATTTTGAATGCCATTTAAAAATTGCCATAAGCAAACAATTTCCTTCTAGCTATGTTGAGAATGTGTTCTTTTGGTGTGTGCACCTTCTAGTAAGAGTACACACTGCCTGGGGACATGGCAAGTGGGCAAAGCACTTGCCATGAAAGCGTGCAGACCTGAGTTCAGATCCTAGGAATGTAGGTAAAGCCTGATCCAGTTGCACATATGTGTAATCCCAGCTCTCTCACAGAGAGATAGGAGATGGGACAGGAGAATCCCTGGAAATGTGTGGGCCAGGTAGCCTCACCTAGGCCGTGGGAACAAGATGCCTATCTTGAACAATGTAGAAGGTGAGGACCAATACTTTAGGTTGTCCTCTGACCTCCACATGGATGCTATGGCATGGGTGAACCTGCACACACATGCATGAACACATGCACACAAAGATATTTTTTTTTGAAAAAGGACTAGGTACCATAAGTCTTCAACTTAAGCTATGAGTTATGCAAAGCCTAAGCTGATGTGCTAAAAGATGAAATTGTTGCAATGTTGTGTGTGTGCATGTGTGTGTATTGTTGTTGTTGTTTGTGTCATAGCCAGAGCCTCTTCCGTTCACTCAAAACCTCTACTACTATGCTACTTCCATGGCCTCTGTATGTGATCTTGATAACTAATGTGCTATTGCTACCTATTAAATATCTTAATGTGTTTTTCTCATTAAAACTCACCTTCTAACTATTTGCTGCTGTGCTTCTTTTTGTGATGGTTCAAGGGAAGCAAAAGTGAAAAGAGAAAAGAGGAAGGGAAGCAAACACAAAGCAGTGTATCATCAGCTAGCTACAGTTTAGAAAATCCAGCTGGCTACCTGTTCATGAATGACCCTGGCTGTGCTGTCACATGAAGCAATGCATTTTGCTTCATTGTGCTGTGTCTCGGAACAGCACCAAAAAAGAAGTAATGATACATACACTTCCAGTCTCTACATTTCTCTCTACCCTCACTGGCCAAAGTTTGCCATAGTTCCTAGTTCTCTTCCTAGGTCCTTGAGGCAGCATGACTAATGCAGCCATAATGTACCATGGTGAATTTGTAAGCAGCTGTTGCCTTTGACACCCTTCCCTACAGCCTACAGCCTGGGGGCTCACTGATGAGCATGTGCGATTTAGTAGTGACCTGAAAACCCCAGGTTGAAGGACAAAGCATGCAGTCTGAGGTGCTGTGGAGTCACACCACCAGTGATACAACAGGACAGGAGGCGTCTCCTTCAGTGGGGGTGTCCTACAGCAACCAACTGCCCTCCACTTCAAAGGGGGTGATAAAACTTAATGAGCCCTTAAGAGATGAACGGCATCTCTCTGTGGCTATGGCTGGTGCCATTTTGGCCTTTTGGGAAGATTGCTAACACTGAACACGCTCCTGTAGCCAAATAATTCCAAGGAAGCATATAAAGAGGGTTGGCAGCCAACACTTCTTATATCATTCTGGGTCATCTTATTGAACCAGAAAATAAAATGCTGTAGTGAGAATTTTGGTGTCTTAAAATTAAAATTACCAGTTATGTTAGGTAAACATGTTTTTGTCTTAATCCTAGATGTGGGATATGGGGCTTTGATTTTTCACCAAACCTACTTTATTTAGGGTTCTTAAATACCTTTACCAAGTCCCAATCCTGATCTTACATAGGAGATTAGTAGGGAAAGGGTTGTAGACTTCTTTTATCTACTTCCTGCAGATAAGGCTCTATAAGTCTTTACGGAATTACCAAATTTAGTCGTCAGGATACCAGCAGTCCAGTCCAAAGGCCAACACCAATGAGCAACGTGAATGAGTACCGACAAGTCAGCAAAAGACGCCAGACTCAGTTGGATTGCCCTGAGAAGTTCTCTGGAACATTCCTCACTTCAAAGTCAAGTGTTGAAGCACAAAGATCAGTGCAGCGATGTTAATCCAAAAAGCTACGCCTCACTGTGATGGACAGTCTGCTAAATAAGGAGACTCTTAAAGACCGAACAGCAAAATTTTCAACAAAGGGCCACATAGGAATAGCCAGCGGAAAGAAATCATTTTTTTCTAATAATTTTTTCTAATATTTCTAAGACATATATAGAAAATGTCAACTCTGTGGTTTTAAGATCTTGTTTAGATTTTGATTCAAACAAACTAGTTTTAAAGTACACATTAAAAGGAGGTGTGGGAGATGGAGAAATGGCTCAGCAGATAAGAGCGCTTGCTTCTCTTCAAGATGACCCAAGTTTGGCTTCCAGCTCCCTCACCAGGTGGCTCACACCAGGCTGTAACTCCAGCTTTAGACAGTCCAGTGCCCTCCCCCAGAGCTGGGATAGTGGTACATATGCGACACAAGCACGTATACATAAGTTAAAAACAAATCCTGAAAATAAAAAGACAGAAGCGTGTTGTAATTCAGTTGTAGCGAGTATGCTTTGGCATGTCTTAGGCCACAGGATTGCTCTCCAACATCAAAGAAAGAAAGAAAGAAAGAAAGAAAGAAAGAAAGAAAGAAAGAAAGAAAGAAAGAAAGAAAGAAAGAAAGAAAGAAGGGCAGGTGAGATGACACACTGAATGAAGCCACTTGCTGCCAAGACTGATGACCTGAAAAATCTCCAAGATCCACCTATGGAAAGAGAGAATTGTCTCCCACAGACTGTGCTCTGACTCCCAGCAGTGTGCTGTGGCGTGTGTGCATTCCCATCCCCACAAATCCAATATACAACAAAAATTATTATGTTGTTTTCTTTCTCTTCCTACTGAGGCTACCACAGACTGGTCAAGATTTTGCTGTAGTTGAAATCATTCTCTCTCTCTGCTGCTACAACTAAGAACCATTTAGGGGGTAGTATGAAAACCTAATGAAGCAGAAGCTTTGTAAAATATTTGTGTATATGGAGGCAATACAAATGAAATGGCAGAATAATGGGGAGACAGAGCCCAAATGGGACATCTCTTATCACCAAATAAAAACTTCCAGTACTGGGATTGGGGTACATCTAATTGAGTTGTTGGCCAAAGAGATTGGACCCATGGGAACCCCAAACAACCGAGGCTATTGCCATGGCTATAGGTTGGCTTTCTATAAACTGATGGCAAAGCCTCATTGCTGAAGACAACACCTACAACACCTACAACATGGGAATTTCAAGCTGGTGCCTATATCCCTGTGTACTAGTGTATATGGTACAGGAAGTTACTCTGTAAACACCAGTCTAGCCCCAAACCCTTTGATCTACAATGGTGTCCTCTCTGCAGAATGTGCTAGTGCAAAGGTGGTACAAAGCTTGTGGGAATGACCAACCATTATTTGATTTGATTTAATGCCCACCCCATGAGATGGAACCCATACTCTACACTGCTTGGGTGGCCAAAAGCTTGAGACTCGATACTAGCTCAGCGGCCTAGAATAAAGCCAAATACTACTGTTCTAAAAACAAACAAACAAACAAACAAATAGACAGACACACATACATACAAACCAAAACAAAAAGAAATGTAGTACCCCTAATGACATCCTGTTACACTCACAGATGAGTGCCTTGCTCAGCAACCATCAGAGAAGTTTTCTCTTCAGCAGATGGGAGCAAATACAGTGTTCCACAGCCAGCCATTATGCAGAGAGTGAGAGATCTCGGAACACTCAGCCCTAAACAGGGTATCTCCAACAAATCTCTCCCCTCAGGTCTCACAGAACCCTTCAGAAGAGGAGGCAGAAAGAGTCTAAGAGCCAGAGGGGATAGGGGACACCAAGAAAACAGGACCCTCTAAATCAACATGATCAAAGCTCTTATGAACTCACAGAGACTGAGGCAGCTTGCACAGGGCCTGCATGGGTCTGCTCCAAAGGGGGTCCTAGAGCTGAAAGGAGAAGTGGTGATCCGCCCCCAACCCCTAAATCAGAAACAACCTCCCATCAGTGACAATTTGCAAATGAATGTTTAAGTTTCTCCAAGGGAATCTCAAAACAGGAAACAAACTACTCTTTAGGGTGTGGGCACCCAACAGTAGACGGCAAACAGGAAACAAAACCAGTGGCGTCTCATAACGTCACTCAGGGCTTTTCTTTATTCAATTTTCTTTATTTTAATTTTATTTATATATATTCTTGTCTCCTTTTACCTTACAGGTCCTTTGTGTATATATTTTGGCTTCTAGTTTAGTGTTTTTAATGGTATTCCTGAGTGTAAAAGCCATTCTTTCTTTAAAGATATGTTTATTTATTATGTACACAGTGTTCTGCCTGCATGTGTGCCTGCAAGCCAGAAGAAGGAATTAAGTCACATTATAGATGGTTGTGAGCCACCACGTGGTTGCTGGGAATTGAACTCAGGACCTCTAGAAGAATAGTCAGTGTTCTTAACCTCAGAGCCATCTCTCCAGCTCCCTTTCTTGGTTTCCCTGTGTGACAGAGCCCTGGCTGTCCTGGAACTTGCTTTGAAGACCAGGGTGGCCTCAATTCATGAAAATTCGCCTGCCTCTGCTGGGATTACAGGCACACCGCCACAGCCTGGCTCTTGTGCCTTTTCTTAATCTCTTTTTCTTCTGTTTACTTCTCTACTATTCTGATGTGTTAGTTTTTGTTTTGTCTTATTATATTTTACTTTTAACCCTTAGATGCCTGTTTGTTTTCTAATAAGAGACAGAAAAGGGGTAGATCTGCATGGAAGGGAAGATGGGGAAGAACTGGGAGGAACAGAGGAAGGTAACACTGTAATCAGAATATATGAGGAAAAAGTATTATTAATAAAAGGGAAAAAGAAACCTTCCTTCCTATTTCTTTTAATTATTTTTTATTCTGTATTTTAATGAATTTTTCCTCCTTCAACCCCTCCCAGATCCTTCTCACCTCCCTACCCACTCAAGTTTATTTTCTTTGTCTCTTTATTTCAACACACACACACACACACACACACACACAAGAAACCCCATGGAGTTCGTTTTGTAGTTGCCAACTACTCCTGGGCATGGAGCCTGCCCTGCAGCTTGGTTGATATACTCAGTGACACTCCACTGTAAAAGAAAAATAGCGTTTCCCTTTGCCAGCAGGTATTGATTGCAAATAGCTTCTTGGTTGGCATATGATTTTTTTTAAAGAAAACTTAAGAAAATTTGAGTACAATTTAAGTATGAGATGATAATAAAGATTCACTTCTAATGCTTTCAAGTGTGATAACAACACTGTAATTATTTTTTAAAAGTCTTTATGTGGCAGATAGACATAAAATAGGAATATAAACAATATAAGGATAACAAGATTTACTTTTGACAATCTAGAAAACAGAGAGAAATATGTGTAATATGTGTGTGCACATGTTTGTGTGTACACACGTCTGCATGTTTGAGCATATATAGAATAGAAAATATGAGCAAAATGTTGCTAGTTTGTTCAAGGGGGTCAGGAAACAATGCCTTTCTTCATTATATAGTCTGCCTTTTGCGACATTTGAGCATATTCAGAATAAAAGATTGTCACTGCTGAATGTTGAATGACCCCAAAGTGTAAATGGTAAAGGCTTGGTCACCAGGGTGGTACTACTGGTTAGTGAAGTATACCTCAAGAAGGTTCTGAGGTCTTTCAGGCCACATCCTTGAGGAGCTGTGAGAGCTCCACATGTTTCTGACTCTGCTTCCCGCCTTGTAGGTGTGGCTTGCTCCATGACACACTCCCACCGTCATGGTGAGCCCTGGCCAGAGGAACAAATGGGGTCACTCAGTCTCAGACTGGAATCACCAGGACTGTGCATCAAAAGAATCCTTTATCCTCTAACAACCTCGAATATTTCACCATAATGATGGAGAGTGGACTAATGCAAAGGCTAAAACACAAGCTCTTTTCAAACCAACTGAACAAGTCCTAGAGTGGCATCTCTCAGGACCTTGGGAGGAAAAAGAAGGGTAGAGAATCCGGCACCACCTCTCCACCAAGGGCTGCTCCACCTTAATTTGCCTTGAGTTACCACCTTGGGGTGGATTTCAAGGGCCCATAGTCTCTACAGAGACCACACCACCCAAACAGTTGAGGTAGAGGAGAAAGAGTTTAACTTGCCAACCTGTAGTTCTGCTAAAATTCCTCTTCAGACATAAAAAGATTGATGAGTGTTACTATTTAGCGTGTCATATGCACGTGTGTGTATGTGCATGTGTGTCCAGTTAGAAGATGAGAGCTTTATGGTGTGTTCTTTGGCTCAAAATTTATTAGTAGTTATTTCAAAGTTAGGTTAACTTGTGCCTTGTAGGATATTCCTAGATCTCAGCTGGATATCCTGAGATCCAGCCTTTGATTATTGCAACTGTCACTGACAAACATGACCACCTTGTGGCTTACTTTTCTCATTTCTAAGCAGAATGGGTAACTGAGGTTCTCCAAGTTCAATATTCTGTTCATCTAGGGGTACACACATCCTTACTCTTTCATGCTCAAAGGACATGGGTAGTTCTACCATTCATACTTGTCAGGCACCAGGGTGAAGAATTAGAAAGAACGGTGCAGTAGACATTCAGCACCTGTTGAGGAGGGAGTTAAATACACCCAGCCTTCATCCTCACAGGAAGGGTCTGGGAAGCCATTTAGTTTCCATGGGTGATGGAATAGCTATTGCTAATTATTGATCCCCAAACAAGTTAGGGGAAGTTACTTGAAGTCAGTTGAGACTCTGAAGCACTAGCAAAAAGTATTCTGCTATGTGTTATACGAGCTTCACATCTCAAGATAAATAACTATTTATGCAATTGAAGAACATTTCTATGAAATAGAATCCCTTTCACCTGGCTTTGGGGGAGTGTCAAGCATGTACATGTGTACAAAAAAATCAGTTTCCTAACATTTCGAGAGAACTGAATGAATGAATATAATGTCCTAAGTGTTAGATATCATGAAAGAGCTATACATTTTTTAGAGCCATGTTCTTTTATCTAACAAAATGTCCACTATAGATTCCTTTGTTCCAAGTGAGTTTGAATCTTTAAAATGACCCAGGAACAACCTATATGGACATTAGAGTCAGTTATCATTTAGGGGCCTTGAACAGAACCTATTTCATAACTTATTTTTGAGACTATTGCTCTGTTGGACTACACAGAATACATTTTGACCTTGTAATCAACATCTTGGCATGCATGAGAAAGTTCAAATTATCAAATTCCCAGTGAGGCCTAACTCCAAGTCTCACATGTAACAGAAGTATTTCTTGAACAAACACTGGAGAAAAGCTTACACATAAGCAGACTTTTTGAGGGGGGAAAAAGGGAGACATGTTTAAAGCTGTTTCAGCAGGTGAAATTTCAAGTGGCCAGAAAGCAATTTAATATTAAGAAGGAACAAGAAAACAGTCCTTTGAATTTTCTCTGGTTCCCAATCAGACCACCATTTTTAAGACCATTTTTTCTCAATGACAGTGAACTTAATGATATTTGTTCACATTTTCTACTTTCTTTATCTTTTTCTCCTCTGGATCAAACCCAAGACTACACAGATTCTGTACCATAGACCTACCATGGAGGTTATACCTCTAACCCCCTTCTTATGCTTTTTAATGTTCTTTGCTTAGTTCATCTTCTTTATTATTTTCATGGCAGTTGTTGAATGACACTTTCATGTAATAAACAATGACTTAACTCTTACGTGGAAGTTCCCTGTCCCTTTAGCGGTAGTTTCTCTTTGCTAAAAAAAAAAAAAAAAAAAAAAAGAATGGCTGCTTGTGCAAATAAGAAATAAAAATATATTTCAAAGACATCCCTCGCATATTTTTTTTCAGGGATCTATAGTTATAATGCTTACATTCTTTGCTAAAAGACACCCTTTGGGGAAAACAGTGTTTACACTAATGCCACCTATTTAGATCAGAGTGCTCTGATGAAACGAAAAGGAAGGAACATTGACAGATGCTAAACCAAAAAGCATGTTACACTGTTTTAAGTTGCATGAGCATGAAAATTATAAGCCTTTACCAACCTGTTTTTCCAATTTACAGTGGATTATAATAAGCATAATTCAGCTGTCTAACTCCCAGTAGCATTGAATAGCAAGCAACATTGTAGGTGGCTTACATTAATATTTTATGTTTATCTTTAGTAACTAACTGCATCAATATGTGAAGATGTTTTGAGAGAAACAACATATTCAAAACAGACTTCCTTTACTATGAAAGTTCCTTGGGATATTTCATTTTTAAAGTGTTTCTATTGAAGCATTAAACATACTGTACTAGTTAGCTAAAACATATTAGTTCCTCATTTTTAATAAGATATACATAAGAGTTTTAGGATGGGAAATATTGGCTTGACAATTATTTAATAAAAGTTATGTTCCTATTGTCATTTGCTATAGAAAACATCTTGTCATGAATACTATTTAAATCCTTAACTCTTACTACACCTTTAAGCTCATGTCAGTTTCCAAAGCTCCCTAGAATTTTCCTTTATGTTAGCAATAATGAAGTTTAACCTTTGTCTCAAATTTTTCATGTTTTATATTGATCTTTATTTTCTAATTCTTGACAAAGAGCTTTACATATCACATATTCTCTTTTCAGGAAATATGTCTTATATAGTGGAAGGATTTATCTGTCTTAAAGGAAGTCATTTTGGTTAAAGTCATTAAGGTCATTCAGGTAAATTCATTTAAAAAGGCCATATTTCATAAACTTTTACAAACATTTCAAATGTTTCACAATGGATAATATTGGGGTACTAATCAGAGCAGACATAAGTCATGAAGTCAAATGTCCCAGGAACTATTAATCCTTTCGTTGATGGATACTGAAAAATTGGGAGCAGACAGACAGAGAAAAGACAAGAAAGGATGATAGAGTTCGTAAGGATTCATACTTACCAATGCTTGTCAATCTTGCCATTATTGGCTTTTTGGGGATCAATAATTCTTTTTTTTTCTTGGTGGCTGTCCTAAAGTAACATGGTTAGTAATACTTTGGACTTTTAACCATTAGGTACTATTTTCACTGTCTTTACATTATAGAAAAAACAAAATTCTTGTTGTATTCTCATATGTCTCCTAGGGGCAAAATCACCCTATATGAGAAACACTATTTAAAGCCACTAGGAAAAGCAATGCCTAGATATCTCAACAGCCATTTCAGCCTTACCATTCTTTGGTTTTCAATTGTTACTTTTATACAGTGCTTAGGAAAGATTGGTTGAATAAATGAATGATTCAGTCAGTCAACACGCTTTGAAAAATCTTTTAGGAAAAGTTGCCTCACAAGTTATCTTTTGTAGTTTGACAATGAGAACCTTTTAAGTTATGACTAAGCAGGTGTTTCCTGAGCCCCTTCAACTGGTTGGCCACAATATTAGGTGCTGTGGAGTGACTGAAAGCAAGCAAGCTCATGTTTCTTGCTGCATCTCTTCCTGCGTCGTGTATGCTCTTAGCTCGTTTTATACACACCCATGCTTTCTTGTCTTTGTCCTGCTGTGCAGATAAATTATAAACTTGCAACTCCCTCCCTCAACCTCTGTTAGAAGTTTATTTGCATCTTTCCTGGCTCTGTGCATATTACTCCTCGCATTTGAAACATAGAAAACTAAGCTCAGCTTTCACCTTCCCTCACTGTAGCTGGAAAAGCTCCACTTTCTGATATTTGTTCACATTTTCTACTTTCTTCATCTTTTTCTTCTTTTTCAAACCCAAGACTTCACAGACTGTACCATAGACTGACCATGGAGGCTACACCACCGATCTGCATTTTATACTTTTCTAAGTTCACTTCTTTGGTTTTTTTTATGTCAGTTGTATTATGTCTGTCTTATTAAATATTCATCTAAATGAGTCAGATAATCATCACTTTGATCATACAGGTGATCTAGCCATGTCTTTTTCTTTTTCTGAAACAGCCAGGTATAAGCAAGAATCTCAAAGCCCAGTTAGCTTAGCCATTAAATAGTTAGGGCTTCACTTCCCAGTCTGTATTTTCTTTTCCATTGGAGTAGGCAGGTAACTGTTTTTCCAGACTGGTGTCAGCCAAGACAGGAAGAATTAGCCTTCCTCAGGGACGAAACCTCAAATCAGCAATCCAATACTTAATAGCCATCCCTAAGAACCTAGGCAATAATAGTAACTAAATACAATAATGGTAACAATATGTAACAATAATAACTAAGCAGAAAGCCGTGAATGTATGAGGAGAGGAGGGTAGGAGGAGTTGGAGGGGGGAGAGGAAGGGGGAAAATGATCTAATTATATCTTAATTAAAAATAAAATGAATTAGGATCTTGAGAGAGGGCTCAGAAGAGGACCTGTACCCACACTGTAGCTCATGACTGCCTGTAACTCTAGGACCAGGGGATTTAATGCCTTTTCTGGGCTCAGTGAGTACCAGTCACATAAGTGGCACATGAACATATATGCAGGCAAAAACCCCATGAACATAAAATAAAAATAAAGTTATGAAAAAAACCTTTAAAATAAAATTAATTGAAAAAAGTCTGCACTTCACATTGTATCTAGAAGCATCTATTTAAAAGACAACTATGGCCATTAAAAAGACTGATTTTCTAAAGGGAAAAGCCTAAATTCTGTAACAGCGTTTTAAGATCCTCTTGTTCTTTGCTCAGTCTTAGGGTACTGGAGTTGGAATTCCATGCTC
Source organism: Pachyuromys duprasi (assembly GCA_028658305.1). NCBI lineage: Eukaryota > Metazoa > Chordata > Mammalia > Rodentia > Muridae > Pachyuromys > Pachyuromys duprasi. Next base: position 86,152,590 of record CM053764.1, read on the forward strand.
AAGCAATTCTGATTCATCATTAACATGCTCTGATGGTGTGATCTGCTTGTCTCTTCCTCTGGGCTTCCCTCCTCCCCATTTTACCTCATCGGCTTCTCTTCTACCTTCATATGCCTCCTGGGAAACCTGGTCTGTCTTATTCACCCTGACTTCTCTTGTTCTTCTGTTTTGGGTACCCTGGGTCCTTCATTGAAACATCCAACCGTTGGTTGAAATGAGCTGTTTAACCATTGTGCGCTTTGTTCCTTGGACAGAGGCTATGTCTATGCATCTTTATATCCTTAGACTCTGGCCTAAATTAATTCTTTTAGTGTAGTCTCAATGTTGGGGAAAAAGACACAGAGAAAGAAAAGGGACTAGAAAAGTCTTACATGCTGTTGGATATCCTCCTTCTTTGGCCACAAGAAACATCAGTATGAGGACTAAACATCCTGCTATATTGTATGAGCAAAATGAAGTTGCTTCTCAAGTTTTGGGAAAGGCTTGCAAGGAATGGGATGATTGAGGAGAGTGGATGAGGGGGAGAATAGAAAATGTGAACTTGGTAATTATATTGTCTTAAACCTGTGCTCCCCAAAAGTATAACCCCATTTCTACTGGCAAAACCTCAACGCAGAAGCTCTCTTATAATAGTCCTCTTCCTCCACAAACCACGAATGGTACATACCTTCTCTTTCACACAGTCTTCCTAATACCCCCTGTTTCCTCAGAATATACTGAAAATAAGCTTTTAAGATTTTCTTTCTCTCTCCCCTCCTGCTTTCCAGACTCAGCTCAATTGAGGACATAAGGCTAGCAGATGGGCATAGTTTTAAAGAAGTTATAATATTTGGGCTGAAATTCCCTGCTCTGCTAATTACGGCCCTGAAGACTTCTTGTCACAAAAGCAAAATTTCACAACCCCCTGACATTAAGAATGTTGATATTCTGTTCCTAATACAGCTGCTGGCACATGAGGCCAGCAGATGGGTCTGGTGCAAGGGGCGGGGGAGTAGGAGAAAGGGCTGCGGAGCTAAGGGAGCTCTCTCTGTGGAACGGAGCCAGCCTTGCCTCTTCCTCCTTTGAAGATCAGCTAGGTCCTTCCCTGCCATCCTGACCCAGCCCTCTACTTGGAACCACTGGAGGAATAACGCTACGAAGCCTCAGCACATATATTGTGTCCCGATGACCTTTCTGTGTTGGGTTATCAACAGGATCCCAGGCCTCATCTGGCAGGGTGCTGAAAGAACACCTAGGGAGAGGAACACGGACAGCTGGGGAAACAAAGCCTTTTCACATTTTCACTTGTTTCTGCAGCATGGCTTTGGGTTGGCAAACAGATGGGGGTCTATTTTACAATCTGTCCAAAAAAAAAAAAAGACCAACTCTAAAGACCCTTTTCTTTGTTTTTTGCTTTACATCTTTTTTACACTTAAAATTTTGATTTAGTGTATGTATGGTGCTGGCCATAGTGGGAAAGCATGACACCGTGTATGTGTGGCTATCATAAAATAAGTGACTCAGTTTCCTCCTTCCAGTAGGTATGATTCAGGGATGGAACTCAGGTCATTAGACTGCATAGCAATTGCCTTTATCCAACTGAGCCATTTCCATGGTCCCTCTTTACCTTTTATGAGACACATTTTTGTTTTTTTCAGTCCAGGTAGGGTTTTATGAAGTTTGATAAATATAGTAACATATGTGTGGTGAATATATAAGTGGAATATCTGTGACCCAAGAAAGCTGAAGTGAATCACCAAAGAAACCGGGCCTGGAGCAGCTGGATGGCGGAGTAGGAGCCTGCTTCTCCTCAGACTCAGCTCTGTTTGCAGCGCCCAGTGGCCTGGAGAGTTTCAGGGAACCACTCCTTCTGAGCCTGCTCGCTTGTGTAACCAGGTGAGAACTAATCTTCCCGGGCTCAGAGGCTGAAATGTAAAGTGTTATTGCCTAGTAACCCCCCCCCCTCCTCCTGATGTTGATTTAATTTGTTCCTCAAATATGTTCTCCCTGCATTTATAGGCCCCATGTTCTGCCCTCAAGCTCACAGGCTGCCTGCTTTGCAATCTCTCTTGAAATTTCCCCAGCTTCCTCTTAGAATTCCGTCGGTAGAGGAAGAGGAGTGTTTTTCATTGTCTGCATGCTTCACATGGGCGCCATTTATTTTCATTGCGGGTTTTTGAAGGAGGGGACATACAGACAGTTAGATTTGCATCTCATTTCCTTAAAAGTAGGAAATTGTCATTCCACACAAGGATATGTTTTTATGGAAATGAAAAGGCTAGGCATGAGGAAAATCCAAATATAACAGCAAAGAGGCTCATACTTAAATATTGATTGAACATTGTGTTGATCTTAATTGAGACCTTAAAGCACATTGGCCAAAGAACCTCCCTGGTGGCACATAGGGCAGGAGGGATCTGCTGAGCGGCTCTGGCCTTTGTGGGTAACTAAATGCAGTTTGCTTTAGTGCAATCTGGTGTGTGTGGGGGGGGGATTTTTAAAATTTTCTTTTTCCTATCAAGGTAATTGTAGGAAAGCCCACCTAACCCCTCCAAGCCATGATATAAACTCTGCTAGGAGAGAAAGGGAACCACTTCCACACTTACCACTAGTCCCTGTGCAGGGAGGCTCTGGGAACAGTGTGGGAAGGAGGGGGCCCTCATTTCTATGGGCTCTTGTGGGCTGGTTTTTGTACATGACCTCTCCTAGCACAACTGTGTGCTCCCTAGAAAGTAAATGGAATGAGTGCCTCTTCTATCAATTTTGCCCATCAAAAATTAGCTACTAAGGGCTGGAGAGATGACTCAGAGGTTAAGAGCACTGGCTGCTCTTCCAGAGGTCCTGAGTTCAGTTCCCAGCAACCACATGACAGCTTACACCTGCCTGTAACCCTAGTTCCACCTCCACACAGACATACACGTGGGCAAAACACTAATGCATGTAAAATAAAGAGAAATCACTTTTAAAAAGAATGAGCTGTTACGTAAGAGTAGATTTAACAAAAACAAAGTCTTATGAAGTCACAGAGTGCTGTGCTTTCACACTTCCCATTCGACTAACACTCCTGTGTAGGTCTGATGTTGGAAGCTCTGAAGACTACTCACTTGCCTTTGGATTTCTTCCATTTGTTTATTTGTTTACTTATTATTGGGGGGAAGGTTGGGCTGAGGATTTTTAATTTTGATTTTGATTTTTGCCTACAGGTGTGTGTATGAATGTTTGCCTGTGTATGTGTAAATACTTGCCTCTGTGTGCGAATATTTGCCTGTGCCTGTGTGAGTGTGAGTGACTGACTACCTGTGTGTCTGGGAGTTAAAGTATGACTGTTTGGCTGTGTGTGTGTGTGTGCGCGCGCGCTCGTGTGTGTTGGCACACACATGCCATGCCATGTACTATAGAACTCAGAGGGCACCCTCAGCACCAGTCCTTGACTCCACCTTGTTTGAGACAAAGCCTCTTGCTTTTGCTGCATATGGTGGACTCACTTGCCCATATTCTTCCGGGGATTATTCTTTCTTCTGCCATCCTGCTGCTGGGGCTTTGGGATTACAAACACATGGTCCTGGGCTTGTCTTTTATGTGGCTTCTGGGGATCTGAACTCAAGTGCCCATGTTTCCACAGTGAGTGCTTTCTTCTCTGAGCCAGTTCTGTAGTCCAGACTCGTCCCGTACTCACAACTTTCTGGCCTCTGTCTCCTGTGTGTTGAGATTATAAATTTGTGCTTTAGTATCTGGTCATTCCATCATCCTTAGCCCAGCGTGTCAGGCCTCTCCACTGTTACTAAGTGCTGTTTCGTGGAAACACTATAACAGCAAAGTCAAATTCAGCTTGACTTTCCAAATCAAGGGAGATCAGAGAGATTCAGGTTTTAGACGTCCTATTATAAAATAAAAATTTCTTCTAGCAGTGGATGGAGTATTGAAGATGTACGACATCTTCAAGCTCCCGTTGAAAACATTTTATAATGAGGTGGTGGGGAAGTAGAAAAAAGGTATTCACTGACTGAAAAAATGATTGAACATAGATTTAGAATACATTAGAATGCATAGTTCAGTAAACTGACTTATTATAGGGGAACAATGGAACTGAGTTTAAAATTTAGGGTTGCTTTTCATAGATGATACAAAATGATTGGTGCTGAAATGTGATCTGCTCAAGTTAGTCCTGTCTTTATTCCAAAAGACACCACAACAGATTGTGCAAATATGCTAATCCATAAATATATATATATATATATTTTTTTTCTTTTGCCCTATAATTTCCTCTCCTAGATTGGTCCACAAGCTTATCTGGGCTGAAAAACACCAACACGGTAATACCTTTTCTTAATTGAATTAAGAGTTTGTTTTGATCTACAGTGCCCTCTATATGTGAACTTATAATTATATGTACAATATAAAATATTCAAAATGTATGTTATGCATAAAAAGGCTTTTTTTGAGACCTTTACATGGAATTTGGTTATAAAAAGACATTAAGCGTATGTAGATCTATTTCCCACTCTTTCAGCTCTTTGGTTTTGGCTAGTGCTAAGGACAGTCAGAGATTCTATCCTGTTATCCTTCAGTTGTCATGAAGGTGACATGACACCTTCTCTAGGTGTCCTTCATGGTTTGGGGCGACAAAAAAACCAACATTAACAAATGATAGCCACATTTGTTAAGCTCTTTCCTCCTGGTACCAGACACTGTCCTAAGCACTTCATATGAATGACCTGATTGTACTAGACTGATACTACAAAGACAAGACAATGTGGGATACTATTCCTCATCCATCGTTAAGAATGATGATTTATGTTTCCATGAAAAGCAAGCATAGAAAATTCGTGTAACCAAAGTTTTATGTGGCAAAGAAATTTTTAGAAACAAAAACTCAGAAAACATTGTTTGAAATGATGGAGACACTCAAGGACCTAAGATTAACACAAGCGGTTTTTCACTGATACCTTACTCTGGGCTTATTTTGCTTGTTTTATATGAACATGAGTTCATCAGGACAGCAAACAAAGAACCCTGACTACAGTTCCCTCTTTAGCTGAAATTGCAATGAAGAACATGCAAAGTACAACAGAAATGAGCCCATTTTTTGGTCAATGAGATCAGAAGTCCATCCTATCCTACTTCTAATATTTAATTTTTTTCCTTTGGCAGAATTTGGGACACACATCCCAGAAAACATGCAATAACATGATAAGCTCTGCCACATCCTACCTCTAGGACAAGAATCTAGACGATAATGAGTAAACACATCCATATTTACAATTAACTGAAGAATAGACAGCTGTGTAGAAATGTAACTGGACAGTAGCATGTGGTTTAATGATGATGGGCTGAGGGGGAACCCCAGCAAGTCCTCTATGTCCAGATTCTTCTTGGTCTCTGTACACGGTATTCTTCCTCCTGGATACTGAGAAACACTGCTCTGGAACCAGGGTTTCTCAGAAAGAAAAGTTGGATTAGGATGACCCATGTAGACCTTAAGGCTTGGTTGGTGGAGGATATGTGTCTTTGATCTGGCTTGGAGAAGAAGAATTCTGTTTTCTGACTCTCTTCAGAGGAGAAAGAGGAGCCATGAAGAGACAGAAGCAGGAAAAGGGCCAAGGATAGAGACTTTGTGTCTGGGGAATCCCTAGTTCCTTTCGTTCAAAGTGCTCAGTGTGCCATGGCACCATCCTTTAGGGTAGCACTTTTCTGAGTCTCAGCAACATTTAATTTGTAAGACAATCCCAGATGGAGGGTACCAACTGCCTATTCAAAGGACTATGAATTGAAGCTGGTGCCAACCTTAAACTTGCCCTTGCTCTCATCCAAGAACAGTTCACATATTTGGCAAGCACATGCCAAAGTCAGTCTCTATAGGCGTCTCCAGCAAAACGTAACCCAGAGGCAGGCTCAAATTTGAACTAGAGTTATTTAATCCTATTTGGTCAAAGTTGAAAATGGCTTTTATTAAGAACAATGGATTGAAGTAAGAAAATAAGGGAAATTAAATAAAAAAATTTTAAGAAATAATCAAATTCTAAGTGCATGACTTTTGAAGGCCAAGCATGCCATAATTGATTTATAAATGAGTATCTGCAACACATTTCTGAAGAACGCTTTGTTTTAGGACCCACCATAATTGGATTCAAGTCCATCCTTTGCTTAGCACTTGTTGTTTTTAATAAGAAGGGAATGGACGACCATGACCAGGGCTTGCTCTAATGGTTGTTTTTCTCTTGGTTTTTATGCTATTGGAAACCAAATCATTCAACAAAATATTTACCAAAGAGCATGAACTTCAGATTTTATCACAGACCAAACTGTCTCAGTTTTGGTATGTGCTTGGAATACTCCATGGCTGTGTAGAAGCAATGTTTTCCCTACTGGGTAGCCCTGGTCACTGCTTGTACAGTGTTAGTCAGCAGGAGGACTCAGTGTTGGCCAGCTCGGGGGATGTATTTACATAATTGCACACAGACTTTAATACAGATGAGTGGACAGGTGCAGCAGAATTAGAATTATGGGACAGAGTGAGCAAAGCTCTGCTTGAGGCTTTGAAGCTGCAGTTTGGGCTCCCTCTCATCGTGGTTTAAGAAGGCAGTTCTCCTTAGCAAAACCAGACACGGTGTGATAAGATGATTTTGATTGATCTTTGCCATCAGCCTCTCCTCTTACCTATACAACAGCCTTTTGATGTCTGCCAGGTTAAGAAAAAGATGAAGAAAAACTGGCCAATTGTGAATCATTACTTAATTATTCATGAGGTATATGGTATATGTCAAAAGGAGATTAAAAATGTTTGATGTAGTCTGACTGAGAGACAAATATTATTCCAGGGTAATTTTTTTCTCATTTGCAGCATATGAAATGTATAGTATCACATGTGCCAGGCCACAAAAGGGAATGCAAATTTTGTCTCATAGACTGATCAGTGCTTTGAGAGAGGCATTTGCAGGTCTCTGTTAAACAGAGGGTGGCCAAATGTTGCTTGGAAAACTCAAGAACAGGAAGGATTACTAACATTTACCCCTTTGATTGTTCCCCGCCATTCAGCACACTTGCCAAGGCGAATTTCTTCTTCCTGGTGAACTTGAGAGCCCCTCTCTTTTAAGTTTCAGGCACTATTAGAGATAACAAGGTCTAGTTGAGAGTATTTTACTGACGTGAGGTACTTGGCTGGTGTACTAGGATTTTGATTATCAGTTTAGCAAACATCCTTCCTAGAAGAAATTGGATAGTGTTAGCATTTTAATCACAATAACTATGATTATAATAATGATGGCCAATGATAATGGGGTTGGTGACTGAGTTCCTAGTACAAAGGGAGCATTGGGACTTGAATTTAGTGGGGTCTTCCTTTAAGGTACCTAAATAACCAGGAAGTAGGATGGAGTTAGTCGAGTCTTCGTTTGTCTGTATACAGCAAGATGTTTGGCTGTGATTTCAAATGCCTGAGAACTTTCACACTGTGGTTAAAGATGGTAAAGTGTTTCAAAAGAAAAGGATAACGTTTTCAAGTTTTAAAATAATTGCACGCTGACATAATCTTTACTCTGGGTGAAAATTTCATTCTAACTCTTTGATTCCCATTTTGGGTGTGATGAAAATGAAGCATTTTCCCACTCTCTCCCTCTCTGCATGAGTTGTGTGCTATATGCTTCTAAGTACCAATAATTTGACAGCAAGGAGCTCAGCAAAATAAGCATTCTGAGCTCTAATCAAACACCTGTGAGCAGGAGACTGGAAGGAAGTGGCTGGATTCATATTCCCAGAGAGCAAAGAAATGTAGGGGGGAAACCTAAGGAAAATTTGTCCGGCCAGTTCAGAATTGTGTTTGAATCTTGTCTTTAGTGCACTATTTGGAATAATTTTCTCATCTCAACAAGTTATAGGGAAAGAGAAAATTTGAAAATACTCAGGCAAGGTGAGAGGGGAGGGGCCTTAAAAGTTGTTGCAGCATTTGAAAACAGGTTTGATGTATTCTCCAAATAAAACAGAAGGATAAAGGTGATATTAGCAAACGAAAAATCAGCCCTGAGGTCTGTAATTATTATGAAGCATGGCTCTCCTTTAAAGCTTTGCAGAAAAATATGAGATGTTGTAAACACTTCTAAATTATTTATGTTTCTAATGTGCCTTGGCTCTCCATTTCTGCTTTCATGAGCTTTGATTTTATAATCTGTTTGCTTTTATTTACTGACTTATGGAATGTTGAATAAATATTATTACACAAGTGGTTTAGATGGTAATACGCTATCCTTTGGTTATTGTTGGCATGCTTCAGCAACCTTAAGAAAGGCGGGCAGAAGCTCAGGGGGTCAAGCTTTACGCGTTTAATGCGCTGTTATTTCCTAGTATTTCAACCATGCTGCCTGTGCTGAGCCAGTGGCACGTGTGGACTCCTGAGGGCTTCTTTGCAGCAGTAGTTACATCTGCAAACTTCCTGAATGTGTGTGTGGCATGCCTGAGAGCATGGGTGCATGGATGTGTGGGTGTGAGTGTATATGTGTACGAGCCGTGTGTCTGTGTGTGTGTGTGTGTGTGTGTATTGGGTCTGGCCACAGCTCTGTTGGAAACCTTTAATCATGCACACAAATGGGGCTAGAACAGCCAGGAAAGCATCGAGGAGACTGGCTTTTGGATGCAGCTTGTGTTCCATTCCTACTTGCCCCATGTCAGTGAAGAGGAACACTTAATTGTTTTCCACTCTTACGCAAGTTTGCTTTTTTTTTTTTCTTTACTAAAGAGAAAACATTTTAAAACTTTTATGGTGCATACCTTTTTAAAGGCATCAACATCAGAAGGAGTAATGTTTTCTTGCCTTTAAAGATCAGTGTGAGTCACCGCAGGATTGACGGGACTCCACGGGCTATTGATCCATCTTGAAGATGGTCAGGACAGAACCAGGACTGACCTTGTTTTCTTCCTGCAGTGCCACAGCAGCCTGCCTTGCCCCTGGACTCCATGAGTCTCATCCTCTCTTTGATGTGCAGAGATGAGCTTTTGCTAGGCTGTGGGGCTCCCACATTGGCTGTGCCCTCCCTGTAATCAGCAGAATGACAGGCCTTCCTTTGTGTTCTCTGTATGCCCTTGCCGTCTGTCCTTGCCAGGAGTCCGCATGGAAAATGGCCTTGATCCCTGCAGCCAAGTTCACGTAGAGCCCGTTTCCTCTTAATCAATGTATCCAGAGTGCTGTGGGGGAACTGCAGATTAACTCAGCAACTTAGAAGAAAACCATCTTTGTCCACAAGGTTTTCAGTGTTAGACAATTGCTGAACAGGTGGTTGATATTGCCTCTGTATACACTGACCAGAGGCAGTTTGAGGAGGGAGGACCTATCTGTCCAGTAAGACTTTCCTAGACCAGCTCATTACTGATCTAAAAAGCAGACAGAACTCTAGCTTTCAATGACTGGCCAACACTAGCATGTGCTTTCTCAGAGACCACATCGTGTTAGGGAACACTTGGCAGAATCCTCATTGCATTTGTTCACTTCTCAACTGTCACACCCTGAGGGGCAGTTCTTGCCCTGATGGAGACAAATTGTTGGATGACTTGTTGATCTGATCTAAACAAGATCTCTGCACCCACATGGCTCTCTATGGCCGGTGTGCATGTTTATTAAGACACAGGGGTCAGGCAAGTTGGGATGTGGTACCAGGAAACACTGTACTTGGGAAACTTTCTTTTGTTCACCTAATGATTTGGGAACGTGTGAGGGCTTTGCTTCTGCTGTGCTTCGATTTATTCATTGAATGAGAGTGTTAGGAGTAGAAAACCAGATAATTGGAGAGCGTTAGCTTTAGTTCCTAACCAGCAATTATTACTCATCTGTTCGATGAGTTACAACTTTGTGCTTTTGTTAAGTAGCCTGTAGTAAGGGCATCACATAGATTGTCTAATCTGCTCAACCAGAATAGTGTTATGAGGTGGACTTCTTACCTCTCAACATCTACAAACAGGAAAGATGAAGTGAGAATTTAACTTTTTTTTTCTCGTCTACAGAAGAATCGACGGACCTGAAGATCACAACACTAAGTGATGTTAACAAGAAACAAAAGAATGACTAGAGCATAGAGCAGGGGTGGAGTGCAGAAAATGACATGACAGTAGCAGGTGCACTCCCAGGAAAGAGGAAGGCATTCAGGGGAAGGGGTGTTAAGGGCAAACAGGGAAGTGAGAATGATCAAAGTACATTTATGCATGTGTGAAAATGTTACAGGGAAACTCAGTATGTTGTACAATTAATACATGCTGAAGCAACAAGCCAACAACAAAAACCAGTGTTCTTGCCACTACAGAGAAGGCCCTCATCTCCAGTGAGGAGAAGGGCTCAGATGGAAGCACATGGGGATTGTTGCTTTTTCTTAACACTATCCAGTGGTTTGACTAAGTCCGGTCTCACCTAGTGGAAAAAGTGATCTATTGCCCTCATGAGTTTCTCCCAATCCTAGAAGTCTAACTGTGCACAGTTAGACCCAGATGAGCTGTTTGCGATCTCATACTTGCAATATTGAATAGGTATTTATCAGCAGAACTCAGCCCTTAAAATGAATTACATAAAGAAAGGCATTGAGACATTGGCCATCCAGCACTCGGGAGGCTGAAGCTGGAATTATCCAAGTTTGGGACCAGCCTGAGCAATACTTTTCTAAAACATCAGAAACAAGGCCTAGCATAATGGCTGATTGCTAAAGAAACTTGTTGCCAAGACTGATGACCTGAGTTTGCTCCCAGGATCTACATGGTAGAAAGAAAGAACCAACTCCAGTAAATTGTTCTCTGGCCTTTACATATATACAGTGGCATATATTACACACACACACTCACACACTAAATGAATGTAATAATAAAAAATATTGGAAATAAAAGAATACTCATTATATAGATAACCTATAGTACTTCTAAACATGTTTATGTACTAAAATAATAGAAGCCAATTAAATGCAACTTATATGAGAGTATAATTCCTCTTTGCTAAAGTTTATTTTTCATTTGGTAATACTAATCCAATTTTAACCAAACACAGCATGGTTGACCTGGTGGCCATATATTTTTCCCACACCCAGTGGCTTAAATCTACACTGCCCATCATCCTCAGTTACTACGTTTGGTCGTATGACTATGTTCTCAGTAATGGAGAGTGAGTGGAAATAATAGCCATAACTTTGCCATCACTGGTCTAAAAAGGCACAGCTAGCACTGTATTTCCAGTCTTTCCTCCTGAATCGTGGACCCTGGGTATGACATCTATTGAGGGAGTGACAAAGACAGTGCCTTCAGGGAGATATTTTCTCATTTATATCTTTGGATCTAGAGATACTATCTTAATTTGTTCTCTATTTCTCTGATTAAAAACCACTAACCAAAGCAATCTGTGGAGGAAAGAATGTATTTGCTGTATACCTCCATGTCATAGTCTATCACTGAGAGAAGCCATGGCAGGATCTCAAGCAGGAACCCAGAGGCAGGAACTGAAGCAGAGACAATGGAGGAGTGTTGCTTACTGGTTTTCTCCTGTGGTTTGCTTGCTTGTTTTCTTATGTACCACAGGACCACCAGCCCCATGGTAGCAACTTATTCAAGAAGGAGTTTACTGGGAGCTTGCTTACAATTTTAGAGGATGAGTCCATGACCATCATGCAAGGAACATGGCAACAGGGAGTCAAGCATGACACTGGGGGAATACCTGAGAGTTTATGTGTTGAGACAACAATGGAGAGGTGAAGGAGAGAAAGGGTGGGCCTGGGGAAGACTTTTGAAACCTCAAAACCCACCTCTAGTTATGCTTCCTCTAACAAGGCCACTTCTAATCCTTCCCATATAGCTCCACCAATGGCTAAGGAAGTGGTTAAATATGTGAGCCTATGGGAGTCATTCCCATTCAAAGGGCCACAAAGACTTTTTGCCAATATATATAAAGCAATGAAAAATACACAGAGAACATGGTATGGGAAAGAAGCTCTGGGCAACCAGGGCTAAGAACAGGGAAATCATTTAATTTTTAATTTATTTTTAAATGTCATATCATTTCCTCTTAAAAAAAAACAATAAGCAGACACGCTATAGTTATTCACACTGGGTAGGGGCAGATGTTGACATGAAAATGAATAAGGTAGGCCTGTTACTTCAAGGAAAAAAATTGACAGTGTTTGCTGCCAGAAATAATATCCAAGCACCAAAAAGAAGTGGAAGCTTTATATCTGCCAGGACAAGCTAGGCAGTATCTCAAAAGCTAAAGTCTCCTTTGATGGATGGTATTGATGAATCTTTAACTAACCATTGCCTTCTAAAATTCTGAAGGTATGCACAACTTAGTAAGCCATTTTCTCCCCAAATGATGAATATAGGATGCTTACACAGAAAAGGTACATTTAAATTGCAACAGGAACCAGCGAATTTCCATGTGACACAATATGAAAAGTTCAGCGATGCTGTCACAGTTTCTACATTGTAATAACCTTTAAAAATTTACCATGTTCAATTACTTTCTGGATTGGACTTAATACCTGTTCCATGGGCGGAAACACAGAGCTGGTACTGTCAATTCAGCCAAGAACACATGGTGGGGAGACTGCCGACCCCAGGGGGAGGTGGTGGTGAACCTCTTATTAGTATTCTGCCAAAGGGACTTAGTATTCAATTGCCCTCTGCATTTTTGTCTCTACATGACAGGGCTTAGTGAAGCTCAAAGATCTCATCAGAGAAGTTGTTTTGTAGAGGAATTTTAATTCAGCAACATGGCTGCTCTCACAAGAGATCATATCTTAGTGATCCAGCTAGAATACAGACATGCCTTTAATCTCAGGAGACAGAGGCATGCAGATCTTTGAATTCTAGTCAGTTCTGTTTAGTCAATTTGGTTAAGTCAGTCAGTGGGGAGGACAGTGCAGTGGAGTTCATTCATGAGTTCATGCAGTTCAGTGCAGGTCAGCAGTGGCAGGCAGTTGAAGCCAGGGAACAAGGAGTCAGAAGATTAGAACAAATTACTAAAGGTAGCAAGAAGGCCAAGCAGAACAAGTCAGTGAGATGGTGAGAGAAGCCAGATTGAATCAGTCAGCTTGGAGAGTATTTGGAGCCAGAAGAGCTGAGTTGACCCAGAGTTTAGAAAGAACCATAAAAGGTAACCTTATTCAGCAGTAAGCCTCCGAGACAGCAATTACACATGGAAATAAAAGTTACATTTACACTCTTTTGTGTGTAGTGGATGATGTTTAATGCAGAAACTCAGAACTGGTCAAAGAGCAGAGGGCAGGTGTCAGTGGAATGCTCAGCCAGAAATTAGCTGTTTTGTCACTCTTTCCCTACGGCTCAAGGCCCATTGTGGAAGAAGAGATAGAAAGATGTTAAGAGTCAGAGGAAAGGAATGAAAGAGTGTCTGTTGAACATAACAGGATCGCCGCACTCATGAAGTCACAGCAGCTGTGGTCACCTGCAAGGACAGGCCCAAGAACAAAACAGTCAATATTCTAGCAAGGAGAGAGAAGGTATTAGCTCCATGTCTAAACCAGAAACTACATGCAACTGATGGCCATTCAGAGAGGGAGAGTGTCTTCGTTAGGGTTTTTATTACTGTGATATAACAGGGGTCCTCAAACTTTTTAAAGTGGGAGCCGGATCAAGGTCCCTCAGAGAGCTGGAGGGCCGGACTATATGAACTACTAATTCCTACCCACACTGCATATATCTTTTATAAATAAAATGAAGAACATTTATAAATAAACAGATCATGTACCAGTATTTCAATGGGAACTGTGCGCATGCTTTTGGCTATATATATTATATATAGACACACACAGTATATAACCCCCCCATTAGTCCCTGATGTGAACACTTACCCCTTACAGGCTTTTCTAAGCAGACCAACTCAGTTCCTGATAGTTCAGTTATATCTCCCTATATAACACCCAAATGGATATGTTCAGAATCAGCATGTGAACACTGAAAAGGAAATGCAAAATGCATATAAAATTTTCAATGTAATCCCCTTTAAAATGCTTCAGCACCAAACCCCTAATCTCCCAACCACTGCCCACCCCCCAACTTTGATTTCAGCACTGAACACCCCACCACCCCCAAAGGGGAATTTTCATATGAGTCACCCACCCCCCAATTGGGCAGAACCACCCATCTGGCAAAAATTTATTTCTATGGCACTTTAGACTGACCTTTGGCAGTGGAGGGAATGGAGGAAAACCTCACTGACAGGCAGGCACAGCACACAGATACCACGTTGCTTGGGGGTGGAGCAGGAGCCTTTTTGCATCATTATATAGTCACCCACATGTGGTACTCCTCGCCACGTGGTGTCCAGCACCCTCCAGTGACGTCATCTGTGGCGTGCTCCCGGAGCCCCAGGCGCAAGGGCGCATCAGTGTCTCTCCCAACACCGCCCTCACGCCCACCCTTCCAGCACACAGCGTGATGTGGGCAGAGGCGGTTGACGTCATCCCTGAGAAGCTGTGACACTGAGTGTATATGCTGGCAGGTATCTTGGGGGCCAAACTGCGCTCATTGCTGGCGGGCCGGATCAGACTCCTCTGCGGGCCATATGTGGCCCTCGGGCCGTAGTTTGAAGACCCCTGGTGATAGAACAATGGGAGCCAAAGCAACTTGAGGAGTAAGGGCGTATTTCAGCTTAAGAGTTTCCCATCATAGTCCGTCATTAAGGGAAGTCAGGGCAGGACCTCAAGGCAGGGACCAGGAGACAGAAACTAAAGCAGAAGCCATAGAAGAGTACTAATTACTGGCTTGTTCTCCACGGCTTGCTATCCAGGACAGGGATAGGGTGGTGGTGGTGTGTGGCTCCACCCATAGTGGGTTACACTGTCTCATATCAACTATTAATCAAGAGATCTGATGGATATTTTCTCAATTGAAGCTTCTCCTCCTAAATGATTCTGGCTTGTGTCAAGTTGGAAAAAAAAAAAATCTAACCAGGATGGATTTAGGCCCTGGTAGATTGACTGTTCTCTAGTGGATGGTCCCATCAATGAATATGTGGGTAGAATACATTGGATTGAATGAGTTACTTAAAAAAAAATGGAGACACAAAGTTAGGAGGTTGAGAAGATGGGGATGAATCTGAGAGGAGATGGGGTGAGTATGATAAAAAATTATTAAAAATATATTTCAAATTTCCCACAGTCAAGGTTTGGTGCAAAGGTAAATCTGCACACCCATAACTACCTTAAAATGTGTTTAAAAATACTTTTTTTAAAAACAATATGCAACACTTTAAAGATACGTTTTTCTTATTTACTTAAATATAGTAACCCATGAGGGAAAATTGAAAGTAGAAATAGATATGAGAATATAGCCATTTTCTATGAGTCCAGGTGCTGAAGAAATTTATAGGATATAAAACAATATCAGTCTTCACAGTAAATAACTGCATTTTCCCAAAACATAGTCTGCTCTATTTTTGTTAACACAAATGGTCTTATTAATGTTTGTGGTAGAAATATGACCTCTCAAAGATGTCTACATCTGAATTGCTGGAATCTGTAACTTCATTTTATGGGACAGAGGAATTTCACAGATGAGAGGAGGTTAAGGATGGTGAGAATGAATGAACATAGTCTAGGTTACTCAGGAGGACAGTGTGCAAGGACCAGCGTTCTTCAGAGGTGGATGGGAGTATCAGAAACTAGGAAGGGGACACAGTAAAGGAATAGGAAAGTGTGATAGTTAATACTGTTTTTGACCAGAGAGGATCTAGAATCACCTAGGAAACAAACCTCTCAGTGTGTCTTTGAGGAGCTGTCTGAACAGATGAACTGGGAGAAAATGCCTTCACTAACTGTGGGTGGTACCATTCTATGGGTTGGAGTTCCAGACTTAAAGGGGAAAAAAATCAAGATGCTATGTGACCAGCTGGCTTAGACTCTTGCTGCTCTGCTGCTGTGATTTCTCCATGATGAGATGTATCTTTGAGCCCAAATAAACCCTTTCTTGCTTAAGCTGCATTTGCCTGGTGTTTTCTCTACAGCAAATTAGAAAAAGTAAGGAATAGAGAAGATGAGTAATGAGCTTCTCAGACCAAGGATGGGGATCATAATCCAAGATCTGTGGGTGGCCTATCAAAGTTGGAGAAGACAAGGTAATGGCTCTTCCTGGAGGCTCCAGAAGGAATACAGCCAACAATGGCAGTTTAGATTTCTGGTTTCCAGAAATGTAAACAAAAAGTGTGGTGCAGTTTTGAGGCTTTAAAGTTGAATTGGTTTGTTACAACAAAAATAAGAAGCTAGTGTACTGTTTTTACAAAAGGATGACAACAACAAAAACCACTGTAAGCATTCTGCTTTCATTTTGAATGTGACACAGATATTTCTACAACATGCAAACAGAAGCTCTTTGCAGCCTCCTGTAAAACTGAGAAGTATAAAAATCTGAGACTGAAAAGCCTAAGGGTTGCTTGCCTCTGGGGTGAGAGAAGTTCTGAGGTTTGGGTTGGGTTTTTTCCCCAAAGGCTCATGTGTGAGAAACGCGGTTTCCACTAATGGTCTGTTTTCATGTCCTAGTGTCGTGTTTTGTTGTGATAAAATATCCTGGCCCAAAGCAACTCAGAGCGGAGAGGGTTTGTTTTAGCTCACAGTTTCAGGCTACTTTCCATTATTGCGGAGAAGTCAAGTTGGAAGGGACTTGAAACTGCTGATCACATCACGACCACAGACAAGAGCAGAGGGAATAAATGCATGCATGCCCACAAGTTTGCTTGTGCTCAGCTCCTTTGTCCATTCATCTGCTGTCCAGGAACCCTTTCATAGAGCATGGTGCTGCCCACACTAGTCTGGATCTTCCCATATCCATTAACATAATAAAGCAGTCTCTTGTAGATATTCCCACATCCAACCTAATGCAGACACTCTTTCATTGAGGGAATGTAGGCAATCTTTCATTGACGTTCTCCTCTTAGGTAAGTGTAGATTATGTCAAGGTGGCAATTAAATCTAACCATCACATTCTGTGTGTGTTGTTGACATTATAACTTAGGGGCTTGTGGACGTAGCTAGATTATGGGAGCACACCCTCATAAATGAATTCCTGCTGTTCTTCAGCAAAGAATCACATCTTCTAGGATGGAATTAGTCCCCTTCAGAATAGTTTGCTCTAAAGCAAGGCTACAGCATGCATTTGACCCTTAGATAGGAGTTCTGTTTCTGCTTATTCATGTTGTGATGTTAATGGTACACACAGTTTATGAAGTTGTATGGATGGAGCTGAGCATGCATGAAAAAGCCCACACAATGTGAATGACCCCCAAAGCATTTGTATTCTGACATAAAAGCCATATTTTGTGTAGAACTTGTCCTCTGAGCTTCTAAACTTTCTTCCTGTTCCCACCTGCTTACGTATCTTTTGCTGAAAAAGTAAAATAAGCAAAACAAACAAACAACAAACCTGTTTCCATGCTATCATCCACACTCCATGCAATTCTTGGTTTTGAATCAAGAGAGTTTGGACATCTCCAAAGTCACCCAGCAAACCTTGATGCTCAGACATTCAGGTATGAGCCTCTGAACAAGTTCACTCAGTCTGACGTCTCCTAAGCTGGATCGCCTGTCCATCTCCAGGTCAGTGTGTGAGCTACATGCATCTCTCCTCTCGTTCCAACAGTGTGGTCTGGACATAGCACAGTTAGCTAACACCACTCTTGGATTTTCCTGTAAGTGCAAATCTACATTTCAAAATAAAATTATAGTTAACTTGATGAAGATTTAAAATCTGATATGATTTTTTTATTAAAAGGGGACAAAATCAAATTATGACAGCTGTAGGAAGATGTGTTGATTATCTTTTTCCTATTAAACCCTCTTTCTTACTAATACTGAAATATACTTTTCTCTTTTCTCTGCCTTGAGGGAAAATGGCTTTTAATATAATTTTCAGCATCCTTACAGTAATAGAGCGTTTTTTTCCCCAGGAATTATTGGTGTGAACTTTTAGTGCTACCACTTCTGTTACCTCTTTGTACTCATTGGCTGATTTATCAGCAAATTGAAATCACTTTAAGACCTTAAAATAATAACGGCCATGACTTCACTTGTTACCATATCTTGACAAGGCAAGACACTTTTCCACAGAGTCTGCGAGGATGTGCCACGAATTTAGAAAGAGTAGGATACTTGCCTCAAGTGTAGTAACTCTCCTTAGGGGGGCCAGAAGAAATACTAATTCTATGAAGACTACTAAAAGAGTATAATTTTGTTGATGATATGCAACGGATTATTTTCAGGACATTTTGTAGAATATTGACTGATAACAGACTTAGAAATAGCTGGTTTTCCAAATACTCAATAATCTTTCTAAAGGGTTTTTGAACTGTGCAACCTCATTCTTATCAAAAGACAAGATAAGAACATATGTGAATATCACTAAAATTACAATATAAGTACATAAGCAAATAGTGCCAGCATCACTCTAATGGGATATTTGCCCAAAAAAAAGACTCACATCCAAAGAACAAGACATGAACAATGCAAAGACCAGGAAAACTATGTCAATAAAGCAAAAATAAACCAGAAGACTGCCATGGTTAGAAAGACCACCAAGTGTGTGTATAGAATAGGATTCAGTGAGAAGAGACAGGATGTCACATCAGTCTCCTCTGTGAGAAAAAGCTAAGAAACTCAAAACAGTGTCTGAAAGGACTTGCTTGTATTCACATGGCACATGACATTGTGATTATTTTCTTCTGACAGAAATAAGTTATATAAATAGGACATCAAAGGGGGCATGTAGCTTTGATCTCATTTCTAATTAATTGCACCCGGGTGAGATTCAGAGCACACAAGTGAGGCGCGGTAAGCGTTACTTATGTAAATAATTAATAAGCATCTATGATCTATCAGGCTTTTATCTGGTCTTCCAGAGAGGGGATGTTATCTACAGTTCAGCGCTGAGAAACAAGCTTGTCACTAAGCTCTCCTCCTTTGGCTTATTTCTTGAAGGGAGTTCCTCAAGAGAAAAGCTGCTTCTGAAGTCTAATTTTGGGAGAGTGTGTTCTAGACACAAGCTATAGTTAAGAGTTTCTTTTTAAAGATGCTATGGCAAAGATTTTCGTTTGTTTGCTACCAACATCTGCTCTTTTTTTTCTTCCTTACGAACGAAGCGGAGGCTCGTGTATTCTGTGACTATACCTCCAAGCCCAACGTGTTCAGGGGACATGTCAGCCAAATGTGAATGAAGAAGGGAGAGGTTTATCTTCATCTGATTTTCTTTTAAATGAAAATTTTGTTTTGGAGCAACTGGTGACGTCACATGTTAGAGATATCCTGCCACACTGGTTCTTATGAGTTTAGAATTATCTTCTTCTGATAAAGAATACTTATCTCAGTAATCTAAAGGAGAAGTAAACTTCTTTGTCCTTTAATATTTGGGGCATTGCTATGATATTTTAGCCATCTTATGCACTGGTTACGAAAATAAATGGCATTGGTAAGGGGTTTAAAGATTTTTCTGTATTACCCATACTTCATCGTACCTAATCATTCTAACTGGGCTTATGTGAAGTAGGTAACTTTGTCTAGAAAACCAGATCTTGGTGATTCACCACTAAGCGGAACATGAAGAGTAATAAAACTGCCCCCCTTTTATAGAAAACATAATCAAATTGTCTCAGACTCAGTTTCTATATGAATATATCCTTTTTCTACAAGATGCTTTTGTTATGATGCTGTGTGATTTTTTTTTCTGGGGAGACACACACACAAAAAAACAGCTGTTCTCCCCAAGTAGGGCAATGACTGAGCAAAACAGTGATTTTTATTCATCTCCAGCTTGGTGAACTAGTGAGTAGTGGTGAACTACAGGAGCATGGGTGAAGGACTGCTTACAGTAGCTCAAAAACAGAAAGTCCCATCCTACCTATTCAGAAATGGAGTCCTGTCCTCAGTCAGCCTTCTGAGCCTTTTTACCCCCAACACAGATTTTCTTTGTGTAGCCCTGATTTTCCTCACTATGTAGACCAGGTTGGCCTTGAACTCATAGGGATGTGCCCGCCTCTGCCTCCTGAGTGCTGGAATTGAAGGCATGCACCAGCACTGCCCTGCGGCCTTCCTTGTTTTGTGAATCTAGCAGCACCCAGGACCAAGTGCAGCTGAGAGGCAGGAGGAAGTGACAGAAGGAACCTCAGGTGATCATCTGGAGACGTGCCTTCCCTTCTGAGGGGGAACTTTAACAGCTCAGTCATGTTACGGCAGACCAAGCTGTCACTGTCTGGTCTTGCCTAGCCACTGCCACGACGGGTCTTCTGCAGGTCACCACACAGTCTCCACTCCATGGTAGCGATGAGCACGTCTGGGCTGAGCATATAGCTTCACCACAACGTATGTGTCATCGGCATTTATTTCCTTTCTCTTGGTTTTTTTTTTTTCCCTTCTCATTTTCTTCCAAATAGTCCTCGGCTTTCCTAGGTATGAAGTCTCTTCGTGTTGAAATCCTGCCTCTTGTTTTCTCAGTCCTAGTGTCTCTCCTCTTCTGTCACACTGTAACTGCTTCCAGAATCTCCAAAGGGTGTTACAATCTTCCTGCTCCAGTTTCCGATAATTCCTTTGCCAACCACATACCTTTCTTATTGACAAACGGCGAACACATTTGCATCTTTATTAACTTTATTCTTTCTGAATAATTGTACCGCACCTGTTACTGGGATCTCACTCTGGCCTCCCTATAGCTTCCCAGTCTTGTTGATGCCTGTCAAATGAGTTCAGAGGAGACCAAGGGTGTCAAGTAGAAGACAAGTAGAGCTTGTTACAGAACAGCACGAGGCATTCCAGAGGTGAATGTGGATGATGATCAAAGGGAGCACTGTGCAGGAGCCTCACTCATGGTGCTGAGAGTGGACAACAGCCAGAGGCCACTGCGAACCCCTCTATATCTAGGGAGGTTTTATACTATTTCTTAAAGTTTCTGGAATAGACAGAAAAAAATAGTGTTTTCTGGTCCAGGTGATTGACAGGCCTATTTAAATGAAGTCTTGAGGGAGAGGACAACAGAAAGTTTTTGTTCTTCACCAGAAAGATTTCTGCTGGATACTAACCTTATAATCTTTGTGGCTGTTTGCAAAGTCACGCTTTGACCAGTAATCAGATACCTGCAGTTTCAGATCCTGGTTTCAAAACCTTGTAATTAGGGCAGTGCCATCCTCTGGGACCTTCAGCCTGCTTGTGTCTGTTTGACTGGCTTCCTAATACATGGAAGGCTGTTTCTTTGTCCATTATCTCCACTGACTCTTCTACTTTTATGAATGTTCTAACAGGGGCCATCTGCACACATAAATGCGCACATGCACATACACACAACTCCATACGCACAAGACATGTACATAAATTATATTAAATTAAGTATGTACTTGAGCTTAATAACTTGTAAAATATCTTACCAATATTACTCATTATTACCTGTTTCTTCTTTACATAAATATATCGTAAGCATCTTAGAAACAAGAATAACATGTTTTTTTTAAAGCTCTTTGCTTTGATAAGTTTCAGACGGAACCCATAGACTGGGTTTTTGTCTCCCACCACCAACAAAATAAAAAATTAGTATAAGCAACCATTAAGACAAGCATTCTGATGAGACATAGGCTAGGGTCAGATAGAAGGAGAGGAGGACCTCCCCTATCAGTGGACTAAGGGAGGGCCTAGAGGGAGAAGAGGGAGGGTGGGATTGGGAGGAGATGAGGGAGGGGGCTACAGCTGGGATCCAAAGTGAATAAATTATAATTAATAATAAATAAAAAGGAAAAAATTGAAAAGAAGCATTCAGAACAGGGCACGGTGGCCTAAACCTGTAATCCCAGAACTCAGAGAGGCAGAGGCATGTGGATCTCTGTGAGTTCGAGGCCAGCCTGGTCTACAAAGTGAGTCCAAGACAGCCAAGGCTACACAGAGAAACCCTGTCTGGAAAACAAACAAACAGCAACAACAACAACAAAAACAAGCCTTCAGATGGACAGGCCACATAATAACTACACACCTGAGTGCAATTAATTAGTCTGTGAAATTTTCCATTTTGATGTGACAGTTTGTGCTATTTTATTTTTAATATTCAAAACGATTACATATTTTTATGTGTGTACAGAGAAGAAAAGACAGACATAAGTGTCCTGTCTTGGATTAAAGTGTTTGCCATTTTAGATATATAGAAATCATTCTCCTCATCTTTAAAAAAAGCACAAAGATTAAATGCAGGTGGAAAGGCCGCAGCAAGAATGTGTCAGTTTCCTTAGAACATTAGGCGGGTGACATTCATTATTTTCCCACACATTTGTGCAAGGGAAATCATCAGCCAGGCATTTGTTGATATTGCAACAGTGATTTGCAGAAATCAAAATAAGAATGGTTCTGTTCAGACAACGGATTCCTCTGGAGGTTGATGGGAATGAGGGAACCATTAAAGAGGTTTAGATGACAATCATTTGCAGGAGGCAAATTGACATATAAAAATATCTTCATTAGCATTCTCTCAAGATGACTAAGAGCTACAAACCTAGAGAAAACAAGGTTCTCTCATCTCTGCAGAGGGGCTTCAGGATTAAATGTCAGGGCCATCTTGTCAGAGACTGAGGGCTTTATCTATAATTATTTTTACTAACAGGCTTAAACAAGTTTACTTCATCGAAAAACAGTTACAGATTTCTATCTTTCACAAAGAAATAATGATGTATTTTTGTCCAAATGAGCAGGCGTTTTTACAATGCTTACAATTTTATTTATCGATTTTTTTTTTACTAAAAATGAAGTATATTTAACCTTTCAAACTCTGAATAAAAGCATGACTATTGAATTATAGTTAAGTCTGCAGAATCAATGTAGGGACAAGACTTTCCCAAATTTCTTACCCTGCCTTATCCCTACCCAGTCTTTCTCTCTAATAGAAGAAACTAGGTGACTGGGACTCTGTAAGAGTAGATACCAGGACTGTGGTCCTTATGTCTTTTGTGCTCCTTGAGCCTGGGTGGTTGTGGTCCTTGTGGGCCATATGTCAGACTGCCTCTTCCTTGTGAGCGTTCTTTAATTTTCTGTACCAGGCTTTGAAGTTTCTGAAGTTCCCTTGGCTCTCTGGAAGGCTAGCCTTTGTTCTCTGTAGATCTCTGCTTTATCCCACAGATCAGTAGCACCAGGAAAGAAATGCCAACCGGAAATCCAGTGGATGCATGGCTGCCTCTCCTGCCCAGTGGCTCCAAGCAAGGTTCCATTGCAACAGCTCTTTAAGTACATATGTCAACTTAAGTCTTTTTTTCCTCTTCTAATTAAAGTTTATTTATTTATTTTTTAATTTAAAAATTACTTATTTTTATATTAATCACAGGTTATGTTCTTTGTTTCCTACCTGTAACCCCCTCCCTCATTCCCTCCCACTCTCCCCATCCCTCCCTCATCTCTTCCCTGCCCCTTTGCAAGTCCACTGATAGGGAAGGACCTCCCCCCCTTCCACCTGACCCTAGCTTATCAGGTCTCTTCAGGGCTGGCTGCAATGTCCTCTTCTGGGGTCTAGCAAGGCTGCTCCTCCCTCGAGGGGGGTTTGAAGAGCCAGCCATTGAGCTCATGACAGAAATAGTCCCTGTTCCCCTTACTAGGGTACCCACTTAGATACTGAGGAACCATGGGTTATATCCGAGCAGAGATTCTAGGTTATATCCATACATGGTCCTTGGTTGGAGAAACAGTCTCATAAAAGACACCTGTGCCCTGATCTATTTGGTCTTTGTGGAGCTCTTGTCCTTTCCAAGTCTTACTATGATTCCCTGCACTCTGCCGAAGGTTTGGTTGTGAGTCTTAATATCTGCTTTGATACATTGCTAGATAGAGTCTTTCAGAGGCCCTCTGTGGTAGGCTCCTGCCCTTTTGTTTGTTTTCTCCTACATTCATTGTCCATCCCATTTGTCTATCTAAGTGAAGATTGATCATCTTACCCCAGGTCCTCTTTCTTGTTTATCCTTCTTTGGGTGTATAGACTTCAGTATGTTCATCCTATCTTACAGGTCTATAGAAGTGAATATATACCATGTGCTTCTTTCTGTTATTGGGATACCTCACTCAGGATGATCATTTCCAGGTTCCACCATTTGCCTGCAAATTTCATGATTTCTTCCTTTTTAATTGCCTAGGAGTATTCCATTGTGTAAAAGTACCAAGATTTCTGTATCCATTCCGCAACTGAGGGACATCTGGATTGTTTCCAGGTTCTGGCTATTACAAATAAAGCAGCCACGAACATGGTTGAGCAAATGTCCTTGTTGTGTACTTGAGCATCTTTTGGATATATGCCTAAGAGTGGTATATCTCAGTCTTAAGGAATTACTATTCCTAATTGTCTAAGAAAGCACCAAATTGATTTCCAGGGTGGTTGTATAAGTTTGCATTCTCACCAGCAATGGAGGAGGTTCCCCTTTATCCACATCCTCTCCAGCATGTGTTGTCACTTGAGTTTTTGATCTTAGCCATTCTGATGGGTATAAGGTGAAATCTTAGGGTCGTTTTGATTTGCATCTCCTTTATGGATAAGGACATTGAACATTTCTTTAAGTGTTTTTCTGCCATTCTACAATCCTCTACAGGCAGTTCTCTGTTTAGCTCGATAGCCCATTTTTTAATTGGATTACTTGATTTGTTGCTTTTTAACTTCTTGAGTTCTTTATATGTACTGGATATTAGCCCTCTGTCAGATGTAGGGTTGGTGAAGATCCTTTTCCAGTCTGCAGGCTGTCGTTTTGATGACAGTGTCTTTTGCTTTACAGAAGCTTTTCAGTTTCATGAGGTCCCATTTATTGATTGTTGATCTTAGAGCCTGTGCTGTTGGTGTTCTATTCAGGAAGAAGTCTCCTGTGCCAATGAGTTCTAGCGTCTTCCCCTATTTTACTTCTAACCGATTTAGTGTGTCTGGTTTTATGTTGAGGTCTTTGATCCATGTGGACTTTAATTTTGTGGAGGGTGATAAATATGAATCTATTTGCATTTTTCTGCATGTAGACATCCAGTTGAACCAGCACCATTTGTTGAAGATGCTATCTTTTTGCCATTGAATGGTTTTGGCTTCTTTATCAAAAATCAAGTTTGCATAGGTGTGTGGGTTTATTTCTGGATCTTCTATTCAGTTCCATTGATCCACTATTCTGTTTCTATGCCAATACCATGCAGTTTTTATCATTATTGCTCTGTAGTGCAGCTTGAGATCAGGGATGGTGATACCTCCAGATGATCTGTTGTTGTAGAGGATTGTTTTGGAGATTCTGGGATTTTTGTTTCTCAATATGAAGTTAAGAATTTTTCTTTCAAGGTCTGTAAAGAATTATGTTGGTATTTTGATGGGAATTGCATTAAATCTGTAGATTGCTTTTGGCAGAATGGCCATTTTCACTGTTATTCCTACCAATCCATGAGCATGGGAGATCTTTCCATCTTCTGATATCTTCTTCATTTTCTTTCAGGGATTTTAAGTTTTTTTCAAACAGGTCTTTCATTTGCTTGGTAAGAGTCACCCCAAGATACTTGATGCTAGTAGTGGATATTGTCAAGGGTGTTGTTTCTCCGATTTCTTTTTCAGCCCTTTTGTCTTTGGTATACAGGAAGGCTTCTGATTTTGTTTTTGAATTGATTTTGTAACCAGCCACTTTGCTGAAGGTGTTTATCAGTTGAAGGAGTTCTCTGGTTGAATTTTTGGAGTCACTTATGTATACTAACATATCATCTGCAAATAGTGATACTTTGACTTTTTCCTTTCCAATTTGTATCCCTTTGATCTCCTTTAGTTGTCTTATTGCTCTAGCTAGGACTTCAAGTACTATGTTGAAGAGATATGGAGACAGTGGGTAGCCTTGCCTTGTCCCTGATTTCAGTGGGATTGATTTAAGTTTCTCTTCATTGAGTTTGATGTTGGCTATAGGCTTGCTGTATATTGCCTTTACTAGGTTTAGGTATGTGCCTTGTATCCCTGATCTCTCCAAGACTTTAAACATGAATGGATGTTGGATTTTGTCAAATGATTTTCGGCATCTAAGGAGATGATCATGTGGTTTTTCTCTTTCAATTTGTTTATATGGTGGATCACATTGATGG
>CM053764.1:86178713-86342720 GCA_028658305.1 Pachyuromys duprasi
CAGCACTAAAACCATCTGGCCCAGTGCTTTTTTTTTGGAAGGGAGGCTATTGATGACTGCTTCTATTTCCTTGGGGGATATAGGACTATTCAATCTTTCTACCTGATCTTGACTTAATTTAGGTAGATGAAATCTAGCAATACAATTGTCCATTTCATTTAGATTTTCAATTTTATGGCATATAGGCTTTTGTAGTAAGACCTAATGATTGTTTGGATTTCCTCAATGTCTATAGTTATGTCCCCCTTTTCATTTCTGATTTTGTTGATTTGGGTAATTTCTCTCTGCCTTTTTGTTAGTTTGGCTAAGGGCTTGTCTATCTTGTTGATTTTCTCAAAGAACCAGCTCTTGGTTTCACTGATTCTTTGAGTAGTTTTATTTGTTTCTAATTGATTGATTTCAGCCCTGAGTTTATTTCCAGCCGTCTGCTCCTCTTGGGTTTATCTGCTTCTTTTTTTTTCCCTAGGGCTTTCAGTTGGGCCATTAAGTTGCTTGTATGAAATGTTTCAAATTTCTTCTTGAAGGCACTTAGTGCTATGAACCTTCCTCTTAGCACTGCCTTCATTGTTTCCCATAATTTTGGGTATGTTATGCTTCCATTTTCATTGAATTCTAGGAAGTCTTTAATTTCCTTCTTAATTTCTTCCCTAACCAAACTGTCATTGAGTAGCAATTTGTTTGGTTTTCATGTATGTGCAAGCTTTTTGCTGTTTCTGTTGTTGTTGAGGTCCAGCTTTAGACCATGATGGTCAGATAGGCTACAGGGCATTATTTCAATCTTCTTGTATCTGCTGAGGCTTGCTTTTTGACCAACCATATGTTCTACTTTGGAGAAGGTTCCATGAGGTGCTGAAAAGAAGGTATACTCTTTTGATATAGGGTGAAAAATTTTGTAGACATCTATTAGGCTCATGTGATTTAGCGCCTCTGTAAGTGCCCTTGTTTCTCTGTTTTGCTTCTGACCAGATTAACTGTCCCTTGGTGAGAGTGGAGTTTTGAAGTCTCCCACTATTAGGGTGTTGGGATCAATGTGTGATTTCAGGTTTAATAATATTTTATTTACAAATGTAGGTGGTCTTATATTTGGGGCACAGATGTTCGAAATTGTGATATCCTCCTGTTGGAATTTTCCTTTGATGAGAAGGAAGTGCTTCTCCTCATCTTTCTTGATTAATTTTGGTTGAAAGTCTATTTTATTAGATACTAGGATTGCTACCCCAGTTTGTTTTCTAGGTCTATTTGCCTAAAAAACTTCTTTCCAGCCCTTTACTCTGAGGTAGTACTTATCTTTGTTGCACAGGTGTGTTTCTTGGATGCAGCAGAATGTTGGATCCTGTTTCTGCAACCATTCTGTTAGTCTGTGTGTTTTTATTGGATAATTGTGTCCATTGATGTTGATAAATAATAGTTACCAATGACTGTTTGTTTCTTTTATTGTGAAGTTGGTGGTCTTACTATGATCCATTGCTTTTTTTCTTTTTCATTGGGGAATTATCTGTATTCTATATTTTCTTTGGTGTAGTTGGATTGTAGTTTTCCTTCTAGTATCTTCTGTAAGGCTAGGTTGCTCTGTAGATATTGCTTGAATTTAGTTTTGTCATGGAATATTTTGTTTTCTCCATCTACGATGATTGAAAGCTTTGCTGGGTATAGTAGTCTGGGTTGGCATCTTTGTTCCCTTAAAGACTGCATGACCTTTGCCTAGGCCTTTTTGGCTTTCATAGTTTCTGATGAGAAGTCTGTTGTGATTCTGATTGGTCTACCTTCATATGTTACTTGACCCTTTTCCCTTGCTGCCTTTAATATTTTTTCTTTGTTTTGTAGGTTTAGTGTTTTAACTATGATGTGAGGTGAAGTATTTCTTTTCTGGTCTAGTCTATTTATTGTTCGGTAGGCTTCTAGTATGTTTATGGACATCTCTTTCTTTAAGTTGGGAATATTTTTTTCTATGATTTTCTTAAAAATATTTTCCAGTTCTTGGAACCTGGAGTCTTCTTTTTCATGTATTCCTATTATTCTTAGGTTTTGTCTTTTCATGGCGACCTTCATTTCTTGGATGTTATGTGTTTGGAACTTTCCCGACTTTACTTTTTCTGTGAGTGAAGAATCAATTTCAGCAAGTGTATCTTGAGCTCCCGAGATTCTCTCTTCCATCTCTTGTATTCTATTGGTGATGCTTACCATTGTGGTTCCTGATCTTTTCTCTTAGTTATCCAGTTCCAGGTTTTTCTCTGTTTGTGTTTTTTTTTTATAGATTCTAATTTTGTTTTCACGCTTTGCACCATTTCCTTCATCTGATTGAATATGGTTCCTATTTTTTTTTGTTCGTTTCCTCTCTGTATGTCTTTAATTGTTCCTATACGTGGGCAGTTATATTCTTCTGTATCTCCTTGAGAGCTCTGTTCATTTCTTCTTTTTGTTCCTCTAATACCTGCATAAGCATAGCTTTAACATCATTTTCCTGTGTCTCCACTGAATTAAAATCTCCATTGATATTGGGTGTTGCTGGTGGGACTATGGTGTCCTGCTTTTTGTTGGCTGCTTTCTTATGTCGACCTTTGGCCATTTGTTTATATATAATCAAGGGGCTGTTTGTGCCTTGAGGCTGAACTTTAGACTGGAACTGTCAATCTCTGGTGTCTGGAGTGTTCTTCAGGAAGATCAGGGAGTTCCAGTGGTTTGAGAGTGTGTGTTATTGATTCAGTTGTACCTGTGGGAGGAAAAGCCACTGGCACAGAATTGTTGTTGTGGGGCGGGGAGGGGGGCGTAAGTACGTGTGTGTGCACGTGCATGCATGTGAGTGCTCTCCAATTTGTGGTGGGCTCAGCAGGCTGGACTCTGAGGTCAGTGGGTGACACTGTGGATGGGACACATACTCTGTTGTGAGCTATGTGTGCCCGGCTCTGTGCTCTGTGCTAGAAGCTGTGAGCACTGCAGGCTGGTTGCCACTCTGGTCTGAAGGCTTGGCACCTCACCCTGAGCCAAAGGCTGAGTGTTCCGGTTTGAGATGGCGGCTGGGGGTGCTATGGGCTCGGATCAGGGCTTGCACCTAAGGGCTTTGCTCTGGTCCACAGATTTGGCGCCTCCTTCTGAGCCAGAGGCTGTGCATCCAGGTCTGGTATGGTATCTGGGGTTGCCTCAGTCTGGACCAGAGACTGTGTGTTCTGGTCTGGGGTAGGGGTTGGGGGTGCCACTGGAAGCTGCACACTCAGATCAAGGCTGGAAGGTGTGCGCCTGCTGGTCACCCAGACCTTTTCCAGGGATTGAATGGGTGTCCCAAGGACCTTCCCACTTGATTTCCTCACTATAGGATTTCCTCTCACCTGGCAATCACAAACACTGGTGGTTTAGGTCCCAGAGTTCAGTCTCCTGGTCCCTGTAAGGACACTGTTGTCCTCTTCCTCAGACACAGTGTCTTCCCATGGCTGCCATCTTGGATCTCAACTTAAGTCTTATCAAACCAGTAAGATGAAAGGTGGTTAAAGAGTCGTATGGGAATCAAGAGATGTACCCATAAAAGGGTTTGGAGTAATGCTTTATACATGGGTAGGCAGCTTAGGTAAGTGTGGCTTCTGCCCATCACTGTCCACACCAAGCCTGGCCTCATGTTTCCAGCATCCTTCCAGACTTCCTAACCTTAGATTCCATCTCTTCCTTTGGGTAACATCCCTAACTCCTCCCCACCTACCCCTCTTGTTGCACCAGTCTTTGTGGTCCTAATAGACTCACATTTTGCTTGTTCTCTTGTGACCGGTCTCTTTAGTTCAATGCTGTGTTTGCAAAATCTATGTCCTTCACTGAGAACCCAAGGCTTTTGATGAAGGAAGGGTCCAGGCTGACCACATCTGGACAATCTTTAGACTTTCTTAGCTGAGGCATTTCACCTTACAAAACCAGCCAGCAGGGGAAGATGTCGCTAGCAACTCACCACATAATTGGTGGTTATGGGTTGCTGATATATGTCACAAAGCAGAAATACTCCAACCCATAATGTCTTAATCCAAAGTCTGTCACTCTGAGGATGTTCAGAGGATGACAGAAAACTCAACATCAGAATTCCATAAGTGTATTGGAAGAGACATCAATCTAATGTTAGACCTCCTTGGGTGATGCATAGGAAATCACAACAGCAACACAGCCCCAGACTTCCATGGCTTGTTTTAGGATGGGAGTCAACCTAGCACCAGATCCCAGGGATCTATTTAGGAAAAACTGTAAGGACTATAAGCTGACTGCTGTCAGCTCAGTGAACACTTCTTTTATATCTTTTTACTTTTTAAAATCAAATTCTGTATTTCTGAGAATAGTGACAGACCAAATACTCTGATATGCTTTTCCCTGAGGGAACATGATTGGCTTTAAGCCACTCCTAAATCTCTCGCCTTCCCCTTTTTAGGATTGTTTGAGGATTATTTTGCCTCTCTTTCTCTCTTACGTGTCACAGTTTCTTTACCCCTTCATCTGTTGATGGACACCTGGGCTGAATTTCTTCATTATTGTAAAAAGCACAGCAATAAACATGGATGTTCAAGTGCCTCTGTGGAATGCTGAGTTAGAATCCTTTGGGTATATATAGTTTTTCTAGCTCATTTCCTGTTGCTTGATAAAACTGGGACCAAAAGCAACTTCAAGCAGGAAAGGATTTACTAGGCTTACACTTCCAGGCCAGAGTCCATCATTGAGACAAGTCAGGGCAGAAACTCAAGCAGGAACTTGAACAGATCCGTGGGAGACTGGTTTGTAAGCTCACTGACAGGTCCCTGCTCAGCTAGCCCTTTGTAGCCTAGGACCACCTGGCTAGGGATAATTCCTCCTAAGGAATTATCAATTAACAACCAAGAAACCCCTCCCCCCATAGACATGTCCCCAATAATCTGACCTGGGCAATCCCTTTTCTGAGACTCAGGAGACTTCAGGCCGTGTCAAGTTGACAGTTACACTAAAACCCATGAGTGACATAGCTGGGTTATATGTTAGTTCTGTCTTCAGTTTAATTTTTTAGGGATCTTCAGACTTACTTCTATAAAGGCTACACTGCTTCACACATAATTGCCTTCCCTTCTCACCAGTATTTGCTGTCATTCGTTTTCTTGATGATAGTCATTGTGATTGGAATGGAGCAGGATCTCAGTGTAATTCTAATTGGCATTTCTCCAATTGCTAAGGATATGGAATAATCCTTTGTTTTCTAATTTGGAGGTATTTAATATTTGAGAACAAAAATGTGACAAAATCATTTTTGGGAACTTTTCTACCTAATATTGGTTATGACTGTAAATAATATATATCATATTACTACTAATTATTTATGTATACATATATGTATATTTCACTTGACAGAAATAAATATATATATTTACATTCATATATACATGTATATGCCTGAATGCATGTATGTACCCCCTGCATGTTGCACCAGGCTGTGTGATCCCAATGGACTCACATTTCATGTGTCAGTCAAAAACAACATATACATATATATATACATATACACATATCAGAAATATATATACACATATACATGTATATACATGCATATAAACACATATATGCATACATATATCTGGTAGGTGTCAGTCAAGCGCCATGCACTTACAAATTTGGGGACACAGAGACTATGCGAAAGACATAAGCTATAGGATGGATGTCTTGTAATTCAACAGACCTTGAGAGAGAAGACAGACATGGAAATAAATCATTTTATTTCATCTCAGTAAGTGCTGCAGTAAAAGTAGTTTTTAAATCCTGAGGTATAATTACTGGGGAAAGGCCAACTGCGGCTCAAGGAACCAGGAAATGCCTCATAGATGAGACTAATAATTACAAAGATGCTGCTGCACTTTGTACCATTGTTTAAGGTGCATGCCCAATCTAATACCTTGGGACTTAATCATTTCCCTCACTGCTGCTCCTCTTGGGAAGATGACAAGGCAAACGAAGTAGCAAGTGCTTTAGCCACCTCCTGCCCAAGGCCTGTTGCCCTGCCTTAGCTTTGTTAAGTTTCTCTTCTGTGCCTTGGGTTACAGAAGAGAGAGCTCATACTTGGGCAGGACATGACACGGGAGGCTAGCATTCCTAAGGGGCTAGGTTAGACTTAGAAGAGTTTGAGGAAATGGGGAAGATATTATGTTTCCTGGTACAGAGACCTTTGCTAGGTGGTAAATTCTTTCCACTCTCTTAGTACCTGATTGTGTGTCCAATGCTTACGTAAGGAAATTGGCTCCTGGGAATCTTGTGTTTCTTGCTAGAGTTAGAATCTGAAGGGTGTGTGTGTGTGTGTGTGTGTGTGTGTGTATGTATGTTCTGGCCTTTTCTTGGAGCTTCGGCTTATACAAGCCTATATGTTTCTTAGGGTGTACTGCTTCTTGAATTACTGTTTCAAAAATGTAATGCCAATGCAGAGAAATCTTATTCTGGCCCTAAGATGTGTTATGCTTGCACATGTAGTTTGTTTGCTGCTGGAATAACTCCATCAGTGAATATTGTCTTTGGCTGTGGGAACCCCTCCTTGAAGTCAATGTGGAATATGCGTGTTTTGGGTGGAAAGTCAGAAAAATGTTTGTAAACTACCCTTAGAAAACTTTGCAGCATTTTCCTTGATGTTCATACATTTAGGAACCAGTCCCCTGAGGTTTTTTGTTTGTTTTTTAATTTTTATTTTTTATATTAATTACAGTTTATTCACTTTGTATCCCAGCTGTAGCCCCTTTCTTTCTCCCCTCCCAATTCTACCCTTCCTCCCTCATCTCCTCCTATGTTCCTCTCCAACAGAACCAAAATATCTGGGCACAGGGGTCTTTCCTGAGACTGATACTCCAATCAAGGACCATTCATGGAGATAACCTAGAACTCCTGCTCAGATGTGGCCCATGGCAGCTCAGTCTCCAAGAACTCAGTGGCTGGCTCTTTGGCAGGCTTCCCTGATGGGGGAGTGGCCTTGCCAGGCCACAGAAGACAATGCAGCCAGTCCTGATGAGACTTGAT
Source organism: Pachyuromys duprasi (assembly GCA_028658305.1). Classification (NCBI taxonomy): domain Eukaryota; kingdom Metazoa; phylum Chordata; class Mammalia; order Rodentia; family Muridae; genus Pachyuromys; species Pachyuromys duprasi. The sequence continues at coordinate 86,185,698 of CM053764.1, forward strand.
AGGCTAGGGTCAGATGGAAGGGGAGGAGAAACTCTTCTATTCATGGACTTGGAAAGGGTCCCCCCAGCTTTATTTCCTCTTACAGTCACCGTCAGGCAAAAAAAGTACAGGAAGGAGTTTGCCTAGGGTTTGCCTGTCCCTAATCTGACACCTCCTGGTGACTTGCTGAGACCAGGTTACAGGCTGCATTTTTTTCTCTCTGACCAAGTGTTTATATCAGCTTCATTTGGCCTTCTATTTATCTTTCAGCACATTTTCAATCTTTGTTCCTACCGGATCTAAATTGTTTATCCCCTCCCCGCCCTCTGAGAATAGAAATGCCATCCCTCCTTTGCCTTGTCTATGCCTGTCCCCTTTTCTACTCACAGTGCTTCAATTGTTGAGGAGAGGGTTGTTTCTACATGAACTCTTTGAGTCACACAGACCGCAGCATTTAACATGGAATGCTAACTGCCACAGCCATCAGGACATGAAGAACATTGGTGAGATTCCTTTAATTAAGGAGAACAAACAAAAAAAGAGAAATGGCATATCTTTTAAATTCAATTATGTGAATTTGGAATTTTTCCATTCATTGAAGCCAAACAGAAGTACTTTCAAAATCTCTAATTCCAATTTTTATGTCTTATTTACTTTGGCTTATGCTTGATGCCTAGAGCAATCCTGTGTCAACTGTCAACTCTTCCATGTTTTTTGAGATATTGGTAATTTTAACTGTTGGAACAAAATATTCTTTGTTTTTTTAAATATGTTTTGAGTTTTCAAAAATGTAAGCGTAAACCTCAAAGGACTAGAAAAGGCACATATATTTCCCCTCCTTTATTCTTTCTCGTTATTTACCTATTTGGTGACATGTGATTTCTGATTTATTGCTTTTGTTTTTATTGTTTGTTTCTTTTTGAGACAGGGTTATGCTATTTAGTCCAGACCGAACTCTAGCTTACCATCCTCCTGCTTCGGCCTCAGGGGTTTTGGGATTCCAAGCAATGGCACATGTTAAAATAAGTTCAATAAGCATCCACCTTTCTTTGAAACTTCACAAGAAGTTTGGTCCTTTATTGTCTTCATGAAATGTGTTAAATAACATCCTTCAGAAGACAACACCATCTTATTTTTCATCTTCCCCCTCTACACATGGTTATAGCCCAGTGGTTTTCAACCTTCCTAATGCTATGACCCTTTAACACAGTTCCTCATGTTGTGGTGACATTATTCATAAAATTATTTTGTTACTACTTCATAACTGTAACTTGTTACAAGTACGAATTGTAATGTATATATCTGATATGCAACCCCCAAAGGGATCAGGACCCACAGGTTGAGAATTGCTCTATATACCAACTGTCTCTGCCCTCTCCATCTCTCATCCCTAGATCAAAATCCTGTATATATCAGAGTTGTAGAAAGTGGAACATCTTGCAGGTGATTAGGGCATGATCAGAGGACCCTCAGAAATGAATCGCTGCTCTTCTAAAAGAAAATCCAGAGAATTCTGTTGCCTCTCCCCTTTTCACGAGGTACAGGCACATCTAGAAGACAGTTGTCTATAAACCAAGAAACTGGCCTCTGTCAAAGCCTGACCACATGGGCACAATAGTCCGGGGCTTCTAGAAATCTGGGAAATATATTTCTAACTATAGCAAGCATGTGAAGTTTCTTTATGGCTCAGTCATCACTATTTCACTAGGAAGCATGGCATCCTAGGCTGATTGCAACAAAAAGAGTGTTCCTACCAGAGTTTCAGGCATGACCTCAATCCCTGACCTATATTAATGCTTCATGTGGTCTTAACAGTCTGTTTCAGTTAACACAAATGATACCACCATCTCAGTGTCTGGAATATTGGGAAATTTTCAGATATAAAGGAGATTAAAAAAAAAGTATGCCCATAGGCTTTTGGAGAGCTGTCTGGTGTGAACTAAGGCAGATGTTTGGGGGCAGAAAGATACTGCTACGGGGACAGTTTATGTATTCCGGAATGCACCTCAGCTATCACATACCAGTCTCTCAACTGACTTTGCTTTCCCCATGAACATCTGTCTGCAATTCTGGTCCCACTGTCCCAGGGTCCTTTAAGCATATCATGGACAAACTATCTAATAAACTAATTTGAGCATAAATATTAATGGATGAAGTTGTTCGCTATTCATGGGATTCATTTATTTTGAACCATCTTAAGGTTTCAAGTGAGATAATTAATGAGAGCATATTAGATCTTCATATTTGATATTTACAGTTAGAGACACACAGAACTTTTCAAACATCTGACTTTTAAAGGAAGGAAGAAACTTGGGTTTGAAGGAACCTCATGTTTGTTGTTACTGTCAGCCCTGTCTTTCTTTTCTCTCCTTCCTTTCTTCATTCACCTGTTAACCCACTGTTATTGTTTCTACTTTGAGTCTAATACTGCATGTGACATATAGCAATGAACAAGACAGCAAGTTTCACAGTGTTAAGAGTTTCTCCAACTTAATATATCTAGTTTTGTTCCATCATGATAACATAAATTTTTTTCTCTTAGACCTAAAGTGTTGCTTCTACTATATTTAAACAACACCCAAGAGCTGAAGAAGAGAGTTGAGATAAAGATAATGAGGCAAAGAACTAAGACACACCCAGTGAATCTTTCTTTTTACTAACATTTTCAGGGGCATGGAGGTAGAGGTGGGAAGAGCATATAGCTTGCTTAGCATGCTCGTTTTATCCTTAGCACCACTAAAAACAAAACAAAACCCCCCAAAAAACAGCAACAAAAAACCCAAAACAACAACAAACCAAATCAGACCAAACATTTGGCAAAACTCACTAGAAGACTTCCAATAGACTTTTAAAAAATATTTTGTTTTAATTATGTATATGTATCTCTCCGTACCAAGGGAGACCACAGAGGGGATTGATTGGATCCTCTAGAGCTGGAGTTACTAGAGGGTTTGATCTGCCTGACATGGGTGTTGGGTGCCAAACTTGGGTCTTTTTTAAGAACAGGAAGAAGTGCTCTTTATCACTGGGCTATCTCTTTCCAGCAGCAAGGTCCAGAATTCTACTGGCCAAATCTAGGTCACTTATCTATTCTGTTTTAGCCATTGTTATTGCTATCTTTAACAGAGTCTAGGTTCTGTTATAATGATAGATGAAGAGAGTACACATTTGGCAAAAGAAGCTTGCCATTTTTAAAGTTGTCACTAGTCTGAGAGCTGGGGAAATCAAATTTACGAACACACCATGTTTTATTAAGGTACCTTTGTTAAAGAAAAAAAAAGTATACATTTACACTATGTGGCATGATGTTTGGATATAAGTACAGGCTGTGAAATGATTAAAGAAATGAAACTAATATACCTAACACCTTACATACTTACCTTTTTTGTCAGCAGAGATTTACAATTTCTTAAAGTAATTTTCTGGGCTGCAGCACATTATTAATTACAGCCATCATATTGTACAATTAATCTCCTGAACTCTTCTTTTGCATAACCGAAACCTCATACTCTTTGATCAATATCTTCACATTTCCTCTACAATTCCATGTCTTCCCATAATTCTACTTCCTGTTTCCATGGGTGTGATTGCTTTAGACTCCATACAAAATATTTAAGAAAAACCATACAGCATTTATTCTTCCGTGTTTGACTTATTTCGCTTATCACACAACTTCTATAATCGTATAAGTTGTTAGGAATAACAGGATTTCCTGGTTTTGGAAGACGGAATAGTATTTCATATTACAGTTTTTTGCAGGTAGTTAAGGTTTACAACATGATGTTCAGCTGTCTGTACATATAATGAAGTAGTGGCATCAGCAAATTGCCATCTCTATCAACTGGCCTTTACCAGAGACAGCACATGACAAGTTATTCTCTTCCATTATTTTCAGCCAATGATGAAACAGTGTTAACTATTGTCCTCATCATGTTTATTATTAGATTCCCTAGACTGATCATTCTCTATAACTGCAATTCTGTGCAATTTGATCTTTGCTTTAGCATTTTCTCTATTTCTCCACTCTGGCACTCTCTGTTTTTCTACATATTCAGTTTCAGCCCCCTCTCATTATCCATTTTCTGTTAAGTGCAGTTAGATTGTTTCTGTAACTTGGTGATTGTGAATAAAGCTGCTCTGAACATGAGAGTCCACATATACCTTCTTGTCAGATTGACCATTAGCATCATCAGAAAGACATAGCTAATTTTCTCTGGTTCTTCGTAGTGTTAACCCCACCCAAGGAAGTCTTTAGAGCCTAACACATACCACAGGTTCCACTTCTTGTTTGGGGACAGAATATGCTAGTGAACCAAACTCAAGGCCCTGTGCTTGCTAATCATGTGATCTGCCACTAAGCTTACTCTGTAGCCAAAGCCCTGATTCTTCATAATACTGGACTGGGCTATTTGTTTCAACTAAATGAACATGAATGTTGAGGGACACATTCACATCATTATTTTCCTGTTTATCCTTTAACAATAAATTCTATTATCATCATCAAGAAGTCACCAGGCTAGGTTCAAACTAAAATAATCATCTAGAAGGTAAGCAATGAGATAAGTCAGAGCTCCATACCATAAAATGTGTGAAGAAAAATGAGTTGAAAGTAATTTTGATAAAGAAATAAAAGTGTAGCTTTCACTTAGGGACTAAGCAAAGTCCTTTTTTTTGTCATGAAACACTAAGAACTTCATATTTGGAGCTGGGAGTAATTGTAAAGCATCACGCACTATTGTAGACCATTATGTGGGATGTTGGCTGGGTGATCTTTGCATTTCTCAAAAGAACATTCTGGATCTTTGCACTTTGAAGTTAAAGAAAACAGAAAGAAACAGAGAAACACCAGTTAGAAGCTTCTAAGGAGGAAAGAGATAATTTTTGCCTGGAGAAAGCAGCTAGAAACAATGGAATGGAAAGTTATTCATTATTTTAGAATGACAGGACTAAGTGGTTTGCTGTTTGCTTGTTTTTGTTTTATGTTTTTCTTTCAATGGATGTGTGTAGGAGAACTCATGTGAATAGAAATGAAAAGGCCAGCCTAATTCATGGGTTTCTACTTTAGGTGATCGTTGGCAGTATTGCCATATTCTCAGTAGGAGAACACAGCCTTAAGTGGAGGGTGAACAGTAGATATTAATGTTTGAAGCAACCGCTACGTGTTCAAGAAGGTGTGTGAGTGCAGATTGAATTAGGGTCTTGAAGGCAAGAGGGTACCCCTGGAGGATGACCAGTGTTAAGGTGTCTGGGATAAAAAGGTTATACATGAAACCATGAGAATAAGTTTCTTATCCCGGAGAAGATGAAATGCTCAGTAGGAATCCTGGTTTTGAATTGGGTGAATATTAATGAGGTGGCTGGAGATACAGAGGTAAGTTGTCATGATGGGGAGGACAAAGACCCAAAGCGTTTCCAGAGGACTGCCACGCAGTATGTGACTCTATGTGAAGAAATGTGGATGTTTATGGTAGATTTCTGAGTTAGTGGGCACTACCAATCCAGCACGGTAGATATATTGGTTAAACCCATACCATGCTGGGTAGGATGCAGGCCAATAGACTGGATTCTCAGCCATGCCTAATATTAAACACTGAAAGTGTTTCTAAATATCTTCTGTCTCCATTGGTGGGGAGATAAGCAGGCCCTGGGTAAACCTAAACCAGTTAAGTGAGGCTTGTGCATACACCTTTGACTTGCCCTTTCCTCATTCCTTACCTCTTGTGCAGCTATTTTGGCTCCTGTTTTGTGCTTAGCAACAGAAATTCTTCTCAATTAAATCAAGACAGGCTCTAATTACAGTTACATACTCTCTGTAGAAAATGTGCATAAGTCAAAGTGTTATTTTTCTGGGTTTAAAAAAAAACTCTTACACTTCACATTGAACACTGTAATTCACTTCATGTTAAATTAATAAATGGGGACTGTGGGCTATTGGGTTAATGAAATCTTTGAAAACAAAATATCTTCCACAGAATGTCCAGAGGATGAAGTAAGAACAGGGGATAAATATTCTTTCCCAGCTTCCCCCAGAGCTTGCTGAGAACTCTGGAGGCAGGTGCTAGGGGTCTAAGGCTGAAGGCTTTGGGAATATCTAGCCAGCTTTGGCTGTATTCCCTAACCAGCTCTATAGCCTGATCACTGTACTTTTAACTCCAAATCTCCTCTTCTCTACTCTCACAGGCCATCTCTGCCCCAGTATTCTCAAGGTCACAATCTTTTGGGGGGAATCTTCCCTTTCCTCTACATTCCTGATCCCTGGCAGCATCTATCATTGTCCTAGGCTAAGAATCTGGCCTCCTGCCCTTGTGGGAGAGGATGTAAACACTGGAAAGGAACTTAACGTGCTTTATAAAACACCAGACAAAAAGCATGTGGACAGGACAGGTTACAGGGAAGAGAGGAAATTCCATTGCTGAGAAATTGCATCAGAACATCTTGCCTGTTTACATGTGAAAAGTTTGCATGTGGAAGTATGTGGCTAAAGCAAAACAAAACAAAACAGATATAGATGGATGGAACTAGTCTGTGCCTGGCTAAGCAGAATGAATAAAAATATAGTTTCATGTCATTTATAGGTTTTTAGATATCAGAATTTAAAAGAAAAGTCGTGTCTTGATTAATTTTTTTGTAATTAATGTGAACTTGTGTGTGTGCAAGTATGTGCACATACATGTAATTAAGTATATATGTATGTGTGTGCAAACCTGTATGTGTGCACTTTACCAACAGAGCTGTCTCTCCAACCCCCTTTAAAACATGCAGAATAATAAGATATGTCTAGAACACTCACAAACACATGCACACATGCACACACACACACACACCATCATCATCATCACTGATCAATTAAGAACATTTTACAAGGGTTGGGGAGATGGCTCAGTTGGGAAACTGCCTGCCTTACAAGCATGTAGATATGAGTTCAATATCCCAGACTCCATGTTAAAGTATGCTGGATATAGTGATACACACTTGCAATCCCAGTACTGCTATGGTGGAGATAGGCAGATCCATGGGAATCACTAGCCACCAGAATAGCTTTATCAGCAAGCCCCAGGTCTTCGTGAAAGATCATGTGTCAAAAGACTCCTGAGGTTGTCCTCTGACATTCATCCCCTAGCCCTTACATAGGAATGCAAGTGCACATATATGTCCATTGCACATACATGGGCAAGCTTCCTGTATGCTGGTACCACGACATCCATCTTGGTCGTTTACCAGAAGTTTCCTCGAGCTACTGTCATCCTTTAACATTTAATTTCTGAGGTACTGTCTACAGAACATGTCATGGAGAACCTCTGTTCCCTGTTATCTGCCCCAGAATCATAGAGTTTGGGTAACTGAGATGGTGGCTCATACATTATTTTTGAAATTTAAGTGTTTGAAAAAGTGATATGAAAGGTAGAAAATAATCCCAGTCTTCACTCTAACTGAGAAGCAATTGACAATATAGAAAGAAGTCTCAAGGGATTCCTTTCCTCTGTAGAATGTTTGCCATAGAGCAGGCGGTATTTGCCTCTGAAAGCCCATCTTTCAGCTGCTTTCATCTGTGACAATAAATTCAAGGCTTACTCCAATGAACAGGGTAGAGAGAGAGAGAAATGTGACCCTTGCAAGAGCTAGGCTGGACAGCTGTTCTGTTTTGTCAGGGATATAAGAGTTTATAAGAAAGCACCCCTCAAAGAATGGAATGCTTATGTGTGCCTTCTTTATGATTGAAGGTCTAGGAACAAACTGAGTGATCAAGTCCTATAAAAGGTAGGAAACAGATGCAGATGTAGACAGCGCACTTAAAATGGCCTGATGTGTTCTTCTGAGGCATAAGGATGAACTAAGATAATGGTGTCTTAGACTTTCCTTGTAGGACATCACCTACGGTTCAGCTTTGCTTTACAAACATGGCAAGATAGTGTTAAGCAGACCCATGACGGCTGTCCTGGGTGGACTCCTACTTCTCTGTTAAGCAGAAATCCATTTTAGCCTGCCTGACTCCTGCCACTTAAAAAAAAGTAAAAGCGAGTGCACCCCTGGCCAGGACTCTGAGTTAGCAGCTATCATAGACACAGGAATCTGTGTGTTTATCAAACAAACGAGTGGATTTTAATACAGAGGGTTTAAGGAGTCTCGCCAAGTAAACACTGCCCTGGGCCTAATCTTATTAATTTATTGTTGTTAGCGGAAAGCATTTCTTTACTGGAGATGAGAAAACCCCTCAAACTTAAAGCTTACATAAAAGTTTCAAGATTATTTTAAACATGTTTTTAGCTCCTAAATTTCCAGAATTCCTGATACTATCGTTCTTGTAATTAAAATCATGACATCATCAAGAGTCATATTCCCATAATCACACTTTTAAGTTCTTCATTTGCTTAGGAAGGTTAATGTGGAGAGCATCTGGCCTTGGGTTATCGAGGAGACCATTTGTACATCCTGGAACTGGCTGTGGGATTCAAGGCACACACTGATGTTCAGAATTAAGACTCTGGAATTCCACAGTGTTCTGGTAGTTAAATCATTGTGGGGGTAGGTAATTATTTCCTAAGGCTGAATTCCTAAAAGTGGAACTCCTGGGTTAGAAGCAAATGTTTAAGAGCTTCAGTTTGGACTGGAAAGTCACGCTATTAAAATGAATGATCAAGTTCAGCATCGTGATGTATCCCCCTGGGAGGCTGTGGCAGGAGAAGCAGTCATTTCAGGTCAGCCTGGGCTACACATAAACAGGATGAGACCCCTCCTCAATACAAAACAAACTAACAAACATAACTCCAAACAACCAAAATCAAAACAAAAGCAATAATGAAGCCAACTGTATTAATGCTGACAGCGTGCTCAGCTCTGTGCCTCCATCTTCCTAATATTATAAATTCATTAATATCATTATGTCTATTTAAAGAGGACGAATATAAGCATGAAAGAAGCAAACATGGACCGAAGTCATACAACCACTAGGTAAGAAAAGTGGGGTGTGGGGCTTTCTGATGCTGAGCCCTTGTGCAGTGGGCTGGCATGTGCTGCCCCTGAAAGGTTGTGTTAATTGACACCTTGACCAGAAGCACACAGAATTCCTGTTTGCTTATGACCTCACCAACCCAGGACATTTCTTCTAAAATGACTTTTTCAGGCAGTTGAAACAGTTTTGTTTAAGGAAAGAACTATTTGCTTGACAGTAGTTCTAGAGTTCAAGTTAAGTAGCTCCCATTTCTACCCACACACAGTGCAGAGATTAATTTCTTCCCTAGAGGTCTTTTACCACAGAGTGGAACACATTACTATAGTGACATATGTGGTGGCCAAATGGCTGTCAGATCCTTTCTGCTTCCATGTTTAGCAGAACCACGAGCTGTAGTGAGACTAGGAAAAAATAAATATTGATTACCCGATCTTGGGGAAGCAGTTGTGAGGATCAAAACCAGGGTCTCAAGAATGCTAGTTAAGCACACTCACCACTAAGACACACCCCCAGCATCAGGGAAAGAATTTTAATTGGCTGTAATATAATCTATCCATGTATGACTTCTGAGCTCAGTTTTTCCAGAAGGAATTTGATAGTACTTTGGAAAGCTAAATCCATAAAAAGGAGGACCAAAAAAAAAAAAGGAATTAAATATGTGTGTACATGAGAGAGAGAGAGAAAAAGAGGGAAAGAGAGAGACAGATACAGAGAGGGACAGAGATAGAGAGAGAAAGAAACAGAGAGAGAGAGAGAGAGAGAGAGAGAGAGAGAGAGAGAACTATACTTAGCAGGAGATGAAATTAGCTAAATCTTCAATTTATCTCTGAGTACTTTACAAATGAAATGTAAAAATTTCTCTAGTTTGCTTTGCTCCTTCCCAGTGAAAACACACATGCTGTCACAGAGAGTGAACTACTGAGGATGTGCTGATACAGGGATTTTGGAGGAGTCCCCTCACCCCCAAAACATAGCACCTCAGACTTCAGTGTTGCAAGCAAGAATAGTTTTTAAATGAGCATGTTTTATATTTAATAGTACACAGATACACTTTTTAATCAGACGGTATGTATTAAACCCTGAGGAGATGTCTGCTCCAAGCAGGAAACAATTGTCAGTGGTTTGCCATATCTTATAACGTGGTCAGTTTCCAATCCGTAGATCTAAGTGGTCAGGGGTGGAGGAAGACTCTGAAAATTACCTTAACATTGGTCATTCATGCTTTTAGATTTATTATTTCTTGAAACTTTTAAGACTATCAGAATGGTAGAAACTCACAGGTTTGGTTTCCTCCTCAATTCCAGTGAGATCTACTTGAAATTTTATCTTCCAAAAAGAGATTTACTGCGCAGTGCTATTCTTGGAGCACAGTATAATAACTTTAAGGTTATTCATACTTTTCCAAAGACTAAGTTTATTATCTAAACTCATGAAAATCCGAATGGCAGGAATCATTGCTTTAGTGAATTAAGCAGTGTTTTATTTTCCAAAGGCTTGAAGTCTATTTACATGTTAACGTGTTATAGATACTTAGCTACCATGAAGAACCACGTATACATTCCTTAAAGCAGTGTTGGAAACATTCATTACAATAGTTCATCTTTTACAATAATAAGTGTATAAACTGGGACAAAATTCTGATATCAGAAGTACTGTTTGCAATGTGAAGAAAATATAAACAGAAGGAATGATCTTAGGAGAATTTTTAAAAGCTTTATTTTACTTTGTTTTATTTTATTTTACTTTGTGTGTTGTGTAACATATGTGTTCAGGTATCACCTCGTGCTGGAGTTATAGGATATTGTGTGCTGCCCATCATCGGTACTGGGAATTCAGTGGTGCTTTTAGCCAATGAACCATCTTTCCAGCTCCAGGAGGGAAGTCTTTAAAAATGTGGTATCTGTGAGTATATGGATATTGAGAATATTTAGAATATCAACTACATAAGAAAGGTAACGTTTCATTCTCTCATTTGTGTGTACTCTATGCACATTTTTCGGACAAATCACATTCAATCATGCATTAATTTTTCCAAGGCTAAATTCAGGCAAGCACCTGGCATTGTTTTAAGTACATTAAGACATTCACCCTTTTTTAACCTTCACCGTACCACCATAAGCTATTTTATACTTGTCATCATCATTTTGTAAGGCAGGGCAGTGAGACACAGAAAGTTATAAGAGCTGTTTACAGCATAACAGCCAGGAGAGCTTCAGCTGGCCTTTGAACACATGAGTCCACGTGTTTGTTTCTTGTGTTTATGTTCTCGACAACTACTGTTTGGTTTTGTGTTTGTTTCTTGAAACCAGGTCTCACTACGTAGTTCTGGTTGGCCTGGAATGCACTCCTTAGCCCAGGCTGGCGTCAATCTTGCTGCCATCTTCTTGCCTCAGCCTGATAAGTGCTGGAATTACAGAGGAGAGCCACCATACCTGCATCCTTCCTACCTGTTTTTAACAATACCTGGAAAAGGGTAATTTGAAAGAATGCAATGTGTTCTAATCCTTTGACTCATTTTCTTTGGTTGGACCATGAAATGTTTCTCTCCAGCTTAAAGAACACGATTTCTTCTGGATATTGAGCTATGGTTTGTTTCCTTAATTAAATCATCCACTAATCATTTTTGCCATATTGCAATGAGCTTCACTCAGAACATTTTGCATACTGGGCAAGCACTGTACCACTTACATTCCCCAACCAAGCTATGGTTTATTATGAAGAAAATGACTTTTAAAAACTGAGCAGAGGAACTGGAGTCTTCTGAAATAAGATGTTCGTTTGATCCCCGTTCACGGTTTCCACCATGCCTGGAGATCAAAATGGCATTACCATAGTAGAGTCAAGTGTTTCACCAGGTCCTTGGCATGCTCTGTGGAAACCCAACCAGTTCAGATCTTCCATATTAACTTGGGGGATGCTCTATGGGGAAATTCCATGAGCTGTTTCAGTTTTGTTCCTTCGATGATAGTTCTTTCTCTTTGTGACGCTTTACGATGACAGGAGAGTGCTGCTGAGGGGTATCTTTCTGCCTCACGAGCTTCTTTCGTTGATAGATACTAGTCCAGCCTCTAAACCTCAGACTCCAGGATCCTGATATTTAACGTGAGCTCCTGCAGAAACATCAAAGCACTAGTACATTTTCTCCTTGTGGCTGGTTTCTCCTTGTGGCCCTCTCCAGAGGGCCTTTTGGTTTTACACATGGTTTTATTGTAGCTCCTTTCCATAGAACTTAGACATGGGTACATGATTGCCTTGAAGAGCGTGTGCGTGATAGAAACTCCCCTGGACTTGGAACCATTTCTACCACTCACTATACCATCTTTTCATTGAAGGCCTTATATTCCCTAAGGTGGGTATGGGGTGGAGAGATCATAGTTCCCCTTTAGAATTAAACTATTGGATCAACTTCACCTTTGTCATTTCTTATCAAAAGCCTTTGTGCTTTTGAGGATATAAATCTTTTGATAGATATGTATTATATGTAAAATACGTGATGACATATGTAAGGAAAGAGTAGCAAGGACCTTGTTAACATTTGAGTGCTAATGGATCTCCACAGACCCATTTGTTCCAACAGTGGCACTTGACTGGGAGGTTGGGAAGTCTGAGGAAGTGATAGTGACTGGAGGCAGTGAGTATCTGGGGAGTGGGAAGTGAAATTCACGGCCCCATCCCTACTCCTGGCTCCAAGGCTCTGTTGCCTGGTCTGCCAAGACATGAGCCAGATATGTCACTGCTTTGCCATTGTGCTTTCACCTGTCACCACGCATTCCCCAGAACCCCAGTGGGGGCTGGGTCCCCTTATTCAAGTAGTGGACCAGAACAAACCCTTCCTCTTAAATTGCTTTCAGTCATGCATTTGGTTGCAGCGATAAGAAAAGCAACCAATATGGCTGTCAATAAAAGGAAAGCCGAAGTAACTAGCAAAACCTAGAGAAATCAGAATTAAAGAATTAACAGTAGAGCCAACCAATTATGTTTGTCACCAGACTGCAATTATTTCCATATTCTTAGCAAGAGTATCATCCCCAATGAGGCCATCTTTCCACACTCATTATTTGATTCACTCACAGCACTAAACTGCTTGTAAGAGCAATGAATGAAGTAAGCATTCCTGGTGCTGTCAACTATTTAATTCAGGTCCTTCCCCTTGGTGTGATTGATTTGCTTTACCTCTGTACACTTTACAGATGCAGCTTTTACTGTTTCTTTGTCTCCTTTTCAGCCTACTGAATGCTGCAAAAAAACCCTATTGCATTTAGTCCTCTGATAAGGCCAATGAGGGAGGAAGAATCATCACAATTATTTGAGAGAAGAAGTAGGAGCTCAAAAATGAGAGGCCAGATTTGCCCGGTGGCATTTTATCATGTGTTTGACTTGACTTCAATACATGCCTAGTTGTTGAGCTATGGGGTTGGGAGGATGGGACATGAATTTCTTTCATAAATAGATAAAATTCTTCTTGCAGGAGTACAGGGATCGCCAGCATTAAGAATCAAACATTAGGTATTACTGGAGACAAACAGTTACCAGAATTTTGTAAATAACAATATTTTATTTCCTTTTAAATAACAAAAATAGATTTTTAAAGGTGTAGTCTTTGGTTTTCTTTGTGGCTGTTATTTATTGCCTTAATAACAGTAGAAGAAATTGAGTCTAAAAAAATCAAAAGCTGATTGATTATGAAAATTAAACCAACATAGCCTGGATTTATTCAATTCTCCCTCCAGGGTCCATACTTTTCTCATCACTGGCTCCATACATGTCCGAATTATGTTTCTCTGAGATCATGTACAAACTTAAAATTGATTTTTTTAGAACCTCTGATAACAATTTATAAGGGTGATAACTTCACAGGTGGCTTTTCTAACTCAAGTGCTTAGCTTACATCTAGAATGTAATATAATCAACTCTTTTCCTTAGAACAATAATTTATTTCCTACCAGTGGATGTACAAAGGACAAAAGTGTGCTATTTCTTCCAGTGTGTTCTTGAGACAGTCACATTGTTCCTGGAACATAGTAAGCACTGACTCCTCACTTGGAGTGCTTTGCTTTGAAGGCAGACATCACTGACATGTACTTTAGTTCTCTAAAATAAAAAAAAACATGTATGATTATGTAGCCAGCGTTTCTAACAATAGAGCACATAATTTCTGCAGTTCTGTTAAAACTTTAAAACATGTGTGTGTGCATGTGTGCGTGTGATTAGCACACAGGGAGAGGATTGCCATGACCACCTGTCCTATCAACCACTTATGAATGTGTCCTCTGTTCTCAGCCTTTGGCTATATGTGCCAGTCTACTGTGCTCTACAGAAGCCTTTTCTCTCCAAAGCCACTGGAGAAGAGCCTGCTGCCACCCTAATGGAAACAGAACACAAAGCGTTTAAGCGTCCCCAGGATGGCACAGCTGGGCAAAGGCTGGAATGGAGTTTTAGACCTAAGTTCACCTGATTCTCATTATCTGAGGTAGTGATGTGCTGTAAAGTGGCTATGGAGATGGACTTAGCAATACTGAGCTGAAGCTCTGAGGAGAACAGTTAGGTTTCTGCAAAGGTTGGCTACTGCATGGAAGTTGAAGTCCTTTCCAGGGAGTGAGCTTGTTCCAAGAAAGGATGTGCTCTTTCCAGTTGTACCGTCCTTGACTCTCAAGCTCCTATTTCTCCTACAGTTGTCCCTCATTTCTAAATAACTTGAAATCCCCATTAGAATGAGTACCAAAGTGAGAAAAAGTTTTAAAAAATATATTTCAAATACGTTTTTCAACTTGAAAGATTGTTTTTTTTTTAATTTTTAAATTTTGATACTATTTCCCCATCTATTCTGGTTACAATGTGCTTGTTGTTCTCTTGAGACAAGCTTTTCTGTGTAAAGTAGGCTGGCTTTGAATATAAGATTCCCCAGACCTGGGTTTTCTACTCCACGTTAGGCCTGGCTGTACCATTCTTTTCTTTTTGTTGTTTTTTGTAAAATGATTGTTGCTATGATGATTTTTTTTCTTTTTAGAAGTTTGCTTATTCTGCAAAGGCTTTACCCATTGGTGCCTTTATGTTAATCCCTAGATTTATATCTAACATTTTGCTAATTATCAAACCTAAAGTCTGGAAACAATAACCACGGGCAAAAAATGTTAACTGAGTCCTAACATTACTTCCAGATTTCCCGTAAAGAAAACACACTCAACAACAGAGGGTAGAGAGGTTTGCAAAGATATGACAGGTATTTTTCATATCCAATAGGTGATAAGCCACAACCTGCCAGGTTTCTTTCTAGCTGTTATATTTTATCTTTGTTTACCCTCAGTGTGGTGGTAATACATCATGGCTTTAGCACTTTTACCCCAAACTTTGGTCACCACTTGGTTCAAACTCCAAGGAAAGAAGCCTATTAGATTTGTCTTGTCTCCTTGTTCTCATCTTATCTCTGGCTGTCATGTTCAGATGATGAGTCTAGATGTAACTTGGCCAGGAAAACAAAAAAAGAGGGGTTTTTTTTGACAATTTTTCCAATTTTCAAACTATCATTTGAATAGGAATGAAACATTTCCTGGGTCCTATGGGAAGCTTTACTTTAGAGTGGTTTGTGATTGGCTAGGGACATGTTTCTCTCTCCTCTCTTTCTCATATCCCTTGAAACATTCAACCATCTGAGAAAGATAACTGGGGAGTTCTGGTCCCAAGTGTCCCATTAGGGAGATACTAGATCTTTTCTTCACCACATTTAATGTGACACACGATGAAAAAGACAAGATGCGTACTTTTAGCAATTACTGGTTATGGAAAGGACTCATTTACAGTCTAAGTTCTATTACTATTACTCACAAACATAAAAGTAGCTGCTGAGTGTGACAGGCAGAAGGGGGCTATCTAAATTCAACATTCACGTGGCTTTCAAGAATATGGTGATGATTTTGTTGATGCAAGACTGTGCTTTGTGCATGGAAGGTACTCAGTAATATCTTTGAATAATTGGACAAATTCTGTTTGTACCAGTTTCATTTACCAATGCAAACTATAGCCAAAATTGTATTATGTAAAATCATTTCTTACTTTCTGTCAGCATGAACCTGCAATATGTCAAATGCTTAAAAGTCTGTAGAGAGACACATGAAACATTATATACTATTTGCACTTCAAGTAGTTTTGAAGTGATTTTATTGTCTCAGAAAAGTAATACATAGTTTGGCATTCATCTTTATTTTTACCCATAAGCAGCACATAAAAGATAGCAACACAGAAAAGGAAATATTGAAGTGGGTTTATAACAGTGTTTCATCCAAGTGTCACCAAGATTTTGTCTTCCAGTTTCCTTTCTTTATTCCACATTGTAGGGTCAGTGTCTAGAGTGACTACAACCCAAAGCACAATCTATAGGCATCTATAGTTACACCCACTATCTACCTGTCTGTCACTGAATTTCTTCATTTGACATTCAGAGCACTGGACAGAAGTCACATCATGTCAACGCCCACCAGAGCCTTTGTGCTACTCCCCTTTAATTAGAAAGTTGGCTTTCTCTGCCCCACACCAGTTCTGTGTCGCTGCGAGGTACCAGCTCAGGTGAAGAGTGTCATGGAACCGCAGACGCTATCTTTTGGAATCTAAGGCAGAATATTATTGTGGAAACAACTGTGGAGCTGGAAGAGGAAGACTTAGGTTCCAATTATTTTTTTCTTGTTAATGAAGGCAATTGAGTAGCTATAGTCTTAGTGTTCTTCAAAGATTTGTTCATTTCATTTTGTGCTCATGAGCGCTTGCTTGAATGTGCATACAGTAGCCAAGGAGGTTAGAAGAAGGCAATAGATCCCTTGGATTAAAGTTACAGACAGTTGTGAAGCACCGCTTGGTTGCTAGGAAACGAGCTCTAGTCCCAGTCCTCTGCAAGAGCAGCCAGTGCTCTTAACCAGTGAGCCATCTCTTCAGTGTGTGTGTGTCTTTCTTTAAGGTTCATATTTCTAACTTTTAAGAAAGATGTTGTTGAACATTAACTAAAAGGGTAGCAAAAATAATGTTATGGGCTAAATATGTGTTCCCCAGGTTCATGTGACAGAGGCTGGATCCCCAGCTTATCACAATATTGGAGGGTGGTAGAAACTTCAAGAGGTGAGGCTGAGCGGGAGGAAGTCCAGTCACTAAAGGTACACATTTGGAGGAGATATGAGACCCTTTCCCCTGAAGTTTGTCTATTTGCTGGCTGCAATGAGGTAGGCAGCTTTGCTCCATCGTGCTGTTGATTTTGATAGTTTGCTCTACCTTATACCTTTTCAAAGCCATAGAGGCAACTAATGAGAGAGCACGCCATGTAGGTGATAGAAACAACTTCCTGGACCAGAGGATGTTGCTTCTGAGCCAGACATCAAAGGGTTAACATGTATATACTGTGTGGAACCATGAGCCCAAGTAAACCTCTCTTTATTGAAAGTCTGCCTTCCCCCCCCCCCCCACTTACAGGGTTTTTCTGTGTAGTCTTGGCTGTCCTGGACTCATTTTATAGACCAGAATGGCCTCAAACTCGTTGCAATCTGCCTGCCTCTGCCTCCCTGAGTGCTGGGATTAAAGGTGTGTGCCACTATGCCCAGCCATTCTGCATCTTTAAAAAGTTTTAAGGTTAATATTCTTCTATTTGGGTCTGGAAAGATGCTTGTGGCAGTTAAGAGCATTTGTTGCTCTTGCAGAAGACCCAGGTTCTATTCCCAGTACTCGCATGGGTTCACAACTGTCTGTAACTTCAGTCCCAGGAGATGTGACACTCTGTTCTGGCCTTCATGGCTACTGCACACATAGTTCATACATATGCATTCAGGCAAAAACTCATAAACATACAATAAAAATGAAATGAATCTTTAAAGACAAATGGAATGACTTTAATTTTCTTCCCTCCATGAGAGTTTGACACATTCTCCATGAAATCTCTCTTATTCCCCACCTAATTTGTAGAACAATTTGCTTTCTATATGTGACTTACATTTCTTTATTTTGCATTTTGAACACTGTAGCGACATGCATGCTAGTTATCTCCCCTCCCAAAGCCTGGATGCTTTATAGTTTTGAATCCCGCACCCTTGCTGGTCAAAGTGTAATACACAGAAGACTCCACAGTCATCAAATAATTGATTAAACCACTGCAGACGGTAGTAGCAAGGGGGTTCCTAAACTATAATGTTCAATTATTTATGTATTCAATCAACAAACACTTGCTGAAGGTTTACTGTGCACTGCCTGCTGTCTGGGGACTGAAGACATGAAGGTAAATACAGCTGCCGGAATTACCGCGCTCATAAAATAGCAAGCTGACATTTAACTAACAAATTACCAGACAGTGTGATACAGCAACAGCAGGGGCAAGCCGCATGGATGATGGAAACAACTTCCTACACCAAAGGATGCTGTTTCTGAGCCAGACATCAAAGGGTTACCACGTACAGGTGAAGCGGATCTTACAGCGTGAACCTGTTTGAATATGCATATGAGTGTGTACCACCGTGTGGCATTTCAGGGAGAGGGTGATATGGGCCCTCAGAGAGGCGAGAAATATGGCTGCTGCTGGAATAGGATACGGGCATGTCTCCAGGGGAGGAAGCTGGGGGTGAGGTTGAGGAGCTGTTGGCTCAGATACAACAGTGTATGATGGGGATACGGCAGCGGCTTTGTTGTTGTTGTTGTTTTGTTTTTGTCTTTTGTTTTTTGTTTTTGAAAGAGAGAAAGAATCAGTTGCTCCAAGAGTACTGTGGAGAACAACACAGGGAGAGATTCCAGAAGGGAGGCAGACCTCCAGCATTTCTGTGAAATTTTGAGTAAGTGAATGGAGGCCTGGGACCTGGCTGGTGTCAGAGGCGGGAGAGGGGAGCAGATGGCCGCCCAGCTGCTTGGTGCAACAGTTTGTACTTGTATTAACTCATGCGGTTTCTTTATAGAAGGACATTTACAACTTAATAAAAGTTATGGTCAGACAATTAATAGAGACGTCCGAAGGTTCTGCTCACAAGAGGGGATAAATAATCTGGAAAGAAAGGCATGATAAAACGCTATTTCTCGTGAATTTTTATTCTGGAGCATGGCCCACGGGCTTCTTCATAACCCTTTGCTAGTGTTCAATCTGCCACAATACAATTTACACTATTTATTTACTTAGGGGCACTTTCTCACTAAGCAGCCCTAACTGGTCTTGAATTCACTATGGAGATCAGGATGGCAGTGAACTAGCTGTCATTCTCCTGCTGCTGCCTCCCAAGTTCTGAGATTGCAGGTACACATTACCACTCTTGGTTCACAATTCAGTTTTGTGAGAGATTTTAGATTTCTTTTTAGTGCAGTTGACCTTGCTGAGTTGTCAGTACCAAGGCGCTTTATTTGTTTTGGTGGTGGTGTGTGTGTACATGTGTGTGATTATCTATGGGTCCTTACAGACACTGCTTCCCACAACTGTATGAGGGAAATGAGAGCTTACACAGTAAGTTCTAACAATCTGTTTGAAGGCAGAATGTGGTTGAAAGGCTTTGTAGGTTTGAAAACAATGGGCAAACATGGAAAGCGGAGCAAAGAGCTCTATCAAATCTCACTGCTGGTGGCTTTGACAGAAGTCTCGAGCATGGGTGACATTCTCCCTCTCGAGGAAGAGCCGAAGAAGGAAGACATAGAACTGATTCAATCTGAACTTGAATTCCAGCTAACTTCCTTTGTGCTGGTGCATGAGTGGGGATGGGGTGGGGTGGGAACGATGCGCTCATGAGCATGCACACAGACACACACACACACACACACAAATACCCTATTTGAGCAAAAATTATGAGAGGGATTTGGAATGTAAAAGGCAAAACACTGAGTCACATTGGATGAAAAGATAAGCATGATTCTCATTTCTTCCTCCTACCATGACCATACGTGGCATAGGATAGAGCCTTCAGGTATGTTTCCAAGTGCTCTACCACAGACTTTTATTCCAGCCTACATCTTACTTTGGAACTCTGTGACGTCATCTCGATAAATTGACCATGCTGGATTATATCCACTCTAACCCAGGCTGGCCTTGAACTTGTTTGCTGTTGTGTCGTCATCCGGCAAGCCTGTATTTTTTAAGCTTAAATAAAATTTGTGTTTTGATTTTCTTTTCTTTTTGTTTTCTTTTATAATTTTGCTACTGTTATTTTTTATTTTTATGATTTTCACAATTTATTCATTGTATATCCCGATTGAAGCCCCCTTCCTCAACCCCTCCCAGTCCTACCCTGCCACCCTCTTTCCTCCATCCCCTTTCCCTAGTCCACTGAAGGGGGAGTTCTCCTCCTCTGCCATCTGCCCATAGCTTATCAAATCTCATCAGGACTGCCTGGATCCTCTTTCTCTGTGGCCTGGCAAGACCGCATCGCCAGGTGCAAGTGATCAAAGAGCAGTCAACTGAGTTCACGATAGAGGCAGCCCCTGCTCCCCTTATTTGGGAACCTACATGGAGACTGAGCTGCCAATCGGCCACTTCTGAGCAGGGGTCCAGGCCCTCTCCAAGCATAGTCCTTGATTGGTGCATCAGTCTCTGCAGGACCCCCTGGGCTCCGGTTTCGTTTTTTGCTTTTTTTTTTTTTTAGCTTTGTTTGTCTCCTTGTGGGGCTTCTGTCCTCTCCATGTCCTTCTATCCCCTCCCAACCTTCTTCCAGAAGACTCCCTGCACTCTTCCCAAAGTTTGGCTGTGAGTCTTCAGCATCTGTTTCTATCCCCTGTTGGGTGAATCCCTTCAGAGGACCCTCTATAGTAGGCTCCCATCCTGATTCCTCTCTTCCACCGCTTCCGGTGTCTATCCTGTTTGCTATTCTGAATTCGTGTTTTGGTTTTCATTCCCTGTTATTACTGTAAGCCATATAGCTAGATTTTTTGGTTGGGGAGGCTAGTATGGAAGTTGATTCTTTTTCAACAAAGTTTTCTTTAGCTGTTTCTTTGGTTAGCCACAACGAGTTCTGTTAGTGGCAAAGAGACTCTTGTTTTATATATTTATCATGCATATATTTAAGCTTTTTATTATGGAAAATTTAAATGTACACAAAAGTGGAAATTTCACAGTGAGCCCCAATGCATCCATCACACAGTGACTTTCCTGCTTCATGACCATCTTGACTTATATGACTTCCCTCATTCTCTTTCTATTCTTTGTGTTATATGCATAGGGAGGACAGAGAAAACCTTTGGGTACCATTCCTTGGATGTTGTTTGCCTTTTCTTGGGTCAGATCCCTCACCAATCTAGAATTCAGTAAGTAGGTTAGGCCTAGCTGGACAGGAAGCCCCAGGAATCTACTTACCTCTGCTTCACCTGTGCTGAGATAACAAACATATGTTACCTATGTGGATTCTGAGGAATGAACTCTGGTCTTTGAGCTTCCAAAGTAGACATTATACTGACTGAGCTATTTACACATTCCTTTATTATTTTTTTAATGTTTTGAGATTTTATTTATTTTTATTTTATGGATGTTTTACCTGCATGTGTGTCTGCACCCTGTGTGTACGCACAGTGCAGTCAAGGACCACCAGAAAGCATCATATCCTTTGAACTGCAGTTACAAATGGTTCTGAGCTGCCACATGGGTGCTGGGAACTGAACCTGGGTCCACCGGAAGAGCAGTCAATATTTTTAATTGTGGAAACATTTCTTCTGTTCCATCCCTTTTTAAATTTAAGCTTTCCATTCTCTCCTCTTTTCCTCCTCTCTCTCTCTCCTCCCCTTTCTCATTCTTTTTCCCTTAGTTTTGCCTTCACCCCCCACAGTTTCTCTTTTAAGACAACTTCTTCTTCTACCTCCAGGTTAGCTTTGAACTCGCAACCATTGGACCTCAGTTTCTTGTCAGGTGCTGGGATAACCGACATGTGCCACCACGCCCAGTTGTTATTATTTATCTTTTGAATCCTGTACCTTAGTCTCCACAGCAGCTTAGGCTGTAGCTCAGGCTACAGGCAGCACTGTACTTGGTTCCCTTTACTCCTGAGCATTACACATTCCATCTTCAGGACTTCAGCAGAGTCTCTAAGGATGAAGGTTCATTCGAAATAACAACATAATCACAACCATGTCTTACAACCAACCGTTCCTCGATAGAGCTCAAAAGTTAGCAGCAATTCTTTCGCCATGCATCCTGCAAAGGCTCAAATTTCCAAATATTTCTTAAAGGTCACAAATATATTTTTAACCGTTCGTTTGAATTTGGACCCAAATAAGGCAAACACATTATAATTGACTAATGTTGTCTTTATGAGTCCCACTTTATTTTGTCCTCCTGACATTTATTTGGTTAGGAAATGCCAATGTGGACTTGGGGAGTGGCAGCCTCATTGTTCAGTTGCCATATTTCTTTGCTCTTTGTATTTGATGTAAGTCAGTAGTTGGATCCTAGGGATTAGATCAGTTCCAACCAGATGCAGGCTGAAAAAAAAATAAAGAAAAGAAAATTGCTTTTGAGCAAGACTTTTTCCTAAATGAAGTTGATTTCCTTACCTAGGAGTCTTACACCTTCCTGTGTGCTGTTTTGTCATGAAACACACAATGCCTAGGTCTTCCTATGTAGATATTATAAATTTAAAAGTTTTGATGTAAACACTAGTTGAGTGGATATTCCAAACAGCCAAAATTTATTGAGAAAGAACAGTTGAGTGTCACCTGAGATTAATAACAACAGCAACAAACAACTTTTTAAGAAACCATGAATGCAAATAATTCCTAATGACCCCATCAAAGGCTCCTATCATTTATCCGAATTATATGCCATGGATCAGCAAGCACCTTGACAAGAAAACTTCTTTATATGTGACATAAATCACTACTTGCTACCTTATTTAAAAACTGGATGATGATAACCGCCCTGTGACTCCATAAATTTGAGTTTCTAATATTATGCAGAAGAACATAAAACCTGTTTATGCATTATAATGCAGCAATGATGTATCTTATCGCAATCATTGGCATAACTAAATTACTAACTTGCCTATAGCATGCATAATGACAAGTTTGTAAAAGACTCAGAATTTTAACGTTTGATTTCACCTGCAATTCAAATCCCTGCAGCAATTAAAGAGAAAACCACACGTATCAAAGCAACAAATCTCTTTAACTGAGTAAGATGTGCTTTTCAGTGGGGAGAATTTTTAAATGTCCTTTGAGGCCATAGCAAAACTAAAACCATGTCAGTTTGCATATCAGTATATTTTTTAAAGTTCTGTATGAAATGATTGGCCTTTTCTTCTTTAAAATCAGGAGTAATTGATGTCATCATTACTATCAACTGTACCATATGATTTTTTTCACATTGTTGACTACTTCCACAAATATGAAAATAAGAAGAGATGAGGTATACATCTCACAGGAGGTGGCAAGCTTTTTGTAAAAGTCCACACAGTGAATATTTTATGCTTTGTTGGCCATTTGACCTATGTCATAGGTACTCAATGCTGCAATTGTGGCAGGAGGTGTCCTTAGAAAATATGTAAATGATCTAGCACGGCTGTGTTCCAATAAAACTTTATTTATAAGGACAGTGGGCTAGACAGACTGTGGGTCAGCTTGCTGACCTGGGCAATTCAAGGCAAATGCTCCTGCCTATTAAAGAAGGTTTCCTGTTCTTTTCTTCTTCTCTAAGTAATCGAATCTGGCAGCCCAGACTAATTGAGTTCAACAGAAGGTAGCTAAATTCCTCACTTCATCTGATGTGTGTAGACATAAGTTTTGTTATAGCCTTAAAGCAAGTCTTTTGAGAAGGCCAGCCACCTGTCTGAGTTTATTAGAACTAATGAGGGGTAAGGATGGATTGTCCTATGTGGAACAAAAGAAACCTTCCAGAAGGAAGTTTAGTACTTGAAGGAGGCTTTGTGTTCTCTTTCTTTCTTTCTTTCTTTCTTTCTTCCTTTCTTTCTTTCTTTCTTTCTTTCTTTCTTTCTTTCTTTCTTTCTTTCTTTCTTTCTTTCTTTCTTTCTTTCCTTCTTTCTTTCTTTTTCCTTTCTTGGTTTTATAGATCAACCACTTCAAAGTTAAAGAGCTACCAGAGGGGGAAGGGGATGGAGAGGAGGGAGCAGGAAAGATTTGTTGTTTAGAAATTAATCATTAATTGTGAGATTAAACATGGACTTTGGATTCCCTTTGCTTCAAACAAAAATAAGAGCAAGAACCTTACGTTTATTGAAATTTTGCACCCAGAAGCAGCTGTCTGTTGACTGAGATTTAAAATGTGTTCGGTGTCTTTCACACTTGTTTGTAATTAATTTTTTGCTGTAACACAGATTATTCAATTGCATCAAATAGTGTTTAAACAGATGACTCTATGGCCTCAAAATCTTTTTAATATCATATTTTTAACATAATTTCTAAACCCAAATGACTGTTATAAGGAGACAGCTTCCCAAACAGGCATTTAACATCTTTGTGAGATGAACTATTGCCATCAGAAGAATCAGGCAGAGGCTAAATCTGAGTAGCTTTTTTACTGGATCTAAAAAATTCACAGTGGCACACACCCTGCACATTCAGCGGGTGGACATGCAAAGACTGCATTTTCTCTCATAATCAGTTGTGATTAACCCAAGCGGAGAGATTTATGTGCAACTCGTCAGTGTAGAACTGTTGTTTATAGGTTAGCAAAAATATTTTTACTAAATTTAGACTTGTTTCCAGAGGACATTTCTAGGAATGTTGTCAAACTGTTTCTCTAACGTTTTAAATGTAACTGGCAAACATTCAACAAACCATCTAACCCTGGTATTTCTGCCTTCCTGAAGCCCATGAAATGTCAAGTGCTAGAGACAGCGCTACAGTCCGCAGCCATTTTCCCTCTGGCTCACCAGAAGCACAGCTTTTGAAGCACAAGGAAAGCTCTCACTCTGTGGGGCCTTTCTCTTTTTTTCCCCCACCAATGAGGCTTGACTTCCTAAGCTTGACATTTGAAAACTTTAAGATTGACGACCCAGATAAATGATCCTTTTTCATCCAGAAGGAAGAAAAGGAATTGGTAAACAAGCCTATAAGTGCTGTTTATGAAATGTGCTAATGATCCTCCCGAGGAGTGACAGATGAAGGAGCGACGGCTGTCACAAGCATGTTCCTATGGCTGCAACAGTGAAGTGCAGTGGCTTTGGCATTTGGATCCTAAACTAGAGTGTTTTTGTAAGGGAAGTAAAAAAGAAAAAAATCCAAATTACTCAGTGATGAACAAGTAAGCATTTGTGAATTATACTTGTATTCTCACAAACATGATTCTTTACACTCTGCCACAGCATTGACTTAGGCATTAAAAGCTGTTTTTATTTAGCAAGGAACTCACAGCTATGTACGTGTCCCACTCTTGCTTGTGAGAATCTGTTCTCATCACAGCTAGGCTTGGTCTGGGAGGGTGTCTGCCTCTCTCTGCTTATTTGTGTGGTCTTAGATTTGATGACCTTTAAATTCATGAGCTCATAAATGATCTTCTTCAACTTTGGAGTAGGAAAGAGGCAGAGAAGAGGAGTTTTAATTCTAAAACATTCCTGACAAGGACCCTGCTAATAAAATACAGATTTCGCAGTACATAAGTAAGCCATTCTGGTCACTCTTAGGAAGAAAAATAGCTCATAAGTATATTTTGTATTGTTCTGTGGAAGCATGTGTGTTAATAATTTGAATTAAAACTGCAGTACAGCTTTTTGAAGTGCATTAGAAGCTTTCTGGAAAAAAATATGTACATGGTAATAATACCTAGGAGGGAGCTGTCATTCTGTTCTTTATTTACTATCTGTTGCTGCTGCTGCTGTTTGAGACAGGGTCTTGCCATGTCACTCAAGCTGGCCTTGCTTCCAGATGTACTTATCCCTACTATCCAAGTCTGGGGATTACAGGTGTGTGTTTGCTTGTCCAGCTGCACGTATCTCTTCCAGGTGTGTGTGTGTGTGTGTGTGTGTGTGTGAGTGCTGTCTCTAGGTATACAATTCAACAATCGCAGCAGTCACCCTTCAAAAACCATGCTTTTGTACAAGGGTGAGTAAGTGAAGTTTTGACCCTGCAAATCCTTCTAAGTCCCACAGAAGGGATTTCTGATGTAGTATCAACAAGTTCTTACAGATCCAGAGCCAGCCAACTACAGCTGGGGCAGCAGAATCCTTTCATGCTGTTACGAATGACTGAGTTTCAGTTGGAGGCTATTAGCTGAGGATTATAGTTGAGGATCTGCCAGGCAAAATGGCAGAGAAAGTGCTGTGGAGGAAACGTCCGCAGGTCTTGCTGCCTACGGTCTTGATATCACCGAGCAGATGAGGCTGTGCGTTAGGGTTTCCCTTGAAATTTTTTGAGTATTTTAAAGGAGCGCCTGTACAAAAGAATGACTTCCTACTGGGATGAATTGTTGGGAAAGGGAAGAATTATGGGCAATTTAAAAAAAATAGTAAAGAACTAAGGAGGAGGCACGTCTGTGGTTTGGATAATGACAAGCAGTGGTAGAATGAGCTCTCTGATGCCGTCCCTGGGAAGCTGAACTTTCGCAGCAATCTTCTTACATCGTCATCAGTACATTGACTGTCTTGTAATATGCTTTATAGAATTAGCTTGAGGACTTTTGTGCACAAGTAGATGGGTTACTTTTTAGTTAACAACAACAGCAACTTTGCATTGACTGCCATGGATGGGAAAGGGCACCTATTTTGAATATATGCAGAGGGACAAATTTTCAGTTTTTAACTGTGGTATCCCACCCCCCACCCACCCAAATCATCAAGAAATAGCTCTGTGACCTCTCAGAACTTGAAGGTAAGACCCTATTGTTGTGGACAACACACACTTGACACACAGAACTTGGAGGAGTTGAGCTGGATATGACATAGAAGTACATTCCAGAGGTTCAGCTCTCATAGTAATGCCAGGTGCCATGTAAGCCACCAAGGGGGAAAAGCTATTAAGAGTCCTAGGAATCTGTAAATCCTGTGAACTGCAAAAATGACTGGCCCGGTAAGTATGCGCAATGCTGTAATAGTGGTGCTTTCATCTTGGGAGCAACCAACAGCTGTCTAATGAACTTGAGGGCCACTTGAAAGGAGGAACTCATGCCTGGTACTATAAACCTACCAAACTTCCAAGATTCTAGACTCCAGAGGATTTTATTAAACCAATATAATTTCTAACTGCATTCTGAACACTCATCCTTATATTTGCAGATAAGTGTAGCTCCTAGCAGCCCTCATCAAAGGTGTATTTTCTTTTTCAACAGTCAAGAGACCATTACAAAAAAGCCGCAACGGGTTAAAATGCAGAGAGCAGCTGGCAGTGGGGTGCCCATGCTGAACTGGAACAATGGAAACCCTATACCTAAGGCTCAGAGAACATCACAGAAATGGGAGCGGAAAGATTGTAGAGCCAAAAGATCAAATAATAATAATAATGTCAAAAATCTGGCTGCTTTCTGATAGATAGTGTTTTCTAGACAGGAAAAATGTAACCATAAAATCTCAACATCATGGTTGTCTTTTTAAAAAAAAGCCATGCAAAGTGACATGTCAGTGTGGCAGGAAGGCACTAGACAACTAGGAAGCAGAGAGCAATGAGTAGAGACAACAATTACCCTTCAAAGGCATGCCCCGGGGACCAGCTGCCTCCTTAGTTAGGAGTCTTAGTTAGGAGCTCATCAACAGATGAGGCAGAATACTCATGATCCAGTCATCTCATCACAGTCAGCAGCTACAAATCAAACCTTTGACACATCGGCCTCTTTGGGCTACACTTTATAGACGAAGCACAACAGCAGTTCTCATAGTATTTGGCTGAAAGTTTATCAGTGGTCCTTTCCATTCCTAAAAGACTGTAGAAGTTCCAGATCCATGTCTTGAAAGTTGCCAGATGAGCTCTCCAGCCACCTTCCCCAGGCATCTTCAAGAATTAACCAAGAGACTTATAGAAGACTAGGAAAAATCTTGCTCATGGGATTGAGGGAGCTTTCTCTCTTGCCAAGTGGACTTGAATACTAGGAAGTGGCAGGGAATCTTACCTTGATTTTTAGGAACTTCAGGCTTAACTTGCCAACCTACTGCAGAACCTCTGACCTCTAATATCCCAAGAGGAGGAATCGCAGGTCATGCGGCTCTCCAGGAAAAAAATGTGTCCTCTACCTCTAGCTAAATGCTTTCCTGGTTTTGCTTTTTCACTGTAATGATGTAGGATGGGGCCAACCTCTGTGTGTGACTAGTCAACACTCATAGCATGTCCCCAGGGAACAAATACTGCTGCCTATGACCAGTTCTCTCAGAAGTGTTCTGCCCACCTGGAGTTTTAGTTTTGTCTGCTTCACTGTTTTCAAAGCTCTCTGATATCTTTAAGGAAATATATATATAATATATATATATATATATATATATAATTTCATCTTTCTTTTTCTACTTTTGCAATAATAGCACTGGGCTTTCACAACTGCATCATCTCAGAATCTTAGATTGTCAATAAATTTAATTACATCTCGTATTGTGTAATTCTTTATATTTTATAAAGCAAATACAATCTTTGTGTTTCACCTCAATTCTATGTATTAAGCACGATAAGCATCAGACTTTCCAGATTGGAAAACTAAGCTACAATAAATTGTCCTTTACATAGAAAGACTGATCTGCTCAGGGGCAGAGAATGGCCTTGTGGCATCCAGTTCTCCGAAGTCTAGTGTTACTTGCAGTACAGCATACTTTTAAAAATAATTTTTGTTTGTTGATTGATAAATTAAAGTTGTCTACATTCACTGTTTATCACAATTGTTTTGTCAAATAAGTACAAACTGTCATAAGCACAGGGGCTGACATTCATGAACCAACAATTGGCCTAAGAGATAATAAATTGTCTTAAAAACATCTTGTGTTTATGCGTGTGTGTGGTGAGGGTGTGTTCCTGTATGTTTGTATATGATGTAGAGATGTATGTCTTTGTCTATGTGCGTGTTTATGAGCAGTGATGCACCTACACAGAGCCATGGGGCTCTTGTGGAGGTCAGTGAACAAACTGTGGGGTGAGTTCGACATCTCTCCCGATTTGAGAACAGACTCTTATTATATGCCCTGTGTATGCCATTATAAACTGTATGTGCTAGGCGGGCTGCTCTAAAAGCTAGGTGTTTTAGTCTCTTTTCCTGTTGCTATAATAAAATATTCCAACGAATGCAGCCTAAATGTGAAAAGTTGATTTTAGGTCATGATTCCACTTTAAGTCCTGGTGGGGAAGTCAAGCTACCTGGAGCTACAAGCGGCTGGTCACATGATGTCCCTATAAAGAAGAGAGCAATGAGCAGGCAATCGAGTTCATGACAGAGACAACCCCTGCTCCCCTCACTCAGGAACCCACATGGAGACTGAGTTGCCAATTGGCTACATCTGAGCAGGGGTTCTAGGTCCAGTCTATGCATGGACCTTGGTTTGTGTATCAGTCTCTCTGAGTTCAGGTATTTTAGCTTTGTTGGTCTGCTTGTGGGGCTCCTGTCCCCTTTGTGTCTTTTTATCACTCCCCTTCCCCCCCACCCCCACCACCTCTGCTTCTTCCAAGACTTCTGCACTCTGCCCAAAGTTTGGGGATTAGGTGAGAAGAGGGAGAGAGGGTGGGACTTGGAGGAGTTGAGTGAGGAGTCTTCAGTCGGGATTTGTAATGAATAAATTGTAAAAAGTAATAATTAAAAAAAGAAAAAAGAAAAAAAAGAAGAGAGCAATGTTTAGTATTTAGCTCCTTTTCTCCACTCTGATATAGTGCAAGATCTCCCCTGAGTGAGGACTAGTACCACCCATAGTCTGCAGGTCTTCCCACTTCAATTAATTTACTCAGGACAACCACCCACCGACAAGCCAGAGCCACATCTCCGGGGTGAGTCTAAATTCTGCCAAGTTGACAGTTTTCACCACTGTCACATGGAGATTCTCCTGTCGCCACCTCCCAGTGGAAGCTCTAGGATTACAGACACACCAAAACACTGTATCCAGCCTTCTGTGAGCTTTGTGGATATGATTTAAGTCCCCAAGCTTATGTGGCCAGCACTTTATCCATTGAGCTATCTCTTCATTCCAATTTCAGCTTAGTTTTTAGTGTGATACAAGTACATTAAAAACTTGGAAAGCCACACATGTAACAGAACACTGAAAATTTTAATCCTGTGTCTTAAAACTCACCCAGTTCTACTGTCAAGGGGACATTCTTAGAATGTCATCTTATAGCTTATACCTTTGATTTAGGGGGGGACCCTCTTGAGATTTCTAGAGGGAACTATATATTCCTAGAAAAAAAAAGATCTAATTTCTTATATAAAGCCAGGGATAAAATTTTCATGGGAGAGAAACAGATGGTAAGAAGTAAGCTAGAAAAATGAATTACGGCTAAACAGGGTAATATATATTGTAGAGTTAGCCTCATGTCTCACAATACAGACAGAAGTTCAGGTAAGTTGCAAGCAGCAGCCTTGTCAGAAAAGAGCATGGTGAGGGACCGTGTGACCACATACTTGTAGATGCTCTTGGTGGAAGAAACCTGGCATAGTGAAAGACTGTCTAGCCCGAGGAAAGAAACCATAAACCTAAAATCCAGATGTGGTTGAGGGCATATGTTGGGGGTAGCGGGTTCTCAACTAGGGTTATTTTCAAGTCTCTGGCGAGCCTCCGGCTCTTTGGTTTGATGGTGTCACCAGTGCTCTCTCCTGTCGTGTGTTCATTGATGTGCTTCTCTCTCTTGACAACTTTTCTACTTGTAGCCCTCAACGAGTCAAATGTTTTTACTTACAGGTGAGGTTCTGTGCCCAGAAACTGATATGACCAGCTTAATGAAAACATGTCCATTTCATCATTAGTCTCTCAGAATACTTCCTCAAATTAACTCACAACCTATTAATAATTATTTTACCCACTGCACCATATGCTTTTTCTTTTGTAAACTTTTTTTCCCCTTACTTGGATGCCTTTTCTTTCCTCTTCCCATAAAAGAACACATTTTAGCCTCGGATGATTGATCTAAGGCCAAAGGGATGACTACACAGAGCAGATTTTTACCTTAGGTACAATGATTAACTCCTCAGAAATTTTAGTTGCTCAAGAAAGTACAAGTTATTTTGAGATATGTGAGCTGTGATTAGCAGTATTCTAGCCAAAGTTAGAGTATAAATTCCTGTATTCAAAGAGAGCTTGGTCATGAGGCTGCTCCTTCTAATTTAGAACATATAAGTTTCACACTGTGGCTGTAGAGTCTTATAGGCAGAGGCAGCTGTATTTATGCCTGTATAGGAATCCATGCCTAGTTCCAGACTTACATACCTGCATAACTCAAGCTCTGTGTCTATTTCAAAGTGTCGCAAAATATAGATACTTATACAAACACGCATGCCTCATATGAATGCAACGGATACTTTTTTGCATAATGGGATGCATTTTAGGTGCCATAGAGTGGGTAGTCAGAGACTATAACCACAAATATCCATAACCACTGTGACAGTCACAACTAAAAGATGAAGTGGTTTTGATAACTAAAAGAGAAAGATGTGGAAGATCCAGGTTGATATCTCTGCCTTAATCCGTTAGGCAATGGGGCGTCTCTCTGGAATGTTCTAGAGTTTAGAGCTCTGTCCAGAGTGAAGAGATGACTAGTATTCCAGGAAGGTGTGCTGATGCAAGTAATAATGGTGGATTCTAGAAAGAGATTAACACCTTCAAATTGAATGTAAAATAATTCTTTCAAGAGACATTAGATATATTTTAAGTAAAGACAAAAGGGTATGAAAAAATAAACATTCTGTGTCTCTCCTTGTCCTTTTTCTTGTAAAATAGATAAAAGAATAATTTTTTATTTTTTTGCAAAGTTGTCAGTTAATGAAATCCTTAGAAATCCTTAATCAGTCTGGAGAGGCTGATAAAGTTTTTGGAAGATCACATTTATTTAAATAAAATAATGTGTTATCAAATGGTATAATTTGCAAACTTTCTATGATTTTGAAGAAATAACTCATTTGACACAATATTTCAGTTTGTTTGTTTGTTTGTTTTGACTTATGTGACAGATTGAATGGAAAAATAAGAGAGCACGAACCTTATCTTTTGAAGCCTCCTGTAAGTAAAAGGTCATAGAATATTATGTACAATTCTGAAAGGCTCACCCATTCCTTTTAAAGGAACATTCCTTTTAAAGATGGATACTATTGTGAGGATACAATAGTGTCCTTTAAAGGAAAGAGCATGTTGTTTTATAAGACAGCCATTGCTTTTGCTAAGTAACTGTCAACTGTAAAAATACCTTTTATTCACCAGATGTAATTGTTGTCTCAGGCTTAATGCTGAATAAACTTATCCTTTCTAGATCTTTTCTTAAATAAATATTTGTTTATTATGTATACAGTGTTCTGCCTTGCATGTATGCCTGCTCTCTGGAAGAGGGCACCATATCTCATTATAGATGGTTGTGAACCACCATGTGGTTGCTGGGAATTGAAATTCAGGACCTTTGGAAGAGCAGACAGTGCTCTTAACCTCTGAGCCACCACTCCAGCCCCCTTTAGATCTTTCCTAATTCTTCATAGCTGGTTCAACTCAGCTGTCTGGCTCAAATTCCTCTGTAAGCTGACTGATTGAAACTGGCTTCTCTCAGCTTTTGACTGAATTGCTCTGCTTGAACTCAAACTAACTCTAGCAATGTGTTCTAATCTACTGGCCCCTTCTCATTCTCTGCTTTGTTCTTTCTTCACTCATATTCTACCTGAATCCTATTTCTGTAAAATTGTCCCAGTAAAAACTGCCACCAACTAAACTGACAAACTTAACTCCATTGCACTACCACTCAACTTACTCCCAATTGACTGACTCTCCTCAACTGAACTGACTTTTAACTGACTGAACTGAACTGACTGACTCTCTCTTCCAGCACTGCTCTTAAGTAGCCTCTCTTTCCTGTCTGTTCTCATGAGAGTTGGGTGTGTCCTACTTCTGACTCATTTTGTCCAATCTTTCTCTGACTCATCACTTTGTCTGTGCTTCAATTAGATGTCCCTTTCAAACATGGCTGCCTCCTTCTACAAACTAACCTTACCTACATTGTTTGGTATTAAAAGTGTGTACTAAGAGCATGTCTGTATTCCAGCCAGATGGATTAAATGTATGTGGCATGTCTACATTCCAACAGATCACTAAATCTAGGTCTTTGGATGTGATCCCTTGCCAGAGCAGCCATGTTGATAGATTAAAATTCTTTTACAATCAACAAATTCCATCCTAGCACCTTCTTACGTAAAAGAAAGTCAGGCTGTAAGAAACAGGTCTATAAAGTATGCTAAGTTCATGTCACAGCTAGGAGTTTATTGTCAAATTTAAAGCCATGAAGATCATCTCCTCTGTTTTCTAAGGGATTTATACTTGTAGCTCTATTGTTTAGGTTTTGTCTACTTGAGTTAAGTTTTTATATATGGCATAGGGCAGGGCTCTGACTTCATTCTCTTGAATGTAAATATCCAGTCGTGCTTTAGTATTTATTGTAGCACAAGAATACTATAGCCATTCACTTCCTAAAACAGGTAGGACTTTATGTGATGGTAAATATTTGTACAAAGTAGGTTTGATTTATAAATGTTAGTAATTAAGTATACTTTAGGTGGTTTGAGAGGTTAGTACAATTCAGCATGGGTACTACGATAATGTATCACTTGATAATTTCTTAAAATGAAATTATTAGTGAGGCAATACATGTTGGAGAGTGGGTTGGTGCTTTAGAACTCTAACGCTAGCTGCCACATGCTGCTTTGTGGCACTCAGGGAATTACTGAGCACTCTCAGCTTGGTTTTCTTATCTACTAGGTGAAGTCAGTAGTACCTGTCTCATATGATATGTTATGATGGTTAAATGTAGTAAGATATACAAAACTGCCTGGAGGGTCAATAAATATTGATATATATTGTAACCAACTTGGTTCCAAATGAAATTGCTTTTTGTGATGTATATCTTCAAATTTCTCCATTGGAGCTGCCTCATTAAGGTGTAATGTACACTGTACACACACTGCTATTTAAATGCACAGCTATAAATTATCCAGCTTGATTCATCATGACACACATAAAGCACCGCCACGTAAGCGTGAAGATATTCACTACCCACAGAATGTCCTCTTGTCTTTCTCCAGTTCCTCCCTGGCAGGCCTCCTTTTACTCTGTGACTCATCCTCTTCTGAGAAAGCTGATTTAAGATCTGGAGGGTGCCTTAGTTAGCATTTTACAGTGTCTTATGTAATTAGAACGAACAATGAAACATTGTTTTGTTTAACTCCTTTCACTTAATGCAGTGATTTTGGAGTTAATACTTGCTGAGAGCACCTCAGCCGGAAGCACACTCATGGCCTGAAGCCAAGATATCTTATCTTCAACAAGAGAGAGAGAGCTAACTGGAAATGAGGTGTGGCCACACGCTCTCAAAGCCAGCCCTCACTGACATACTTCCTGTAGCAAGCTTCCCCACTGTAAATATTCTAAAACCTCCCCAAACAATCCCACTAACCAGAGACCAAGTGTTCAAATATGTGAGGCAATGGGGAACATTTCTCATTCAAACCATCACCAAGCAGATCAGTAATTCACTAAGTTTTATTTCTATGTTATACTTTATTTAATGGGAATGCAACAGATTATCTATCAAACCATGGTGGACATTTACCTACTCTCCATGTTTGGAGATCTTATTGAAAACAAGCGTGCTGTGAATATTTGTGTGTAAGTCATTCTATGAACCTGTGGTTTTATTTCTTGTTGAGAAATTCCTAGGGTTGAATGATCAGATGAATGAACTTTTTATGAACCTGAAAAAAGTTTTTCAAAGTAGTAGAAACATTTACATTCTCACCAGACATGCGAGAGTTTCAGTTTCCCCATCATATGGAATGGCCAATATTTACAATTTTATCCATGAAATAGTCTCTCATTGTGGTTTTAATGTATAAGTAGCAGTATTTTTTAATTACTAATGATGTTTTTATTCACATGGTTAGCTGTTACTTGCATGTCTTGATGAAGCATTTGTGGAAAGTTACTGCAATTTTTTTTCAACTTTGTGCTTTCTTATTGAGATTTTAGAATTCTTCACATAGCCGAGATATGAGTCTTCTATCTGACATAAGTCTTGTAAACATTTTGGGAGGGGTGTTTTTTGTTTTTGTTTTTGTATTTTGGGGGGGGGGGGTTGAGACAGGGTTTCACTTTGTAGACCAAGCTGCTCTCAAACTCATGGAGATCAGCCTGCCTCTTCCGCCCCACGTGCTGGGATCACAGGTGTGGTGCCTGGCTCATTTTGTTCTCTTTTTCAGCTTGTTTTTATGGTCCATCACTGGTATCCTTCAAAAGGTCAAAAACTTGGGTTTCAGTGTGATCATATTCATCAGTGTGTGTATGTCTGTGTTTTCTGTAAGAAACTGTTGTCTAAAGTAAGGTGGTGGTGGTGTCGGTGGTAGTGGTGGAAGAGGCGGTGGCCTTTAACCCCAGCATTCAGGAGGCAGAGGCAGGTAGATCTCCAAGTTCATGTTGATCCTGGTTAGAGCTTCACTTGGTCTACAGAGTGAGGTCTAGAATGGCCAGAATTACAAAGGTTTTCAAAAGTTTTTTTTTTTTCCTCTGATGCTTCTATAAGTTTTATAGTTTTTGATTTTCTGCTTTGATTTATATTATTTTAAGTTAATTTTTAATGTGCTACAATGTATTGATTAGAGGTTTTTTTTTTCTTTGCATGTGTATTACCACTTGTTCCAATACCGCTTATTTTAAAGACTTTTTCTCCACTGAGTTTCCTTCACATCTTCCTCCAAAACTGGTTGTCCATGAAAGCCTGTTTTTTATTTCTACTCTGCTCCATTAGTCTATTCATCTGTCTTGATGCCAGTAGCATCCTGCATTCACAGTGTAATGTCTGAGAAGTCTGAAGATTTCTCTCAGCTGTAATTTGCCATGCAGGTGTTTATCCTGCAGTGTTTCATACT
This sequence comes from Pachyuromys duprasi, assembly GCA_028658305.1. Classification (NCBI taxonomy): domain Eukaryota; kingdom Metazoa; phylum Chordata; class Mammalia; order Rodentia; family Muridae; genus Pachyuromys; species Pachyuromys duprasi. Next base: position 86,221,562 of record CM053764.1, read on the forward strand.
TTTAAATATTTTATTTATTAGATTTCAACTTCCAATTGTCTGTCATCAGCATACAGGGCTATAATTGGCTTTTATATACTGATCATATTTTTTGTTTTTTGTTTGTTTTTTTTCTTAAAAACCTTCCTAAAAAGTATTTATTTAGCCAATGGCTCCCCCACCCCCTCGCAGACACAATTTAAGTAGTGTTCTCCTCCCTGCATTTTAGTTTAGATGTATTTTTATTTCTGATTGTTGTATTATTGTAGTGGCTGGCACTTCTGGGGCAAATGTTGAATGCAAATACTGAGGGCAGTTAACCCTCGTATCATTTCTTCTGGCTCTTGTCTTAGTGCTTAGTACTCTTTGCAACCTGTGGCTTTATGCTTTGTTACACTTGGAATTATTTAGCTCATTATTTGTTCATTTTTCTGTTTTTTTTTGTTGTTGTTCTTTGTCTTGTTTCCAAGGACTAAGTGATAATTTTCTCACAATTATTCAATACTTTGTCACTTACTTGCAAAAATATCATTTTGCACTTCTTCAAGATTATGAATATTTTCTTCTGAAAAGTTGTTTATTGTTATTTACTAGACTTTTTACTCCTCACTCCCTGTCACTACAACACTCTTCTAATATTCCATCCAGTACTTTGGATTCATGATGTTTTCTACAACAATCCACATTAACACATTTGCACTCTGGGTGAGACTATAAAACTGCTCCTTACAATTGCCTCATAGCTTTTAGCCCCTCCCCGCCCCCCCCCCCCCCGGCTGTCTTCAGCAGCTTTAGCACTAGTCTCTGTTCTGGCTAGGGCTCTTTGCAGGTCTGAACAGCTCTTTTCCTTTGTAGGCCTTGCCATTTGTATCAAGAGTGACCCTGGAAGGATGATACACACTTTCCCAAGCTGGATTTTCTAAGCCACCTTTCCCCACTCTTTATTTCTCCGTGTAAAGGCTGGAGAAATGTTTTCGGCTTTGTAGAACATGTGGTCACTGTTGCAACTCTTTGACTCCATTATGAATGCCTGAACACACTGACAATACATAAATGAATGGGCATGGCTATGTATCAACAAAACTGCTGTATAAAAATAGGTAGCGGCCCAGATTTGGCTCATGGGATGGCAGTGGATTGTGCTGTGTGCATATGAATATGTACATGTTTCATGCATGCAAGGTTGCATACACATACACACACATGCTCATGTTTTGTTACTGTGTTTCATTTGAGACACCTTCATTCCCAATTCAGAGCAAAAACAAGTGTCTACAGTTATGAAACTTTCATCTTTTTATACTGATGTACACTGACTCTTGCTTTCATCAATTTTTGCTTCTGCTTTTGAAATGCTAAGTAGTGAATCGTTTAATGCTGACATTTCAGCTAATTGCTCTTTAATGTACACTTGACATATGAGGCAACATATTGCAATCTAAAAATAATTAAGATAAATCATTTGCTTATGTTTCTATGCAAGAGACAAATCATTTTTCATCTCTGTCCCTCCCTCCAAGAGTCTGAGACAAGAGTAGCTTGAAGTCAAAATGGTGATGTGGTCTCTGCTTCCCACTGGGTGGCTCAGTGTGAGTGTGAGAGTGTACCCAGTGGCAGCAGCAGCAACTGAAGATTTCTTCCCTGTCATGGACAAGCTCCCCAGATGGACTTGCATTCCAGGATCTGTGCTTTTAAATTCCTCTAGCACACCTTGGCACGTTGCCAGCATGTTATGAAGGATTAGGTTCTGTCTCTTTCTTTTACATAAACTTCCCCAGAGGCTTTCCTTCTTCAACTTTTAAAAGACTGACTCCAGCCAGAAGATCCAGAAGTGGACCCGTTTGTGAGCTGAGTATCTTGGGAATTATGCTATACAAATAGGTCATAGCCGACTAAGCACTATGTGCAAATTGATTTTTTTTTCTTTTGAGGGAAGGAGTAGCTCTCGGGGTTTTTGCTAGAGGGATTATACCACCATCTAACAACTGTCACGAGGGTGCAGTACATTTCTGAGGAGAATGGATCATTTGTTTTTCTGGGCACTTCATTTTCAGTTACAAAGTTAGCTGATTTGTGTTTCAAAAGCTGTTGTAATATATGTTCTTTAAAGGAAACATTTTCTCCACTTGTTCTAAGTTAGTAAGGTGGAGGCCGGGTTAGCTTTAGCCTGGGTGAAGATATATTTTGAAACTAAAGGGATCAGTTGTTCTATATAAAGACACCTTGTTAGCTCTGTGTAAATACAGATTTGGGACCAATTTTAATAGAATTTGCATCCTGTTTTCCACATTGCATACTTTGAGAAAAGAGGTGTCTTTTTGGACATATGTAGAGTGCTTAGTTAATTAAGTAAATATTTACTTAACACATTATGCATATGTGTGTGTTTATTCTTACTATAAAGTAAACTGAATGTTGGGATTACATCTCTTTTAAAATGTTAATTAATTATTTCTTCTATTGTGTGGATATTTTGCCCGAATGAGTGTATGTGCACTGTGTGTATGCAGTGCCCAAGAAGTTTAAAAGAGGGCCTCAGACCCACATGTGAGCCACCTTGTGGGTGCTGGGAATCAAACTCTCGTCCTCTATATGAGCAGACAGGGCTTTAAAATGGCTTAGTCGTCTCTCTAGTCCTGATCTTTCTTATTGTATCTTCAATGGCAAGATTACCCAGCACACAGTTTCTATCATTTATATATTTATGTAATGAGCAAATGAAAGAAAATCATGGACATTGAGGGGTGAGGCAACCAAATTACTTGTAATGAAAAGGGTGACAAGTTTAGAGACACTGTATTGTCAATTGTCCTGTGAGTAGGTGGGGGGGGGCATGAGCTTAACTATACAGCTTATTCTTTCAAGGAACTATATTGTAATAAAGCAGTTTGTAGGGAGCATCTGAAAAAAATAGAACCGCTTTTATTAACAACATGAGAAAATTATAATAAAAAGTGGAAATGAGAAAAGTTGAGCAAGCTAAAATTCTTCTTTCTATTGTTTGAAACAAGAACTTTCTTTCAATTCTTCCCGTATTTTCCCAGCACTTCTTTCTTCCAACTTCATGCACTTTTTTTTTTTTGACCCATTGAGTCCATTCAGTACTCTTGGTATAAGCCTGGCTGTGAGTCTATTTGCTGGAGCATGGGCAGTTTATCAGCAGCTGTTCCCTGGAGAAAAATCAGCTCTTCCTCCTTGAATGGCTATTGGCTTCCAGCAGCCTGTCAGCTAAGGGCAGGACTACATTGCCCTCTCACTCCCCCATCCATGTTTGAAATGTGTCTGTCTTGATGAGGCCATAGATACTGTGAATTTTTATGTGCAATCGCTCTGTTGTGTCCAGAAAACATTGTTTCACGATCAATGGTCCTCTACAACCTCAAGCTCTTTCATCATTTCTACTCTCTACTGTGATGATCCATATGCCTGGCTCAGGAGGGCATGTGATAAAGATGCCCTATTCATGGCTGAGCACTTCAGCAGTCTCTCATTCTCTGCATGATGATCAGATGTGAGTCTTTGTATTCATCATCATCATAGCATAAATAAGCTTATCTGGGGAATACTGAGGGCTCCATAGTCTATAAGTGTAAAGATAAGTATTCAGAGGGCAGTTTGATACCATGTCCATTAGCAAAGTAGGATCTCTCCAAGAACAGCTTCTTTCATCCAGTGTTATATGCTTTGTTTGTACTCTTTTCTAAAGTCTGTACCAAGATTTTCAGCTCAAAATATTAATTTACATTTTGTTTTAAAAATATTTATGTCAAACATATGAATCATCACGAAAAGGACCATCGGCTTATATAAAACATAGAAGCATATCAGTATTTTGGTTATGCCCAGAGTGCAGTAATAAAAAAGCTATCAATGGGTCAAGAGAACACAATTTTGGATGAGGGGGTTGGTGTAGCCAAGTGTCTAGCACACATGAGGCTACTTTGATCCCTAGCATCCCCACCAGAGAAGAACCAGTTGCATTTGCAGTAGTGTATTTTGTTGGGGTCTGATACCTAGTAAACTTTGTTCTCATAGAGCAAAAGTAACCATTCACGAAAAATTCTCCCAGTTCACAATTTCCAAATGGCTGTGTATTTCAATCCTTTCTGTTGTTACTGGCTCCTATCTTTATTGAATTGTGATGAGAAAATGTAATTTGGGTTATGGCGATTCGTTGCACTTTGTCTTTATGGACCAAATTTTTTTTTTTTTTGTAATTGCCTGATAGGACTGGTGGCTAATCTCCAGTTCCTAAATGAAGGAATCCACAAGTCTTTTTTTTTTTTTATTTATTCTATGTACTTTCTTGAGTTTTTGGTTTTGCTTCACTGAAATGTTAAAAATCTCTTATTTTATGGGTCAGAGGTTCTCTAGAGGAACAGAACACGCACACACACACACACACACACACAAGCAAGCAAGCATAAAAGCACCCATGCACTTACATGGATTTATTAGACTTGTTTGTAAAGCCGGAGACTGGATAGTGCAAACAATGGCTGCTCACAAGTTTGGTGCTTCAGAGACCCACCAAGTTCCTATGCGTTTCAAGAAGCTAGAAACCTTAGAACAAAGGCAAACCATGATGTTTCACCACTGTGAGGCTTCAGGCTTCACAGCTTCATGGGAGTTGCTGGTGTGAATTCACATTAAAAGGTACTTGAGTGATGGCTACAGTGATAAATTTACTTGTTCAGGAAGAATGGAGCTTGCTTTTCTTTAACACTAATTCTTTCAGGACGCAGCCTATCGGAAGGTGCCACAGGCATTCGTGATGTGTTTCCCTTTCAGTTTTTCCAATGTGTCAGTTGTTTCTGGAAACACCTTCTCAGACATGCCCAGAACTATGCGTTTCTAGTTCTTGGGCAGCTCCCATTTCATTCAGTCGACAATAAAGACTAACCATTGCACCCACTACAAGGATGAAATTAATGATTTCATCTAGCCTTTCTCAGGCTAAACTATTAAGTGCATTCAACATTGGAACATTGGAATATGTGATCTGGAGCCACTTTACAGGGCTCCTGAGAGCTCACATCTCTTTTCACATCTATGTTCAGAGAAATCTTCTTGGCAGCTTGAAAATAGTAGTATTTACACTATGGAAATTAGCAAATGCCACAGTCATGGTCGGTCTCCACCCTTCAAAGTCTCAATTTACCAGCTTATCACTATATGCAATACATTTTCCCCCTCTGACAATGCTTTGGCAGAAAAATAATTCCTTTAGGTTTTGTCTGGTTATTTGCTTGAGTTGAGAGCATATTTCTCCATTTGATTTGCTCCTGCCAGGTGTCTGGATGCACTATCATGCAAGATTTTAGTTTGAAATTAAAAAAAAAAACATCAGGTATATGTCAAGACAGCTAACATAGAACAGGTGAAAAGTACTCATCTGTAGCTGGGCCCTAGAACGAGGAGCCCTACACCTGAGTGAGAGTACATTGGTATGACTGCTAAGCTTACAAAGTTATCCTCACTTCCCATGACCCAGGAGTCCCGTTCAGAAGTAGACAAACAAGGATGAATACACTCATCAAAACATAGGCACACGATTCATACCTGATATTCATACCCAAATCAATAGTACAATGGTCAAAAAAATTATGACTTGTTTACTCACTGGACAACTATATCCCAGTGAGATCAGATGTGAGCAACTTGAATGAATGCAGTTAACATAATGTAGAGGAAGAAGCCGGATTCAAAGAATTTGTACTATACACTTTCATCGATATTACATTTCAATAGTAGCTGTGTCTTCTGAACATGACAGGGCTACTGTGCTAAAGACCTGATAGCAGCTGTGGTTACTGCATAAGATCTGCTATATCAAACCGGTTAATACCCCACCATAGATTGTGGAGAGGACCCTCATGTCCCAAGCCCAGCTCAGGAACCTTTGGAAGGGTTCCAAAAGGTCCCCAAAGGGAGGGCAGACTCAGTTATCTTTACTGGTACAGCCCATGGTAGGTTGTCTGTGTTCTGGGACACATCCATGCACACATGGACCCATATACGTGTGGCTAGTACTAGCTGACTTATAGTGGTTAAAAAAGAAAGGAGAAAAGAAAGAAGAGGAGGAGGAAAAGGAGAAGAGAGATTGGGAGAGGAAGAAGAGATAATGACAATCAGGTAGGTGATGGTATATTGGAAGAGTTGGAAGGGGTAGATCTAATCGGCCAGAGAATATACAATAAAAAATGTAGAGTCACAAGCTTTTTTCTTGGACAGTTAGGTAATGGCAAGTTATTGGGCATACAGTGGTTTGGAGTTGCCCCCCAAAGGCTTCCAGACTTGCTGTTTGTGCTCTGTCTTTGTTTTGTTCAGTAAATGAACATCATCAGCTAGTCCACTAGTGTTTGGTGGTCTTTTATTCCTTGTGTATATTGTTTAATCAAAAATGAAAATGATTCGCTATCTTCAGCGAAATCAATGCGAAATCAATGATACCTCAGGCTCCTTGTTCACATACATTCGCTGAGTGACTTGGTTTTTCTGGCCCTGAACTCTCAGGCCTGTGTTCTTTCTTCTTCATGAATAACCAAAACGGAGAATACATTTGTCTGTGTCTGTATAGCATCTTTCCACCCATCTTGTATTTTTATCCTGCTTGGGTTGTTTGCAAGTAGCTCAGACCCTATTGAGACCTAGAGCCAAAGTTTAAGGTCTCTTGCAACTAGTGGACATGCTAGTTCAACCACCGCTTTCATTGCCTTTTTACAACCCAGGGCTCTTATTTTTAAATGTTTTTACTCTTAAGGGTTTTCTTTGTATTTTCTTCCTAGGTTGGGTTCTCCTCCGTAAAAAGAATGCTGGTATTTAATCTAGCACTGGAGTGTTCCATAATGGTAAGCACCAAACATTTTGTTGTAATTCTGATGTACAGAAATGCCTCTCCCCCGTGTCTGTAGGGCAAAGGGAGAAAATGGGTCCTAACTACTCAATTTGGGTTATTACTACCTACTCAGTCGAAACAAGTTTTGATGATGGAAATTGTTAATGCAGGGAGCTGGAAGATAAGCTTTCACAAGAGAGGGTAAAGTGAAATCTCTTTGTTTTTGCCTAACGGTGAGCTATATTCTTTTTGCAAAAATGAGAATGAAGCGAGGCTGGCTGTTTTCTAGTTTTGTCTTCAGTTTTAAAAGTAGTGGTGTTCCTGGGGTAAGAGGATTAATCCTCACTTAGAAAGTCAAATGGGATGGACATTGGATGTAGGAGAAAACAAGTAGCAGGACAAAAGCCGGCCACAGAGGGCCTCGAAAAAACTCTTCCTAGCAGTGTATCAAAGCAAATATTAAGAAACATAACCAACCCTTTGGCAGAGTGCAGGGAATCATATGAAAGAAGGGGGAGTTAGTATGACCTGGAGAGGTCAGGAGCTCTGCAAGAACCAAATATATCAGGGCACAGGGGTCTTTTATGAGACTGTCTCTCCAACCAAGGACCATGTATGGTTATAACCTAGAACCCCTGCTTGTACGTAGCAAATGGTAGCTCAATTTTCAAGTGGGTACCCTAGTAAGGGGAACAGAAACTATTTTGGACATGAACTCAATGGCTGGCTCTTCGACCTTCCCATACCCCGAGGGAGGCGTAGCCTTGCTAGGCCACAGAAGAGGACATTGCAGCAATTCCTGAAGAGACCTGATAAGCTAGAGTTAGATGGAAAGGGAGGAGATCCTCCCCAATCAGTGGACTTGGAAAGGGGCAGGGAGGAGATGAGGGAGGGAATGGGGGGGTGGATAAGGAGGGAATGTGGGAGGGGGCTATGGCTGGGATACAAAGTACATAACCTGTGATTAATATAAAATAAAAATGAAAAAAAATTCTAAAGGAAGTTCTGTAGGCCGAAGGCAAGTAACACTAGATGGAAACATGGTCATACAGAAGGAATGTAAAGGAGGAAAAGGTAAACACTGGCTAAAACATAATAAATATTGACTGCTTAAAACAACAACAACAACAACAAAGTAGTGGTGCTCTTTTAAAAATAAACACAGAATTCCCTTAAACTTTACCCTCTTTGTTCATTAGTAAATTAAATTAAATTTGTTTAATAGTTGTTTCTGTTTCATGGATGTGAAACGACATTTTTTCTTACAAGGATTTAGCATTATACCTAAAGCCGTTACTTTGCAAGGTCATTAAAGAGATTCTGGTTTTGGCTTTCAGAAACAGTGGTGATATATTTTGAGTTGGAACTCAACCATTATCACCATAGCCCAGGCTACAGCGTGTATTACCATATTTATGCTCCTCATTTACAAATTTTATACACCTTTCCTTTGTATGTATCTGCCTTCTGAGTTGATACGTGAATTACAATAAACAAAAACTACAGTAGTTCAGTCATAAAGCAATGGTGTATCTCAGGCATTGAAATAAAACTAACCTTTACTTTTTACTTCTAAAGGTGCAAATTGCACATACTAGAAAACCAACATAAAAAGAACTAATAAGCTCAATTTTCAAGCAACTCAGTAACTTTCTTTCCCACACAATGCAAACAATCTACTCACAAGTCTAGGACCCAAATCCTGTTATGAAGGTGCTATTTCTATGAGTGTGCAAGTTCTGAAATTTGCTGCTTTCATCCTACTTGAACTCAGAATTTTGGCTGCTTTATGGAGCCTATATAATGCTATGATATTTTTGTTTTACATCCTTTGCTGTTACTGCTTACCTTCTGGGCATGGAAGGCTTAACTCACAGCTTTATAATCCAGTTCAGTTTGAAGTTCATTTGAAGTCACCCTTTCCAGCAATATTATTTTAAGTGCTTTATAGCACTCATCTAATTCTTATTTTTATTGTAGCATTAAAGAAAAATCACATTTACTAAGAATCCAAGCATAGAAGTATGAGAGGAAGAAACTTGGAGTTGGGTTCTAGCTGTCACTTACTAACTTCAGCCCTATGAAATTACAGGTTAAAAATGGTTGACTAGTGTTCATTACATACAGCTTTATATAACCCTGTCTATGAAAGGCTGGGTGCTTTTCTTAACTTCATTCACATTGCTTTGTCAGTTGTAAAGTGTGAATATTAGCCTACTCAGAGCATGGCAATATACACTAGTACTTTGCCAGCCACACAGCATTTACAAACATATGTTGTAATCGTGCACTTGATAGAGCATGTGGATTATAATTTGCATTTTCCTCTTGATCACTATGGTTTTAGTTTTACTTAGAAATTAGGTTTACGTGAATTAGGAGAAAACAGGAATCTAGACTACAGAAAGAGCAGAGTTTAGGATCACGGAATGCAAACACAACACCTAGGAAATGAAAGCTATCTCTTAGGAAAATCATTAATAGCATGTGTAAGTTTTTGCAATGAGTTTTACATTAAGCTGGCCATTTAGACAATTGACTCCCCGCATAATCATCACATCCTTCAGCTCCCCATTCTCCACAGATAAAAGGGATGGAATAGACTCCAACAGAGGCAGTGTTTATTCTCAGATTGGTGGGATGTAACAAATTTCTAACCTGTACCCAAGAGGGACCAAGGCTCATGAATCTTATAGAAAGAAATGGTACAGAGACTCTGCTTTCCTCTGGAAGCTGGGGAGAGGTCTGCTGATCACATGTCAGTAGCTCATGATGAAGCTGTTTTAGTCATGGCCTTCTAAATGCTTGTGGGTAAGGTGTAAGAAACTCAGGCAATCATGTAAGCTCATCAAATGCAGGTAGGTTAGTAGCTGAAACACACCACACACACACACACATGCACACACACACATACACACACACACACACACACACACGATGAAGCAGTCACCATTCTGTCTGGCAAATACATTGTGCTTCATATGTTTTCCATACATTAACGTGACTGGAGCAGTACCTCTGTGTTCAACTGAATGGCATTTGTCAGGCAAACACCTGCCCCTGAGATGGGTAGGGCTGGAGCACATGAACACAGAAGCAAGCTGATGGGATTGTTTAAAAATCCTGGGCTGGCAGGCATTGCCGTAGAAGTAGAAAAAGACCAGGATGCGTAGGGGGTGGCAGCCAACCATGAAGGAGGGCGCTGCTTGCGTGATGAAAGCCAGCTGCTGCACGTGGCGAGGAATCGGTTAGGGCTGCCCACACTCAGAAGGTTTGAAATTGTGATGTCACAGCTGGCAGGGGCTTTGCAAATCCCCAATTCCAATTTTGTGCCTTTTATGAGTAATGGCTCAGTAGTTAGTGCCCATCCTTAGAAAATCAAAACAAACCATTTTTCTGCCCATGACACTTCTTAAGGCCGCAGAAAGCAAAAATTTATGTACCCGGCGCCAAATTCATTGCTTATCATTATGCCTGATGCAGGTTGCTGTGAGAATATGAAATGGCTAGTGGAGTGCATGGCTGGAAGCCTTGACTATGTCATTTCGACATTTCTCCTTGCTCGCCAAAAAAAGCTATATAGAATCAGAGCACAAAATACATCTGGGACAGGGATGATAGTGGAGTATTTCAGCTTGTTCATGTGTGACTTTATCCATTACCGGTTGCATCACAGAATTTCAATTAGCCCCTTTGATATTTGTCAATACGTTACAAACAGGGAGTTTGTTTTAAGAAGAGAAGAACAGAAGGGTCACGGTGTGAACAAAATGGTTTCTATCTGTTTCTTTTTCTTAATTTATTCTTTTCTCATATATTGCATCCTCCCTCCCTCCTCTCCTCCAGTCCTTCCACCCACCTTCCATCTTCCTCAGATACAGTCCTCCTCATTTTCCCTTGGGGAAAGGGCATTGGCTCCAGGGGTGTCAACCAAATATGGCATATCAAGTTGCAACCTTCCTTCATAGTAGGCACCTTTTTTCATATTAAGGCTGGACGAGGCAACCCTGTGGGAGTAAAAGGGTCCCAAATTCACGCAAAAGAGTCAGAGATAACCGACCCCCCCCCCCCACGCTCCCACTGTTAGGAATACCACAAGAAAAGCAAGCTACACAACCATAACAAGCATGCAGAGGGCCTAGGTCAGACGCATACAGGCTCCCTGGTTGTCAGTTCAGTGTCTGTGAGCCCTGTTGGTTCTGTGGTTTTTATTTTTTGTTTTTTGTTGTTTTTTTGTGGTGTCCTGACCCCTCTGGGCTCTACAGTCCTTCCTTTCTTCTGTAGAATTCCTTGAGCTCTGCCTAATGTTTGGCTGTGGGTCCCTGTGTTTGCTCTTGTCAGTTGGCTGCATTATTAGAAACGGTTTCTTTGACCCCAATCCTTTTTCCTCTGGTCATGTTTGGTTCTCCTCTGGCTCTGTAGGCTGTCCAGCCTCTGCTTCTGGACCTTCAGGCAGTGTCACGGATGGGCTCCCTCTCCTGGCATGTGTCTCAAGGTTGGCCAGTCAGAGTTTGGCCACTCCCACAATTTCTTTGCCACATTCACCCCAGCACATCATGTAGGCAGGACAAATTGGAGGTCAAAGGTTTTGTGGCAGGGTGGGGTTTTTATCCTTCAGGTAACGGTTGAATGGAAGAGGAGACCAACATCTGGAGTTCGAAAGGGCCGAGAAATTCTACCACTGCCATTTCACAGTGAAAGCCAGAAGCAGTTAAGGTAAACTTTCCTGAGTGTTACTGCGTGTAACACACCACTATCTATCATTGTTATCTGGTATCTGAAGCCATGGTCTGCTTCCTAAGGTCCATTTGATAGTTCTATCAGGTGTACCGTTAAAAAATACATTCATTTTCCTTTCACAGTTCCAGTTTCTCATGTCTCAGAAACGTCCCAGTGTGTGTCTGAATTCCCTATACTCCCTTGATATCTCAGCTCACATCTTTGCTTTGCTGACAGGCACCTCAACATTCTACCAAATACACCATGTTAAATATTGACCCGACAGCCATGCCCAAACTCCACGGAATTCCTTCTCCTCCTTCACCACTCTCATTACTAAGAGTACCTTATTCTTCTGAAATACCATCAGTGTCCCAGCTTGAATTTCTTTCTTTACCTCACTAGACTTATTTCTTCTGTCACTAAGCGCTCAATACCCAGTTCACACTGCTACCCCTCCTGCTATGTCCCCACCGACAACAGACTTTGCTCCCAGACTTAGTTTAGGATTGAACATCAGCTAAGCTCTCCACCCTGCCTAGAAGTGACATTACATTTAATTTTATTGCTTCCTGTTGTGATTTAGTAGAAGATAAGTATTCCCCACAGGCTTATGTATTTGAGCCCTTGGTCTCCTTTTGGATGATTTCGGAAGTTGTGGAACCCTTTGGGATAAAAGCTGAAGACAATGCAGCCACTCCTGATGAGACCTGATAGACCAGGATCAGATGGAAGGAAAGGAGGACCTCCCCTATCAGTGGACTGGGGGAGGGGCATGGATGGAAAAGAGGAAGGGAGGGTAGGATTGGGAGGGGACTAGGGAGGGGGCTACAGGTGGGATACAAAGTAAGTAAACTGTAATCAATTTAAAAAAGTAAAATAAAAAAGGAAAAGAAGAAATTGAAAACAACAACAAAAGATTTAGAGAACATAGGCCAACAGCAGCGGTCCTTGAGGGAACAGCTCAACCCAACTCCTTGCCCCAATTCTCTTCACTTTTTGTTTGGCATGGGTAATGTAGCCAGAAGTGAATTTCCACTGGTCCACTGGCTGCATCTGCCCTGCAATGATGGGCTGCTTGAACTGTGAGCCAAAACATGGCCCTCCTTCCTTAATTTGCTTTTGTTTGGTGTTTGTCAGCAGGACAAGCAGAGATACATTTCCCACCTACTTGTTCTACATCTTCTCCTTTCCTGAACGTCTTCTACCCTTCTGCAGGTTTTACACATGAATAGCTTTGCTTCCTACAACCTTTTGTGAGAGCTTCTGACATAAATTGAAACCTGATATCCAATGCAATAATATAAAGTGAAACATTTCAAGCGCCATTAGGTCCCGAGAGCAGCATCCCAGGAATAGATAGATTAGTGCATTTATGAAAGAGACCCAGGGAGCTTTTTTCCTGTTCCCTCTAGGATGTGGGGGTGCAGAGGTAGGTGCCACCTATGAAGTGACTATAGCTGCTTTTCTTACTGCTGTGACAAAATACCTGGAAAAGCAAGTTAAGGGAAGAAAAATGTATTTGATTCTGGTTTAAGTGATAGTTCCGTTTATGATAAGGAATGATGGTAGTCATTTCACGGTTGTGGCTGCAGGAGCATGAGGTGGCTGGTTGAGTGAGCAGACAGGAAGCAGAGGGCTGGAAGCAGGCTCCTGGGCTACAACAACCCAGGTGATCCGCTCCCTCCACCCAGGTCTCACCTTCTAAAGGTTCTGGATCCTTTCAAAAAAGAGTAGCCAGCTGCTGACCGGATGCCTAGGCGCATGAGCCTGTGGGAGACATTTCAGGCTCAAAGCATCCACAAGATAGAGCGCTGGTGCCTCTGCCCTCTCAGACCTCTCAGACTCTGGTATTGTGGGGCATAAATTTCCAGTGAAGAAGCTACTCATTATGGTATTTTGGTATGAAGACCAGAATGGACTAAGACACCACTGGAAAAATAGTAGCAGTGGCCAGAGACCTCACTAGCTTCCACCCGATGTTGCTCCATTTACCACATCAAGAGTGCACCTTTTTATTCAGCTCTCAAAAACCCAGCAGTTGCTTCAGATTGTTCAATCCAAAACCAGTTGTTTCTGTAGTAGGCATAGGGACCCTTCTTAAGATACCAATGCCCCATTGCGTTGTTGAGTCTTTGCACATGTTATGCGGTAAAAGAGGTTTATAAGAGGAATTAAGGTTGCAGACATTAACATAGACAGGATCTATTTTAATAGGTGGGTTTCATCTCTAGGAAGTCTCTCTGCTGGAAAGGAGAGTTTACACAAGCACAAGCAGGGTTTAGTGAAGAGAGTAAAGTGCTGCTGCTGGTTTAACAGGAAGGGAACACGGTGAGGAGCTGAGGAAGACTCCTGGATGTCCATCTGCATAGAAGTGGGAACCCAAGACAACTACGGCCAGCAAAAGCCCCAGTGAGAGGAGAAGTGATTATTCCCTTGAGAATCCAGAATGAGCAGAAAAAAATACCATTTTTACGTTTTTAAGCTGTTAGTCACATTTCCACTTCTATAACAAAATACTTGAGATAATTAACTTATAAAGTGAAAAGGTTTAAGGACCTATAGCGTTGTTAGAGGTTCTAGTCATGATCAGATAGTGTTCGTGGTTTGGAACTTAGGCAAGGCAGTAGATCATGTTAAAAGTGACTAATTGGGGAAAATTGACTTCGTTGACAAAAGCTAGGAAAGAAAAGCAGAGACTGGTTCTCACAGTCTTGCAAGGAGCATGATCCCCTCTTGTGTATAGACCTCTCATTGACCTCTATAAAGCTCTACCTCTTCACTGTGGCACCTGGGAACCAAGGTTTTAACATATGTGGTTTGATTAGACATTCAGGATTCAAAATGTAGCACAAACTAGTAAATCTCTGTAAACTTTGCTCTCTTTCCGCTATTATTTTTCCCCTTGACTTCCTTGGCTACTGAAACTCCTTGAAAGAACTTCGAGCATGTGCATGTCAGCTTCTTTTTAGCTCCCTCACCACTCTGACCTTTGCTCCCTACAAGAACACAGGAATGAAGCCTCGTGACTTCCATGCAGCTAAGTACCAGCGTTCAATGTCTTGCCCTCATCTTGCCTGACCCACATCCAGCATTTGACATAATTGATTCTCCTTCTTCCTTGACCATTTAACTTGAAACATTGAACTTGTTTAATTTGAAAAGCTTGAATTACCTCAATGAATTAATCAGCTTAACCAATATTTCTTAGTATCATGCTTATGAAATCCTATTAACCGAATGAGTTCCTGACTTCAAAGATTACATGGTGAAGGTAATAACCAAACTACTAACATGGACATTTTTACCTGAGAATCTTTCCATTTTAGGTCTCTAGTATGCAAAGCCAGAAGAATTTTGATCTTCAGATTTATCTTATGCAGTTACTTTTAGACTGAGCCTATGCATTGTGCTGGCACAAGAAAAAGTTCATAATCTGCTGTTGAGACTCAGGAAGTGATCCCCCAAAGCCTGTGCCTTTTGTGTTCTGAGTACTTTAAACTGAAAGCATGGAGAAAACAGTAGACTAGGGAAGAGAATTCTTTGTTCTTTCTACCCGAAGGCCAGATCTTCCAGGAATTCCTCAATCCCCAGCTGTCTTGTCCATGGGTGAAGACTGCCTCAAATCATAGGAACGAGAATTGAAAAGTTTAGTGCTCCTAGAAACTAGACCAGTGGTTCTGAACCTTCCTAATACTGGACTCCCTAATACAGTTCCTCATTTTGTGGTGACCCCCAATGAAAAAATTATTTTTGTTGGTAGTTCATAACTGTCGTTTTGCTACTGTTATGAATCATGATTTAAATATCTGTACTTTCTAATGGTCTTAGGCAACCCCTGTGAATGGGTCATTCTTACCTCAAAGGGTTCACAACCCACAGACTGAGAACTGACTTAGAGTCTAAAACACGTTAGCACCTCTTTAGTCCAATACATCTCTCTTAAGCATCACCCACTTTTTCTCAGAATTATGTGCATTTGTCCAGTTTTTGCCTTCTAGGAAGGAAGTACAAGCTTCTAACTCTTTTAGAATTATTAGCTACTCATATTCCCATCAATCCTCCTACCTCTTCAAACATGTCTTAAGGTTTTTTTTTTTTTGCCTCTTCTATTAATATTTGTTACAGGGCTACTTTAGTGAAATCCATTATAGAACCTTCGAAAAGGGCACAGGGCATTCATTCCCTTTGCCTTTACACTTAACTGTGGGAAGAGCTGTAGCCAAAACTTGCTTCATATCACAGCTAAGTCATGTATTACGTATTAGATACTGGGAACATTGTTGAGTTTGCAAATTTCATTTTTGCTTTTGGAAACCCCAGTTGAATTAGAAGAGTTATCTCATGAAACTGTAAGAACGAACAAACACTGCAGGAGATACCCTCAGCGGTGTCACGGAGACATGGCGTGTACCTATTCTGACCATTTAAAAATTGTATTCTATTTGTGCATGTCAGAGATGAGCTCTAGAAGAACGAGTCCCACAGAATTTCTAACATAAACGTTCACTGAAATATAGCTTACTAAACTATGTAAATACCAGACTTTGAACATATGCAAGCAGGGACTGAATTTAAATGTTTAGAGATTGTATTTTTACAAAGATAAACACTCATAGTGCTACCATAATTGTTTCTGCACTTATGTTTTTTTTAATTAAAAATGGTCACTTAGCTTATATGCAAACTTGAGGGGTCTTAACAAGTGAGGAAAAAGAAGTATTTGCATAGCAACACTCATATCTTTTGAAGAAGAAACATTTGCGTATTAAAATCAAATATAAAGAAAAAGCACAAAAATGTTTTTAAATTCATTTTTATTTTAATTAATTAGTTTATTCACTTTGTATCCCCCGTGTAGCTCCCTCCCTCCTCCTCTCCCCATTCCACCCTCCCTCTCCCTTCTCCACCCATGCCCCTCCCCCAGTCCACTGATAGGGGAGGTCTTCCTCCCCTTCCTTCTGATCCTAGTCTATCAGGTCTCATCAGGAGTGGCTGCATTGTCCTCCTCTGTGGCCTGGTAAGGCTGCTCCACCCTCAGGGGGAGGTGATCAAAGAGCAGACCAATCAGTTCCTGTCAGAGACAATCCCTGTCCCCATTACTATGGAACCCACTTGGACACTGAACTGCCCTGGGCTACCTCTGTGCAGGGGTTCTAGGTTATCTCCATGAGTGGTCATTGGTTGGAGTATCATTCTCAGAAAATACTCCTGGGCCCAGATTTTTTGGATCTGTTGCTCTCCTTGTGGAGCTCTTGTCCTATCCAGGTCTTACTATTTCCCACATCTTTCATAAGATTCCCTGCACTCTGCCCAAAGTTCGTTTATGAGTCTCAGCATCTGCTTTGATACCCTGCTGGGTAGAGCCTTTCAGAAGCCCTCTGTGGTAGGCTCCTGTCCTGTTCCTTGTTTTCTCCCTCTTCTGATGTCCATCCTCTTTGCCTTTCTGAATGAGGATTGAACATTTTAGCCAGAGTCCTCCTTTTTGATTTGTTTCTTTAGGTGTGCAGATTTTAGTATGTTTATCCTATATTATATGTCTAATATCCACTTATGAATGAGTATATATCCTGTGTGTCTTTCTGCTTCTGGGATACCTCACTCAGGATGATCTTTTCCAGTTCCCACCATTTGCCTGCAAATTTCATGATTTCCTTGTTTTTTATTGCTGAGCAATAGTCCATTGTGTAGATATACCACAATTTCTGTATCCATTGCTTAACTGAGGGGCATCTGGGTTGTTTCCAGCTTCTGGCTATTACAAATAAAGCAGCTTCAAACATGGTTGAACAAATGTCCTTGTTGTGTACTTGAGCATCTTTTGGATATATGCCTAGGAGTGGTATAGCTGGATCTTGAGGTAGCACTATTCCTAATTGTCTGAGAAAGCACCAGATTGATTCCCAAAGTGGTTATACAAGTTTATATTCCCACCAGCAATGGAGGAGGGTTCCTCTTTCTCCACATCCTCTGCAGCATGTATTGTCACTTGAGTGTTTGATCTTATCCATTCTGATGGGTATAAGGTGAAATCTCAGGGTTGTTTTGATTTGCATCGCCCTGGTGACTAAAGATGTTGTTGTTGTTTTTTTTAATGCACTAAATATTCTTGTCTGAATGTATAACTAATTTACTGTTATTTATAAGAAACTGTAGTTTTTCCATTTTTTATTGTTTTTATCATACGTGTGCTAAGAGATAGTTGCTGTTAATTCTTCAAGGCACATGTTTGAATAAATGTTGCTAAACTTGGTAAATGAAGCCAAATCTAGAAATTTTTATATGTAAATTATTTACTGAAATTATATATCCTAGTAGATTGAATTTCCAAGGTTTAAAAATGAGCAAACAGGGCAAGGACAGGCCTAATGAAGGAAAATACACTAGAAAAGTATCATTGCTGAACTGCAGATAATATATGAAGTAGCATATATTTGATTTTCTAATTCTAAATAAAAAGTACATTAAATTATCTTAATCATTTATCTTCCTTGAACTTTGCAGGCATTTTTTTTACATTGAATTATTTACATATACTCTTTAATGCAGAAATAAATCAGTGGCCAGCCTTGGGAAGCTAATTGTGTTGTGAAGTTGAAGATTCATAAAAATGATAGTTTGTAAGAATATCAGTTGGATTAACAGTCTATATTAAAGAATGCTTTTAATTTAAAGGAAGTCAGGAAAGTCATGGTTATATAGGATAGAATTTTCTTGAAATCATTAAGAATCTATAATGAAAGTAGTTTTCAATTAAATTACTAAAATATGTCATGAACTATGAATTGAGTTTTTATAATAAAATTAGTATCTGCTTGCTTCCTTTTGCTCATTTTTTTCTTCTCTACCTTCCTTCTAACTCTAAGAAAACAATCACTCAAGTAGATTACCTGTGTACTAAGCAGTCTTGAAAAAGAAATAAACCTTTGTTGTTTTTTTTTTTAAATGAGGTTATTCCTATTTGTTACAAAAACTGGAAAGACTTTAAATTCAGCAGATAAATAGTGAACTTACTAGTGAGTAAAGCAGTCCAAATAATCCTTCAGATGGATTAATTGAAGTCATTACTATGCTTAGTAATAACTTTGCTTTCAATGAAATCACTCAGTTCCTCACTGGAAGGATAAATCAAAGAAAAAGCAATGTGCTTGGAAGGCTGAGCTGTGGAGACCAAGCATCCTCATGTTAACTGTGATGGTCTCTAACTCTGACATTGGCCATGTCACCTACCCTCTTTAGGCTCCAGTTTTCATCACATGTTAAATAGAGCTGTAGAAATTTGGGGTGTCTAAGGATGTTTCTAGTTGCAAAGATTTCAGATTACACAGCATTACATCAATGCTGTGAAACTTCATGTACCCATTTGAACTACCTGCTCTCTATGAATAAAGTTCTGTGTTAATACCGAGTCCAAGAAACTCATTGAGGTCTGTCTCAGTTGCTGTTCTCTGAATCTCTTATCTTCACATGTTAATGAGCAGGTACAAGGCTAAAGGAAGAGGTGCAGGGAGGCATAAAATGAGAAAGTAGTAGAACAAGGAGTATTGCTAATCCATAAAATGAATAACTTGCTGTTAGACCATTGAAAACAGCCATGCACCGCAGCTAATTGCATTCTAATTGGCTGTAGTTACAAGTACTTTATTTTCAAAAGAAATTTTTCCAAGAAGACTTGTAAGAACTATCTCTGAGGATAAAGAATAAAATTGCCACACACTTATATAATTTTGTGGTAACATCCACAGTGTGCTAAGATTATGTGGGGGTTATTTTTTTCTCTTTATATATTGTGTATATTTGATTCGGATTAAATCTCAGAGGAAACATAAGAAATTTCTCATGCTTGAGAAAACACATTTGGATATAGTTGAACATAAATAAATGAAAAAAGTAGCAAAAGAAAAATGTTTAAGTAAAAGATTTTGAAGCATGCTTACGAATGTAAAATTATGTTTTATATTGGATGACTATGAAAGCATAGAAGTGTCCCTTGGTTTTAGAGTGACTTTAGATTTGCACTGATGGCATAGAAGTCTATCAAAGTAGAAATCATGTGCTGTTGGCACTCATGTGTGTGAGCACTTTGTCATAGCACTCTTCTTGAAGGGGGAGCACTCCAAAGTCACTTACTGACCAAGTATGACTGTGCATTACACACTACCCACTGCAAAAAAGAAGCTTCTCCCACCAAGGCTGAGGGCAACACTAATCTATAGGGGAAGGTGAAAAATCTTCAGAAGGCAATTTGACCATATGTGTCCCTATCGAATCAACAGATAGATTCAAGGTATGGCCTAGGACTTTCCCAGCCCTGAGCTTTTAATCATGGTTTACAGTACTAGACATGAATTCCACTTTGTGGAAGAGTGGTCAAATTCAATTTCAAAGCAGCTGGTCACCCTCATAACAGCCTGCACCCAACAGGGGTGGTATTGTAGATTTCAGGGTCCAGCGCTGGGTAAGACCACTAACGTCTTTGCACCCCAGCAGCCTGCATAATATTTTCAGCACTCTGAAAACTCTTCAGCAAGGAGAAAGTCTTATTGTCTAGCTCTGCTGAGCAACCGACCACATTGGTAACAGCCCACATTGTTTTGGGATCTCTGGGGTCTCTCTGACTAATAACTCATATGGAAGAAACCTATGCCAGACATTGAAATTTTCATTAATAACTCATGTGTTCTGGGAGCAGTATGGTTCAACCATGGTGGGTGCTTGAGCATTCTTCATAAACTCTTCTATACCTCAATTTCCTCATGCAACACCAGGAATAATTGATGTATTATGTTTGTAAAATGAAAATGAATCCTTAAAAAGTAATTAGAATGGTTCCTGGGCTATAGTATTCACTCAAGAAATGTTCCTTATTCTACACTACATGACTTAAGTGCTTACGTAGATTATTCTGGTGGAGCATGGGTTCCTAGCTTACAAATGAGAACTCTGAGGCCTGTTAAGAATTCAACTCTAGCTAGGCGGTGGTGGTGTACACCTTTAAACCTAGCACTCGGGAGGCAGAGGCAAAACAAAACAAAATAGAGCAAAAACTCAAGTCTCAAGTTTAGAGAAGTCTAGATCTCTTTTCTTCTCTTTTTCTCCCCCTTTCTATCAGTAAAAACTCTTGAGCTAACCAGTGACGTCATATTACATTAACAACGACTTCATGCAGAATCAAAGCTGCTTGCTCTTCCAATCGGCCTGCGCAGTTTCACTGGACCTGAACCTCAAATGTCCACGTAGACCCTTAGGGAGAGATAAAATGTCTTATAGAGTCCCAACTCTCAGATTAGGAGTCACTGCTCCGAACGGCTATTCAGAAGGGAGCCTGCCTGTGGGTGGCTGTTTCATAATTTTTAACATCTCAACCTTAAGGAAATCGCTTAAATATTGTCATGCATAAAATTAGAAAGGTGGGGAGCATATTTATTTATTTTTATTAATGCTTTCCTAAATTGCAGGGGGAAAAACGGTTTTAAAAAGTCAGCTCTCTAGCTGCCTTGTGGTGAAAGTGGTTTGGGTGAATCATGTCTCACTTAGTATGACACCCACCCCTCACTCCCGCATTTATTTTTTTCCTCCCTGTCCCAGTAGGAAGAGGCCATTGATAGTCCTAACACCAACACCGAAGTTTATCTTTTTTTTTTTTTTCTGGCCGTTTCTGGCTGCTGGCTGCTGCAGTTATAACGTGGCTGGAAGGCGTCCAGGGCCACACACAGAGCGCACATCTATGACATTATCTCTTACAGAGTCAGGAAGGGAACTTGCTCTTTTAGAAAGGAAGGGCTGTGAGAAGCCCTGTGCAGCTAGGGACCAACCATGTAGGAACAGAAGCAGGAAACGGAGACTTGTTTAACATGTGACATTAAGACTGAATCATGGGTAAACACTGTGAAACTCAACTATGGTGACGTAAGGAGTACAAAGGCTACTTTGAAAAACAGCAGAGATACTTACAGTATCTCTGAGCCTTCATGAAGCAGCCCCACCACTGACCAATACTCTTCTTCAGAAGGCTGCTTTCCCCCTTCCTTCCTAGTCCTTTTTCCTCTGTGCTCTAAATTCTTACTCTTGCTGCCCCACTGTGCAAAAGCTGAGGCATCTTCATGGCATTGTTCTCTCCCTGCCTTGCGTCTCTGCCTCTCCTCCTTCATTTCCTTCTCCCTACCTACACTCTCTAATTCCTCCTCTAAGTTTGATTTATCATTCGTTTTGCCCCTTACTTTATGAAGAACTCTAACGTCCTCCTTTTTGTCCAGTGAGATTACACAGAGGACTCCTGGGCTTCATGCTGATCTATCTCAGGAGCTCTGGTCTTGCCCTTGGACTCACCAGGAAGCTTCCTTGGTGGGATAATCTTGCAGGGGATCCTCTTCACAGACAGCTGGAACCAGACACATCAGCCTGTAACGCTGTCCCAAAAGAAGTCCTCTCTAGCTGAGTTATCTAGCTTAAAGTGCATAGGTCACAAATTAATCTATACTAGGCCTGTCAATGCTTCTCCTTTCCCAAGGAATTCAGTGTCTCCAAGAGTCGTCTATCATAATCTGAGTAAACAAGCAAGTGAACCAATTCTAGAGGGCAACGGCACAAGAGGGTGGGAGGGGTTTTCAGGTAGTGTCACCTTCTGGGCATTCTGCTGAGAGCTGGCTGGTTCTGCTGGGGGTGGGGGTAGGGTGGGGCATAGAGGTGGGGAAGCATAGCCTTGGATTTGAATACCAGTTGCCTGAGCTAAATATCATGATTTTGGCTGCCACTTCCCCTAACAGTTCTGCTGCTGTTATTTTGGGGGCTATAAAAAGAATGTGTATCCTGTTTTTTGTTTGTTTGTTTGTTTTTTCCCATAGAGCCTTAAGCTCCTTACAGTAAATACACTACATGTAGCCATGAAATCAATCAAAATGGCAATACAACTTTACTGAGAATTTTCTTTTACAGACATACAGTTCGGTTTTTCCAGTTTTTCATAAAGAGTCATAAGGTGGATTTGTAAACTTTTTTCTTCCAAAATATCTGCCCACTAATTTTTGTTTTAATCTAAGAATGTTCATGGTAACCTCAAACAAGGAGGCAAAAATCAACTAATCAGTCAATAAATCAATCGAGTACTCCAGAAGAAGAGAGAAGAAGAAGGATGGCAACCCCCAGCCTCGATGCTCAGAGTCATGGGTCTCCAAATGGCATGCCTTTGCCTCTCAAAGGCCGTTAGACCTTTAAACATCTAGAGATGTTTTGATGATCATTTCTGGGAGTGCTGGGAGGGGCATGGAAAACTGTTGCACCTGGTACCTTGTGGAATAGTCCAGAGTCTTGCAAAGCAATCCTACAATGCCTGGAGACACCTCTCATGATGACTTGAGCTCAACATGATATAAATCTCTCTACTAGGATAAGTATCTCTACTGGGGACTCCTGAATAGTGGATGTGATGCTTACCATACATGCACGCACACACACACACACACACACACACACACACACACACACACACACACACACACACACGCACGCAGTGCAACATAATATTCTGCACACAAATGGTCTCTACTCTCATTAATCTGAACTTACAGTCCTTTTCTCTTAATGTATGTCATGATTGTTTTTCATGTTGACACATAGAATTTATGAAATTATTTTTGATTGCTGCATGATTTTCACTTGTACTGTAACACGTACCAAACTCTCCACTTCATTTAACCCTTTTTTTTTTTTCTGTTATAACACAGCCTCAGTGGAAGGGGTTACTGAATGAGAAATGATACAGGAGGCTGGAAGCTCCCTCTCGGCGGTTTTCACTTGCTTTACTTTTGCCCGAATCCTGGCTTTGGGATGATAATCACAGTGAGACTGCATCAGTCTTTCTTACAAATCTAGTCCTCTAGTCTCCCAAGACCTGTGTTACCCAGGAGGCTGGCATAAGGAAAGAACTAGAATTCCGCCCTCCCCCCCCCCCCATTCTATAGACATTTCTAATGCCTGACTCACCAGCCAGCAAATCTTGTCAGCTGTGGAAATGTTAAGCTTAGGGGGCTTGCCATGGCTGAACCACATCCAAACCTTCTTAAGAACCTGGATTAGTTAAAATATGCTGGAGATCCAGGCTGTCCCTTAGGTTAATAATGAAACAAGAACTTCAAAGCTGTCCTTCATTGTCTAAAGCTTTTTCTTTTTTCCCTTTGAGTTCAGTCCAGAAGTTCAGCCCGCTCACATCTTTTGCTGATTTCATAGGCCTGCTTTTTGATTGGAAACGCTGGGAAAGTTCTTATCACAGAGCACAGTGCTTCTCATCTTCCAAGTGCTGCCAGCCTTGAATACAGCTCCTCATGCTGTGGTGATCCCCTACCATAAAATCATTTTCCTTGCTACTCCATAACTGTGATTTTGCCACTGCTATGAATCGCAATGTAAATATATGATGTACAGGATATCTGATACGCAGCCCCTGTGAAAGGGTCGACCGGGGGTCGTGACCCACAAGTTGAGAATCACTGATCTAGCAGCTATAAATTGCCCATCGGTTTCAAGGCACAAAGGGTGGTTATCAAGTGAACAGTGAGACTCGCACAGGGTGTTTAAGCTAAGTGCTATTTTCATGACCTCGCAGAGCGAGCTGTTGCAGGGGGAGCATTTCATCACCATACCCATTGCAAGAGCACAGCTGACCTCCCCAAAGCATTGGCTTTAATGTAGATGGCTAGTGTTTGGGAGTGTGGGAGTGCTAGAGATCAAGCCTGAGGGTTTTTTAGCTTTTCTTTTCTTTTTTTTTTTTTTCTTTTTCCAAATTAGTCTCTCTTACTTTATGAGGACAGGTCAAAGTTCATAGCCTGAGTAATCTCTCTGTCTCTACCTCTCACGCTGTCTCTGTCTTTCTATCTCTGTCTCTTTCTCTGTGTCTCTTTCTTGCTTTTACTCCCACTGAGAAAATCTCTTGTTTCCCCCAATAGCTTCAGAATTTCTTTATTAAGACATGAACTGAAAATGAGAAAACTGAAAAACTGCTTTCTATTTCCCCCTCCTTAAAGATCTTCCGGTCTTTCCTGCAACTAGACCTTTACCCTTCACTGCATCTCCCTGTGGCAACAGAAGCAGCTGCCACACCATCAGCTTCCTGCTTTTCCCGTAGCTGGAAAAAAAAAAGCTTACTTGTAAGCCTTCTTCTCTAAGCATGCTCTTGTTAAGGTGTCTATGGGACTCCTGTAAGTAGCTGTTGATCAGCTGTTGATAAAGCTGGTCCCGCAGTGGCTGGCTCCCTGGAAAATGGTTTGGGTGTGGATTCTCTCATGAATGTGAAATGAAAGGCCACACAAGAAGGACAGGCAGGGTCCAAGAGTCAGTTACTGCTTCCTCTGCCAATGATTTACTAAGTGCCTTTGAGGAATCCACTCACTTCTTCCATGTGATAAAGTTATTTGGTTTGAAGGAGAAGCGGCAATGTTTTCTTATCTTCTCAGAAGCCAGAAGCTATAAAGTCAAGGCCATGGCCAAGACAGCTTTCAACTGTTCCTCCTGGAAGCCTTTGTAGGGAGCACAGCAAAGCTGAGGAAATAGGACTGAAAGGGAAAGCTGGTGCTGCATCTAGGTCTGGAATGAATCCTGAAAGGGAAGGAGCAGAGCATAGGACCCTGGGTAGGGAAACACAGGCAAATCACCAGGAACTTCATTCTCAGGAGCGCTACTCCTTCAAAACTTTCCTGTTATATACCCTGTGCAGAAGCCTGAGGCCAGAAAGGCTGTTCAAGGATTTTCAAGAAAGAATGACTTTATTTTAAACAACCATTTCTTTAGGAATTAAAAAGTCTAGACTGTGTCTCAGCCAGGAGTATGTACACAGACCTTTCCACATAGACCCTGGAAATCCCTCTCTTTTCATTCTGTCTTTTTTTTTCTTAGTGTGTTTACTTGTACAAAATAAGGGGCTTCATAGTGACATTTTCAAAGGTCTATATAAATTTAGTTTGATCTTTTCACCTCCCCCCATCCTCTCTTGGCACCTCCTTCACATGTTCTCAGCCCCCAAATTTCTATTGAGTTCTCCTGCTTTCAGGTCTTTTTTTTCCCTAAAGGAGTCTGGATTCTCAATAATAATAATAATAATAATAATAATAATAATAATAATAATAAAGTTCTATATTCTTGTTCTGAACTTAGCTTATGTTAACATGATGCGCTCTAGCTCCATCCATTTACCCAGAAGTGACAGAAGTTGTTATTTGTGTGTGTGTGTGTGGTTGAATAATATTTCATTTTCTTCTTGCGTGTATCCACTGATGGATGCCCAGCCTGATGCCTTAACCTGGCTATGGTAAAACATGATGATAGACATGCATTAGCAATCTCTATCATTTACTGATTAAGAATCCCCTCCATAAAGACCCAGAAATGGTGTAGTTGGGTCACAGAATAATTCTATCTTAAGTTATTAGGGGAATCTCCGTGCTGATTGTCACTAGTGGATTAAGTAGTTTGCATTTCTACCAGCAGTGAAGAAGGGCCCCTTTTCATTCCTGCATCTTCTTTGCCAATTTGACTGTCTTTGTTTCTTTGTTATCAGTACTGATTGGAGAAGAAATCATAATGGGGTGTGTGTGTGAAGAATATGTGTGTGTGGCCTTTGTTTACCTCCTCACATTTCTGTTATAGCTAAGGATGTTGAATGTGCACTTTATTTTTAGTGTAGTGTGTGTGTTATGTGAACATGTGTATTTGTTTATGGGGGCATATGTGTCTGTGCGGTGCGTGTGCACGGATACGTGTATGAATAACGAAAGGCAGAGGTCAATCTTGGGTGCTGCTCCTCAGAAGCCATTTGTCCTGTTTGTCTGAGAGGAATCTTTTACTGGCCTACTGCTTGCATCCCAGGAATCCATGTGTTTCATGTCCTTGTGTTGGAATGCAAGCACATGACAACATGCTTGGGACTTTTACATTGCTTTTGGATATTGAGGTAGATGTTGGGGTGGGCCTCCTCAAAGCCCTGGATCTGGGCCTGGGTAGCTGCTGAGTTATTCAGCCCATCAGCTCTCCTGCATCCTTAACCCCCAGGGTGAGTTCTCCAGCACTGCCAGCGCTAGCTCACCCAATGCCACAGCTGGCAAAGGGTAGGGCCAGCTCTCCGCTCTCAAGCCTTCCAGTGACTCTACTGTGCTGCCCAGGCCAGGTGCAGAGGCCCTAATCCTTCATGAACTTATGGTCATTTGTACTCCTTTTTCGAGCAGTGTCTGTTAAGTGAGCTCTTGTCCATTTACTGATTAGTTTATTTGTTCTTTTGGTGGCTAGGTATTTTAGTTACTTATAGAATTATATAATTAAATAAATATGTTATGATGTAATTATTTTTGCTGTTTAGTACTCTTTCAGATGGGTGCCTAGCTATTTCAATTCTGTAGGAATTATCTTCAGTCTGTTGCTTTACCCTTGGTGTGTAGAAGCCTTTTGATTCAACACTATCCCTGTCATTAGCTCCTTGTGTCATTTCTTGAACTATTGGAGTGCTATTCAGAAAAGCCATTGGCTATTACTGTTTCTTCTAAAAAGTTGTTTGGATATCTTATTTCTTATTATTTTTATGTGTATGGGTACTTTGCCTGCATTGTATGTCTGTGTACTACGTTCATGAAAGTGCTCTCAGAGGTCGGAATAGGTCATAGATCACCTATAACTGAAGTTCTAGGTAGTTGTCAGCTACCCTCTGGTGCTGGAAATCAAACCCAAGGCCTCTGGAAGAGCAGCCGTGTGCTCTTAATCCCTGAGTCATCTCTCCTGCTCATGACTGTGTCCTAAAAAAGATCTCTGGTACATTTATTGTTCTGTTTCTACAAGTGCGTTTTAGATGATTTCTCACACAGAGTCTCGTGGAAAACTATTTCACAGCAGCAGCGTTTTTAGAAAATCGTTTGTGTTTACTTTATAATCCCTAGGAGCTATGAGTCAGCTGGGGTGATGATATGTGCCAAGTTGAATCTGAAATCTTCTCTTCAGCCTCGGCTTTGAGTGCTTATTCCTCAGCTCATATTTTAGGAGCCCACCAATCTTTTAAGGTGTGGGACCTTGCTGGTGAAAACTGATTCTTAAAAATGTGACTTTAATGGTTGTAGTTAGCTCCGTGGCTTGTGCCTCAGTTCTCCAAACAGTGATATGAACAGGCTCTGTAGAAGCCACTACCAGAAAAATCAAAGCTGAGCATGAATAGAGAGATCTTCATACTTCAGCCTCCATGATGGGAGCTGCTCATTGTCAGGCTCCACCAAATGCTCTGAGCTACTCAGTGCCGTCTTTTCTGTCACTGAGACACTGAGCCCTTTCAACTGTAAGCCAAAGCAACCAAGTCTTTCTTTAAGTTGCTTCTGTAAGGCATTCCTTCACAGGGACACAAAAGTCATCAGCACAAATGCCATCTTAAAATTCTATAGTATAGTTTAAAATGCTGCCTTTCTTATGAGTCAGCTTTACTCTGAGGATGATAAGGACAAAGGACACTAAGCGTAACTCGGTCATCTGCCATCACAGTACCATCCCCAAAGAGGGAGCATTGTGTAGTAGATCCTTTTCCACTTGAGTGTGAAGCAAACTGAGCTCTGAGCGGAACGAGATGAAACTCATTTCTTTGTGCGAGTCAGTCTTTTAAGTTGACATGCTTAGAGAGCAGCATAAAAATAGTACAGCACGGAACCTTTCGAGGGAAGTTACCTTTTTTCTCTAACAAAACAATTTCTGAAAACTGACGCCGAAATTACAGTTTGCACATGGTAATGCGTTGAATTTCCCTTCTACTTCACTCTAAATAGCACTGTACTGTATTCAATTGCAGGATGGAGCAAAATTACTGCAGGAGATTTCAGAGGCGGGTTCTTTTTTTTTTAATTTATTTATTTATATTCACTTTGTAACCTGATTGTAGCTCCATCCTACCTCGCCTCCCAGTCCCATCCTACCTCCTTTTCTCTTCCCCTTCCCCTATTCCTCAGAAAAGAGAGCTGCCTTTCCTGTCCACCTCAGCTCATCAAGTCACATCAGGCCTGAGCCTGCTCTCTTCCCCCGTGGGCTGGCAAGGCAGTCCCACCAGGGAGAAGTGATAAAAAACCTGAGGGAAGAGGACAACCTCTAACTAGACAAGGCCCCTAGTAGAGGAAGGGGAATGCCAACCCACAAAAACTTTTAACCAAACTTTACTATGCCTGAAAGACCTGCAGAGGAGCATTCTTAAACCCAAATGCTGCCTGTTAAATACGGAAACTTTGCATGGGGCAGGGCAACAAGTGAGGATAGGAGCTGACTCCATGTTTTTCTGACTGTGACCATTGCTCTGAAAATGAAGAACACACTGCTTTGAACGTATGTGTACACTTTTACTTATTTAATTTTTACCTGGCAGCAAATGTTTTTAATCCAACATATTCTGATCACTGTTTCTTTCTCCCAGCTCCTCCCCAATCCTTCCAGCTCTATACATTCTCTCTCTCTCCAGAAAACAAACAGGCAAACAAGAAAGCAGACAAATCAGAATTAAAGAAACAAAGCAAAGAGAAAGCACAAGAAACACACCCACACTCACCCACCATAAAAACACAAAATCGGAACGTACAAGCTAAAGACCAAGAAGACAAAAATGCCTAAACAAAGTAATACGGGACAAGAAGTCTTATGTGTAGACTTTTAATCTATGCATATTTAGACTGCTAAATACATATGTATATGTAGGTCTACTCCCAACATTTTCATAAACTTATCTGCATGTGCTTAAAATCTTTTGTTTATTTTTTAACTTTTAAAATTTATTCATTTGTGTGTGTGGTGGGGGTTTGCACACATGCTACACCATGCCTGAAGAGATCAAAGGACAAGTTATTGATGACTCAGGTCATCACCAGCAAGCATTCTACACCCTGAGCCATCTTACCATGCTACCTACATGTATTTTAGTTCTGTAGAGGCCATGGCATAAGAACACAGTTTTAAATCCCTTTAAAGTTAAAAATTGTTGAACTAAAGAAAACTAACAAAGAAGTTCTTTTTCTATTTTGCCAGAAACAGATCAAACAGATCATGAAGAGTTGTGATTTATCAACATAATTATCAATGGTGTCCTGAAAGAGAATGTAGGATAATTAAGATTTATTACTTGAATTTATTATTCTGTCCCTGAAAATATTGGTAATTTGTTTCTCCTCAGCATGAACAGGTCCCAAATTTCTCAAGTACTCTGTAGCAGTTTGTCTCATTTTATGTGAGACTCATTAAATGTATCACATGTTTTCTTCCTATTTTTCAAAGGGCCTGGAATGAGTGTATCAGTTAGTTTTCTTTTCGCTGTGATAAAATCCTCCGACCAAAGCAACTTAAGAGAGAAAGGGTTTACTTTGGCTCACATTTTGAGGGTACAGTCCATCACAGTACGGAAGACTTGCCAGTAGTAGTTTGAGGTTCCTGGTCACGTTGATCCTTCAGCCAGGGAGTGGGAAGTAATGACTGTTTATAGTTAACTCAGTCTCTCCTTCTCATTCAGCCCACACTCCAACCTATGGCAATGGTGCTGTCCACTTAGGGTGGCTCTGTGTATCCGACTTAACCAAGTCTAGTTAAATCTTCATAAACTTACTCAGAGGCTAATCTGCTGTAATTAATCCTTTGGAGGTGTGCCTAGAGAATTGGATCCCAGGTGATTCTAGAGACTGTCAGGTTAGCACTAAATATCAACCATCACATGTTAACATTTGCTGTCTGTCCTTATGTTATAAGCTTATCAGATTTGGCTCATGTTTTGCAAGCTTTTATAAATGCCTGCTTTCATATTCATCTCTTGATTTTCTGATATGATTAAATATGTACATCTCTACCTGTTAATGGTCCAAATCAATACCTGCTGTCTCCTGAGTTAATATGCATCCCTCTGGGACAAATCTGCCCTTCTGCATGTCCTTAATGCATTTATGGAAAAATCAGAAAAAAAAGTCAGGTCTATTCTATAAATTAACTGGCTTTAACTAAAAACCAACCAACCAACCAACCATGATGAACCTCAAAAAAAGTCAAATCCCTACTTTTAATTGAACAAGACTAAGTCGACATTGCCACCACATTACCACATGCAATATTTTCTCTTGGCTTAGTTAGACCCTGGACTTGAAAGAATGCTACAGTGAACATTATTGGGGCAATTGGTGAATTTTAAATATGGAGAAGCTATGATAATAGATCAGTATTACACTTCCAGTTTTCAATAACTGCACTGTAGTCATACAAAATAATATCCTGTCCTGAGGAGACAGAGGCAGGAGATATTCAACAGTAAGGGGGTATGAGAACTGTGATGACATTTGAGCTGATTTAGATATCTATCTGGAGGGGCTGATTAAACATGAAGTACATGTAAAATACAACACACAAGAACAACACAGTATGCATTAGGTTTCACATTGTTTTTTTTTTTTTTTTTGCAACTTTGGTTTGCATTATATCAAACTAAGGACTTATTAGAAAAGTCATAAAATATGGATTTACTTGGTTACACTGCTTGCCTTTCTTAGGGTGTCACATATGGTTTGTGTTGTGTAAGAATAATCACTGGGGCATTTATTTTTTTTTTCCTTACTGTTTTTGGAATCAAAGTCACACATCAGGACAGCACTGGCTTTCCTTACATTTTGCTGTCGTGGAATCTGCTCCAGTGTTAATTTTGAGGGAAACTGTGGATTGAGTGACGGCACCAGCTGACCGGAACATTAATATGTTGTGAATCCGTGACAGCAGAAGACTTCCAGCTGTGAAAGCCTGAGAAGCCACTGGGGGAGTTGGGATCGAAAAGCAGAAGCTTTCCGCATTCTATAGAGCAGCCCCCCCACCCCCGCCAAAGAAGGGGTGGTGAGTGATCATTCCTGAATCATCCTGAAAGGAAAAAATGAGTTTGTAGTGAAATTATGGAAAGCAAGATAGGAATACAAGTGTAATGAATGTGAATGTTAAAACAGTCCTCCACTGTAACATTGCGTGCCAGTTGTTAGCCTTCCTGTCTTTCACTTCAGGTTAAATACATTGTCATCATATTTTGTGTTAGACAAACAACTAAATTCCAAGCGAAGTTCAATTGGCTTTTAATTGTGTGTGTGTGTGTGAACATACATGTACAAGACAGTGAATGGATGAGTGAGCAAGCGAGAGGGGGGAGGGAGAGAGACTTAAAAATTACGTTGATTATTCCTGCAGTGATCAGGGTCAAATATCTGTTGACCCTAGCCCAAGAAAACAATTCCCATTAGGTAAACCTGTGTTTTTATTGGCGTTGCTTACAGAAGCACTGTAAAGGGCTAACCTACAGGTGATTCATCCCTGAAAAGTCCACTCAAGCTTGAGTAATGACTCACAAAAGCTGCATCCCTAGAGCAGTCCCCTCCATCCCCACAACTTGCAGGCAGCTCCACCACATTCTACCCGTGTCTCAGCGACTGTTTTCTCCTTATGTCAATTAGGGAAGCAGAGATACTGTGTATCTTTCTGAGCTTCCTGAATCTTGCTTTACAGGCTTAAGTCTCAGGTGCCTCTGGTGCCTCCAGAAGGGACTGTTACACTTGGAGGAATACATCGTGCAGAACACATTGAACTCTGTATCAGGCGTAGACTATGAGGACACAGAAACCGGTTAGCAAGTCTTTGTTTTCTGTTTTACAGGAGTGGAAGGGGAGCGCTCTTCAACATACAGCAGAGGGGAGGAGGAACACTGTGAAGAAAGGACAGTGTTCTTTGGGAAGATGGAAGAGACTTTGGGCACGGGGCAATGATCAGGGAAACCTCAAAGACTCACAAGGCAACAAAAATAAATAAGGAAAAGCATTCTAACCTTTTCCCGTAGTACTTTTCTGACCTACTGGAAGAGGCGTTGAGAAATTCTAGGTATTGTCTATTGGTGAAGACTGACCCACTCTGTGTTTCTTCTTCACTCAACTGGATGTTTCCTTTGTTGTATTGACGCTTTTTATTTTCATGACTTCTTATCTGTCAGGGGTTGACATTAACTTCTGAGTGAATGGAGTCCTATTCAGAACATCTTTGACTGTGACTTGTAGCTACCTTTTCTCCCAGGATTTTCCAAGTGTTCGGTGAGAGGAGACAGATCGTAAGAGCCAGAGTACAGGGAAGGATGCTGAGAAAGAGCCTCTTCTGGATCTTCCTGCTGCCTATGGGAATTCACAAAGCTGTGATGGCCTGAACAAGATCAAGCCAGTAGACCTTCCACCATGGACTGGGGAGAGGCACAGGAGGCCCCTCTCTTATCTGGCACAAGATGATGGCTACCAGGAGGGCAGTCCATTTTCTTCAGAGGTGTGGCATATGGTAAGTGGTTCCTGCTGTAGCAGACAGCCTACACTCTTGCAAATATGTGCAGCACCAGACTCGGTTATTTAAAAACAGAAGCAAAAACAGAAGACAGGAGTTAGGAGGGGGGAGAGGAGATGTAAAAGGAAGAGGAGGGGCAGTGAACAGTTTATAGGATAAAAATACACTGTAGGCATGTATGACATTCACAGTGAATGAACGAACGGATGAATGAGAAAACTTCTGGTTTTCTCCCTTAGGGCACACATACCTCTAACCCTGCTGTCATTTTTGAGGGGTTCTAGGACCAGTGTTGCCATCCAATGAGGGGCTTAACCTTCATCATGACAGTGCTTCTTGAGGAACCTACAAACTGGGACGTCACAGTCATCCACCCTGCACATGGCTCTTGCCACACAGAACTTTCTCTGTCACTATTGCATTTATATGGTCTCCTCAACTAGGCTCATATTTTTGGAACACTGGCTACAAATACAAATATGGTAAACATTATTTAATCATTTGTGCCACTTAAAACTCTTCTTCATTCATCTCTTTTATTCCATTAACTGAATTCAGAATTTGTTCCATTAGATCTGTGTTCTAGTTCATCCGTTTCTTTTCAGCTATGTCTATTCTATTTAATCCATTTACTGAGTTTGCAATTTCTTTTTAAAAGATTCATCTGTCTGTGCAAATGCATGTCACACATTTGCAGATGCCCACAGGGGCCCAAAGACAGCACTGGTGTCCTGGGTGTTGGAATTGTAGGAGGTTTTAAGTTTCTGACATGGGTGTTAGGAACCAAATGGAAGTCTGATGGAATAACAGGATGTGATCTTAACCACTGAACTACCTCTCCAGGTCTACGTTTGTAATTTAAAAAATAATTTTATTTAAAAAATACTGTACTTAAATATTCTCATGTTCTTGATCCCTATTTTTAAGTCTCACCTTTTGTTAAAGTGAGAAATACAGTTCTGTATTTAAAATTTTAATATCTGAAGTCCTTGTGGTTTATTTCTGTTGTCTTTGTTGATTTTATCCTTTAGTTTATCTTTCCCGCTTTTTGTGTGGCTGATGTGAATTCAGGTTCTTTTCCATGGAAATGCTTTGGCCTCTAGATGAAGCAGTATGTTTCTGTTTGTTTGTTTGCTTGCTTCTTTCAGCCTTCTTAGGGAAACAGCTCTGCGGCGCAGCAACTGGATAGCAAATTCTCAATGTTAAATGTTCTGAATTACACAGGTGGCTAGATTTGGATTTCAATGGTATAATTTCTCAGTTTTTTCTTCTTTTAAAGCTGAAAAGGACTTTTTTGGAGGGTGCTGTTTCAGTAAGGTTTCATTTTTCTTTAGGCTAGAGGTATATAGATCTTTGATGCCCCAACATCATGCGAGAAATCCTTCCATTTTCTTTCCTCCCTTGGCCGTGGATTTATGTCCTGTCTTCTTCATCCAGGGCAGCTGTCCTGGTGGGTACTCCTGCTCTTTGGTGCTGAACGTAAGACCTTTGGGAGTGGGAGTTGGCACAGTGGTTACGTCACTTCTGGTTTCTCTTTTCACTTTACATGTGGCCTTTCTGTGCCAGCTCAGAAATACAATTAGATATCTCCCTTTCTTCCTTAATTCAACACTTGGGTGATTTTTATCCTCAGAGTTTTTCAGGATATCAGCCCTATAAGAGTGCCAGAAACAGAAGTGGACTCCAGTCCTCCTGACAGCCAACGAGAAGAGGGAAATCTAATCAATTACATGGTCACAGGGACCAGAAGATAAACGACTCTTAGTAGCTCCGGAGAAATGCAACAGTTTTTGGCACTGAAACCAGACTGGAATTTTTCTTAGCCGCTCTTCCAGCAGACACCAATGTTTGCCCTCCTCCTCAGATGGTTCCACAGTCCCAGGCAGCAGCTCCACAACCAATGTCCTTTAGATTTCCAATCCGGATGGTGTTTGAGGGTCAAGATTCAGTAAGACAAGTCACTCTTCCTACTTTTGTGTTCTAATAGTAGTATGGACTTCAAAGTGAGGTAGTTTCCCTAAGATTTTGGGAATCCTCTTGCCCAGATTTTACAGATTTTTTAGGTGTGCCCAGACAAATGGGAGTCTCTTATAGCCCAGGCACAGAAGTTGATTTCTTACCCAGGCAGCACAGGATTAGTTTCTAAGTAAAGTTGGTGGAACTGGTCTACAATCCTGTAGTAGTAAAACTGAGTCACGGCACCTTTTGCACCCATTTTATCGTATGTTATAATTCTGAAAGGACATCTCTAGATAAGCTGAAATCAAAGATCAGAAGGCTTTGATGTGGACTACTTGTTGAACTGCTAGTAATACTTTATATCCTGCTATGATTATATATAGGTATAAGGAATTCTTACTTGGTTAGAAGAGATCATTAAGTAAAGAAGTTAACAATAAACGAAAAGTTATTTTCTAGATATTGTATAGATTCAGTGGCAAATGGAATCTATTTGGTTAATTTCTGTCAAGTTGACACAAGCTAGGGTCCCTGGTAAGAGAGGAACCGCAAATGAAGAATTACCCCTACTGGATTGGCCTGTAGATGTGTCTGCAGATTGTTTTCTTAATTGCTGATTGATATAGGAGGACCATCCTCTGTGGGCACTGTTTTGCCCACACAAGCACTCCTGGGCTGAGTGAGAAAAGTCACTGAATGGGCCAGGAACTAGATTTCCTCCATGGTTCCTGCCTCTCCTGTTTGATTTCCTGCCAAGGCTTTCCTCAATGTGTGATCAGGACATATAAGCCAAAGAAATCCTTTCCTCTGCAAGTTTCTTTAGGTCATGCTGTTTATCACAGCAATGGAAACCAAACTCAGACAGTTCCCTTTCTTACTCCCCTGACAGAATGCCTGGAATAAAAGGAGGGATGATTTATTCTGTAAATGGTCTCCTAGACTGCAGGGCATAGTGTTTGCTCCGTTTAATATGGCTCGCTGGTGAAGTAGGGCATAGCGACATTGTGAACTATTGTAGGACATCTCACATCATGGTAAAGGTAAAGTGAGGTGGAGAGGGAGAGGAGGAAGAGACAAGAGACCACGTTTAGCCTTCAAAAATACTCCCCCAGTGACCTATTTGCTCCCGTTGCTTCAGATTCCTAAAGATCCCCATAGTTTCCCAAAATAGCATCTCTAATCAAACACTGAACACTTGATCCTATGGGGGACACATTTCATCTTCCAACCAAAACAGAACACTAGGTTTCTGTTTCTGCTTACCGGAAAAAAAAAAAGCGAGGGTGCTCATTAAAATCTTGTTTGCAAGGCAATGTCAGGTAAGTCACAATTTTAAAGCAGTACTCAAAACACATTTATTTAAAGTTTCTATACCTGGGAGAGTTACGGTGAAGGGAAATGTTATATTGCTAAATAGCTTCAGTCAATTGATAATACCAGATACCAAGAAGGGATTTACAGGTGGGAGAAAAAGCTTCAATCCAAAGAGAAATGACTGCCCTGTAGTTTCAGCTGTGGCTTAGGGCAGAAACAAAGGGTTGAAAGCAATTGTGTGGATCCCCTTATCATGGAGAGAGCATTCTAAGAGAGAGAGAGTTTTCTGTTATTTTTTAGAAATAATAGAAAGTGCTGTGGAGACCTCAGGACTTGGATTTGAAAGACTGAAATAAATTGTGCCTTATCGTCCAGGACCCTCTCTGAAGAAATGACTTTCATGGTGAATAGTGATTCTGGCCATGTTCTGAATTTACCAAATATTCTAACCCACTTCTGGGACTCTCATCTTCTGTAATATTATTGTCATATTCTCCATCTTAACTTTTAACCCATGTGTGATAATGGCAACTTTAAATTTATAACCAAATATTATGTTTTGTTTTTAATGGTTTCTATAGCTATTTTTTAGTCTCTAACTCATTTTTCCCTTCTGGATAACTTCTCCACAATGACATGAAGGCCACCCAGCAGGCATAATACAGATTCCAACCTTTGTTTGGCAAAAAGAATGACTATTTTTAGGTTCCAGATTTTCTTTTTTTTTTTTAACCCTCCACCTTGTCAAAAATAAGATGTCCTGTTTTGCCAGTAAAAAAAAGCTCTGTTTAGTGTGAATATTCAGGCCCGTGAGTAAATTCTGAGTCTATAATTTTGTTAAAATTTATAGAATGAGCTTCAGGAATAGTTTCTTCCTTTCTCGTTTCTGGTTGGTTGGAACCGAGTTAGTTCCAATAATATCACAGTGTTTTCCCACAGGCTATTTTTGCATGAATTTGGAAAACATGTGTCAAGAAATACTTCTCTATCCAAAGAAGATTTAAATATTAATAGAACAATCACTTGGATATGTTGATGGCTGCCTATAACCTCAGCACATATGAGAATGAGGCAGAAACTTCATGACCTTAGGATAGACTTAGTTACAATCCTGTTTCAAATACCCCACAGAAAAGAATAGTCAACTGCTTACAAAGACAGGAATGGTCCGAGTTACAAATCTAAGTGTGCTAAATGTGTATGTTTATTGAAGAAAGTTAGGGGGTAATACAGATGCTGAATAGATACTTTTAAAAGTCCATTCTTAAATGGAAAGTCTATTTTTAAATTGTTCCAGTAAAATAGCAATGAGATCCTTAGTCAAAATTTACATGGTAGTGATCAAATCTCCTGGGAGGGAGGTTTTTGTTTCATTTGGTCAAATGTAAGTGGCTTTTCCTCCTAAAGTTGGAATATGACAAGTCACCTAACTTATCTTCTACTTAAGCAACACATTCTCCAAATTTATAGCTTCGTTGTGTACATGATCTTAGCATTTTCAGAAAAAGTCAGAAGTTATCAGTTCAACATGGGATGCTTAGCATACAGTCACCACCACCCATGCTTTCCTACAGTGAGTGACCTTTCAATGATGACTGGTGTGTTACAGATTTCCACAAATTAAAACTTACTCTGAGCCCAGAGGGTCCATCCCTTTGGCTCTAGTGATCTTTTACGTCAGGACCTATGTTTCAAGGAGACTGTGCAAAGTGATGGATCCATAGTGATTAGTGGAGCTATGGCTTACTTTGTGTAGCATCATTTTTCATCCTCCTCCTTCTACCTTGTCATTCTTAGTGGTCCAGATGGACACGTCAGTCAGGGGGCCCTATCCCAGATTCATGGGGGAGTATGAAGTATCAATATTTGTGTGTGTGTATGTGCATGCATGCAAGCATGCTTGTGCTAAAAATTGAACAACCAGGGTCCTAACACATTAGGCAAGTCCTGTATCACTGACTGAGCTACACACCCAGGCCTCATGCGTGAACATGTAACCAAGCTTAGCTACAGTACTGCCAAGTATTGGCTCAGGGACATGTACATGAATCAAGAATACTACATCATTGTCTTTCCTCAGAGATTAATTGTGACTTCTATTGGACGGGTATATCCAATTCCACTGCGATTGGTAATCAGGGAAAATGGGGATTACTGAGGTCATTTTGTGGGACAACAAACACAAGACTGAGCTTGCCTGTAATATGACAAGAGGGGATAAGCATAGTTGAAAGAAAAAGAAGAAAAGTTGAACTCTGAGCACATTATGTACCTCTGGATTTATGCACGCAAGTCTGTACCCACCTCTCGACTTCCCAATTGCACAGCTGTGATGTTCAATCTACCCTGAATCCAGGTTGAGTTCCTTTCCTATTATGCAAAACCAAAAAACATCTTAACTTAGGGCCTTCTCCACTGCAGATTTTCCTAACAAAACCAGACTTTAATTCTGTTGTGCTTGCTTTCATTCCATCGTTTTAATTTTCCTCCAGTCTGACCAATAGTGAAACAAGATAGTTAAAAATTTTATTCTAATATGACAAACTCATCAGTACGCAAAGACTGGTTTTTTGCTGCAGTTCAACTCTACATCCCCTGACAGAGCTGTCTGTGGTTCCCTGGGCCTTACATCATCTTGTTGTATGTAATGTTTTCATCTCCGGTTGCTGCTGTGGGGTTGAGAGCACCCTGGGAGTTAACCTGTGGGACAATGCAAAGAGGGGCATACATTCTTTCAAGGCACTTGTAGCTGTCATTTCATTCTCTGGGAGTTATGAGTAGAGGCATTGTTGCAAACAACTGTACCGTAAAGGCATCTAAGCCAGTTATTATCTGCCAGTGGTGTCTGCACTCAGAATGCTGCAAATGCCAAAATTATGCTTTACAGAGGTGAAAAATGTAAGGCTTATAAGGTCTAAGTTGTGTGCCTGGCTCTGTCTCCTCATTTGATTGGATAGACTCTTTTATTGATGCTTCTAAATCTGGGTGCTTGGAACTCTAATGAACTCAATGGGATTTATCAGACTATATCACAAAACATGTAATGATATATTAATCTACCCGTATGAAAGCGTGATTGTTATTTTCAACACGTTAGGTTATTTTCCAGTAACATAGATTAAATCTATTCGACATGGTTTGTAATCTGAAAAATCAGAAGGTGCCAATTTGTATTTATTTGTAAATGTTACCCACTTTTGCTAAGAGAGGTGTTTTATTTGTAATCATACACACATACATCTTTGTGGATATGTGCATGTGAGTGGAGCATGAAGACGTCAGATGCCCCTGGAGCTATAATTGTAGGCAATGGTGAGCCGACTGACGTGGGTGCTGGGATGTGAATTCAATTCTTTCTGTAAAAGGCAGCCTGTGCTCCTAAGACCTGAGCCATCTTCCCAGCCTCCCCTGAACAGGTCTTAAGAGACATTGAATTTAGATGGGTTGAACTAACTAGGCATTTATTAAAACTGGAAAGAAAATTATCTGTTTGGAAGATCTCTTTGGTACTCTTTTCCTCACAGTAGAGAGGCCCCACACGGTTCAGACAAGCAGTGTCTGTCCCTCATCTTCCTGTCTTTTCCAGGTTGTGAGCAGACTCTCCCTTCGGTTAAGACTGATAACAGAATTCAAGAACCGTGCTGTCCTTAGCGCATCACGGCACATGGTAGTAAATCACTCACCATTTCACCTCTTTTAACTCTCATGAAAATTAGAAGCTATTTCAAAGACATTTGCCAAAGAGTTGCCAGTGATTAATTTCTCAATTAGTTAACAGAAAATGTAGCTCTCTACTGAATTTGTGTCCACACCATTTTCCAGATGTTTTGGTGTCACTTAAATCAATCTAATTATTTAACTTAAAAAATGTTACAGATCATTACTATTTTTTTTAAGGAAGGCATCCAAGCATAGTGTTTCTATGAAAAATTCTCACTTCCCAGCTGTGTCAGCTAACATAGTTTGGGTTGTATGTAAAGAAAACAGACTCAAGGAATTAAGAACAGGATTTTCTGATGTTCTGAGTAAAAAGAGGGACTTTATCCAGGGTTTATGTTCTGTCATGAGGCCGGGAACTCTGTTTTCTCAGCCTTAGTTCCCTAACATGGATTAGAGCTTTACACAGAGGTCTCCCCATGAGGACAAGCAAGTCCTAACCATTCGTTTTGCTAGAACGTCCACCGGGAAAGAATCGCTCTCCCTGATACAATTGCGAACAAAATTTCAGGAGTGAGTTTTCCTGGCTCTTTCATTGGTCTGATTTAGGTCAGGCATCCCTATTTCATCTGCATTAGTCTGTGATTAATGGGCCAGCTTTGCTGACTGGTGTAAGACAGTAGACTTCCATTCTTGAAGCTAGAAGCAAAGTGCTTCTACACAGAAATTATAAGACATGGGAACGTAGGTGTGGAATGCTTTCTGTGGAAACAGATGGTAGGGAAGCAACCAACAAAGCATAAAGTGATGAAGTCTGGAAGGGTCTATGTCATTGGTTCTCAAATTTCCTAATGCTGTGACCCTTTAATACAGTTCCTCATGCTGTGTGACCATAAAATTATTTCATTGCTACTTCATAACTGTAATTTTGCTACTGTTACGAATCATAATGTAAATATTGGTGTTTTCTGGCGGTCTTAGGTGCCCCCTGTGAAAGGGTCATTTAACCCCACCCCCAAAGGGTTGAGAACTGCTGGTGTAAGTGTCTGTATCACAGAAGGGGCAGCAAAGCCTGTGCTAGACCTAACCCCAAAGCATTGTCAACAGGTCCGCGAATGAGCACATTAAGTCCACGCTGGCCACACTGTAAGTAGAGTATGTGGAAATGGATCACTACCTACACAGTCTTGATCAAGGTGTGGCCAGAGGCTCTGTTATAGACATCTGGGGTGTCTGAAAATATGCAGATTCTGGGGCCCAATTAAAAAATTTCTCCATGCAGACTCTATGACTGTGGCTCAGGCATTTGTTACCTTTCCTTTGCAAATGTCTTTAGAGTCTGTTTATTGGATACGCTGGCAATCAGTCACCAGTGAGTACACCCACAGCCTTTTGACTATTGCTTGAGAAACACTGTTGTTTGGGTTGTGTCCCAAAACTCCTTACTATATCTCCTTCTGAGTCTATATTTGAAAATACCTTTATAGAAGTCTTCGGACCGACCTTCCAAATGAGACTTACTGCTTAACTAATTTTCACCATCCATTGTGTGAGGAGGGTGTTGAATGTGTGAATGTGCCAGCAAGAAAACCACAGAAGCTGGGGGTGATGGTACACACCTGTAATCCCAGCACTCAGGATGCTGAGGCAGGAGGACTGCAAGTTTGGGGTTAGCTGGTCTACACAGCAAGTCTCTGTTTCAACACACACATGCACACACACACACTTTCTCCTCTCTCACAAATGCTAGCACACCTCTCTCGCGCTCACATACACTATCTCTGTTTCTCTCTCTCTCACACATACACACTCTCTCACCCTCTATCACACAGACACACACACGGATACACACAATCTCTAGAAGACTGATGAACGCAACTGAAAAACATTTTTATTTTATGCTCTACAGGAGTATTAGCAAGTGTAAAAAGGGTGGTTAGAATAGGCAAGAAAAATATAAATATATTTACTATGACAAATGGCATCAAATAAAGCATGCTATTACCCACTTATCTGTATTATTTACCTGTCATGACTTCTCAATTGTCTTTGGACTATGATTGATGTATTAAGAGTCTGCTCAATTTACAAGACTAGGGTAGTAAAAGTAGGTGTTGACAACAGCTATTGAAAAAAATCACACTAAAGCAGACTGCGGCTTATAATAGGAAATGGAACATCCTTTCTGTTGTTTTGTGACATCTTTATTTTTTGTCAGACAGGCGTGAATTCCAAGACAACTTTTCTGCTTGCATCTTAAAGGTGACCCAGAGAGGACCTCCTGTCTCCCGTGTAGCGCCCTGAAAGCCTAAGATGGCTTTTGCTGTCTAATTGGCAGTGTTTCTTAGAGAATGACTGGGATGACTGTCTTCATTGCTTTGAAATAATAAAGCACATTGTGGGAGAATGGGAAATTAAGATTATTACCAGAGCAAATCTGAAGTTTTCCCATTGAGTCTTCTGTAACGCTGTGGGATCTGTGAGATACAATGTTAAACCATCATTGCCTGCTTCGGAAGTTGAATTAATTTTTAATGTGATGCCTGAGGAAAAGCTAATGTAAGCGGAGTATTGTGGTGAAATTCTACATGCCATGGTGTTTGGGAAAAAATGTCAGTGGAATATAATAATATTCCACAGTGGAATATAATTATAGATTACTGAATATTTGCAAACATGTTGGAGTATACTTTGTGTCACAGGGCACACTAAACCACATTTTTCACATTGTACATTTATTTAATCATAATTTCCTTAATCTTTACAACAAGTGTAAAAGATATTTTGCTGGCATATCTGTTATAAAAAGGAGAAAACAGACATATAGACGTTTATACATTTTCCAAAGTTCATGTACTTGGCAAGTAAATGTTGGAATTTGATCATAGCTTGTCTAAACACAGATAGGCACCCTTAATCATTAAACAACAGGGTAGTTATATAGCTTTTAATAAGTGACAGCAAATCAAGAATTACATTACAGTCTCCTATACCTTCTTATAATGAGTTCTGTAGGGCAAACAAGTGACACAAATATAGAGCAGTAGTCTCCTGTTAGTTTACTTTTCTCTTTCCGTAGTTTTGTTATCCATAGTCATCTGCAGTGTGAAAAATTTTAAATGGAATATTCTATAAATAAGTCACTGTTTTTAAATAGCCCGTTGTCTTAGTTAGGGGTCACTATTGCAGTGGAGAAACACCATGGCTGGGCAACTTTCAAAAGAAAGCATTTCGTTAGGAGATTGCTTACAGTGTCTGTGGCCTAGCCCGTGACCATCACTTCATGGAGCATGGCAGCAGGGAACATGGTGAGGGTTCGGGTCCTGATTCACAGATGGGAGACAGGGAGAGAGGTAGCCTGGGCCCGTCATGGGCTTTTGAAACCTCCAATCCCAACTCCAAGATACACCTCCTCCAACAAGACCACATCTAATCCTTCCCAAACAGTCCACCAGCTGGGAAACAAACATTCAAGTACGTGAGCCTGTGGGGGCCGTGCTAGTCATATCAGCACACTCCTCATAGAGTGAGTTGTGGCAACATCTGACCTTACTCAGAATGTACATGCTCAGTGTATTCACACTTCATTTACTAGGCACCTGTTGGCCACTGCAGTGGTTAATATTGTCAAGTTCATTTGTGTCGGGAATTATCTGGTAGACATTCAGTCTGGTCAGGGCCTTCCATGAAGGACTAGCTGAGGGCCAATCATTCTCCCCTAGACTGGACTGCACTTTCTAATCATAGCCTAAATAGGTATAAAAAGGTCTAGGGGGAAAAACATGGGTCATGCTCGCCTGCCTTCACTTCCTACTGGGGAGTCTGTGTTTGTCTATCCTTTTGTTACTACCGCTATCCTTTGCTACCAGCAGAACCCAGGTTCTTTGGTCTTCCAACCTGAATGGAAGACCAGAGTTGGTCAAGAGCCCTCTGCATCTTTAAGGCCAGATTAGAGCTGCTGAAGTAGGTTAAGCAGCTACCAGGGTTCCAAGTCCCTGCAGCATGCACATGGCCACTGTTTGACTACCCAGAGTCTACAGTGCAAACCAGTCTAAGAGCTGCTCTTTGTAGTGTTTCTCTTCCTCTAGAGAACCCTGACTAATACAGCTGCTTAATATCTATCTGGATGAATGGTTGCCCTCTTTTATAGGTAGTTATTTTTTGTGAATTACTGTGTCTACTTCATAAATTAAACCATATCACGATATACATATCTGTGATATGTACAGGGTAAAACTATCTGCTAGCTTTGGAACTATTGTGATTTCAGGGAATGCATCTCCAAGGATGAAGGGGTTATTTTATTAAGTAGTATATTGTAGCATAAATATTTATGAATATGATTTTATGAATAGGCACCATTCATGATCAATATCCATTTTGTTTTAAAAAGGCTTCTAGCAAGGGCTTAATGCACACTATGTAGACCACCTTTCTTTGTGCTGACAAGGTTAATTTGCCATTAATTTCCTAGACCTTTGAGTTAGTTTGATGGTAGTGCATATTGACTTGTTTAAATCATGCAAATATTTTTCATCTTATTATCTCTGGCCAATATAGCCAATTTACATTACAAGATGATGGATGAAGGTTAGTGGCTTACTAGTGGTATGAAACTGCACGTGTTCACCCTACAACCATAGAAGTTCCTGGGTTCCCTACCTCACTTCCCCTATACTTCTAATCAAAATCAGATGTTGTATGAGTGCAGCAATACAATGTATGTATTCACTAACACTCAAGTCATTTTGAATAACAAAGAAAACAAAAAGTTCAAAATATTTTACATGTTTTGTATATTCCCTTTTAGTTTTCTCTTCTGCAGGAACAGAGCTTTTAAAAAATATGTTTATAATCTCATTTTATACGTAAATTGTGGATACAATCTTTGCAATTTCCACCTTACTGTCATTTTCATAATTCTTCCTATCTGAATGGCTACTTAACAAACAATTGCATTGATTATCAGCTTTAAGAAACTACATTTCCCCCCTGATTTTGAGTCTTTTAGATTTTCTTTTCTTTACTTATTTGTCATTAACAAACAACCCTGTATAGTGGGGTTTGACACATTCATCCTGTCCTGTAGTTTGCAAATAAAAATTCCTTGGGTTGAACATAGTAGCTCATGCCTATAACA
Organism: Pachyuromys duprasi; assembly: GCA_028658305.1. Taxonomy (NCBI): domain Eukaryota; kingdom Metazoa; phylum Chordata; class Mammalia; order Rodentia; family Muridae; genus Pachyuromys; species Pachyuromys duprasi. The sequence goes on from CM053764.1 coordinate 86,266,492, forward strand.
CCAGCTATCTGAAAGCTGGGGTAAGGTTGAGAATTTGAGGGCAGCTGGACTGCTTAGTGAGAACCTGTCTTCACCAAAGATAATAATAAACTCATTAAATCAATGGTACACAATTATACACACCCATTTATGCATCATTTATTGTTTTTACACCACAGTTGAGTAGATGTGACAGGAAGCTTAAAATATTTATTATCTGGCTCTTTCAAGAAAACCTCTGCCAACTCTAAATTAGTGCCTTACTACCCTAATTGATTTCAGCTAACTTCATTAAGACACATTCCCAAGGTTGGTATTACTTGGCCCAGATGTAAGAATGTCATGTAATCTCAAAGTGTATTTCTGAATTGTTTTCTAAATCTATTACATTGATTTATACTGTTACCAACCACATATAAATATGCACTTTCATTCAACTTCATCATAATTGGGTTCTATAATTTTGAGTTTTTCTTAAACTTAATGATCGTAAATAGTTCATGTCATGGGTCTTTTGTTTTCTTTTCTTTAGTACAACAAAGCAATTTTCTCTTACATTTACTAGCTGTTTATCTCTTGTATGAGATGTAAGTTGGCATTCCTTGTTTTCTAATCTATTAGAGACTCATTGCTTCACTCAGTAATTTGTGTGAGCTTGAGGATGATTTCTTGACTTACACTAAGAGAACCAGCCGTAAGATACGTGAATCCCTGGTTTACTGTGCACAGACGCACACAAATCATGCAAGTATTATGTGATTCATTAAAGCAGATAGGGAAGTCAGGCTTGTAATAATTATGAATGCCACCTTTTAAAGCGGGAATATCTGTGCTAGTGATGTAAATAATACCAGTAGCTTTTTTATGACTCCCTAAATCTGTAAACTGAACTCGTGCAAGGAAAATATGTCTTCTTCTTATAATGAAAATATTTGCTTATGTAGTCTTAAATTTCTCAGTTGTGTGTGACTCATGAAAGCAGACAAGCCATTTAGCTCTCCTCCTAAATAAAAGAACCCCATTACAATAATCTTTTCTCCCCCAAGATGAAAAATGCTGACAAGTTCAAGTCTCTCCTACTCTGGTTGCAAAAAATTTTAAAATGGCTGCAATAAAATAATAGAAAGAAAATCTGTGACCAACCACAGGCTGGGATTCTAGGCTACAAGAAATAACAGTTCAGAAAGACAAGAGCCATAAAAACTTTCTTTACTTTTTTATAACTCCAAGGAAAGTCACAGGTTCATGTAGGGGCGACATTTAGCAGACACTAAGTCACTGCAATTTCCTTTCTGATATCAGGTTCCCTTCCAGTTTCCCACCTATGGCCGAGCCTGGAGTCTTCTTGCTCCGAGGATGAGAGGCTGAGTTATCCTAGAACGAAAATTTTCGTCTATTTGACTCACAAAGCTGACTTCTTGGCACATGAAGTAACATAACATTTTGAAGCCTGGCTTTGGTGAGAAGGAAATGAAGCTTCTAAATATCTTATCTTTTTTTTTTTCTTGTTTTGTATGCTTTTGAAACAGCATCTTACATTGTTGCCTTAGGGACTTATTATGTGGCCTGGGCTGTCCTCAGACCTCCCTGCTGAAGGCTTCTAGGTGCTAGGATCACCCAGGTGCCGGGATTCTAGGTCTGAGTTACTATTCCTGGCTACTAAAAGTTCTCCATTACCAAAAATGTAAGATTTTGATTAATTACTACAGGCAAAGTGTAGTTGGAACTCAGGGATTGGGGACAGGAAGGAAGGAAGGAAGGAAGGAAGGAAGGAAGGAAGGAAGGAAGGAAGGAAGGAAGGAAGGAAGGAAGGAAGGAAGGAAGGAAGGAAAGAACACAGATTGTCTTGAGGCATGGAGAAGTAAAATGAGCAGATGTGGGAAATAATGGAGACGAGTATAGCTAATGGCTGTTTAGAACGCTGTGGAAGAAGCAGCGCCATGGCAACTGAAGAAATGCAGGCACAGCTTCTTGTCCCATGCTTGCAGAGGAGCATAAAAGTTCTCCATAGGTATCCATAACTCCCGTGGGGAAACATAAAGGGACTTTGAGAGAGCTTATGGAGAGGGACACTGGCTACACTGTGGGGAGATTTTGCTTTCCCAGCCTCATGTTTAGAAGGATGGGATCTGATAGTGTATCCAGCAATTCTCAGTGTCAGGTGACTTGAAAGGCCTCTTCCTCTCAGTATTTGCAGTCTAGAAAGTAGATAGAAACAGTGGACCACGACGAGAAGACTTGTTTCTCTCTGGTACCTCCTAGCTGTTGGTTTAAAGCACAGGCTGCCTCATTTGCATCCTGGATCTGCCACTTGTTGGCTGCCTGACCTGGGTCTAGTTATTCATTTTTCCCATGTCTAAAGCAACAATAGGGTTATTATGACAGAGGATTTTTATAAGATGCTTGAAAGGTACCTGCATACATTACCAGCAACCCCGCCCCTACCCCAATGTCTCATTAATGTGGGTTGTCACTGGAGAGGAACAGGGTATACACTTAATGGGGATTCTCACCAAAAGAGACAATTTATGCTGGAAGGAAATGAAAACATCTACTATAATTAAGTCTACCCCACTGCTTACTAGCAGAGAGTCCTTTCAGGACAATGAACCAGTCTTGTTCGTCATTCCTTGCACACATGAGCATAGGAATGGGAATGTGTGATCTCTGTACAGAAACAAGGCCAAGGAACTTCTCGCCTTTCCTTGAAGCCCTTCTCCACACCTGTCTCCTCCTGACTATGTAAAAGCCGGCTTTTACATAGAGTTCTGCTGCAGGCCTCTGTCTTCTCTCCTCCTCTCGTCCTCAGCCTTCCTTCCTCCACTTCTCAACGCTGCACTGATACCTGCCCCCAGAATTCCTCATGTCTAACTTTAACAACCCAACAGGACAATTCTCTAAACAAAGTTCTGCCTTTCTGTTTTGCCAGTTCTTCTTTTGTTTCTAGGCTCTGTGACATTGCTCATTGTCCTGGAAGCACTGTTATCTTCATGGCCCCCTGCTTGCCTCTTTTGCTTCTTCTTTGCTCCAATATATGATGTCACCTGCTACCTGTGAAGGCAAATATATCCGAGTCTTGAATTCAGATTATTTTGGATATATTTGTTTCTGTATACAAGTATATGTCTTATTTTCTGACACGTCATTTCTTATTGGGGTGTTCTTCATAGTCAGTATATCCCAAGGAAAGATTATCTTCTTCAGTTTTTACTCCCATGCCTAAAGTGCTCCAATTGTTTTGCAAAGAACCTTAGTTCAGAGCTTGGTACATTACGCAGGATATCTAAGCCTCTACTCCTAGAAACCTTACCAGCCATCAAGATCAGTGAGTCTTCCTTTCTCAATATCATTCTTATTTATCATCTTTAGATCCATCCTCCATCTCTTTCAAGCCCTCATTGGTCCCCGTCATGATCACTACAAAATTTCTCACACTGCTCCTGAGGCAGGCTATTCTCCATTCCTCATCAGAGAGTTCACTCCACAATGTAAATCCGAGACTTAAAGCTTGGTATTTCACTGGCTTTGACGGAGGAAGGGTTTTAGGTCAGAGGAGCTTATCTTACAAAGATCTTGGAGCCACTATCTGCCACTCTACTTCTCGCCCCATTCCTTGAGGACCTGCTGCTGCGGCTTTCTCTATCCTGCTGCTGTTGTTAGGTGACAAGACTTTTTCTGGGAGAGGCGACACACACATTTATTCACCTCAAATAGGGAGCCCGACCAAAGTACGGACACCACCAAAGTAACTTGGTGTTACTTGGAGTTTTATTAGAGTTACTTACAGGAATATGGGTGATGGGTTACTTACGGGAGGAGAAATTACTCAAAAACAGCTGCATCACCAAAGCCCACCCCAGCATGGGTGACAGCTCACAAAAGCTGGGAACCTGGAGCACACTGCACAGCCTGCAGGCAGCTCAGCACATTGGAAAATCAACTTTTCCAGGTAGTTCAATTGGTGGGAGCCTCTTTCAAGCAGCTCATTTGGTTGCGGCTTGTCTTATCTGAGAGGGATTCTCAGCAGACTTTAATGTTTACTCTCAGGAGGGAGGGGCCTAGTGAATCTGATCAGTTTCAGGGACTTCCTAAAGCTATTTGGAGTAGTTTACTTTCTAGTTTAAGTAGCTGCCTGGTAGGATAGAATGCTTCAGTCTCAGAGGAAACTGGCACACAATAGCTTCCCACATCTTTTTATGTTTATGTATCTTTTATTTTCTATGCATGATTCCATTTTGTTAGAATGCCTTTACCCTGCTAATCCCTATGTGTTTTCCACAATAGTTAGTGTCAGTTGAAGAAGGTATTTTGATCTTCCCTATGTGTAGCACCTGCCCAGATCAACACACACAGTATTTAATTACTCAGTGTAAGTATGAAACATGAAACTAGAGCTTTAGCCTGCTTCTGTGTCTTCCCTAATGCACTGTAATTCCCTTGAGGGCAGAAGCTCTTCACTGTTTTTTCAGTGTCTGGAAAATGGTGCAGCGGTAGTGATTGGTGATTAAATGAATGAATAAAGAAAGGCTTAATGAAGATGAAGGCATCTGTGAAGGTACCAGCTCCATAACATAGAAGACTGATAAGCCTCCCTCTTCAACACCATGGGTTATCATCAGGTACCTGGGGACAGTGTGACTAGATACAGATTCTTTTAGCTTACATACATCCTTTTCATCTGTATTTTTTATGTTTCCTATTATGTCTCTTTCTTATAGGCAAAAACTTCCTGCAGTATATCAGTACAGTCATTATAGTTAAATATTCTTGGTGATTGGTCATATTTCCTCCAATAATATTAAGTGGATAGACAATCACCTTATGTGCGTTATAGACAATAAAAATGGAATTTTCATGGACACAGCATTGCTCATTGTTTGATGAATCATGACTGCACAAGTGAATCTATTAATTTTTGATAAGTAGGATGAAGTCTAGGCATGTCGAGGGCCGTCCCTGTGTCTATTGTTTAGGAGAGACACTTGACTGCTCTAGAGTATTATGTGCCCTTTTCATCTCCTCAGATGTCAGACACACAGCATCACTTCAGCAATGCAAGCTGACACTTCTTCCTGTTAACTTCTGCACTGATTGGCCATGAAATAGATGTCATTGTTGCCACTTTATAGATCTTCTCTCAACGGTGTCACAGAACATTTGAAACTTGGGTCTCTGAGAACTTCTTAGTGGTTTGGAAACTTTCTTAGTTACTACCAGGAGAAATCATATGACAGGAGATTTGGTGCCCTCAAAAATCTGTTTCTTAGTTTTTCTTCTGGGTCGGGGAATCTCTAGCCACCCTCTAAGGCTACAGGGATGAAAGTAAATTTGCTCACTCCCATTTCCTCCACGTCAGGTTTGCAAGCTGTCTGAATCGCCTCTTCCATGAAAAACAAATAAGTAACCTCCCTGCCGTTTACCACAAGCCCACATACACACACACGGACATGCACACACACATTAACCACACTACCTTTTGTGCAATAAATTGGAAGCTTAGCCCTCAAATATGGCAAGGTTGTAGCTCTCTATGTTGACAAATATTTTTTTTTTAGTTTGAATCAAACTGATTCTCAAATAGCAAGTACTGCCTAATTTTCAAGACCATGTTGAAACATTTTAGTTGTCAGGGCCTGAGGATGCTACCTGCATTCAGAAAGTATAAAGCAGAATAGGTAAAACACCAGCATTTTGTAGTCTATGTTATATATATATATATATATTCATATGTCATATGTATACATATATAGTCACAATGTCATAGCATACCTGCTACACAACTAACATATATATAACCACCTTTTCTATTTCAAGGAAATCTTTTATATTTGATCTTAACATAAAGGCCAAGAAGCAATCCCAATAAATTATTTTATGTTTATTTTTATGTCATTTACTTAAACTTTCTTTACTTTAGAGTTTTAATGACATATGTTTTCCTCCAGTCTTTACAGATGTGCATGCCATTAGATGCTTGATTTGTTTTTCAGGTGATCTAGCTGTCACATTAAATTTATTTAGATTTGTTTCCATTATGGACATTTTGGTACTTGTTTCTAATCTCCTGTAGGCTTTCAAAATTTTCTTCGTCTTCTATAATTCTTGTTTGTTTAACAAACGTTAATTGAATTTTGTTTGATAATTAAAATCTTTATTTCTGTTAATCTAGTTATTATCATTTAATCAAATTAATTAATTTACTGTGTGTAATAAACTAATCTCTTTGTAAGACAATACTAGAATTAGAGAAAAATTTAATTCAGATCACCCCATGATAAATTTTGCACCATTTTATTAAAATTTTATCTAATTTTAAAAGCTAACAAAACGGGAACAGTTTTATAGGAACAATATTTGTTTACATAGTTTGCAATCTTTGCTGTAATCTTTGATTTAATCTTTTAGTGTTGTTTTTACTTTCCTTAAACTATTCTTGCATTTTTCACATAAATCTATGTTAGTTTCTTCTTAGAAATCTGAAAATTTTACCATTGCTTTTAGTTGCCTTACAGAACCATGGGATAAGAATCTTTTGCTGCAAACACTGACACTTCAGTCACAGGGCTTGGAGAAATCAAGCTGTTTCTGATCGGAAGCCTTCCCTGTGTGCTATCTCTCATTGTGTCAGGTGTTATGGAAGCTGCCAGAGGAGAAACGTGATTAGTCCTATCCATCAGTAAACACTGTGAAAGACAGTACTGAGTGGCCTGGCAAGATGTGCTCAATGCTGCAATGGTACTAATATCTTTGGTATAACCAATAGCTTTTCTGTCTGAAGGCCCAGTCAACTGAAGAAAAATTTCATCTGGTAACATAAACCTAGCCAAGGAGCCATGGATGGAGAGGCCATAAACCCTAAAGAAGAACCCATTGCTACCATTTTGCTAAATTAATAAAGTATTTAACTGCCTTCTAAATACTTATCCTTACTTATAGATCAAGGGCAGCTCTCATCTCTCATCAAATAAACTTTTTGCCCCAGATGAAGACAATTAAAGAGAATCACAACCAGCCAAAATATATAGAATAAGTGACTGTGGAGTGTTCAGCCCCCAAAAAGACATCTATAACATAGGATACTCATGACTCAGGGAACATGGTAGAAAAAAGTGCAGAAAATTGTCAGAGCCAGGAGGATTGCTTTGTGATGGCATCATCTCAACATGACAAGGATTTTACACTCCTGAACTATCAACAATATGGTTTTCTGCACAAGGTTTGCATAAGACCACACCAATCACCATTCTAACACGGCCAGAGGAAAGGTTCACAAGGTCCCTACCATAATAAGAGCTACGTTCAGTCAATGGTTACTGAGAAGGCAAGAATCCATTTTCTTCATTGACAAGGCCCCTTTTATTGGTCACCCAAGCCTAAGTGGTCAGCCCTGAGATCATGTGGTCATGTACATACAGGAAAGACTAACTGGACTCAGTAGGTTGTGTGTGTGTATAAAATTATAAAAGATATGAATCTTGCAGGATTTTGTGGTGGGATCGGTAGTGCGGGCAGAGGAGGAATTGGAGTGGTGTAAGTAATGTAAATGCAGGGTATTTCTTGATGAAATTCTAAAAGATTTGTGAACAAAAAAATTCTGAAAATATTTTAATCTATGTTGTTTTAAACAATATAGTTATTAATATAAAACTCTAATACAGTAATGTAACATCTTAAATAGATACTCAGCTAATAAGCTCCATGTGTGTAAATACATACATACGAGAAACACATGCTCCTTTAATTGCCACCTACATCAAAGTATGAAAATGTCAAACACCTTTCAGACTTCTTTCTTCATTTTAATTCCTCCCCAAAGTGCTGTTTTGACTTCTTTCTCTACAGATAAGTTTATCACCTTCATAATAATAAAATCGTAACCTATGCACAGTATATTTTCTCAAATAGTGTTTCAGCGTTTGTGGCTTCAGTTAACTGTAGTCAACTATGTTTTAAAATATAAAACAGTAAAACACAATATTCTGGGTGAACGGGAGAGAGGAACTATGAGAGAGAGAGACATCATTTCACATAGCTTTGTACTGCAATATATAGTTGTAATTGTTCTGTTTCTATTAGTTATTGGTGTAAATCTCTTATTGCTCCTAATTTATAATTTTAAGTTTATCACAGTTACATATACACGGGAGAAAACAGAATGTTTCATACTATTCTTGTTTCTGGCATCTATGGAATGTCCTGGCTCTCACTCCTGAGGATAAGGCAAAGCTACTCTCCAGCGTCTTTCGTTCGGCTTCTGTAGGGCTTGTTCTTGCTGTGGCACGCAGCTGTAGCTCAGTCTGTCTCTATTGTTCTACAGTATTGCATTGTCTGACTCTTCCATAATTTAGTACTATGTGGTCTATGGATTTGTAACAGCTCATTGTTTTGGGGTTTTATGAATAAAGCTGCTAAGAACTCCTTTATGTATTTCTCTTAAAGAGAACATAAGCTCTGTATTCTGTTGGGTGTTTTGGTAGGAGTGAAATTACTGGTTCACAGGAGACATATTTACATGTGAAGTTATAGTAGATGCAGCCAAAGAGCATTCCAAGTTTTATACAGAAATTTATATTTGTAGATACAATAAACAAGAATTTAAATTGTGTTCTCATTCTTGCCAACACTTGTCATTGTCTGCTTTGTTATATTTGGCCAGTCTGATAGGGATGCTATAGGCTTCCATGCAGCATTTGTTTTCATTCTGCTCTCTGAGTGCTCTTGAACATCTTCATGTACTCTAATTGATTATTTGGATATTCCCTTAAGTAAAGTTCCCATCCATAGACTGTCCTCATTTCAAACGTGGCTGTTTTTATTACTGACTCATAGAATCACAAAGAATTAATTTGTTAAGAAAAAGTATTTGAGACCGATAATACAATTCTATATTGAAATATTTTTTCTGTGCATACTGATTATCTGAAAGAAATAAATTTGATCTTTCATTTATTTCTTGTTGAGAAGTTAGTTGTAGGTTTTATTATCATTGTTCTTATGCTGGTGGTCAGTATTCTCTCTCTGTGTCTTGTTTTTTTTTCCTTTTTTAATTAAATTTTTAAATATTAGTTACAGTTTATTAACTTTATATCCCAGATGTATCCCGCTCCCCCATTCCTTCCCAATCCCACCCTCCCTGCCCCTTTCCAAGTCCACTGATAGGGGAGGACCTCCTCCCCTTTCATCTGACCCTGGTTTATCAGGTATCTATCTTCAGGACTGGCTGCAAAGTCCTCTGTGGCCTGGCAGGGTTGCTCCTCCCTGGTGGAGGGGGAGGTCAAAGAGCCCGCTATTGAGTTCATGTCAGAGATAGTCCCTGTTCCCCTTAATAGGCTACCCATTTGGATACTGAGCTACCATGGGCTACATCCCAGCAGAAGTTCTAAATTATATCCATACATGGTTCTTGCTTGGAGAAACAGTCTCATAAGAGACCCCTGTGCCCAGATATATTTGGTCCTTGTGGAGCGCCTGTCCTCTCCAGGTCTTACTAACTCCCCCTTCTTTCATATGATTCCCTGCACTCTGCCAAAGGTTTGGTTATGAGTCTTAATATCTGCTTGATACACTGCTAGGTAGAGTCTTTCAGAGGCCCTCTGTGGTAGGCTCCTATCCTGTTGCTTGTTTTCTCCTACATCCATTTGTCTTTCTCAGTGAGGATTGATCTACCCTGGGTCCTCTTTCTTGTTTATCTTCTTTAGATGTATAGATTTCAATATGTTTATCCTATCTTATAGGTTTGTATAAGTGAGTATGTACCATGTGTGTCTTTCTGCTTTTGGGATACCTCACTCAGGATGATCATTTCCAGGTCCCACCATTTGCCTGCAATTTTCATGATTTCCTCGTTTTTAATTGCTGAGTAGTATTCCATTGTGTAAAAGTACCATGATTTCTGTATCCATTCCTCCACTGAGGGGCAGCTGGGTTGTTTCCAGGTTCTGGCTTTTATGAATAAAGCTGCTATTAACATGGTTGAACAAATGTCATTGTTGTGTACTTGAGGAACTTTTGGATATATGCCCAGGAGTGGTATAGCTGGATCTTGAGGAAGCACTATTCCTAATTGTCTGAGAAAGTGCCAGGTTGATTTCCAAAGTGGTTTCATGAGGTCCCATTTATTGACTGTTGATCTTAGAGCCTGTGCCGTTGGTGTTCTGTTCAGGAAGATGTCACCTGTGCCAATGAGTTCTAGGGTCTTCTACACTTTTTTTCTAACTGATTTAGTGTGTCTGGTTTTATGTTGAGGTCTTTGATCCACTTGGACTTTAGTTTTGTGCAGGGTGATAAATATGGATCTATTTTCATTTTTCTGCACGTAGACATCCAGTTGGACCAGCACCATTTGTTGAAGATGCTGTCTTTTTTCCATTGAATGGTGCTGGCTTCTTTGTCAAAAATCAAGTTTCCATAGGTGTGTGGGTTTACTTCTGAGTCTATTCGGTTCCATTGAACCACTACTCTGTTTCTATGCCAATACTGTGCGGTTTTTATTACTATTGCTCTCAAGGTCTATAAAGAATTGTGTTGGTATTTTGATGGGAATTGCATTGAATCTGTAGATTGCTTTTGGCAGAATAGCTATTTTCACTATGTTAATCCTACTGATCCATAAGCACAGGGGATCTTTCCATCTTCTGATATCTTCAATTTCTTTCTTCAGAGACTTGAAATTTTTCTCAAACAGGTCTTTCACTTGCTTGGTTAGAGTCACACCAAGGTACTTTAGTGGCTATTGTGAAGGGAGTTGTTTCCCTAATTTCTTTCTCGGCCCTTTTGTCTTTGGTATACAGGAGGGCTTCTGATTTTTTTTTTGAGTTAATTTCATATCCAGACACTTTGCTGAAGGTGTGTATCAGCTGAAAGAGTTCTCTGGTTGAACTTTGTGGGTCCCTCATGTATACTATCCTATCATCTGCGAATAGGGAAACTTTGACCTCTTCTGTTCCAATTTGTATTCCCTTGATCTCTTTAGTTGTCTTATTGCTCTAGCTAGGACCTCAAGTACTAAATTGAAGAGATATGGAGAGAGTGGACAGCCTTGCCTTATCTCTGATTTCAGTGGGATTGGTTTGAGTTTCTCTCTATTGAGTTTGATGTTGGCTATAGGCTTGCTGTATATTGCCTTTACTATGTTTAGGTATGTGCCTTGTATCCCTGATCTCTCCAGGACTTTAAACACGAATGGATGTTGGATTTTGTCAAATGCTTTTTCAGCATCTACGGAGATGATCATGTGGTTTTTCTCCTTCAATTTGTTTATGTGGTGAATTACATTGATGAATTTCCGTATATTGAACTACCCTTGCATGCCTGGGATGAAGCCTACTTGGTCATGGTGGATGATATCTTTTATGTGTTCTTGGATTTGGTTTTCAAGTATTTTATTGAGTATTTTTGCATCAATGTTCATAAGAGAGATAGGTCTGAAGTTCTCTTTTTTTGTTGGGTCTTTGTGTGGTTTAGGTATCAAGGTGACTGTGGCTTCATAGAATGAGTTTGGTAATGTTCCTTCTGTTTCTATTTTGTGGAATAGTTTGAGGAGTATTGGCATTGGCACTTCTTTGAAGGTCTGGTAGAATTCTGCTCTGAAACCATCTGGCCCAGGGCTTTTTTTGGAGAGGAGACTGTTGATGACTACTTCAATTTCCTTGGGGGATATAGGTCTATTCATTCTTTTTACCTGATCTTGACTTAATTTAGGTAGATGGAATCTATCAAGAGAATTGTCCATTTCATTTAGATTTTCAAATTTTGTGGCATATAGGCTTTTGTAGTATTACCTAATGATTGTTTCGATTTCCTCAGTGTCTGTAGTTATGTCCCCCTTTTTATTTCTGATTTTACTGATTTGGATGGATTCTCTCTGCCTTTTTAGTTAGTTTGGCTAAGGGCTTGTCTATCTTGTTGATTTTCTCAAAGAACCAGCTATTTGTTTCATTGATTCTTTGAATAGTTTTATTTGTTTCTAATTGATTGATGTCAGCCCTGAGTTTGATTATTTCCAGCTGTCTGCTCCTCTCTCTGTCTCTTACTGGTAATCAAATGCAGGAGTTCTTGCATTATAGGCAGGTACTATATGCCTGAGCTATACCTTCAGCCTTCTCATTCTGTCTTTTAGTCATCTTTTATTTTTGTTATTATTGATATTTCACTGGTTCTAAAGGTCAGCTTCTCTTTATTTTGGTAGGAAAAAACACTATATCTTTTGACTCAAAATTTTTTTTTGCTGATTTCCTTAAACAACATTATCTATGTGTTTTTGTTCAGGTTATTAACTATGATTAGACTTTTTGATTTTATCTTTCCTTTGTTTAAATGTTTCTTTTCTGATCTTCTAAGTATAAATAAATGTCCTATATTCCTACCAATTCATAAGACTTTTCTTTTCATACTCAGTTCACTGATCTCAATAAATTTAGGGGTGTGTGTTCTTCAGTCTGTCTTTGAGCAAATCTAGTGCCCAAACTTTTACAGTGTTTCTTTTGCTTTTAAGCATTTTATTTATTTTATGTTTATCTTCAAAACTTAAATCCAGAAATTGCACTTTCCTTTTTTGTTTCCTATTCTCCCCTTCCCTCCCCACCTCGCCCTTCCCTCCTTTCCTTTTTTGCTTTTGAGACAAATTCTTACTGTGTTGAGTCTCTTGTTAATTCTCCTGTTAACTGATTCTCCTGTCATGCCTCCAGACTGGCTGAGACAGCAGGCACACACCACCTTGTCCAGCTTATTATGATTCAAAACAATTTTTAAGAATTTTGCTTCTAATAATTCAATACCCAAAGAGCTTCAAGGTCTAAAATTGCAATGTCTGTTGATTTTAAGGTAATTTTGTAAATGTATTTTTGTTGGTATTTAATTCAAACTCCTGCAAGTTTGATCTAGAATCAAGGGACTCATTAATCTCATTCAGAGAAACTTCGAATCCTTCAGCTAAAAGTCACAGACACTATGCATCCTGCCTTTTCTTGAAAATACATTCCCAGAAAGTTCAAAGCTGTTTTTACTCTCTCTCTTTGTTGAGATATTATCTAGATTCATGTTTTCTTTCATGACTTTATCAGTCTGGAGTTCAAAACTTCCATGCTGTAAGTACAAGCCTCAGCTCCAGTCTTAGCATTTCTACCCTCGGACTCTCTGCCCATCATCGTGCCCCGCTGCTCTCTTGACTCCCCTGATTTTACATGAGCCCTCCAATACATTATCTTCCCTCTGCCGTTACAGAAGATATTCTTGCTTTTTCTCCCAGAGAGATAACGAAGAGACCAATTCTCCTCCCATGATGTTTTACAGCAGTGCTCTGTGGGGTTCTCTGAGGTGGGTTGGTGATTATGGTGGTTGTATTGATGATGAAACAGATGAGTGAAGCAAAAGCAGATGAAACTTAAGGCTGCTAAAGTACTTTAGGAAGCCTGGGCATAGAGCTAGCACAATGGCTACAGAAGTGTGGTAAATGTTTTTGAAAAGTCAATGAGCCCCTGATATTTTAGCATATCATTCCTATTCGTCCTGTATTTTTCAGTCCTTTAATTGTATAGAAAATATTGCTGTTTTAGTGAAAAAGAGGTAAACACTGGGTGCCATATTTATGTTCTTGTTAGCAGAACTCATACTGATTGCCTCTAGTGTTCTGAGCATGTGGAAATGTAACAAATCTGTCTGGTTTGTCAGAATGAGAAAAAAAAAAACTGTTGAAATGACAGCTACAAATTAAGTACTTATCTGAATATCAAAACTAAGTATAAAACAAAATAAACATATTTCTTTACAAAAAATTTTGCTCGAAGGCCATGAAATGTTTAATGGACAACTGAGTCTATATGAAGAAAATGAGGTGAGGAGAGAGGTTAATTGACAGGACCTAGTTCAGCTGTTTAACTCATTTAGGATGTCTTTGTCTACTCAGAGCATCTAGAGGGACATGGCAGTATAAAAGCTTTTATGCTGTGGAACCGCTTAGTCTGATGGTAATAGAGAAATCAGCAACAGCCAACAGTGTCCTGCTTGGAGAGAGAGAGAGACAGAGAGAGACAGAGAGAGAATCTTTGTGAATATGTATGTGTATGTACATGAGTGGGGAGAAGGACAGAGAGAGAGAGAGAGAGAGGACATGCATTCACACACATTTATTTGCATGCATTGAGTGTAGTAGCAGATCTGACCTTGGCCTTTGTAATTCTGGTTTAATCGTTCTGTCCCCCTGAGTTGCTTTACAGGGTTTTTAAATTATTATTATTTTATTATTTGTGTGTGTGCTTGTAAGACCATAATCAGAAAATAATCATTTAGGGGATTTCTAGAATCCTGCTCCAACTATTATTTTGTGATGTCTTCATTAAAGAAGCTACTTCAATACTTGTGTAGAGTTACAATCCATGTACAGTTAGCTAAAATATTTTATCTAGAGACTGGGCATTTTTATTTCTCAAGTTTATTAGATTTTTTTGGTATTCAAATATAAATCAAAGAACACATCAAAGAAGCTCATTTTTCCCCATAGGAAATAAGCCTAAACTCATGGTAGAAAGGCTGGAAAAGCAAAAATTGTTTTATGAGTATAAATTAGGCCTAGTATCATTCTTATAGTCAATTATGTAGCTATATGACTTAAGAAAAAGGGATATGAGAAAAGAACATGTCTCGTGAGGAAGAAAAAAGATAAATGCATTTCCCAGGAAGAGACAAAGGACTACTAATGAACACAGAGGGAAAGCTATTTGTTATAGAGTCAGAATTAATATGCTAAGGGAGTGAAACCACAAAAATCATGCTATAAAATCCTGTCAGGAAAGCTGGTTTGTCAGCTCACTGTGAAGGGTGCTGTGTGAACATCTGCTTTCAACAAAACAGACAAATATCAAGGCTCCAACAATTCCAGGCATGCTCCCAAGAAGTAACTCTACTCAAGCTAATTCATGTTTGATGCGCATTTCCAGTTGCTGCTGGAATTCCAGGCAGTCAAGTGCACTGATTTGGTCAACAAAAGGATAGCATGACAGATCAGATACAATCAGACTAATTTTCATCTTCCCCTATATGCTCAGGAAGGTAAATTACTCTAAAGGCCTGGAGGAATTAATGCTCTTGGATACATTTCAAAACTACATACAGTGAAAGAGAATGTCTGCAAGACAGTACAGATCTTGTGGGCCTTAAATTCAGTGCTGTTTCCAATATTTTAAGGACTGGTACTTTCTGGGATAGTGACCAATGTCAGCAACATTTAGAAACGGAGAGTAAATCTGTAGTTCTTCCAGGGAGTCAAGGCAGGATTCATGGAGGTGGGGGGAGGAGAGAAATAGAATTTTGTTGTAGGACTATCAGAAGTGTAAACAGCTTAGTAGATTTTGAAGTGCCTAGATAGTACTTGATAGATACTAGTTGCTGTGCTGAATATGATCAGTTTTCACTTAAGATTTTCTGGCATCTTCTAGAGAGTCTTCAATGAAGTGTTACGGAAAATTGAAAGATTATACTTTGTAAGGTATCTGACACCTGAGGTTCTGAATATAAATTATGTTTGTGTGACTTAACAACAATAACACCCTCTCATACACAAACACACACTGACACACAGACAGTGTGTGTGGCCGCTTTCCGCTGGCCAGTGGGTTATGGAGAGCTGAGTTGTCTACTGCAGTAGAATTTAGTGTCTGTGGTAGCCTGCCCATTTGATGGCACTAATAGATAGATGCTCCTTTTCCAATGTGATTTTCCAGCTGTTCTCCTCAGGGGTTAGGAGTCTGTTTTCTGTTTTTTAATTGTGGACTCTCTGTGGGACTTTCAAGTTCATAGAGTGGTGTGGAATGATGGTGCATCTGTTCCATGCCCAGACCTAAAAAATAAAAATCTCGCACATTTTAAAAATTTGGTTTTGTGTTTGGAACCCTGCCTGCACTGGCTACAAGAAACTCACATACATCATTCCAACTCTCACAGACCAGCTAGTCACATAAAGTGAGCAAAACAGAGTGATTAGATTATTGCTGGGTGCCATATGTTTTGCTGGTTGTGCATCATTACTATTGAAACAGAAAATAGAAACAATGCTTGATTTCAAAATCTGCGGGTGTTGACAGTCATGTCAATGGTGACTCACAGGTCAGTGCTCTAGTGTTCTAGTTTCCATGTCCTTGATAAGGTGCTTTGGTAAAAAGCAACTTAGGGTGAGAAGGGGTTAATGTGGCTTACGTTTCCAGGTGACAGACCATCCATGAGGAACTTTATAAAGCAGGAGTTTGAAGTAGTAGTCATCATGGAGGAGCACTGCTTGCTGGCTGTCTCTCAAGCTCATGGTTTGCCAGCTTTGTTGTAGAATTCAGGACTGTCTGCCCATGAAATGATGCTGTTACAGTGGTCTGTGTTCTCCTGCATTGGTTTACAATCAAGAGAATCCCCCACAGACCTTCACTGATGAACCTGATAAAGACAATTACTCAACTGAGACTCCTTTTAGGTGATTCTAGGTTATGTCATGTTGATAGTTTGTATTAATGAGGATAGCTAGCAAACAACTCCCAGTAATGGTGAGATTTTGATGGCTTCCTGATCCCTGGATTGCAGTTTTGATGTGTTTGTGAACCCAGAAGTTCTACTGTCAGTCTCCTAATAACTCCCTCTTAGAAACTGGTAACATAGTGGTTCTTCTGAAATGTTCAGTTAGTAATATGATACATACCACTGCTGGAAGCTTAGCTTAGCGCTCATTCCTCTAGTCATTTGAATGAGTTTGAGGCAAGGAATATCTAGATTTCAAAGATCTCTTTGCTTAATGAATTGCTTATGTTTCATTGAACCATAATCCAGCTATTACGGCATCCATTGTTACTCTTTGCAAAGCCATACTGACCATCTTTCTGAGGTCTCTGGTTAGAAGATAAAGGATGCTGCATCAGTCGTACAGTTCATCCTTATCATATGCACCACTCTTTCCATGTTAAATATTGCTCTTTCTAAAATGAAGTTTGGGAATTATCACATGACATTCTAACCTTTCGATTATTAATTTATTCACATTAAATTATTATTTTATTAAATAAATTAATTCATGCACATATTTTTAGATCTTATAACATGCCAAGAATGGATACCTTCAGAGAAAAGGCCAATACAACTCCTAATGATCTAGAAATCCTTAATGAACAGTGCTTAAAAAATAAGAAATCTGTATGTCAGATACTTTCACGTAGTAGCAATGCGTGTTACAAAGAAGACAGAGTCTTTTAATTAGTTATGTTGGTAGCAGTGCTTATTCAAAGCAGTTCACTGCAGCAGCGACATTGTGCTAAACCTTGACTGTAAGAAGCTAGCCACTTAAAACATTATGTGCACATAGTTGTCGGTAAGGAGAATAAAACGTACAAGGACCCCAATTGGGAAAAGAATTTGGTGCGTTTGAGGAAGTTAAGGAAGGTGGATTGGAGAGAAGGGTAGAATGAGAAATACAGATGCTACTTTTTGATGACTTTCAGGTATTTAATGTGGTTGCAAAAATGTTACCTTGTAGCCCTTCTATTTTATAATTCTTGCTCCTGATGACTAGCCCAAATGCAAACTATATTGCCAGTCACCAGAGAGTCATAGGACCAGTGTCCCCAAATTCTGGCTTGATTGTCCTGCTTGTATTCTGAATCAAAAAGCGATCTGATTCAGTATTTGACATCTTGTGTACTCTGTCATACTAGCTTTCTTTAGAGACACTTTCTCTGTTCTTTGTGGTCCCAGATCTTCATCTTCCTTCTCTTTTACTTTCTTATATCTGTGTGTAAAAAAAAATCCTATTTCAGTTGGAAGGTAAATATCCAAACGAAAGGTTTAAATTTAAAATAACTGTTCTTGATTGTGTGTGGCTGAAATACCAAATATATGCAAACAGACCCTTAAGAGGCTAGTCCTTCTTTGTCACACTGTTTTGCTCTTAGAATAACCAGCTACTGCTTACTATTTTCTCCCATGGACTATTTGATGTTATTTCCCCTCAATCTGTCTTATTATTGTGCAGCCTGTTGGTTTTTCTGCTACTGTTCTTTTGCATCTCAAAACTATACTCATGGATGATGCATGGGATGTACTTAATTTGCCACTCGAGTGTCAGCCCAGCACTCCAACATTGCTTAGAAAATGTTTTTTTCATCCATTTTCTTCTATCCCAGAACCTGGATAACTGAAGCACAGGAATCTGATCTCAGTACTGATGAACGAATGTGGCCTCTGACTGATGAACTCCTCACTGGTTATCTTGTCTTCCTATTTTATACTGGCAATGTTAATGATATACATTCAAATTTGGGGGACTTTGCTTGCACGAGGTGGCTTCTCATTGTTACTTCTAGGTGGCATATGTATAGCTCATCTTGGAGGCTTAGCTGCAAGTTGGCTTTATTGATCTTAAGTAGCTGTGAATCCTGCTGGATGCGCTGAGTTATTATTAATACTACTGCAATTGTTTTTAGCAGAAATTACGAGAGCTTGTTGTTAAGCTGAAGAATTCAGAGAGGCAGTTGGTGACAAAACTCAAATGTCATTCTCCAAATATTCCCACGCCTTGGTATCATGTTGACTTTGTAAAAAGGCACGGATTCTACCACATCATTTTCTAAACGTATTTGTGTAGTTAAATGTGGCCTGCGCTGCTGTCTGAATGACTCTGCTGAGAATGACTGAGACAATTTTTATGTGACAAGAGCTGCTTTTAGGGGTAGCAGAATCATGCCAGTTACCAGCTTTCTAATTACATCCTTGCCTAATGTAGGCTGTGCATAATGAGTAGAGTGAAACGGCTTCAAACGAGTCTTTTTAAGGCATTTTTTTTTTTTGGTAATGGGGAGTGAGTAAGACAAGAAAGACATCTTTGACTTTGACTCAAAATACTGTAACCTTTAGGACTATGTAATTTTCCCCATCAATCTCTTTGGGAGCAGCCAGAATGCAGGTAAACCAAAGAAGCATTAATAAAAGGGGAGATAAAAATCAAGTTAAAGTATTCTTTTAAAACCAAATTCATGACTTTCAAGATTTACAAAATTCTGTAGGTATTTTCTATTGCCTATAGTGAAAATACAACTCTTTATGTTGACTCACAGATTTGACAAGCTTATACTGTCTCTTCCTCTTTTTATTTTTTTAATTTCTTCTCCTTAAAAGGTTGACTACAGCCATGTTTTTCTGGAACATGCTTGTAATTCCAGCACTTGGGAATCTAGGGCTAGAAGATTGTGGGCTCAAGGATAACTTTGAAGCATTCAAGTTCTATTACATATACATGGATTATAAGCAACATGTAGCATTATTTTGCATGTTCTCTACATTTTGTATTTTATAGTATCACTGTACATATACCAGTACATGATTACTTCTTAAAAATATTTTTGAGGTATAGCCATGCTGTAATTTATGTATGTGTGTGTAGCTCTAGTTTGTTCTAAATTATCATCATACAATATTCCATTTGAAAATATTATTATTGATTGATTTTCATTTGTTGAATATGTGCTTTTCAATTTTGACTCTTAAAAAGCTTGCTGCAACAGTAATAAAAACTGCATGGTACTGGCATAGAAACAGGCTGGTGGATTAATGGAATCAAATTGAAGACTCAGAAATAAACCCACACACTCATGGACACCTGATTTTTGACAAAGATGCCAAAACCATTCAATGGAAAAAAGACAACATCTTCAACAAACAGTGCTGGTCTAATTGAATATCTACCTGTAGAAAAATGCAAATAGATTCATGCTTATCACCCTGCATAAAACTAATGTCCAAATGGAACAAAGACCTCAATATAAAACTAGACACACTAAACCTGTTAGATGAAAAATGGGGAAGAACCTTGAGCTCATTGGCACAGGAAACAACTTCCTGAAAAGAACACCAACAGCACAGGCTCTAAGATCAACAATCAATAAATGGGACCTCATGAAACTAAAAAACTTCTGTAAAGCAAAGGACATTGTTGTCAGAACAAAGCGACAGCCTACAGATTGGGAAAAGATCTTCACCAACCCTATATGTGACAGAGGGCTAATATCTAGAATATATAAAGAACTCAATAAGTTAAACAGCAACAAATCAAGTAATTCAATTAAAAATGGGGTACAGAGCTAAAAAGAGAATTCTCAATAGAGGAATATAGAATGGCAGAGAAACACTTAAAGAGATGCTCTGCATCCTTACTCATCAGGGAAATGCAAATCAAAACGACTCTGAGATTTCACCTTACACCCATCAGAATGGCTAAGATCAAGAACTCAAGTGACAACACATGCTGGAGAAGAGGAGAAAGGGGAACTCTCCTCCATTGCTGGTGGGAATGTAAACTTGTACAACCACTTTGGAAGTCAATCTGGTGCTTTTTCAGACAATTAGGAAGGAATAGTGCTTCCCCAAGATCTAGCTATACCACTCCTAGGCATATATCCAAATGATGCTCAAGTATTTAACAAAGACATTTGCTCAACCATGGCCATAGCAGCTTTATTCATAACAGCGAGAATCTGGAAACAACCCAGATGTCCTTCAGTTGAGGAATGGATACTGAAATTATAGTACATTTATACAATGGAATACTACTCAGCTATTAAAAACAAGGAAATCATGAAATTTGCAGGCAAATGGTAGGAACTAGAAAAGCTCATCCTGAGTGAGGTTTCCCAGAAGCAGGAAGACACACATGGTATATATTCACTTATAAGTGGATATTAGACATATAATATAGGATAACAATACTGAAATCTGTACACCTAAAGAAGCTAATCAAGAAGGAGGACCCTGGGTAAGATGCTCAATCTTTATTCACAAAGGCAACTGGATAGACATCAAAAGAAGGTGAAAACAAGAAACAGGACAGGAGCCTACCACAGAGGGCCTCTGAAAGACTCTACCTAGCAGTGTAGGAAAGCAGATGCTGAGACTCACAGCCAAACTTTGGGCAGAGTACAAGGAATCTTATGAAAGAAGGGGGAGACAGAAAAACCTGGAAGGGTCTGCAGCTCCACACGGAGAGCAACAGAACCAAAAAATCTGGGCACAGGGGTCTTTTCTGAGACTGATACTCCAAACAAGGACCATTCATGGAGATAACCTAGACCCCCTGCTCAGGTGTAGCCCATGGCAGCACAGTATCCAAGTGAGTGAGTTCCTTAGTAAGGGGAACAGGGGTTGTCTCTGACATGAACTCAGTGGCTGGCTCTTTGATCACCCCACCTCCCACCCCAGGTGGGGAGCAGCCTTACCAGGCCACAGAGGAAGATTATGACAGTCCTGATGAGACCTGATAGGCTAGGGTCAGATGGAAGGGACCTCCATTATCAGTGGACTGGGGAAGGGGCATGGGAGGAGATGAGGGAGGGAGGGCATGATTGGGAGGGTATGAGGGTGTGGCTACAGCTAGGATACAAAGTGAATAAATTGTAATAAATAAAAAATTATTTTAAAAAAGACAAAAGCTTCCTGCAATGGCTGCTTTTGATCTTTGTTCTTGTGTATGTCTGGAAAAGTTTTTTAGGTAGTATACTTAGAAACAGATTCCTTTGGTTGTAGAGTTTTGGCATCTACTGCTTTACTAGACATTATCAGATTATTTCTGTCAATTTGCC
Organism: Pachyuromys duprasi; assembly: GCA_028658305.1. Taxonomy (NCBI): domain Eukaryota; kingdom Metazoa; phylum Chordata; class Mammalia; order Rodentia; family Muridae; genus Pachyuromys; species Pachyuromys duprasi. The sequence continues at coordinate 86,288,067 of CM053764.1, forward strand.
TCTACCAATTCTTGATCAATATGCTGATTAATAGTTTATGTCAAACTGCATGTCCTCTACTTCACTCTTCAAATTTTTCTTTGATATTTTTGCATTTCTGCTCCTCTCAAAAGAGATACCACAAATTAAAATAGGCAAATATGTGTAGTTTCTCAACATCATTGATAATCAGGAAAATGAAAATGTGTTTTGCATAGTGTCTAAATAATACTCATCCATGGTGTCTAGAGTTAGTTTTTTTAAAACTATAATTTCATTTCATTTACAGGAAACTTTACTGAACTGGACTATACATAAATTTGAATCCTACACCCCTGATAGTGCTCTACTTTTTATTTGCTTAATTTTCTTGTATACCACTTAGATTTTCTTACATAAATATCTTTCTGCCTTTGTTACTAAATTTTTACTAATTTAGTAGTAATACATTTTTACTAAAATTATTTCTGACCTCTTAGAACTTTAAAAAATATTTTATATGATATTCTTGTATTGTTACATAGAAATCCTATTTCACTTTTAACTATTGTAATCTCATCTCTAGTAACTTTGCTGGTTTTCATTATTTTGATAACAGTTTATTTGGGGTTCTTATACTCAATAGTGTATGCTTTGTCCCTTTTTTTCTGATTGCTATAACTTTAAAAAGTAACAGTGATTTATGTGTTTTTCATTTGAAATAGCAGGACATCACTTAGAACTTATAGTTTGCAGGCTCAGAAATGATACCTCCAAATAAGCCACTTTGGACTTGAGGCTGAGAACACCTGAGGGTAGGAGAGGCAGGGAGGCTTCCTCAGAAGCTCCTGCCTCCCAAGAATCCTGTATTCCAGAGGAAGGGCAATTGTCATGAGGCTCCTTCTCAAAAGCTCACCAAAGGAGAAAGATTAGCCTGTAGAAAAGAAGACTGGCATTGAGCTAACACACAAAGCCCCAGTGAACTTTGTCCCAGATTATTTTCTTCCATGGAGGCCCACATAGCTTCCTCCTCTTAAATTTCCTACAGCCATCACTTCCTGGTCCCTAAGAAAGAAGATTTATAAACCTCTGAATACTATTGAGTTATGGGATGCTATAATACACTATGCAATGATGATACACTTGTATATCTTTTCTCTTTTTAACCTTCTTGTTGCCAGCTAGTGTTATAGACTCAATTATTGGGCCCTTGAAAGGGCAGAGATGATGTTCAGTTGAATACAAATAGGAACAGCTACCATCTTTGTTTTGGTTCTCATTGCAATTGGAATTCTCAATTAAAGTATAGTTTTTCTTCAATTGGGCTTTAAATGAACTCACTGCCTTCATAGATACATAGTAATAAAAGCAATGAAATAACATGTTTATTAAATGTATATATATATATGTACATAACTACATGCAATCAAGTTTACAAAAGAAGTGTAGCTAATACTCTGTTTCTGCAAGAGAAACGTGAAGAAGAAGGCAGTGCAGTAGCCAGCTCAGACCTAAATTTCTTGAAAGTTGAGTGTTTGAGCTATTGAAGGTGTAGACAAATGTTTAAAGAACAGAGTATTAGGAGAGCTCATGGACATAGTTCCTTTCTCTTTGACCCAGGTCTCCAGTCAGGGAGAGCCAAAAATTTTTGCAACCAAGCCTCATCAAAGTACACACTGTTTTCTGTTGCTCATGTTCTCAACATGGGATACTGAAAGAATTGTCTGCCTTTGAGACCAGATGTCAAGGAGCAGCCCTTTGCTCCTTACCACCCTGCCCCTTCTATTTTGACCAGGCTCTGTTCCTTCAGGTTATTAGCTGGAGATTCAAAGTCAGGGGGTATGCCATTGCACTGGAGGAGCCATTGTGTCTATAGTCCCTAGCTGCCAGGAAGTGTGACAAAAATTGATTTTTTTTTTACAGAGGCTTTTCAGCTTCAATATTAGTAAGTGGGCTTTGTCTCAAAGAGTAGACAGTCCCTCAAAGGAGATAGTTCAGATGATTTAGCTCAAAGAATAACAAATGTTCTCAAAACACTATATAAGTTTTTGAAAGCCACAGGGAAGTTCTTCCTTAGATTTAGTGAAGGAACATATTCTCCTTTTCTCTTACCTGTAAATTTAGAAATGCTCACTTCATACTTTTTTTTTTTTTTTTACATTTTCTTTATTGGAATGCTCAGTTCAAACTTTCAGCTGACAGTCACGGAGCCATTAGATTTACAACATGGCACTGAGCCCTGCATATAATTTATGCAAAAAAAAAAACCTCCCTGCACACTGAGTGCAAAGTTTACAAGTCACAACAAGATTATTCCAACTGCCAAAATAGAAGCTCAGGGTGCTGCGCCCAGACAATTTTTGCCTTAACTATCATTACTGATAATAATCCAAGGGAGCCCTACTCAGCTGGCTCTTTGGCTGGTTATGTGTGAGGTCGCATGGAATGCCGCTGACTCCTCATCTCTATTATCTCAAGCCTTGCCAAGTAACAGAGATGGGCTTTTGTGAGCTGAACAGATATATGTAATTTGATGTAGCCACTTATGAGTCAGGAGGCACATAAGCTGTCTAATTAAAAATGCCCTTTTTGCTCAGACTCTTTTCAGGCCCAAACTGCACTTTCATACAAAGGAATGCATAAATATACATGATAATTGACTCTAATGACAGGAAAAGAATGTGATGAAATGTTTCCTGATAAAATCTAGTCTAGGCATGCAGAGAGGACCAGGGCTCCTCTGCAGTCCCTGTGATTTACAACCTAAGGGGTGAAATTCTAAAGGGTGAAACAATTTTCTTCCAAATGGAGAGTACATGCGTAAAGAAAAGCAGAGACCGTTACGATCAGTGTTCAGAGACCTTTATGATCAGTGTTCTCTAGATGGCAAAAGAATACCCCATTTGACAAGCCTTCCCTCCCGGCCTTTCTCACATCAAGTCGATTTTTCTAGTCCAGTTGCATGCTGGTTGTGATCCTGATTACACAGCAGTTAGACATAGGACACATCCTGAAAGGCACATTGTTTCTGGCCTTTCTTCCATTGTTTTTCAAAAGCATGTCTCTAGACACACTTCCCCCATTTTTATTATGTGTCTGGCAGTCTTGGAGATACGGAATGCAATTATAATGATCAAGGATCTGAATGTTAGAGAATGAATCTCTGAAACTAGGCACAGTTGTTAGAATACAATTACAAAGCCTTCAATGAATGTTCCATGTATCTTGGAAGAGGTAACATGTGGGGTCCTCCTTGCATATAAGGCTGTTACATTAATATAGCCCAGCCTGGCATTTACCAGTGTGGCGTTCATTGGATTTCTTATCTAAAAATCATTTGGTTTTGAACTTCTGACAAAAATATCATTTTCTCTCAGAAAGAGTTGAAAAAAAAAGTACACAGATAAATAGAGTCACACGGCAACACACACATATTCCATCTGATTCAGAACGAGATTTTAGCAATTAAAGAACTTATCAACAGAACAGGTATCCTGAGACTTTATTAAACAACAAGCACTCAACAGACTAGTGTTTATGATGCACATTGTTGGGGATCCAGACAAAGCCACTGCCTTTATACATTGGGTAGATTTTCTCTGTCACAGCTAAAATGATCTTAGTTAAGGATATGAAAGTAGTTTTAAACCCGATTTAAGAGACATTTATTTTCTAATAGCCCAAACTATTTTTTTAAATAGGTTTCTGTAACAAAATTGTGGTTCTGGTAGTTTACAGTTCTTTCAAAATGCACAACCATTCATGAATATCTCAAGTTCAAAATTCATTCATTTACATACGTAAGATCCAAGTATGACTTTCACACTGTCCTTCAGTGGCTGCCCTCAATTCTGTCCTGTGCTTCAGCCTGCTTTTTCTCACCATTTTGCTCTAACAATGTTGGTGTTTTTTTGAAGTGGAAGATGAAGGCTACCATCTCATTTGAGGCAGCAGGTTTCTAGGAATTGGTAAACAGGACCTGCCCTGCTGAGAGCATTGGTAGACTCGATTGTGATTCAAGAAAGATATGCATGTTGCTTTGCTGAATTGTGGTGCACAGTGAAGAAGGGCGCTTCTTGCCCAACGGCTAACTCCTCACCTTCCTGCCACCACGTCTTCCAGCTGTCTTCCTATTTCATGGCTCCTTAGTCTCTTATTCTTATCTGAGCAATACTTACCAGTCAGAGCCAGGATGTGTCAGCTTTGTCACATGCCAGCCCTTAGAAGCCGGAAGATCCAAGAACTGGACAACAGCAAGAGGATGTGATATTTTGAGAAGTTTTACAATTCTGCACGGCACCTTCTTCCTTGGCTTACACTGGATTTCTCTGTCACATGTTAGGGTTCTCCTGCCCCCTCTGTTATAGGTTGGTGCCCACTGTGGTTCTTTAATTCCTCATGCTCTTCTTCTAAATACTTAATATCTAAGCCACAATACCCCGAATCCATCTACCCAAGTTTCCAATCCCTACTTACTTAAATTCTCAGTGCCAGACACCCACTTATCTGAGTTCATGGTCTGCAACACCCTCCTATTTAAGTTCACAGACCCCCAACACCCACCTATCTGCCTGTGGGTATCTTTCTCCTGAGCATTGAGTCATACCAACTCCATGGGAGGAACCTTCATCTAGCTGTCCACAAGTCATGCTCCACTCTACTTTCGCCTAACTGAATTCTTCATCATTTCCAGGACAGCCTCTGGTTCCCCTGTGTCACCTTCTGTGGCATTCTTTAATACACAGCAGGGAGAAAGTAATGAGGGAAAAGCCCTTAACGAAGGTTTGTCAGTGGCCGAGGAGGGCCCTCAGCAAGATGAGAGAGGGAACTTAAAGAAAGTAGGAGTGCTTTGGGTATCTGATCTCAAGGTTTCCTTGAGTATCATGAGTGCTGGTCCTGGGCCCTTTCAGCCACTTCCCCATGGACTGGAGATATGCCAGAGGGAAGGAGGACTTGGTATTTTGGGAGGAAAGGAGTATAGCTTAAGGATAATGGTCAGCTCCTGGTACGAAAGTTGTACCACAGAGCCCACAGAAGAAAATATTTCATTTTTTTCTCTCCAGGAAATCCTAAACATAGTATCCCAGCACTGATGTGGTGGTGCCATGATGTCTTCAGTGTTTTTGGCTATTTCTGTGTCTAAACTACCATTTCTTACCAACTAACGATCATTCATGTAGTGTTCTCAATTCTCTGAGGCAGTCTAACTTCCAGTCCCACTTTTAAAAAAGAAACAGGAGGAAAAGAGAAGGTGGATAACCAGGCCAAAGTGTGTGTTTAGTAAGTAAAAAGATAGAAAGGTGTCAACTGGACACTACCTGACTCTCCAGCTCCCCCATTTCCTCTATGATTTTAATTCATTCCTTCCCTAGTATTTCACACACACACACACACACACACACACACACACACACAGAGACAAAACCGAAAAAACAATTTAGTCTTTTAATCATTCAAGATAGCTTAACTTATCACATCTATACCTATCATTTGATCTGATTTTCACAATAATTCTGCAAGGATATAATGTAGATGACTAGATACTGCCATTTCCACTGACAAATCAGGAAAGTGATGTTCACAGATGTAACTTAAAATATAGCACATTCATTCGTAAAGCATCTTCCAGTTAGTTTATGCTTTAGGAGACAAAGGCTCAGGATATTAAATTCTTTCCTAGGTGCCCACATCTAACTGCCATGGAACCAGCCACACTTTGAACTCACCTTCATTGGTATTATGGAACTCACCATAACTTTAGAGCCAGTCAACTGAGACACAATTTACTCTATAGACTAGGGTTACTTTCAGCTGGGTAAAATGGTATGCATCCATAATCTTTACACTTGGAGGCTATGTCAAGTGGATCACAAGTTCAAAGTTGGCTTGACTTTGTAGTAATGCCCTGTATCCAAACTAAATAAATACAAAGAGGATGTTTTCTACAGTATGCAGCTGCTGTGAGACAGTAGATGAAATTAATACGTAACAGGCACATCACAATCCAGATCAATACTAAATACTTAACAGACATCAAGTTTTCTATCCCTTCTTATCTCTTTCCTCTGTAAGTTGAGGACTGATTATGATAAACATCGTATTCTCTACTGTATGATTTGCTCCACATCATGGACTTAGGAAATCAAGACAATCCCATGTACTCCTTCCTGAACTGGAAGGTTTTGTCGTTTCAGGTCGTGCTACAACTTACGTCCCAGCTATCCTCTGCCGTGGGAGGCCTCTGAGTCTGTCAGCCCACATCAACAGACCCCTTTCTACTTGAATTCTCTTGCCTATCGATTGTATCACTCTCTTGCTCCCTCTCCGCCTCTGCCGCCTTCTTTTTCCCCCTTACCATCTCTACTCAGCAAAATTCATTCCCAGATGGCTCTAAAACACTGTATTCTTCACCAGCAAGCAAGTGCAGCAGCTCCGGGAGATGGGAGATGCCGTTTTACTTCAGCCAGAACCGCAGCTCTTCACTATGACTTTTTCAGTGTGGCTTCCGGCCCCTCATAGCTCTTGTAGGTGCTTCTCTTGTGCCTCAAATTCTCACCCATGCCTTCCTGTAAGACTTCCTTGTGTTTGAAGCTGTACTGTTTCCCCAGACAAAGGCTCATGCTTGCAAAGCCTTGGTTTCCAGCTGAGTAGCTAGCTACAGGGAACTATTGAAACCATTTAAGGGGTGGTTGCTCAGTGAAAGGTCATTGAAGGTGTGTGTCTCTGAAGGGAAACCATGACCTGTGACCTCCTTACCCCCTCCATGCTTCCTGGTTGCCTGCCATGAGGTGAAGGGAACAGGCTTACTTTTTCATGGGTTTTCCGTGATGTACTGCTTCACAACTGTCTCAGAGAAATGGCCAAGTGTCCATGGATGGAAACCCCGTAAGCGTGAGCCAAAAAACCTTTTCTCTCTTTATGTTGGTTATTTCAGGCATTTTGTGACAGCAACAGAAAGCACTGGTCTCCACTAAGAAAAATCAAGGCTGTCTATTCCCCAATTTCAGCTAAATGCTCAATATGTGCCAAGCATAGTTCTAAGACTTTCATTTATATGTTATTTACCTCCCATATTTATATGTTTATATGGGAGGTATATACATACACACACATTATATATATATATATATATATATATATATATATATATATATATATATATATATATATAATCTTTGAGAGCTGATGCAATTTAGAATTCCAAGTAGGTGGCTCAAATTGGAGGCTAGTAACCACTGCTGTTCTACAGGTTAACGTTCAGAGCCGACCCTTTAAATACCAAAATGAAAGTCTTAGTGTTCTTGCCTATAAACCATAAGTTTGGGTTCATTCATTTGTAATTAGGCTAAAAACCACACATGGCTATGAAAAACTCGCAGCTCCCAACCTTCTCATCTCTAATTTCATTTCCCCAGGGTGTAGCTGAGCTCTGGGCACTTACATTTGTATTTCTAAGTATCATGCTGATGCTGTCACTTACTAAATTGTCTCCTTTATCCACTTCCAATTGGCTTTCCCCCCAGACAGCATGAAGATTTAGTCCTGTTTATAACAACAATCATTTCTTCTCTGCACAGACCACATTTTCTGTAACTTCCTGTCCTCCTACAGGCTAAATAGCCCTGATACACTCTGAAAGGTAAATGCTAATCATGGCAAAGCCATAGGTACAGTGTAATTAATTTTCCTTCCTGAACATTGTCCTGTAAGACTTAAAATTAAGGCTTGTAGTTAGGTTCTGGCTGAATACTGGTAAAACCAGGAAGGCCACCAGTAGCCTAATTATGAGTTCCTTTCAATCCCCATGGATAAAGTCTCCGAGCCAAAGGACAGCCCTAACAAGAGAACCGACTGCCTTTGTTGCCTAGGTCTGAATAATGATTTCAGTTCCTTGCCAGTGTGTGCACACTACAAGCTATGCAGCCACACTCTCCCTCAGGAGCCAGGGGTAACTGTACTGTTGCAATGACACAAAGCTAGCCTCCCATGGCTGCTGCTGTTTCCTCTGCTCCAGCTGCTGCTTCTCCTCCAGTGCTGTGTGGTGTGCCCTGCCCTTTCTTGGGCTACGACTGTCTGTTGATTTTTTTCTTCTAGTGTTGGTGCTGGGAGCTCAGTCATTCCTCCTGTGCCAGGGAGGGCAGGAGAAGGCTTAGCCTGTTTTCTTTTGCCACCACAATAAATCCCAGCTGACTAATATATAAAGAGATTTCTTTTTTCACCACCCTGGAGGCTGCATTGTACTGTAGCAGAAGGCACCATGTGGCCAGAGCAGAGGAGCACACAAACTCATGTCTCTTTTCTTCTTGCCACCACTCCCACCATGGGGTCCCAACCTCACAGCCTCCTCTAACCCTAATTACCCACTCAAAGAGCCCTCCCCGCATCCCCTGCATTTCTGAGCAGTATGAAGCCGGGTGCTAAGTTGGCAACACACTAGCCTCTGAGAGACATAGCCAAATCTACCTGGTGGTGACTGAAGCATCTCTTTGTGTTCTTAGGGCTGCTAATGTATTTGGTTCTTCTAAGCTTTTCTCGGGTGTGGAAATCTTTTATCCTTCTCAATACCTTCACTGTTTCTTTCCTTTTCTTTGAAAGGGTTTCTGTCTGGCCTGCTCCCTACTGGCTTGGTTGACCCCTGTGCCTGCTTCCTCGATGTCACCTTAGGAGAAATTATTTTGTTCCTGAAAATGTTAGACTCATATTTACTTGATAGTCTGGCCAGGTTTAGAGTTATTGGTTGGAAATTATTTTTCCTTAGAGTTTTGAAGGTGTTTTCCACGTCTATTAGTGCTCTGCACTGCTGTTGGGAAATTGAAAACCACTTAAAGCCCTCAACCTTTATAAGTGACCTGGCTTTCCTTTGTGCCGTGGAGAAGAGCACGTCACCCCCTCTCTGACCTCACCAATGAGATGCACATGTGTGCTTCTGCTTTCTTTCCCTAGACTTGGCACTCACTGGGTTTTTCTATTTAGCTCTGAGGAAATTTTCTTAGTCATCTAATGATTTTTCCCCACTCCATTTTTCCCCATTTCTTTTGTTCTGGAGCTATTATAAAGACATTGGCACTCTTCAAAAGTATCCTAACTTCATTTTCATTCCTTTTTAAAATATATATATTTAGCCTTCTACATTTCTTTACTCCATATCCCACTTATTATGCTGAGATTTTCATTATCCATACCATTATATTTATATTTATGTGTTTGTATGTGTGTGCATGTCACAGAGCATGAGTGAAGGTGAAAGTTCATCTTAAAGAACCCAGCTTCACCTCTTCAGAGATTGTTTAAGCAAGTCCTAACTCCTTAACCCATGACCCAAAAGTTACATGCATCTGGAGAGACACCTGGTCTCTCTCCCCAGCTACCTTCCTTTATCCTACTGGTCTACCTCTCTTTACAGTGAAAATATTGCACTTGGTGTTTTCTCCCATTAGAACTTCCTTATTCTCTTTTCTACCACCCCCTGGCATCTTGTTGACATCTACACATTCTTCAGAAGTTATTTCAGGGTCATATATTTGGGAAAGCATTTTTCCTCCCTTCCCCAGCTGCCTGAATTAAAAAAAGACTGCTCCTGGGTGCCTCGACATTGCCAACTGAAGACAGCTATGGTCCTCTCAGGCGGTGATTTACTTGGCTACCATTTTTGCTGAAGCACAGGCCTCTGCCCTCTCAAAGCTCCATGTCATTTGGTTTGGGTATTTCTGATGCTTCATCCAGCACCTGCCATAATATAGGCTCTCAATGTTTAGTGAAGGAATATTTTACACTTCTGCTTTTTATATGAATGTTCTATTTTCAAGGGCAGCTCGTTTTTACTTTACAATTCTTTTATGAGTGTGTGAAGCAAACTTTGTTGTGTGAGCATGAGGTAAGAGATGGAATGTGAAATCCACATGGATCATCACACAGGATTATTCCAAGTTGCCTATCTGGGGCTCCTATAGTGATTTCCAGAACCTGGTTAGAGCTGAAGTAAAGCCTGAGTGTATGTAGAGGAGGAAGTTAACTCATTTGCAAGTCTAATGTCATTGATTATATGTTTCCAAAGGGAAACTGCTGCAGTGTCATTAAAGTACTTTCACACAGAGTTGTTTGTGTTGGTGTGAACATTCTCTCACCAAATTACACGGTAAGACAATAACACAAACTCTACCATAATGTCACATGCTTAAAAGTATCGAATACTAAAAACGCATACGAATTTGCACAACTAACAGGCTGTCATGAATTTTCCATGTAAACCCGTTCCCTCTGTGTTTATGAAGGAGTCTTTTTTTGAATTTTTTTTATCATGAGGCAACTTTCCATTTTCTTATGAGGTTCCTCCCTTAGTTTACTTCAATCTCAAAACATCTCACATGGAGACCTGTAATTTCCCTAATTACATTACTTTGGTGCGAAGATGACTTGGCCCTGGAAACAAGTCATTAGGTAAGTGTTTGAAGCGTCTTAGCAAGCCAATGAGTCCTAATCATGACAGCCCTCATTTTGTGGGGCTGGGAGGAGTGGTTTTTTTTGTTTGTTTGTTTGTTTTGTTTTTCAGGTGGTTTAGTATAATCTGGAGACCATTTACTAGGAAGTGGTGTGCATGACAGTGAAGATGACTTACATTAAAACAATATCAGGAACTTTTCAGTAGTTCCTGCCGAATCCCTTTGACAGGCAGCATGGAAGGTGTGAGGGTCAAGTGTGTGTGTGTGTGTGTGTATGCACAAAGAGCTTACAAAACCCTTCTTTTTTTCTTCTTTTCCTCCTCTTCCTTCTTCTTCTCTCCTCTTCTTCTTCCTTTTCTTCTTTTTAAATTGTACTATTGTGTACCTTTGTCTTCTAGTCGAAACCAAGAAGTACTGATTCAGTATAGCTTTCATTTTCAAGAGAAACAATCAACACCATCCAGGAGATCAAAGTTCCTGACTTTCTAGTCATTTACCTAGTTAACAACAGAGTCAACACTAGGAACTTTATGTCCCCTTCCCTGGGGAAATTGCTTCTAGCTCATGCACTACTTTCCTACTTGACCTTCAAAAAGTACTTCTTCAGCTTGCAGGGATGTCTGACCATTTGATCTTGTAACATGATGTTGTATCTACAAATATGTTTGGTCAGTGTCATAGACATTCTGGGATGCATGTTCTCAGTGGGTTGGAGGCTGTACATGCCTGATAGAGGAACCCTCAACCTGACAGTCAGGTCCAAGTAATGCTAAGGGCCATAACAGCATTCTATAGTTTTATAGTTGGAATTGTCTAGTCCAAACTAGTTCCAAAAAACTCTTAGGAACTCAAACAAGTATTGTAAGGTTCTGAGAATTATGTATCCACACTAGAACCTCATCCTGAAGGCTTGAGAGTGAGAGTTAGAGAAGTGACTGGCCTATTTTTCCACCTTAACTTTTGGCTTAAAATTATGTATAATTATTGTGTGTGCATATGTGAATGATGCTCTTCTGGGTACACATGTGCAGGTAAGGGGATATCTTTGTGCAGGTAGTTCTCTCCTTCCTTTCTAATGTGGCTTCTGGTCCCTCAAGGCCCCATACTTGTGCATCTTGCTGGTCCTCATCTTCATTATTTTTTCAGACAGGGTTTAGCTACAAAGCCCAGGCTGACCTTGATCTTGCTATTCATATACCTTGGGTCCTCTCACAATTGCTGAGATTATAGACATATATATAACCAGCTCCAGCTCATCATACTTTTGAATCTGAAGAAGTCTTCAAAGGATGAATGGCTCCATCCTCAATGAATTATACAGCTCTAGTTGACAAGGCAAAGCTTAAGAATGATTCAAGTGGCCCTTCCTGGCAATTAATTGAACTCTAGGCTTGTAGGTCACTGCCATTTTGTGAGGGGATGTTAGCTATAATTCTAAAATCCCAAGAGGAGTTGCTGCCTTCTTCTGTAGAGATGTCTACTATGAGCATACTCTTACTGTTTTTCTTTTCTTTTTCTCTTTTTGGTAGTAGCAGGAATCAGGCCCATAACTTTCAAGGGAACCGGGTGCCCTCCTCTTCTTTTCAAACACAATTACAAGCAACAAAACTCTCATGTCATAAAAGTTTCAGCTTTAAGAGGAAATTACACCAAATAACACCTCCCCTCAATACTTAAGAACATGGTGTGATGAGCTGTAAATATGATTAGGGTCTGAAGCCTGCTTCATGTTCATCTCTCTGTAGAAGAGGTAGAAGCCCCATTGTGGGGAAAGGTGCTTTGGAAAGCACACCTTTGAAAAAGGAGAAAATAAAAGGGAAGTGCGTGTGTGGAAGGTAAGTAGGATAAAAAGGCACTTCAGGCTCCCTCCGTCAAGTGCAGCAAATAGAAGACAATAGAGAGAGTGGGCCGGGAAAATGAGTCCTGGGAACTGCAGAGTTGAAACCTCACATTAAACACGGCTTCCCACCTTGATACTTATGCACTAACCCACATACAAACACAGCATAAAGGTTTTATTCGTTGGGCTAAAAATTAATAAAGCCATAAGTGATTGCCAAGCAGGGCAAATTCTAGAGTTTACTTTAGCAAGCTAGGAAAACAACAGATGGTAGAAAGTTTGCTTATCCTGCTTGCAAGCCCCATGAAGAGAGGAAGCAAAGCTGTCATTTGATTTTTGAGTATTTTTCTGAACAACTTGAAATCCGTTTAAATGGCCGTTCAAATTTTGCGATGCATTTGGAAATCTATTAGTGCATCTCCCCTCATCTTGTTGCATCAAAACAAGTAGCACATTAGTTTTCTGGGTTGAAAATACATGAAATTCTGAAAGAGGACAGATTCCATGGCCATCCTGGTGGCTCTGTCTGCTGCTTTTCTGAGTTTAGGGAAATCCTACTGTCTCTTTTTCCTTTTCTTCCCTTCTTCTCATTCTCCATTCCAGAATACCATTTCCCAGATGTGCTGGCTAGAGGAACAGATCAAGTGGGATCCAGCCAATTAACTTCACTTTCCACATCACTGGTGTTTTTAAGGGAGAAGAACTTTTCTGTACTCAAAACATCTATTTTTATCCTTTCATTGTAAATTCAAGTTCTAATCTGAGCCAGCCTGGAAACCCTGCCCCTGTTGCCCTGAAATTTTAAACCTTCTCTCCACATATTATTTGCACAGACTTTGCTTCACTGTTTCCAAATAGCTGGTGTAACAACTTAGCAGGGAAAGACTTATCTTAATTTCAGATAGCTCAGTCCATGCATCAGGACTGCGGGGATGCATGACAGAGGGGTTTCACCATTTCATGGTAGACAGGAAACAGACAAGTGGTGTGACTAGAAGGAGATATGGATAGCATACCTCCCAAAGGTCATGTCCCTGGTGACTTACTTAATCCAGTCAGGTTTCAACTTCTAATATCCCCACAACCTATCAGCTGGAGACCAAAGTGTCAATACACGAGCCTGTGAGGGAGTCTCACCTTCACTCTGACTCATATGAAGTATATGTCCCTTGAACATTATTTGTTGGATGTCTTGTTTATTCTTAAAGTCCTTTCTAGAGGGACTTCTGTCTCCTTCAACATGGAACTTTCTCTCCCTGGTAGAATATGCCTCGTTAGTAAATCCCCTGCAGCAGTTGTACTCACTGGTTGATACTGTAGTTGCTCGTGTGTTCCCTGCCCTTCTCTTTACACCAGAAAATAATAATGGACGTCCTACATGATTTTGAATAGGAATGAAGAAGACTACAATAAGATGCCGCACATGCCCTTGCTTTGGCATTATAATTCGTTATCAGTGTATATATATATATATATATATATATATATATATATACATATCTGAAAGACATATATATTGGTAGGCTCAAATGTTCCATAGTGTATGATGCTTAGCTAGTTCTAGAGTATATAATATCCTAGGGCAGTGCCTGAGCTGGATATGTAGAAAATTAAATGCTAAAAATACCTAGAAAAGTCTCCAAAGCGTTCTCTGTAATCACTAACTTTTACTTTGAGGAGAAAGAATGAAAGAACATAAAATCTGATTAGATTCAGAACTATAGATTTGGAAACTGGTAGACTGAAAGGACACTGTATTACCTACTTAAATTCCTTGTTGAAACTAAAAAAAAACCCTATCATTTCTCAATATTTATTTGTGCAAATGAGATACGAGTTACAAGGATATAGAGGTGAACCTTGATTTATGACAACATGAGGGAAATGGCTAAAAATAAGTATGTCTCAGGATGACTCAAAGTGAAGTAAGGGGATTTCCAGTGATTTAGTAATAAACACAGTAGCCAAATTCCATTTATTTTCTCAGCAAATATTCCCAAAGAGCATGACAAACTGTTCATTATCTGAACAGTTGATATTTGTATGTTGGTTGATTCAACCTTTTTGTATCAGAGAAATACAAGGAGGCAGAGTAGAAATTTGAGTAAGGTGGAATTTGAAGTTTTTAAATCCTAATGATAAAAGACAATTTTTAGTCTTCAAAAATTTCCAAGAACTCAAATATCAGTATTCAAATCATTATCAGGAACTGCATAGAAGTGTTATAAGAAATAAGAGGCTGAGATAGAGAGATAGACACAGATTATTTCACAGTTTTTGGAACCAGTGGCTAGAAAGTATGGTATTCATAGGACTGCAATTCCTGTAGAAACTCCAAGGAACAGCCTATTCTTTCTTTCTGGTTTCTGGTACATTTTAACTTCCTTGTTTTTGACCAAATTGCTTCAATCTCTTTTTCTGTCTTCACATTGTCTCCTGCATTTCTTATTAGATATTGCCTATGTGGTTGGGAACCACCCAAATAATCCAGAAAAAAACATTTCCCAAGATTTTTAAGTTAATGGTATCTGTGAAAACCTTTATCCAAGTAAGGTAACACATAGAAATCCTAGGGATATGGACACATATCTTTGGAGGCAACCATTCAACTCATTCAACTTCCTGTTATAACCCATTTTGATTTTCAGCAAACCTTCCTTAGGATGACTTTACTGTTTTGAAGAACAACTAGATATTCTTACTGTTTTTAGATAATTCTATCCCTATACTATTTTTCCTTTCCAAAACTCATGTAGATTTTCCCAATGCTATTGAATGGTTCTGCTACATTTTATAATAGAACATTTTTACGGTGGAAAATTTCTATAGACATTGTGAATACTCCTAAATTAAGTATTCAGCCTCTGAGGTATTTTGTAAGGATAAATTTTTCCTAGACATTTCAAAACTCATTCTGAAAGGGTTCACGTTTTGTCCTGCCAAGGTGCTGTCATTCTTCACCAATGACCACATTTACACACTAGATTACTTTCATATCTACATAACTATTCAGAGTACTTTAGTAAGTAATTTTTTTTCATTGCAGGGACAAGGGACCTTGCAGAAACACTGTGAGCAAAGCACAGTTTATCTTAGCTTACAGCATGAAAAGTTGTAAGAGGGCCTTCATGGTCCTAGGGCCATAGAGCAACACAGACCTTCATATCATGGTGGCCAGGAACTAGGAACAGGGAGCATACAGGAAAAGGATAGCTCAACAAAAACTCTCCAAAGATGTGCCTCCAATAACTTTCTTCTTCTAGCTGTGTTACACTTTCTGTCATTTCTACCTCATCCCAAAATATTGAACAAAATGCTGAACAAAATCTGTTTTCAACACATGAGGGTTTTTATATTCAAAACATAACTAGTGCCTTCCTATAAAAATTTTTTTCCTCTTTAGTCCTGTTAATCCTGTGTTGCTGTTTAATTACTTCCTAAATATTGACCTTTTTTTTTTTTTCAAATAATCACACCACCACTTTTTATACTCTGGCCAGATGCATTTAATGATAGTCCACTTAGAACTTGTAATAAGTCAGCTTAGTTGGTTTTTTTTTTTAATCTTATTTATACACTTTGTCTTTTGAACAAAGTCAAACACCCCCAGAAGGCAGGTATATTACTTATTTCTTTAGTGACAGTTTAAAGATGTTTAATGGGCATGGTAGCCATTTTAGTGCTTTCTATTTATGAGCAACTTAATAGTACAAAACTTGTAAACATCTCTGCTTTTTTGCTGAAGTAGGACTTCTGCAATAATTAACGTTATATGACCTTATAAAACAAGAAAGTGTTCCAGCTCTTATTTCTTCTCATTTCACTTGCCCCTAATTTTAGCAGAATTAAGAATTTCATGTGTGTTCTTTAAGAAACTGTCTTTTTAGATGCATGTTTATGTTCTCTTCAAATAAATGCAAGACAGACATATAAAATAATTTTAGGTATTACTAAATTGTTACTAGAAGTTTTTATAAAGGATAAGAAGTTGAATTTTCAAAGGTTGACAGTTCAGTGGTGAGTTCATAGATGAGTCAGTTCACCAGGGAAAAGGGTAAGGCAGATGCCTCATCTTGGTGAGAACCATGATCCTCTTCTTCAGTCATATAACATGAAGTATTCATTCATTTAACCCCCAGAATACATTTATCCTAAGCGGGATCAATTTCCGTCTTGCTTCCTAGAGAAATGCACTATTTAGTTTAGTGAATATTGTTTTGTATATTTGCACACAATATGCATATGTGTGTAATATAAATGGAGCCATTCTGGATTCTGATGTCTTGTTTTTTTTTTAATTAACACATTTTAAATCTTTAACAAGAATCAAAACAGGAAGAAAAAACAAAGATAAAAAACAATATAGCGATACAACAAATAAGAAAGCTTGAATATGAAGATCTATGTTCATATATAAACTCATGAGTTTAAAAATAAACTATTATTTTATACCTGAGTAAATATTAAATATTTTCAGCAGTAGAGTTCTTATATTGTTTCATCATAATCTAATGAACAGAAGTTAAGTGAAAAAAGATGAAAATGTCAGTTTTAATATTAAAAATGAACCTAGATTTAAAAAACTATTACTTGAGAATTCCATACATAAATATGTGTTTTGATCCAATCTATTCCCATTCCTTTTCCTTTAATTCTTCTCATACTCCCTACCAGTTTTCCTTCCCAACATGATTTTTTTTAGCCCACTGAGTCCACTTAGCGCTGCCGGAATGTCCACAGATACAGATATATCAATTAGAACATGGCAGTCTATCAGAGGCTGAATCCTAAGTAAACTAACTCTCTTTACCCGGGCAGTCACCAATTGTCAATAGTTTTCAGGGATGGGAATTCTTGAGCCAAGCAGTATAGACTATTGTTATGTTTTAATCAGACCTTCCTGAGGCATGGAAGGAGATGAGGGAAGGAGGGTGGAGTTGGGAGGGAATGAAGGAAGAGGCTATGGCCGGGATACGAAGTTAATAAACTGTAATTAATATAAAAAAATTTAAAGTTCCATACCGGGAACTGGACTTTTATTTTGATATTAGCATTTGGAAGAGACATTATTCCCTGTATAGAGTAATTCCAATTCTTTTTATATATTCATGTGTATATCATTATAGGAAGCATCTACAATAATTGGTTTCCGTCTGGATTTTTCACCAGACTTTGGTATTACCCCTCCTACTCTCCATCCCATATCTGTTCTCCCATTCATCGCCCGCTTAACTCTCACTCTGCCCAATTATTCCCTTCCCCTTGTTCATAATACCTGTTTTCTATCCCCAAACTCCTTTCCCTATCCCCCGCCCTTTTCTAGTTTCCCAATTTCTATAGATACTCTAGTTTAAATGTTTGTAACTAACTGAAGTTAAAACTAACTGTAGTTCTAATGCTAGACCTCATATGTGAAAGAGAAATATATGGTGTTTATCTTTCTGTATCTAGGTTAACTTACTCAGGATGATTATTTCCAGCTACTTTCATTTGCCTACAAATTTTATAATTTCATTTTTCTTTACAGTTGAGGAAAATTTTATTTGTATATGCACCGCATTTTTCTTATTCATCCATCAGCTGATGGGCATCTAGGTTGTTGCAACAAAGCTAGTATTAAAAAGAAAACATATACAGCACTGAGAATATAAATGAATGGTAGAGTACTGGCCTAGAGTAAAGCGCTGGGACAGATCCTTAACAAAACATGTGCACCCATAGTCACGTACATTCACATGCACCCACCTATACCTATACTCACACAGTCATATGCTTGCACATTTATATACAAATACACTCAGAGAGAGAGAGAGGAGAGGAGAAGTTATGTGAACGCCAGTGAAGAGAATAGCTTCTTCTAAAATCCATGTACCCGAGTGGAAGCAATTGTTTCTCTTCAGTTCCCTTTCTGAGATGTAAATAGCACAACTGACAACAGTCTCTCCTTTCCTAACTCTGACCTAGGTAGCAACTGATGTCTCTTCTGTGGATAAATCCAAGTGTTAAATGAAACTTCTCACTAGTGGCAGCTCTGGTGACTGACAGCCAGTGTAGAAAATTGGGCTCGGCATCGAAGGAGACGCTCTCAAAGGTCTCACTGGGGTTGATTTAGCATGTTGGGAAAATGTCATTTTTTGTGTGGTGTGTGTGTGATATTTTCTTACCTCATCAGCAGCTGGCTCATTTTTCAAAGCCCGTATTGCTTCTTGTTGGATGAGTTGAAAGGTACATTTTCAGTGATGCCAAATAAGTCTAGCAAAATTAAGCCCAAATCTGTAGTCTGACAGAAGTGCACATGGGTCTGGAACTTTGTTTTTATAACATAAATTTCAGCTTAGTGGACTTTGGAGTCATGTTTTCCGTTTGGAGTTCATTAACACTCTTCACAATACCAGCTTGTTACACACATAAGTACAGAGATACCATGCACACTTCCTAACTAAATTTGCCATTGTAAGACTATGTCAATATTTGTGTGCCTAATATTTTATTAAGAGTATTTTTGAATTATTTCAGATATTTTATTATTTACCAATAATCTTAAAGTCTTCCTTGTATATGCATTCTTTTTGGTGCTATGTATCTGTAAGAATGAATACCTAGAAGTGATTTTGTGATGATGTTTTTAAATAGATATCTCCAAATCGATCCTCCAAGAGGTTCAATTTGTATTTGATAGAATATTAGCTAAAAGATATAAAATTGAGGACAAGAGTTGATAGGGAGTAAGAGCAAGGCAGGAAAGGAGGCGAGGGTAGAGGTTAGCTTTCTTATCATTGAGGGGAGAGGGTGACAGTAATCAAGGTGGGCTAGCTAAGGAACAGGAAGCCGCACACTTGATAGCCATTCTGTGAGTGTGGAGTAGCACAATTGCAATATTTGTGAAAAGAGAACTTTTCCTAAGAACATTTGCATGCTGGCTATTATGAGTCCTCTTATTTCCCAGAGCTATGGGGAGGGGTTGCCATATGGGAAACGTATGCATAGAAACCGAAATAGTAGTAAAGAACCAAAGAAAAGAAATACTTGCCGCTCCTTCAAAGGTAAAAATATTTTTTCCAGTGTGTTTAAAGAAAAGCAGTATTCTGCGCAAGGAAATGCTAAGTTATACAGTACAGTGTTCTGTTACTTTGTTAAATGAATGAATATTTATAAAACATCATTTTGCCTTATGATGTTCCAGTGGCTGCTCACTTTTAGATAGGATAGAAACGACTTGAATTAAATTTTAGTGGCACATCACCGTAGTCAGCAATGACAGATACCCCTCTGTTCACTCCTCCTGTGTGGTGGTGGTGGGGTGAGGCGGTTTTAACATGTGATCTCTCCAAGGAACCTTAATCCAGATGTCTATGGTGCTATGATAGCAACTGTTACAAATGAAAGGTTTGTGAATGACTCCAGGGCTTACCTTGCAAATTGTCCCACAGAGAAATTTGTGTGCCCTGGCATCGGGCCCTGGCTATAAGCCAAAAAGAGAGGGTTCCAGGAAGAGATTAAGGTGCCAGTGCTAGGGGAAGGAAAAAGATACAGGGAAATGCCTGGTCGGAGCACACACCTGATTTATACCCAGCTAGTGAGCAAATACCTTACAGTGACCTCAGCTGGCCAACTAAGCTTTCGAGGTGCTGTACATGTTGTAGCTTTCCAACTTTATAAAATGTTTTCCTGTCTTCATTATAAATTGTTTTGCAACATTTTCTGTAAAACTTCTGGAAGGACCAATTATGTTAAAACTCGATGTTATCTCATGCATATTAAAACCTATGGCTTTCGATGAGATAAAATGCTAATCTGAAAAGTATTGGCACCGACTGTTAGCAGTTATTGGATAGCACAAACATTAAAAAGGTTTCTAACTCTCTATACACAATAAAACCAATATGGTCTAAATAGAACCTATAACACAATTAATTGTACTGGAAATATGGTTTCTCTACTAAGATGTGAAGCTTGCTTGGACTATTCCTAATTCTCTATACACTGGGCAATGACTGTGGGACAAGGCAGAGTGTTCTAACAGGGAGTGTTATTCAAGTACGAAATTATTCTAACATGAGGCAAAGTTTCCCCCACAAGCTTATTTTGATGCATAGCTTACCTTACAGATGCTTCAGCCAAAGAATTAAAGAATTTAGACTTAAGAGCCTTCAGCATCAGATATTTTAATTCTTAGGGAAATAACTTCAGATCTTTTAAAGGTTAAACTCATTCTTAGCAGGTTATAAATACTATAATCAAACCCTCATCTTTTAGGTTGAAGGATATTGTGGTTGTAAAGGCACACACGTGTGTGGTGTGGTGTGTGTGTGTTTTGTAGGTGGTGCTGTCTCCATGGAACCATAAGAGTCTGTAGTCACTGGGCAGGGAAAATAAAGGAGTGAAGATATGCTTTCCTTTACTGCTTTACAGCTCTATAGTCCCAGAGTGGCATTCTGTCATCTCTCCGCTCCCCTCCCACTCTCCCTCTTTTCTTCTGTGACACTTCTCTATCCAGCCAACAATGTCCCTTCCTGACCTCACCCTGTTAACAGCGGGCAGACTGCATTTCAAAGCCTGACCTCCTGGAAGGAATGTTCTAGTACCTGATGGCTACACTATTACTGCTTGTGTCTCTTTCTGCTTATAGATCAAATCAGGCCTGTTTTATTACAGTCTGATCGCTCCTTGTCTCTCTGTGTCATAGCCCTATGGCCCTTGTACCATGCTTCCGAATAAGAGCTGAACACTGTTTTTGAGTGAGTACCATACACATTTTTTTCTGACCAAACACATTTTTTCTTAACTTAAGCAATATGAGATTTTTATTCGTCTATTTATTCATCAAATGTTGATTCAGAACATGATTGGTAATATTCTCTTGAAAGGAATGAAGCCATGTTAATTTGCTGTTTTGCTCAAGCCTTAGCACAGAATATTTTGTTGTTAAAATTTATGCATATGTGTGTGCTTGTATGAGCTTACGTTCACTGAGTGTGTGTGCATGGGTATCTATGGAAGCTTGAAGAAGGTGTTGGATCCACTGAAACTCAAGTAATAGGGCATTGTGAACTGATGTGGGTGCTGGGAACTGAACCCTGCTACTCTGGAAGAACAGCAAGTGCTCTTCAAAATGTGTTTGGTTAGCTATATGGTACTCATTAAAAAACAGTGTTCAGCTTTTATTCAGACACATGATACAGGGCCATACAGCTATGACACTGAGAGAGACAAGGAGCAATAAGATTGTAGTCAAATGGGCCTGATTTGATATGTAAGTGGCTACTGAGCCATTTCTCCAGCCCTTCACAGAATAGTTCACATCATTCTTTTTGTGTTTTTGAACAAAGGTGCTACCAAGTCTATTTCATTTATTCTACGTTGGTTTAGTTTGATCATAGATCCAGCATTATGTTTTATGTTTTCCCAAAGAGCTAATGGCTGGTTTTAAGTTAAATATATCCTGAAGCGAATTATAAAATATGTCCCCTCCCCTACCCACAAAGTGGCTCGTATACATGAGCGTTAACTCTGGCTACAAATGTGGGAGGGACAAAGAAACGGAAGCAATGCTAGTGGTTTTGAGTATTCTTCTTGACATTAAAAGCTTTTTATTGCCATGATTATGATGATTAGTGAGTTTAGAGGGAAATGTACAAAGTTGTAAAAACCACTGTGCTAAAAACAGTCAAAGGTTTTCCCTGACCGTCTTTGCTGTGTTTTTAACGACTGAATTGCTGTTACCAGGAACTGGGCACTTACACATCAGTGAGAGGGTTACAGATACACTCAGAGTAAGCGCGGCAACATTACAGTGTTCCCTCTTTAGTTAACAGATAAAATCTGAAGTGCGATCTTTATGCCGTGTTTTACCATTTGGTTTTCTGTTCAGCTTAAACATAAGACTAGAGGTGATTTACAAGTGTGTGATTTCCTGTATTGTGCCCAACCCAGAGAATGGCATGCAATAGTCTCTGAATAAGATTTTTCAGGGCTTCTATCTTTAGTGATGGACAATTTAGGAAATGAGCATCTGATGGAGGTCTAGGAAGAGCAAGAATATAAAGAGATAGCAGAGCCCTTGCTGCAAGATTAAGATAATCAAAGATAAGGTATAAGCTGATTGAAACTGAATGATCGCATTACCACATGTTCTTACTGTTTACAGGACCAGAAATCTGTCTCCTAGATTGGACCACAGTATCTGAATCCAAATGTTGCCAAATTAATCATTTGATGTTTTTGTCTATATTTGACACAGTTAAGTAAAGAAATGGTGTGTGTTTATTTGCAGAAGAAGAATGAAAAGAATAAAGTATCAGGGAATTGAGACCTCAAAGCTACTTTGGGAATTCTGGTGTTTTTTAGCACTAGAATACCGACCGTGCATGCAGGAGACCCTGGGTTCTGTCTTACAGTAAAAACACCAAACACCCCTTTCCCTTTAGAAATAACCATTTGCATCTATGTTATGTATGTGCACCTGTGTGGTGCGTGTGTGTGTATGGGTGTTCCTTCCTGCACGCCTGTGGAAGCTGGAGGTGAATTTTAGGTGTGGTTCCACAGCTGTCTTCTACGTCCCTGAAGCTAGCCAAGCAGGCTAGACTGGTTGACCAGATTGCTCTCAGAAATCCTGCTGACTCTGTAAAGTGCTGGGATTCCAAACACGTGTCATCATGTAGGATCTGGGGATGGGACTCAGGTTCTCATGCAGGAAAAGTTGAGCCCTTTACCAACTGAGCCCTCTCTCTAACCCCTTTTCCCAGAGATATTTATAAACTGAAGTGGCTTCCCCATCTAAGAAACAGCCTAGAAAAATATCGTTGAATAACAAGGTCAGGTCTCTTGCACAGAGAATGCCCATGAAGAAGGAAAAAAAAATGGACGTTTGATAGGACATGAAATGTATCCTGCAGGCACAAAAATAGTGTCCCATGTGGTCTGGCCTGATCCTTCTTTCTCCTCTTCCTTCTTCTTCATCACTTTCAGCAAGTGACACTCTTCAAAGCACAGAGCTGCATTATCACACATGCTTTCTGGGAAGCCCATTTTCATCTTTTTTTTTTTTTGAAAAGTGTTGGTGAGTTGTTTGCCTAAAACTTCCTCCTCCTTCTAATATGTGCTCTGATTATGCTTGCATTTGTAACTGAAGGGACTGGAGTGGTTTCTGTCTTTCTTTTTTTCCTTTTGGTCTTCCGTGAGTGAAGGAAGACATGTGGATACAGAGAAATAACACAAAGCAGGAAGTAGGCAATAGGAAGGTGGTGCCTCATCTGTCATGTATGAAATGCTGTGGCACTGGAGAAGGGATTACTTAATTGGGTTTCAAAAATTGACTTTATGGATATAGATTAGGATATTGCCTGCTCTGTAATAGATAGTGTGCTCTGTACTTCGACAAACAGCGTGTAGTTCATGCTCTTGTTCAGGAGCCACTAGTGACTATTGTGGAAACCGATGAGGGTGACTTACCTTAATAAGTCTCTGTTTATTTATCCAAGAACTGGGATTACAATAGTGACTTCATGGCATCACTGTGAAAATTTAATGAGATGCTAGACATGAACATTTAATAAAGCAGCTGCTAGTTTAGACTTTCTAAATGACAGCTATTAGGCAAATAAATATTTCTGAGTGTAAGAAGCTCCCCAAATTAACAAAATGACCTTTACTGGAAGATTTCCACGACATTGGAGGTACGTAGGTCATTCAAGCTGCACACCCATTTTTGGGAGATCTAGAGACATATTTTGTAACCAATTATGTTCATGTCATCCTAGAGCAGAGGTCTGTTTTTAGGTGGACCAGGTTACCAGGATTTTTTTCCTACAAGTGATAAACCCAACTGTCAGAGATTTTCCATTTCCTGACTTCAAATAAGCAGATAAAAACTGTTGTTTTCTCCAATTCACTGTACCATCGGCCACATTAAGTCTGCTGTGAGCCTTGGCAGACAGGAACACAAGCATTTCTGCTTCTTTGGATCATCCCTGGTCATCACCAGCAAATGTCACTGGAAATGCATTATGGCATGGTCTGTTATAAAGACGACTTTGATCTGTCATGTGATGTCATTTAGTGCACGAACTTCTGGTAATGACCTTATTCATTATTCCTGACTCAACGTTGAGGGTGTCCAGAAACTGGATTCTTGTGGGTTTTGAGGAATCAGAGAAATTTTGTTAAAACCACTGAGTAGTTTTTAAAACGCGTTTTTTAGATCTTCATTAGATGTGTTCTTTGGAATGCAGGGAATCTTATGAAAGAAGTAGGAAATAGTAAGACCTGGAGTGGACAGAATCTCCACAAGGAGAGCAATAGAGCCAAAAAATCTGGGCCCAGGGGGCTTTTCTGAGGCTGATACTCCAACCAAGGACCATGCATGGAGTTAACCTAGGACCCCTGCATGGATATAGGCCATGGCAGTTCATTGTCCAATTGGGTTCCATAGTAATGAGGACAGGGACTGTCTCTGACAAGAACTCAGTGGCCTGCTCTTTGATCACCTCCCCCTGAGCGGGGAGCAGCCTTACCAGGCCATGGAGGAAGACAATGCAGCCACTCCTGATGAGACCTGATAGACTTGGATCTGAAAGAAGGAGCGGAAGACCTCCTTATCAGTGGACTTGGGGAGGGGCATGCGTGGAGAAGGAGGGAAGAAGGGTGGGGTTGGGAAGGAAGGAGGGAGCTACAGGGGGGATACAAAATGAAGAAAGTGTAATTAATAAAAATTTTTAAAAATAGCTAAAAAGCCACAATAACCTAAAAAAAAATTAGCAAACTGTTATATTCTGTGGTACCTCCACAGTCCTTTTATTCTGACTCCTATGCATGCTATAGATTTGCCTGGAACCAGATTACTATGTAAAATAAGCACATCTAACCTTTGCTGTGTTGGCAAACACATCTTGCGTGGGACGGATGGTGTCTTTGCTACATCGTGCAATAACTGCCTGCACACAGGCTCATCCATGTGATTATGTGAAATTCTTTTTCCATTCAAAAGTGATTACTCTTCTGCAGTTACAATTGGCAGTTGGATTTCCTCAGTTCTTAATAGAGGTTAGTAAGAAAATGATACTTGACCTAATCTGTACAAGATACTCTTACATCAAAGGACAGCCAAACCATTGTTATAGTATGTGACCTTGTGTAGCAGACAGAGTATTGCAGGTTGAAGAAAATGTGTAAGCAACAGTAAAGAGCATTGACCCTTGCTTGCCAAGGCTGATGTTAGGAAAGATGCCTAACACTTATTCTTTCCTTGAGAGTGCGTGTTGGTAAAGCTTATGCTAAAATTAGAAAATTCTCTTTAACATCTTCAAAAAAAGAAAAAAGGAATGTCAGTTTTCATTTTCCTGACCCACAAAGTCTAATGCAACAATAATTGAATTCCGATCACAGGTTACAACAATTTCAGTAATTCTGGTTTTAAAATTGTATTTACTTATCTTTTTTGAGATAAGCTCTAACAACGTAGCCCTGGCTGGCCTACAACTTGTTTTTCTAGACGAGGCTAGCCTTGAATTCAATGAGATTCCTTAGGGATGCCTCCTGGGTAGTGGGATTTAAAAATAAATTCAGTTAATCCTTCTCTTGAAAATATTCTGGAATGCCATTTAAGTATGCAAGCACTGCTTAGGCCATTGGTTATTTTAAAGGTTCTATGCCCTTCAGCTAATTCTGTTTCTAATGCAGTAGCCCTTTTGGAACTTCCATTACATGTTATATTTTTGCTGCATAGAATCATTTCTATGTGATAAATTTAATGTCCATCTTAAAATAAAGACATCTAAATTGTGAAACAATGAGATGGTGGCTCATCTAGTTTGGAGAAGGGACTGGAAGTTACATTCATACATTTGAGACTTAAGTCAGATACCAGACCTCAGATTAAGACATATTTCCTAACAACTGTGAGCTGTGAAGAAACTCACATGTTGAGTTCTGAAAGACCTTTTCACTTCCTGAAAT
Source organism: Pachyuromys duprasi (assembly GCA_028658305.1). Taxonomy (NCBI): domain Eukaryota; kingdom Metazoa; phylum Chordata; class Mammalia; order Rodentia; family Muridae; genus Pachyuromys; species Pachyuromys duprasi. The sequence continues at coordinate 86,314,257 of CM053764.1, forward strand.
AGCCGGTGGTGGGAGATGCTCACCTGTGACTTTCTATCATAACATAAGAACCTGCTGATGGCAAAGCTTGGATCAGGTCAGCCTGCAATTTAGTCATTGCTAGCAAATTGACTCCCAGTAATACTTCTGCCAATTTCATTCTTCTATTGTATAGTTATTCCAATATGTACGAAGTAACAATTTTAATGTAATTAATTACATATCAGGTCTTAAATTAATAGTAAAAAGTATATAGTGGTCTCTAACAATAATTTTACTCTTTTATATTATTACACCTATATCTGTGAGCAAATAGATATTTGTGATAAAATTGATCTTTTACTTTATGTCATGGTAGAATTTCTTAAAGCAATTGAAAGTTTCATTGATTCAAAAATGCATAATCTTCTTAGATATTGGTTTAGGCAAAAAGCTGTCATAAGATTTATTTTTCAGCTCTAAATGCTGCCACTGATTAGATTCTAAGTGGTGGTGAAGAGTGGCCTGGGAGAAAGTGACTTGATGTCATAACAAGTTGTTCTCCTTAGTAAATCATGGTGGAGCCCCAAAGGAGGGCTTTTAGGAAAATCTGGTCCCAGTCTTCTTGTCAAAACAAATCAACCAACACAGAAGAGATGAAAATGTTGCTGTGTATAAGGCACTTTACTGAATCACTTAGTTAGCATTTCTTAATTTCCCTCCAGTGTTTCTCTGCATCTTGAAGTCCCTTAGTGCCACAGTCTATGGATTCATAAAAAACTTAGCTTTTTCTATAGGAACTAAAAGACTCCTATGAATTCAGATTGTATTTATTGAGTATCTGATATGTGACATTTTTATGTTTAGGACTCCACATTCATCAGGAAAAACATTCATGGTGTGGAGTTTCTGTCTTCAATGAGCTCTGTGTGTCAGAACACAGGCTCACAAAGAGGTCCCTTGCATGGAGCAGCAGGATAACATGTTTGAAGCCAGGTTGGGCTACTTAACAAAACTGTTTCAAACAACAAACACCCATCCTCCAAAAGCAACAAAAACAGAAACAAAAACCCTTTATGTGGCAATTCAGATCTGATTATGTTTCCATGGAAGCATCAAATATAATTCACTCGGTGTTTCCTGGGAAAACAGGCAAGGCTTACCACCAGATAGTACACTGCATCTGACATAGCTGTTAGTAAAAGTTGGGAATTTGGTAAATAAAACAATAAACAAACTAAACAAAACAAAAGTGTGTGCTGGGCACAATGGCACATACCTTGTAATCTCAGCACTCAGGGAGTTAGAGGCAGGTGATCTCTGTCCGTTTGAGATATAAACTACCAGCCTGGTCTACATACTGAGTCTAGGATAGACATGTCTTACAAAAACCAACCAACCAACCAACCAACCAACCAACCAACCAACCAACCAACCAGCCAACCAACCAGCAAAGTGTATACGTGTGTTTGTGTGTGCTGATTCCATTCAAATAGAGGCCACAGCTTACACACAAGTGTAGAGTTTTCAATGTCTACCATATGTGCAGGAAAGTCAGGGTGACACAATTTGTCCCTTACACCCTCTAAGAAAGAGACAAGACCAAGAAGGGAAATGAGAATAAACATTTAATTTAAAAATATTATCTTGAGGAATTAATGTGAATAGGTAGAATCAGATGAAGAGAAAGGCAACCGGTGACAGAATGCAGTTGAAGCTGTAACAATTAGTCCCTTATTTTATTTGCTGGTGTGTTTCCTACCTAGTCAAGATCAATCAAGTACCACGCACGTTTTCTACCACTGAGCTATACTTCTAGAGCTTTGTCTTAATATCACCGAATGGGAGGAAGGACTAAGATTTATTGAGCACATGCTATGTAGCAAGCACTGTGCAAAATGCTCTCTTTATTAACTCACTGAATCCTCACTTTTAATAAGTGCCACCCATTTAATAGGTATGATTATCATGTCTACTCTACGAAAGGCCAATTGAGGATCAGAGAGGTGAAGAAATTTGCCTGAGGTGGTATATTTATATTTAAATCCCTGATGCAGCACTTGATCTTAGCTTGTCTCATCCAAGAATCTCAAAAACTTAATCACCATTACACTCCCTTCTGACTCATGAGCTTAATTAATATGACTCTGCATGGTCCCCAGTCAGAATCCATATAGCTATGAAGATGGTATAAGGCAACAAACCATGATGGGCATAAATACATAATAGTCCTAGATTTTTACCTACACAAATTTGGATATACTGGTTTAAGGAAAGCCTGTTAAATTAATCATAAAGTAGGGTAATGAGATTGTTCTGCCTCAAGGTTCTGGTCTGAAAGGAATAAAAGCTTTGGACTTTTATGGTTATATCTACTCAGTGGAAGACTGCTTTGGGTGGAAGGTCTATTTTCTCCATTCTTGTCACAACCAAATACTCAACAACTTGCAACTTGAGGGAAGATGAGCTTATTTGGGCTCAGTTTCATGTCACAGAAGGGCTGACAGCAGGTCCAAGTCCTCTCTCTCTCTCTCTCTCTCTCTCTGTCTCTCTCTCTCTGTGTGTGTGTGTGTGTGTGTGTGTGTGTTTATGTTGGGAGTATCCTATAGCATGGCTTGTTAACATCTCAGCAGAATAAGAAGCAGAGACTGTGGCCCAGAACCAGCAGCTCTAATTCTGTAGTCCTGCTCTGTGTGCCCAGTCTGGGCCTCATAACCTTCTAAGACTTCCCACCAGGTGGGCACCATGGACCAGTCTAAAGACACGAATCAATCAATGGATTTTACATTCAAGCCATTATTGGGACTGACAGTAATTATGATGTGTGGTGAGGATCCTTTGGGGGACAGGAGAGGAATGCACACATATGTGTAGCCATCTTTTGGGCATTACCAGTCTCTTTCTCCTTAGCAATTCTATTTTACAAGCAGTTATTCTTTCCATCTCGTGTTTGGTTTTTATTGCTATTCCCTTTCTTGTTCATTGCTTACAAATTTTTAAACAGTATATATTAATAAGAACAGAGCTGGTTAGCTCCATATTTAGAAGTGGTATATTTTATGGAATATTTGGAAGGCTGCATCTAGGACTTTCTAGATAATGGGAGCTGCCTGGGAATAAAACAGAGGAGAGTGGTTTATTTTTTCCTGATGGGAAGCCAAAACCTTGGACCTAGAGTCAAGAAGGCTGACTTAATGCTATCTTTCCTTGGTTACAAGAATATTTCTTATAAGTTTATGCAGAAAGTTTAGTACTCTTCATATTGGTCAGGAAGGCCATGATCATGTGACCAGAGATCTAGGTTGGGTGGAGTTACAGACCAGTGTAGGTCCAGTGTATAAATGAAGCCGGAATAGGAGAATTCCATACAATTTTAGAGTCCCAGAGCCTCTGTAATGCCAGCGAGAGGCAGTTGTTAGCAGTAAAGACAGTTCTTCCAGGCACACTCTAGTATGTGTGGTTCCCAGTGGACTGGGAGAATGGTAGAGAGTGGGTGAAACTCAACAATTAGATAGAAATACAAAACTGAGCCCAAAGAATTTGCAGGAGGCTCTTGGACAACTGGCAAGGATTCAGGGCAGGCAGCAGAGAGGAGGAAAAGAGACACCTGCAATTCTGAAAGAGAAATTTCGGGTCACCCAAAGAGCACAGGAGGACAGCTACAGTATCTATACAAAGCAATGGTAGAGATATACACTCCTTGTCATCTTAAACATTAAACTGAAGATGAATTGTAACTTTTTCTTAGATTCCTGGTGGTCCAAACAGAAAGGTCAAACAGGATAATTTACAAGATTTTTACTATTTATAGAGGAAACACACCCAGATGTCAAATGTTAAAATCACTTTTCATCACATTTCAAACTTAAACAAAGCAGGGAGTGGACAGATACTGCTGAGAAGAAAATGAGCTAGTTAGTATAGGACCCTTACGATGCCCTTCCTTGGCACAGTAGAAAGAGCTCTCCTTATTTTTCTGGGTTTGAAAAGAATACTATAATCACCAATGTCCTAATAAATTTACTTTAAAATTACCCCAAAATGTTTAACAGCTTAATCTAGATTGCAATCTTGTGTATAGAACATCAAGCCTAATTTTACTAGACTGACATTGTGTTTACGGTATGGAATCATCACAATAAAAATATACTATAGATAATAGATTTATAGCCATATGGCTTCTATTTGTTAGTCTTTGGGCACTGAGCAAGTACAGAACAGATAAAGAAAACAGACATTTGAGAAAGGAGAACTGCTTTTCCTATTGCCCATCACATTCTGAAGTGAAATATACTTAATTTCTTCCCTTCCCTAGTTTAGTACATTTATTTTCTTAGAGTCCATTCTTTGAGTTAATTTGAAAGAACTAACTCTGATTAAGCACTACTTTGGAAATGGCTCAACACATAGCTGTAGTTAAGATAATGTGAATATCTACCCATAGAAGAAGTTCAAATCTGAAAATTCAAAGTCCCACCAGCAGCGATGTCACTGTAGTCTGCAACTCCGAGAGGATAAGTAGTCTGTGTTACATAATGTGATTAAATGATCTAGTTGAAGCACACATATTTAGAAGACAAGCCCAGACAAAGACTTCATTTTGTAGTTCAAATAGCAACAAATATCGTGAGATCGTAAAACACAGTCCTGGTTTCATATGAACCCAATATTAGTTATTGGCATTACGCTGTTGCTCTTTATACTTGAACACAAAATAAAAAACAAACTGTATCAGCTTATGAAATATATTAACATATGGATGCTCATTGGAAGGTTTCAGAACATTGAAGATCTAAAGCGCTTTCCTTCTGAGGAATAACAGAAAACTGATTGTACTATTAACCCAGATTAGGTCAAGGTTAGGGTTAATGTTCTAATTTACTTCATCTTATGGAGCACTACCAGGGACTATCTACATTTTATGTGAGAATGTGTGTTTTTAAGGAAATTGACAAAATGATATATTCCTTTATTGTTCAATGTATTTCACCTTCATAAAAAGCCAATATATTGTGACATCAATCAACTCAGCAATTGCTCTTTTGTTACCTGCTGCTATATGGTTCATCAGGGACTTTAGACCCTGTGAGAAGCTATTGGGAAAGGAGACCAAATGTGTCACAAAAGCCATTGATTTTTATCCCTGATGAATTCAGGAAAAATGACATCATTGAAACCACTCACACTACTGTTAAGCTAGTTTTTAAAAAAACAAATTTGTCTAGGTTTTTGATTAGGAGAATTTACTGTTTCGCATAGGAACAGAGGTCAGAAAAATAAACCATCTTCCTGCTGCTGGGAACATTGTGAGGGCATCATGGAGCTTCCCTGGTCATGGCTTTCCTGCACTAGAGGAAAGTATTGCATGTGAATGTCTGCAACCATTAGGATTTAGTTGCATAAAAAGACTCATGATCTTTATTTTCTTAGTGAAGTCAAGAAAAAGTCACATGCATTCTTACTATTGCCAGCAAAAGACACATTTGGGGATCTAAAAGAAAAAGCGATTTTGGGTGACGATAATAAAATTTTCATTATTTTTATAATGGTAGAGTAAAGGAAATGCTACCCCAAAATATGGCACCTTGATAGACAGGCTATTTTCAGCTGAAGGAAAAGCAGAAGCTGTCGTTGCCCAAGAGAACTACTTTCCAACCTTCTCCTATCTATCTCTTCTGAAAACTAGCAAAGGGTCTTCTAATGTACTCCATGTGGTAACAGGCTGCAATGCCTTCTGTTGGTAGGGATACTGCCCTGTACCTGCAGCTGGAGAAGAGACTAAACAAAGCGGCTTTGCTAAAGTTCTGCCAGGTTACTAGGGTAAGATTGTATCCCCTATTTACCTAGTCACATCATTACTAGGGCCATCATTTGATGGGCTGTCTCTTTCCCATCAAACAGAAGCACAAAAAATACAGTGTTTCCAGGGTCCCTGGCACCTATTTCCTAACCCTCCCCTGCCATGTCAAATCAATTCATTATGCTTTTCTCCTGTTAAGCTGCCAGCCCCGAATAAGGTAAGGCTAAGAAAATGACATATTTACATTTTCCTTAGAGTAGGTTTCCAACCTTGGTTTTTTTTTCCTTTTAAATTCATAAAACCATATGCATAATTTATTCTCAGATGTATGTATAGGAAAACAAGATTGACCATTAGCATGAACTATTTATCATGCCAGATTTGCAAACAAAATCTTGATTTTTCTGTCAGTACCTCTAAGAACTCAAAATTAATAGGTCACCGTGGGAGTTTGGGGTCAGCAGGAACTCTCCCTCTGATTTTGTTTCTGCCTTGGCCTTATTATGATTGCAAATCACATTATTAATTTTTCTTTACTTTTACAAAATAGTTTTCTGGGTACTTGTTTAACTCAGTGACTAAATTTAATACTTACTAGGATACCTTTGGTGCTTTTTGTTGTTGTTGTTGTTGTTATTTTGTTTTTTTTCCTCCAAGAAGCATAGTTTTCACTCTGTTTCAAAGCTGCCCAGAAGTTTCAGGCTGTAATGAAACCATCAGTTCCCTTCACAGCCTTTCTGCATTCTTTATACAACCCACAACCTCACCAAGCATTATAAATCTTCCTGGTCTAACTACTGGTATCTACAAAGTACAAAATGATTGATTTTTTTTCTTTTTTGGTACCAAGAAGACATAATTGAGCAAAAGAAAAAAAAATCTTTTTTTGAGGTGAATGACATTATATATACAAAGGCTGCGTGTGTAACATGGGATTGGAAATGAAAAGACAATGAAGATGTTTACCTCTTCCCATTATTTGTCATTCATTCATTCATTCATTCATATGTGTGGCATGTACTTTTAGTACTGGGGACTGAACCCAGGCCGTGGATATGCTAAGCAAGCATTCTCATTGATCTGCATTACCAGCCCTTTCTCATTTGCTATAATCATCACTAATTTTAGTCCTCATTCACTGATTCTTACAGCAGTGAGAAACAGTTTAAACTACTCAGTGTGTATTCTAACATATTCAATTCCTTTGTGATTTTCAACTTTTGGCAGACAGTTAAAGACAGGAGACATATGATTCACCAGAGAAAAACATGGAATTCTACTTATTATCTGAAATCTCAACTGTTATAGTAAAAGACACCACATATGTAAAATGGCACCCTAAAGATTATTGTTATAATTAAAAAAATATTTGAAAATTGATTCATTAATAATTTACCCAATATTATGCTTCTAGATTTAATGATGCAATGTAATACACCCTAATAATTATTTACCTAACTTTGCTTTCCAGCTAGAAGCAAAGAAATAACTTCTCTGGGGATGAAAATTTGCCCTCATGAATGTAAAGATTTGGCAGGTATGTTGGAGCACACTCGGACCCTCTGTATTTGGGACTTGGAGTCTAGAAGGTAGAAAGGTGAGTCCAAGGCTAGCCTTAGCTATCTAGTCATATTTTTGCACGAAAAAATATGTAGAAACTTAAAGTTCTCTAGATATGTTCAATAACTATACATTGTGCAATGTACAATATTTGTTTACAACTTTACTGGTGTTAGCATACTTGGTGTATAGATAGTGTACTTTCCAATCATGAACACTACACTAAAGTATGTGAAGAATGCATAGCAAATGTGACCACTTAACTGAAATCCTATAATGAAGGATATTTTCACTAAAATCATCCTTTTCATTCTCATCAGGACTATTGTTCATGTTGCCAGAGACAGAAAAACACAAAACAAAAACTGAAGAATATTGAAAATGCTAATCCTAAATCCTCCTAAAATACCTTTATACTGTGGACGATTTTATCAAAATTCTACTCCCTAGATATTATTTCCATTATCTCCTTTAAATTGGAAGTGCATGTAAGTAGTTGACCATGAATTAATGTTTTCTTATAAACCATAAATATCCAGAAACTCCTTTACTCTAACATATCATTTAACCCTGCTTATTTTAACTCTATTAACAAATGTAGCCGTGTAGGTGGGGGCTGGAAAACGTGACAACCCTGAGCGTAGCATTTTGGCATGTTAAGCTACTGAGGCGATCTGAGAATGGAGGTCTTTCTGGCTCTTGATCATTTTGGGAACTCATCCCTAGCGGAGGAGAAGGCTCCCATTACACATTTTCAAGGCAGTCCCGTTGCCATGTGCTCTTCCCCAGGAAGGACACCCAACAACCACCAGGAATCTATAACCAGAGTATAAGAGCCCAGTCACCAGGCTCAGATACAACCTATTTCTCTTGGGGCAGCTCTGAGAGATTGCCAGAGCAATTTTATCTGCACCAGCAATCTTTGCTCACCCGAATTTCTGCCTCTCATCCTTCCAAACTTACTGTTCCTTCCCCTGGAACCTTGGAGCTTTCCCCAAGCCAGTTCTTGGCCTTCATGTCCTTTTGGTCACTTTCCTTTCATGCAAAACCTGTTCTCTATCCATTTAAGCTTCCGATATTCTCATTTCCCTCTCCCCTACACAATTCATGACATATCTGTCAATTTTTGCTTTTTCTCCTATTTGTCTGCCTTTTACCAGTTCATTTCAGAAAACACAGAGGATACAAAGAAAAATTTGCTTTGTTCCCATTTATGTAAAAAAAAAATGGAATGGAATTTGCACTTGTTTCTTCTCCACTCATGCTCAGAAATGATTTATGCTACTTATCAATTGAAAGTATTTACTTCCAGTTGGCATTTGCACTCCTATGTTTATGATGTGCAGTGACAAACCCAATTAGCTAACTTTTCTATTTGTGCAAAAAAAAAAAATACTCCTGTAACTCACTGACAAATTGCAAAATGGCAAAAACGGTCTTAGGAATAGAGGATTCTTTCATCTGGTTGTTTCTGGTCTCCATTTATATGTAAATTAAACATTACTTTTGATTAGTAGCTTCACAGATAGTTAACTAAAAAAATAGAAGACATCAATCGACTCAAATTTTTATTTTATTATGTTTCATTGTTTTTTTCATAAGTACTCATTTTATTTTATTTACTTATTTTTATTTAAAACATTTGCAATGTATTTATGTGATGGATGTTTTGATTGCATGTCTGTTCATCTGCATACCATGTATGTGCCTGGTATCAGAGGAGGTGTCTGATTCCCTAGTGATAAAAGGCTGTAAGCAGCCATGCAGGTGCTGGGAATCAAACCTGAGTCCTCTGGAAAAACAGCCTGTGCCCTTGACCACTAAGCCGTCTCTCCAGTCCCTTACTTCATTTTGATGAAACATGTGGTAAAAGAAAAAGAAATAGAATGCCAAAGTTAGAAACACTTTTTAAAGATCATAGAGGTAACAAATTTATAATTTGGTGTAGATTTTTCATGAGATGATTTGAATATGATTTCTTTCACTCTGGAAAAAAAAAGGCTTGATTTGAATTATACGAGTTTACAACTCTTCATTTGAGCAGAAAATAAAATTGGTGTTGGCTGACCTATTAGTGAAGAGTCTATACATATAGTGTGTGTGTGTTTGATGGGGTGGAGCATTGATGTCTTTCTCCTCTCTTTTCATACACTCCCAACACCCATTCAGGAAAACTCACTTTCTCTAGTCCAAAATAATAGATTTTATATTTTCCTATAAAAAGATAGGACATGGTTCTTTCTTATGTATATGAAAGGAAATGCTATATATATATATACTCTAGAAGACTGAGTTATTTCTTGGCACCATTTAAGGCTGTTGTTCAAGACTGAAAAAGGAGCAGGGCCAGCAGAAACCCATGCACTTTTGAGTAAGAATGGACTTCTGTCTTCATTAGTCTGTTACAGTATGCACCAACTCCTGTGTTTATGAATTGCATGCATTTGAAAGCACGTAATAGGTTTCTGCTCTTTCTCAATGCTTTGGAAAATCACCAAAGCAAGGTTTTAATGTTTGGGGAAGACCATATGTAGAATAATAAAACCAGTTCCAGCTTACTTTCTTTCTACATTATTTTGTTAAAGAAGAGATTCCATTCAATGGTATTTTAGTACATTAAAGGCAGATTACTTCAGTCAATAAGCTTTTGAGTTTGCTTAATTTCCTTATTAATTCTGTACAATAAATGATTATCTATTGAATGAATAAATGAGCAAAGTGGAGTCTGGAGAAAGTTATGGGAAACTAAATAAGATTAACAAAACAGAACAGAATAACCCTCCCCCTCCCCCAATTTCTTCAGTCTAAACATTTTTTAGTAGTAATACAATGAAAAACAAGGATAAACATTAATCTTTAAATGTAATACATAAGTATTATAACTAATGAAAGTGGTAAAAACTTAACCTCATTCTAGGTTTTTGTTTTGTTGTTTTGTTTTAAAACGCATGCTTTGTAGCCCGGACTGTCATTGGACACATGTAGCCCAGGATGGCCTTGTACTTGAGATCCTCTTGTTTCAGCCTTCTGAGTGCTAGGATTATACGTTTATACCACCCACCAAGCCCAGATTCTTCCAAATTATAACTACACGTTCATACTCCCTTCATTGAAGATATTTTGAGTTAATTAATTTTGGCGATATCAGAGTATATCTGGTAGGGCAGGATATCTTGTAAATATTACTTTGGATTTCACCTCTAAGAGTTGCCATTCTCTGCTGCTCTTGTGCGGTGTTGTGAATGATGGTACAGTGGATAAAATCTTTATTTAATTGCCACAATTTAACATTGAGAAACTGCATCATGGTTGCAGGGCAAAACAAAGGTTTGAAACAGCACTGAAGTTAAGTCTGATGGCTAATGAAAATTTGAGCTGAGTCATAAGGTCAGAGGCAAGGATAATCTGAAACCAGCCAGAAAAGCAGAAGTAAATGAGGCAGAAGGATGATTAGAATGAAAGTTAGGAATGTGCCAATGGTGAAAATGATATGCAGGAGAACATGATTGACAAAGGCAGAGGTTCTGAGGGAAGCTATCCATAAATTTGGAAGGCTGTTCCCTACATAGCCTTCAAGCTAGCCACTTCATTGTGTGTCTGGATTACCCTGAATTAAGAGAATATATTTCCCAGCACTCAGAAGGCAGAGGCAGGCAGATCTCCATGATTTCCTGGCTGGCCTGGTCCAAGACAGCCAGGGCTTGTTATACATAGAAACGCTGTCTCAAACAAAAACAAAAACAAGAGAAAGAGAGAGAGAGAGAGAATGTATTTACATGGACAGCAATTTGAAGTGGTTTCGGTTTTGATTTGGTTTGGTTTATTTATTTGATTATTTTTTAATTTTTATTTCCTATAATTTATGCACTTTATATTCCAATCATGGCACTCTCTCTCATCTCTTCTGGGTCCCACCATCCCTCCCTTCCCCTTCTATCCCCCTTCCCTAGTCCACTGAAAGGGGGAGTCATTCTCCCCTACCATCTGACCCTAGCCTATCAAGTCTCATCAGGACTGCCTGGATCCTCTTCCTTTGTCGTCTGGCAAGACTACTCCACCGGGGGAAAGTGATCAAAGAGCAGGAATGGACTTTAATATAAACTAGTTATGTTATTTCTCTCACTGTCAATATTACTTATAATATGCACCACTGTTGTGATTAATATAAATACAGTATTTTCTAGAGTGCTAGCATGAATATATATGGGGTGCAGGATAGTGACATGGGTTACATGATATGGAGTTACCTTCTACAACATTGGGAGTGGATTTAGGCCTTTGAAATGGGGGTGATTTATTGTTATTGTTTATTTGTTTGTTTGTTTGTAATGCATTAGATAGGAAGAATAAAATATTACATCCAGGTGCCTGGGAAATGAATGAAGAGTTGGATGAAGAGGATAAGGAGAGGCAAGAACAAGAGGAAAAGAGGAGGAGGAGACAGGAGAAGAAGTGAGACAATGGGTGGGGGCATCAGCGTTGCCTCTTTGACCTACACCCAGCTTTCAAGCTGGAGTAATTTAGTGTCTCCCTAGATGGAGCTGAAAGACTTAGCACAAGCAGGCTCTGGTGGCAGTCTGTTCCCCAGGCTGAAGTGATTCAATTAGCATTTGCCAAAAATATATTAGTCGTGAGCCAGCTTACTGCTGGTTCCAATATTTTTTTTTTCTCTTGTGACTTCCTAAGGGCAGCTGTACCCGGGTTATTACCAGCATGCCACTTGCTCCCTGTCTAAGTCTTACTTTGGTTTCTGAGCCACGGGCTGAACATCTCTCTCTCTCTGACTTTTCCTGTTTTGTAGGTGACACAGTAATCCAGGATGGTGGTTAAATGTCCAGTGTACTTTGAGCCAATTCAGGTCTGAAGCTGTTGGGACTTGCTTTGTTATCCTCTGATAAGCCAGATCAACGTCTTAGCCATCTTTCCCAAGAAGAAAAGGTTTAAAAATAAGCAATTTCCATGTTAAAATTGTTCCTAACATAAAAAAACACTAATCCATAAATAAGATTGTAATAATTATAGCTGGAAAATATCTCCCAGTAGTCTACAATCTTACCTCATCAAATTTATTCATTTTTTTTCATTTTCCTTAGTAGCTTCTACCCATATAAGTATATAATTTTTACTTAGTTATGGTCACAGCCGTGAATCAGATTACTACACAAGATCTACTGCAAGAGAAAGAAAGGTTCTTTCTTACTATCAACATGGAGCTAACGAAATTTATCAAAGAATATGCTACCTACCTCCTACTGTGCTAGCTGGTGTGTAGGTAGGTTCAGAACTTTCTGTTTTGTTTGTTTGTTTTTTGTTTCTTAGCCGTTTCCATTGCAAATATTACTTATCTTTGTTGTTGTTGTTGTTGTTGTTGTTGTTCTGGTTAGTTTGTGTCAAGTCGACCCAGTCTACAGCTGGCTGAGAAGAAGGAAGTCAGCTGAGGAATTGCCTCCATTTGACTGGCCTGTGGGCAAGTCTGAGGGGACATTTTCTTGATTAATGATGGATGGGGAGGGCCCAGCCCACCATGAGTGATGCTACCCCTGGGTGTGCAGTCCTGGGTGTGTAAGATAGCAGGTTGGGTGAGAAGTGTAAATAGCCTTTCTCCACTGTCTCTGCTTCAGTTCCTGCCTCCAGGATCCTGCTTTGAACTCCTGTGCTCCCTTCCTTCAATGACCAATTGTAATCTGTAAGCCAAGTAAACACATTCTTCCCTGAATTAGCTTTTGTCAGTGTTTTATCACAACCAGAAAAAAAAAATACAGTCATCCAGTAAAGGAAAGATAGCAGTCATAATCTTCCTAGAGCCAGCCACACTGCACCTGAGCCCAATGGGCCTTATGGGTTTCTGAATAGGTGTGCATACAGCCTAACACATTTGATTTTAGACTGTTACAGAAGGAATGTTACCCTGGGAAGAGATGCTGCTGCTGTTTTCATTTTCAAGAGATTTTTATGTGATGTTATATGATTTAAGCTTGATGGCTAGGTGAGGTGATTATCAAAGACACCCGTTAAATTGTTTTGTTTTGTTTTGTTTGTTTGTTTGTTTGTTTTAAAGAAAGAAAAATGTTCTTCTGGTGCTAGAAGACCAAAACCCTGGGTCATATGATGTGAGGAAAGCTTTAGATGAATGGCTTACTCCATAAAACATGTCTTGGGATGCCTTGTTGCTGCTTCTTGTGTTCTTCCTTCTTCATCACATACTCACAGAAACATGAACAAACCATACAGAGATCTTGACAGTTTCCTTAACACAAACATGTTGGTATCTTGGTTACCAGCTGTTCTGGAAGGGCATAGGTCTTGTTAAAAGAACCTCAGGGGACCATATTTAACCTGTGAGTTTTTTTTGTTTGTTTGTTTTGTAGCATAAATTCAAAGGGACACATTCCTGGAAGGAGCAGTATGTGTTGAATTAAAGGATTCCTGACCTGCAATTTTATCATATTAGATCACATCTAGTTAATGTGTGCACAGACACCTTGAAAAATTGTTAAGAACTTTGAAAGGGAATTGAGTAGATAATCTTAAGGTTTGGAGAAGAGAAAGTAGAAAATTGCAAAACGCATCTTTACTGAAGGAATGGTATTTGTTGGAACTTGGAGTGAGCGCTGGATACCTAACATCTCTCCTGAAGAACGGTACATGGACTAAAAACCAGAATCTGTCCAGACAAATTATCTCTTCTAGGGATTCAGTAACTATTGTTTGAACTCGCATCTCTGAATACCTCTGTAGTGCTAGGATTTATTGCTCTCTTGAGACAATGTTTTTCTTTACCAACCAATACCATAGGGCTCCTGAAACTCTTCCCTTAAGGAGCATTCACCATTCTGCTTTAGTCACTGAGGCTGAGACTAGATGAAGCAACTGTTCTGGAAGCCTCATTGATGTGGCTTGCATATAAAATTGTCTCCATTGGCCCTTGCTTTTGGTTCCTAGCTATTGCTGTTATTCAAATGGTTGTGGTATCTTGCTGGAGAAAGTAGGCCACTGTGTGTGGGCCTTGAGATTTTGGAGCTTGGCCTAACTTCTTGCTTACTCTCTGCTTCTTGACTATGGAAATGCATTGTCGCCAGCCAACCTCCTGCTCTGGCAGCCATAATGGACTGTGCCTCCTTAAAACTCTAAGCCAAAATAAAACTTTCCACTCTTAAATTGAGTTTTGTAAGGTATTTGGTAATAGTAAAAGGGAATAGTAGAAACTACAATAGTAAAACTATTTCACCCTCTATGGAGATAAAGAATCATGATCGGATTGATCCTTTTTATGGGGTCTTTGTATCATGAACCATGAATAGAAGTATGTTGACTTTTGATATATAAAGAAATAAATACCTGCAGTTTTTTTTAAGTCATGTGGTAGTTACTAAAATAGTACATGATTCTTTCAATCAAATTTGATATTGAAAGAAAAATATTTTTAAAATATGTTTATTTACTTTTGTAAAACTTCATTGGAATTACATGTAAAACTTAGTCAATGGTTGAAATTTTTAATTCATTTTGATTTCTAAGGAGTATATTCATGTAAATAAAAAATACTTAGGACTTTAATTAATTAGAACCTTTCCTCTCACTAGTATTTTAATGAGGCAACTCATTTGTATGTTTCTCTAGCACTTCTTGTCACAGGAAAATTAAAAGAAGAAATATCTGCATGGAGAATTTTTTTAATGGTCTGACCCTAACCCCAGGGATCTATTGTGTGAAATACAGCTATAAAAATCCATGCCATCCTATTTGGCTGAACACAAAGCATTAAATTGGGTTATCATTGAGTGTTTAATAGTTAACAAAACTATATTCATTAATAGCTAGTGCTTTGCTTTGAAACATGTATGGTCTTGTTTCCATTTGCCCTCAAGGCTAACTTCTTTGTTCTTTATAAGGCATCAAACACAGAATAAATCAGCCATGAGCTAGCTGTTCATCAGTTAAATTGGTGGCAAGGCAGAGAAGAATAATTCTTGGCTAGAATTTGCAATTGTTCAGCAAAGTAAATCATTTTTACTTATTTTCTTTGTTTTGTATTATGCAATTTTATACTCTTGTCCCCACACATTTTTCCCACTATGAGAAATATTTATTAATTTGATTATCTTCAAAGTTTAGAAACCCACAACATTAACATTGTTAAGGAGATATGGAAATTCAACATATAGAAAATAATGCTGCCCTTTGCATGAACTTCACGGCTAATGAATACTTAACTGTGTTCCCTTCATTCAGATCTGAAGTCAGCCTTAAATGCACCAGTGTGGCAAACTGTTGACATTATCCTGATGCAGTGAAAGTCTAGTTTAGAAATTCTCTTTGTTCCTCTTGGCTGTGTTCTGTGACACTCTGAGTTTTCATTTAAGGCTGGTATCACGGCCCACAGAGAGGATGACCTGCTATAACCTGACCTACATAATATGTTTGCGTTTATTCTGTTAGGCCTTTTGACATGTCCTGGTAGATGCCAGAATTTCATTGGAATGGATGACTTTCATTGCTTTGGGGATCAATAATTATTTTAAGACAGTTTTTGGAGCAGATTGAGCAACACAAACTTGCCTTCCTCCTTCTCCGTTTTTAGACACATGACTCTATTAAGGGAAATTTAATCCGTATGTTTCTGATTCCTTTACACTTAACTCATCAAAATGTTGTTTTGTAAGAGTGCTTTGAAGTCAGGGAAGCCTTTTAAGTCATTTTTTATGAGACTTTTTCAAGCCTCTTTTCTTAGGAACAGGAAGTGGCATTTAGCCAACAGTTAACAAACTCAAACACCAAAAGGTTCAACTTGGGTTTGGATCC
Source organism: Pachyuromys duprasi (assembly GCA_028658305.1). Classification (NCBI taxonomy): domain Eukaryota; kingdom Metazoa; phylum Chordata; class Mammalia; order Rodentia; family Muridae; genus Pachyuromys; species Pachyuromys duprasi. Next base: position 86,330,377 of record CM053764.1, read on the forward strand.
CTGAAATGATGAGTGTTTGAATGGACTCCTGACATGACCCATCTTTGCTGAATATTACTGCCAATAGCCATCATAACAGTGCTAATTACCCAGACAACTCAAGGGTCCTAACCAACTGCCAACTCTCAAGTGTTTCCCTAATCAATCTCCTTCATGCTAAATTATGACTCACTTAACTTTAAAGGGACTACTTTATTACCCGTTCGGCCTCGCTAACATTTGTATGTGTATGTGAGAGGGGAGAGACTTCTGTGGGAGCTATTTAAATTGTCACTCTCATGAAGCTGGCTAGTTAGAACTTTAAAAACCCAGTCACTAATAAAATCACACAGAGTTCAAGTTCACAGGACAACTGAACATTGATTGATCATGAAGGCTTCCCACACAAAGACAAAGAGATTGCTCCTGACACTCAGCTCTGAGGACAGAAGATAACACAGATCCTGCAATGCTTTGGAGAATAAAATGCACATTAAAATAAAGAATGAAGCATCTGGCTTCAGAAGCGCTTATCTGATTTATACTCAACAGTTGCTGGAAATATAAACCAGGCTTCATTTCCCAGTAAATTTATAGCTTAAACAAGTTAACAGTGGTTCTCACTGCCTTATGCATTTGAAGCGATTCAGTCCAGTGGTGGATCCAGTCCAGCTTTGAAATCCTCCTGCTAAGTCTGCATTCACCAACCTGCAACTTATACAACAATGAATGTGCCAAAGAGTAGCAGCTGATCTAGGTTAAAGGCTTTAACTAAGTAGTCTCAAAGGAAGTCCAGAAAGGGGGAGTAAGAAACAGTTCTAGAAACAAAAATGTCAGTAGGAGCAATGAAGTACTCCTCATCTGATACCAATACCAATACCAATACCATGCCTGGGGACATGGTACAATAGGTCTTTGTGGAGGTAAATAAACCAGGATAGCATATGATGACGTAAAGGCCCAGACATTTGGGAATCAGATCACACTATTTAAAGGCTCACTCATTCCCTCTGGCCATCAATGGATCTACAATCTTGAGAAAATGGCACTAATGATAGAACCTACTTCACTAGACTGTTATAAAGTCCCTGGTTATGTCTTGATAAACATCAGCTGTCTTGATGGTGATGACGATGGTGATATTGGATAGAACTAAGAAGCCATGTTACGAGGAAGCAGTCAGTCAGATATGAGCCAACTCCAGAAGGTGTTGTGTGTACCATGTGTTCCTCAGTCTTCCTAGGATTTCTCATCCAGGTCCATGACTTGCTTATTGTTGACTCACAGATAGATGTCCTTTTCCTTGGCTTCTCCCAGAATAAGGCCAGAAAGCCACCATGACCCATCTTAGCTTTCCTTGCTGTGCTGTTTTCTTCCCACCTTCAATTTTTTCTCTCCTGTGCTAAAAACTTTGCATGTTGTGTTCCACCAGTGTTTGGTCTCTTCTCTTGACCTTCTCATGCTCAAGAAGCTGTCCTCTCCAGAGCCTTCTACTAATTCCGTTGCTTGTTTATGTGTATCTTAGGATTTTACTCGATCTCACTCCTTCATTACAACCTTCATCGCGTCACACTGAAAAGCCGTTGAGTGTTTGTCCCATTCCCTTTGAGAGAACTGAAAGGGAGAGATTGTGTTGTATGTTTTTGAATGGCAGCCTCCCAGGAAAACTGGATGTCTTGGAAATAGTTCACTGTCATGAACTTGATCTTCAAGTATGAGAGATATGCAATCATGTTCTGTGGAAAATAATGGTGCATATTATATCTCCAATATTATCTGTTTAGGATAATGGCTTGATTTCAAAGCACCTCTACCTGGCCAGATATTTTCCTTGCTAAGTGTGTGTGTTGCGCAAAGGACACACACAGCATTCCGTGAGTGGATGTGCACAGAGGACACACAGCATTGAGCTAATCAAGACAAAAGAACCAGTGTTCTATGTGATTATTCAGGTATTTTGTTTTAGTCCCTTTGGGAAATTTCCCACTCTTTAGAGTGCCTTGAGTTTCATATCAGCCCTATCAAATACCAATGTCAAAAGTATCTTCTTTTTCTTATTCCATTGTTACCGTTGTCACATTTTTCTCACTCACTTAGGAGCTGCTGAAAAGGCCCTGCCTAACCTTCAACACTGAATTGCCTGTGAGCTGTGAAGAGCTGCTGTGAGCATTTGCTCTACAAGGACCCAGAACTGACTTAGAGCTCAGCAGGTAGTTGGCTGGTGGGTAGGGACTGCAGGTTCTAGTTGGCCTGACATGAATTTCAGACCCACCGGAAGACATCTATATATGTAAATCCAGAATTGTAAAGTGTAATGTTCTGTCCGCTGCTGAACACTGTCACGAAACACCACTGCCACCCCTCTTCCTGCTCAGGGATGTCACCTGAGATCGAGGCCAGTCTTTCTCTGCAGTCATTACAACATTCACACTTTGCCAAGGAGGCACTTGAGGGTTGATTTTTTTTTTTTTTTGATGCTACAGATCACTTCCTATTAACCAGCTATTAAAGTGATCTAATCAGTTGTAGAAACTGCTTTTAAAATAATGTGGAATAAAAGAGCAGTGTATTTTATAAGGCAAGGTTATATATTGTTCAACAAGACTTTTCATTTTGTTTTTAAAATATATACCAGTTTCTATCTCCCTCCTCACTCCTTAGTGTGTGTGCACGTCTGTGGATGTGTGTGTCAGTGAAGCTGGGTATTGATGTGAAATTTATTTCTTATTCTGAGTTGCAGTAAAGTTATTTGAAAGCTGCTGTCTTAGAAACTGTGAAGCAACCTGGCACTTGGAAGTTGATCAAGGAAGCCCAGCCACTCAGTAATACCGGAAGATTGACACAGACATGTGTCATGGGGATTCTGCTAATCTTACTTTCAGTTGCTCGTGGACATGGAAGACAAGGTTATATGAGATAACATATAAATGCCCACGTCTAATTTGATTCATTTTCCTCTTAATTATAGAAGCATCTACTGCATATCTACTGAGTGTCAGGGTTTGTTCTGGATGCTGGGAGATAACAATGTAAAAATCAGTTCCTATTTTCCCTCATGGAACCTAAGACATTTCCTAACAAAATGCCCATGGTTCTGAGTAACAGTTAACTGGTTTATTGGGTCCTGCCTACTCCAGCTGCCAACACTCCCCAGTGAAGAGGCCAATAAACAGGAGCTGGTCAAATAGTACTAGAAGAAAAAAATATGAAAATTGAGGCTGGCTGTCATATAATTAGACCCTCAGTGTTTGAAGCCATAGAGAAAAAAATGAAACATCATAGGTATGTTTAACTTCTTACATGGAACATTTAATCTGTGTGTGAAGAATTGGAGTATTGCTGCTACATCTGCTGTCATTTGGCATCCTGGGTTTCCTTCATCAGAAGGGAGAAAGCCCCTCTCCTAGCATGGTGCTGAGGTAGATTTCTAAGTCTTCTTTGGAAGTAAAGCCACACAGCAAGTGTTTTATTTCCCTTTGCTGTTGGTCTCAGATCCCATTCCATTTCTAATTGCTGGTTGCTAAACGGTAACATTTAAAGCTCTCCAAGTAGAGTCCCTTCTACAGAGCCACGCATAAACACTGTATGTTTAGTTAACTTTTAAAGTAAGGAAAACAAGGCACCAGCTTTTCCGGGGGAGAGAAAAAAAAAAAGTCCATGCCAAGGCCTCCACAAGCCTTTGCCACATCTGTTTACACTGGAACCTCAGAAACTGACACTATCTTCCCTTTCTTCCTGCTGTGTGATGTACTGAAAAGCTTCCCCTGTAGTTTGATCATTTTAATTCAAAATATTTGTACTGTCTCATGTAAGCAACACTCTTCCCCAGTGGAATCCCACCGGAAGGGTCTGATACCCCTAAACTTCTGTTTTATTTTTCTCCCCTCTCTTTTCTTAAATATCTTATAATTTAACTTCAGATCATTCCACATCGCTGTAGGAAGTCTCCTTTTAAACATGATTACATACTTCGAGAATGGAGATGTTCATTTGTGTGTGTGTGTGTAGTGGTTGTCCTCTGCTTCCTGGTTGCATATTTTTGGTGACACATCTATAGCAACGGTGGTTCTGTTTATGAGCAAACAGAGAAGAAACATGGACTTTGGCTAACCTGGGTGTAGAAAGCACACCCTGATTGTGGTAGCAATTGTGCCCAGTAAGTAAGGACGTGGTCCAAAGTTTATCAGGATTTTCACAGAATCTGTTCTGTGGGAGGAAATCCATCCGCTTTCAGAGCACATCATGATTTGAACTTGAGATTTTCCTTCATGAAATACATTTTAATTTAATAAAATAATAATCTAAGTTCCCACTCCATTTCTGATTTTGGGTACTAGACTGTAACACCTAAAGATTTCTTAGTAGACTCCCTTCTGAATGCTCAGGCATTAAACTTTGTATGTTTAGTTATAATTAGAGTAAAGAAAACAACGTTCCAGCTTTTCTGAGGGAGAAATATTCCACATGGTTTAATTTGGAAATTTCTTACTTATTTAAGACATATTAAGTAAAAGTTAGCAACAACATTGAGGTCTGTGGACAATCTGAATCTACGTAATAAACAGTTCAGCACATCTATACTGGGGACTCCCTATGTTTGATGCTGTGTAGACTGAGAGGTAAGAGGATACTATCTCTAGCCAGTGGAACAGATATTTACACAAATAACAAAGCAGAGGCAATGTGTGCTAAAGCCTGGATTAGCAGAGGCTAATATATTGGGTGATATATGGTCAGAGGCACTAGGAGCTGCCTATTTCTAGATTGCATGGTACTGGGTAGCCTACAGAAAGAAATAAGAGTCCTGAGATTGAAGGCACAGTTTCAACAATGGACAGGGAGAAGGAGGAGAATTCCTCACTGAGTGGTCAGGTGAATGGATGCTGCGTCTCCTCCTACTCAATATGGACAGAGAGATCTCAGCAGAATACAAGTGAGTCTGGAAAAGAAGGATGCTTCAAGTATGTTTCAGTTATGTGCTGTTGTATAATACATCATCCCAGACTTCATGGCTTACCCTCAGCTAAACTGAGATTTCTTCATCTGTGTTCCATGCTGAGCTCGCCCAAAGGGGTCACAGGATGGCCCAGGGAGTCTAACATGGTCTTGCCTATATACCCAATCATGGATGAGTGGCTGAAAAGCGAAAGTTTATCTTTTCTTTAGCAGAGACTTCTTCCCATTTGGGCACTACAGCAGAAAGATCTAGATTGTTTATAGTGATGGTTCAGGGAAGGGAGGTTCAGGTAACACTAATTCTGACAGATTCTTCATGTTAGTTGACATAGGGGATACCATAGGATTCAGGGTGTCTGAGATTCTGTGTAGATATCTAAACATGGGTGCAGAGAAGCAGAACACATAGGGGTGTTTTTTAACAGTAGACCTCAGTCTTCTACGACAATAAATAAATTAATGAAAAAGAATGCTATAAGTACTGGAAGAAGAAATGGGATTTCATTTTTCATAACAACAGTAACATTTTCAATAGGTATCAGCGGGCCTTTAGGCTGTTTCTCTAAACTTAGTATCTACTTAAATATATGATGGGCTATGTTGTAGGACAAAATGTTGGTAGGACGCTGGCATCTTTTTATGATGAGAAAATAGTGTAGTTGTTCTTTGTTGGAAAGAAACAGTTTTGGTTTGTTGGTTTGGTTTTATTTTAATTAGACTACACAGTATTCATGGCTGTCTAATGTTATGGAGGGCCATTGTCTTTATCTTCCCAGACCTGTGAGCAAAACTAGGGCTTTTCTCTACCAGGAGACCATGTCTCAGTCCAACAGTGTTTGCTATATTGAGCATCTGCTGAAAGATAGACTCAAGCAAAGACAGTGTTTCTGTTTGCAAGGTGTGCAAAAATATAATGGATCCCAAAAGAATTGTCTTTCAATAACAAAATTTAAAGTTTTATTTTACTGTGAAAGACACTATTAAAATAAAATCTGTCAGGAAAACAATGCTATTAGGGTCGCAATCCACCATGACCTAAAAGCCCTGAGGTCCGCACAAAATGGAGGGCTCCCTTTGTTGGGGAGGCTTTCTTTTCTCTGCCCTGGGATCCTGGACCCCCACACCCACTACCTGAGGAATGTCACTTAGTCCTTAGGGAAATTACAGGTCCAATGCTCTTTCTCAGGATAAGAACTGGTTCAGCAAGTACCTGGGATTCCTGGAATGCCTCTCCATGTAAATGAGGCAACTCAGTATCTTAACCCTCCAGCCAATGATTTTCAGCCACCATGGATATCCCTACCCCCTCCCCAAAGTTCTACATAACCCCTTAACACCCCAAATAAAATTGATCTACCTTTCTGAAGCTGGTCCCAGAAGTCCTCATTTCCATCTGTATTCATGGGACTCCAGAACTCCCTGTCTGTTACTGCTCCTTTTGTTCTAGTGGCCCATATCAGCCAAAGATCCCTGAGGGCAGAGAGGATCACAAAAATCTACACAAATTTCAATCAATATCTCATACCAAGTATGATATCTAACTACTTCAATATTCATTTTAAGTATTGTGCTAAGTTTGTTAAACTGTATAATCTTTTAAATATTTTTTATTTTAATTTTTATTAATTATACTTTATTCACTTCGCATCCCCCCATGAACCCCTCCCTCCTCCCCTCCCAATCCCACCTTGCCTCCCCCTTCTCCATACATGCCCTTCCCCAAGTCCACTGATAGGGGAGGTCTTCCTCTCCTTCCTTCTGATCCTAGTCTATCAGTTCTCATCAGGAGTGGAAGCATTGTATAATTTTTAATTAAAGATTTTAATATTAGTTACAATTTATTCACTTTGTATCCCAGCTGTAGCCCCCTTCCTCATCCCTTTCCAATTTCACCCTCCCTCCCTCATCTCCTCCTATGGCCCTCTCCAAGTCCATGGATAGGGGAGGTCCTCCTCCCTTTTCATCTGACCCTAGCTTATCAGGTCTCATCAGGACTGGCTGCAATGTCCTCCTCTGTGGCCTGGCAAGGCTGCTCCCCCATCAGGAGGAGGTGGTCAAAGAGCCAGCCACTGAGTTCATCTCAGAGTCAGTCCCTGTTCCCCTTACTAAGGTACCCTCTTGGATACTGAGCTGCCTTGGGCAACTTCTCTGCAGGGGTTCTAAGTTATCTTCATGCATGGTCCTTGTTTGAGTATCAGTCTCAGAAAAGACCCCTGGGCCCAGAGTTTTTGGTTCTGTTGCACCCTTTGTGGAGCTCCTGTCCCCTCCAGATCTTTATGTCTCCCCCTTCTTTCCTAAGATTCCCTGCACTCTGCCCAAAGTTTGTTTATGAATCTCAGTATCTGCTTTGATACAATGCTGGGTAAAGTCTTTCAGAGGCCCACTGTGGTAGGCTCCTGTCCTGTTCCCTGTTTTCTCCTTCCTCCAATGTCTGTCCTGTTTGTCTTTCTGAATGAGGATTGATCATCTTACCCAGAGTCCTCCTTCTAGCTCAGCTTCTTTAGGTGTACAGATATTTGTAGGTTTATCCTATTCTACAGTTCTAGTATTCACTTATAAGTGAGTATATACTGTGTGTGTCTTTCTGTTTCTGGGATACCTCACTCAGGATGATCTTTTCTAATTTCCACCATTTGCCTGCACATTTCATGATTTCCTTGTTTTTAATTGCTAAGTAATATTCCATTGTGTAAATGTTCCACAATTTCTGTATCTATTCCTCAATTGAGGGACATCTGGGTTGTTTCCAGGTTCTAGCTATTACGAATAAAGTTGCAATGAACATGGTTGAACAAATGTCCTTGTTGTGTACTTGAGCACATTTTGGATATATACCTAAGAGTGGTATAGCTGGGTCTTGAGGAAGCACTATTTCTAGTTGTCTGAAAAAGAGCCAGATTGATTTCCAAAGTGGTTGTACAAGCTTATATTCCCAATGGAGGAGGGTTTCCCTTTCTCCACATTCTCTCTAGCATGTGTTGCCACTTGAGTTTTTGATCTTAGCCATTCTCGTGTGTATAAGGTGAAATCTCAGGGTTGTTTTGATTTACATCTCCCTGATGACTGAGGATGTTAAGCATTTCTTTAAGTGTTTCTCTGCCATTCTATAAACCTCTGCAGAGAATTCTCTATTTAGCTCTGTATCCCATTTTTAAATTAGATTACTTGATTTATTGCTTTTTAACTTCTTTAGTTCTTTATATATTCTGGATATCAGCCCTCTGTCAGATATAGGGTTGGTGAAGATCCTTTCCCAGTCTATAGACTATCATTTTGTTCTGATGACAGTGTCATTTGCTTTACAGAAGCTTTTCAGTTTCATGAGGTCCCATTTATTGATTGTTGATCTTAGAGCCTGTACTGTTGGTGTTCTATTCAGGATGTTGTCTCCTGTGCCAATGAGTTCTAGGCTCTTCCCCACTTTTTTTCTAACTGATTTGGTGTTTCTGTTTTTCTTTGATCCACTTGGACTTTAGTTTTGTGCAGGATGATTAAGTATGGATCTATTTGCAATTTTCTACATGTATATATCCAGTTAGGCCAGCACCATTTGTTGAAGATGCTATCTTTTTTCCACTGTGTTGTTTTTGGCTTCTTTGTAAAAAATATAGTATCCATAGGTGTGTGAGTTTATTACTGGGTCTTCAATTCGATTCAATTGATCCACCATTTTGTTTCTATGCCAGTACCATGCAGTTTTTATTACTATTGCTCTGTAGTACAGCTTGAGATCAAGAATGGAGATAACTCCAGATGATCAGTTTTTGTACAGGATCGTTTTAGCAATTCTGGGTTTTATGTTTTTCCATATGATACTGAGAATTGTTCTTTCAAGTTCTGTAAAGAATTGTGTTGGTATGTAGACAGAGACAGGAAAATGCAAAATAAGTGGTAAGTAACTTAAAGTATTGATTTTAATGCTCATTAACTGGATCTCCTCTTGGGGGAAAAGGAGTCAGCAGTACCTTAGTGAACTCACTGTGTGTCAGCTACCAATTTCTTTCCATGGGAGGCCCCCATGTAAGTGTTTTTACTTACTTTGTGGACTCAGTCTACTTCAGGTCCTCCTCTCCAGCTCTGGTAGGACAGACAGCCAGAACCATTTATTCTCAGGGACATAGTAAACCTACAAATGTTCTAGGGGATGGGCTCAGGTTCAGGATATAGGGTGGAATGGAAGTGGGACATGAAAAGTGGGATCATGTGGGTCTGATTCAGCCTCAAGTATGATGGAAATAAATTTGGAAAACAGAAATTTCAGTCTTTTTCTTATTGGTGAAATCAGAGCACGGATTTTCTAATCATCACACTAAATATCATCTATCTATAAGCAGAGGAGTACATATGTAATTGTAAATTTAATTCTGTTCAAGTCTCTCTCCTGGGTAAATAACTGAACATATGAAGACAAGATGTAGAGCAAAGAAGGCAGGGCTGGACCAGAATGAGCAATGTTCATTTTCCACTTCAGCCTTAGAATGTGGATAATTACATTTCTTGCTTTTGCTGTTGTCTCTAACAGGTATGCCTGTATTTCTTTTCTTTGGTTTTATTTCTGGTTGAAACATAATTGCATTTTAAGGGTGACCGCTAAATCAGTCACTTAGCTTCCGAGTGTTCCAGAAGTGTGTGGTAACATGGTGAGCTACTGAAGTGGTATGAAATACAATTTTAGTCAAAATAGCCAAGAAGAATGAAACAAGAAATCAGTAGGAAATTTTAATGCTTAATTTGTTTTTAAATCTATGACCACCCTAACTTCCAGTATTTTTTTATCACTTTATGTATTAGCCATTATTTTACAATGAAACACTTCATGTGGCTAGCTTTAATGAAGCAAAGAGTTTTATTTAACTCACAGCTTTCAATATTCAAGGTCATGGTGCCTCCATTAGTTTTATTTTGGTGAGGATTCTCCTGGCTGTGTCACAACATAATATATTTCCAGAGGGAATTCTTGTGGAGCATGAGACCATATGTAGACAGGGATCTAGGTAGTTGTGTGGAGCTGGCTCAGGCTTACTAACAATTTCCCTCAAGAACTTCCTTAATGTTTTCAAAAGACCTTGAGCATCTCACTGTAACCCATGTCTTACAGCTCAATGCCCTGGAGTACTACCCAGGGCTCTTAGGGGGGACATCCAACATCCAGACTAGTATTTCTTTGAACATTTTCTTAATTGTCATTTTTTTTCATTGCTATTCTAAACCCTATTATTTCCTTATTCCTTCCTTTCTCCTTTCATTTAATCTGTTTTGAAAAGTAATTCTTAACAGTGCTTTCTAGGTGTTCTGATTTGTTTTGTTTGTTTTTCATGAGAGGAAGAGATTGACCATTAGAAAACCAACAAGTGACTTTGGAGAAATGGATTAGTAATAAGCACTAGTTTTCTAAAGGGATTCATATTTTGTGTTTAGAAGATTTTGATTTCCAGATTTTCTTTAATTTTCTCTTTATTTTTTTATATGAATGTTTTGCCTTCATGTGTGTCTGTTTGTCATATGTGTGCCTGGAACCTCTGGAGGTCAGAAGGGAGCATCAGATCCTCTGGTACAGGAGTTAGAAAACAGCTGTGAGCCACTGTGTGGGTGTTAGGAATTGAACCCAGGTCCTCAACAAGAGCAGCCAGTGCTCTTCAGCCCCATATTTCCAGATTTCTTTTAATTGTGCATACTGCTTTGTAGATTTTCCTGTGGACCTGAAGGGATAAATGTAAAGTTGAGCATAGCTATGTAAAGGGATCATTGAACTGAATGACAGTTTTCAGACAGACCCAAATTAGCCTTACCCTGTGTGTGTGTGTGGGGCGGGGGGGAAGCAGGAAACAAGACTGCCATGGACTGAACAGTTTGTCTTTTCCCAGGCTGAAAGCTGACCTTCCGGGGTGACGGTGTTGGGAGGTGGGGTCTTCGAGGACAGTTACGTCATCATGGTAGCACATGCGCGAATGATATGCTTGTCTGTGAGATTCCTTGCCCCTTTGCCTGCGTGAAACACGATGAAAGGATGGGCATCAGTGAACCGGTTAGTGGTAACTTGATCTTAGGCTTCCCAGCCTCCAGAAACAGTGAGTGAGAAATAAATATTTGCTGTTAGAAAGTCGCTCATTTCACAATATTTTTGTGGTAGCAATCTAAATGGAAACCTTGGCAAAGCATTAGGTTTCCTAATTAGTGTTACCGACCTTTTTAAGGAAGCATAAAAATCACTTGCAAAGACATCTTAGCTTGCAGTCATGTTGGCAAGGTGTTAGAGTTGTGCTTTCTGCTGAGCTGGCTGTGCAGGGAGAAGCAGCAGTGCCAGTAGAGGGAGCTACAATAGTAAGCAGAAGAGAAACATCAGGAAAGAAAAAAGTCAATTCAGATTTTGCCACTGCAGACTGAGCTCTGGGGGAAAGCGTTATCATAAGAGAGCACCCCAGGAGTGTAAAGCTCAAATGTGCTTTTTGAACCAGGAGGACCTCCTGAGTGTTAGTGGCAAAATGTATCTACTTTATGTGCTTATCGCTGCTACCCCTTTCTTTGGTTGAGAGGCCTTTGGGTCACGCGTTTATCTTTCTTTAAATACATGTAGTCGGTGGATGCCTGGGCCATGAAGAAACCCGGTAATGTGGTAGTTAGCCATGGCTGGGAGAGCAAGGTAAAGGCGGGTAGCCTGAATGTCTGCGTGAAACTGGGCAATAGTGATAAAAATCAGCAGATATCATTTGGTGGATGCTATCAGCCAGGATTAATGCTGGGGTACGGACATACAGCATTATCCTGAGGTAAATTTAGCCCTAGACCTTCTTCTACAGACTGGTGCAGAGCCAGTAGGAACTAGGGAGTTCATGAGCTCTGCAGGAAAAGTTGGTGCTGGTGCTTCAGGATGTCATACAGTGCAAGACAAATGTCCTGAAAGCAAGCAGCAGTGTTTTACTACAGGTCACATGAAGAAAAGTAAAAAGCGATTTCATCTTTAGTTAAGAAGTTATGTTTTAAGCAACAGAACAGGAGCATGCCAAAGAGGACCTATTGGGGGGGGGGGGTGGTCAATGTAGCGATGTATCAGAGTGGATATTAAGACTCGAGATCAAGCCTCTGACAAAGGGCGAGAAGTAATGATAATTCTGGGGGAGGTTGTTGAGACTTGGGGAGAACAAGAGCTCCACAAAGACCAAACTGAGCCGGGCACAGGGGTCTTGTAAGAGACGGTTTCTACAATCAAGGGCCATGTGTGGATGTGGACTGGAACCCCCGCACAGATGGGGCCCATGATAACTTGGTGTAGGGCTGAAGACCCTATTCAGGGAAACAGGGACTGTTTCAGTCATGATCTTGATGGCTGACTCTTTGACCCTCCCCCATATAAGCCGGGGAGTGACAGACTGGCTAGATCCCAGGGGAGGACTTTGCAGCCAGCCCTGAGG
>CM053764.1:86353140-86370252 GCA_028658305.1 Pachyuromys duprasi
GTTGGGCCATTAAGTTGCTTGTATGAGATGTTTCAAATTTCTTCTTGAAGGCACTTAGTGCTATGAACTTTCCTCTTAGCACTGTCTTCATTGTGTCCCATAAGTTTGGGTATGTTGTGGTTTCATTTTCATTGAATTCTAGGAAGTCTTTAATTTCCTTCTTAATTTCTTCCCTAACCAAGCTGTCCTTGAGTAGCAAGTTGTTCAGCTTCCATGTATGTGCAGGTGAGCTCGTAGAGTGCAGTGTGAGCTCGTAGGGTGCAGTTCAGTGAAAACGGCACCCGGCTCCTCCCCAGACTGCGCGGGAGACTGTGTGTCCAGTCTACAATGGTGGGTGCGGGCACCCAGCAGGGCCGCTCATCCAGATCAGAGCTGTGCGCCGCTGGTCACCGGGAAATTTCTCCAGGTAATAACTGGGTGTCTCTAGGGTTTTCCTACTTGATTTTCTCACCTTAGGAGTTCCGCTCACCTGGCACTCACAATGCTGGCGTTTTATGTCCCAGAGTTCAGTCTCCTGGTCGCTGCGTTGTTTCTGCTCTCCTACTCCTCAGACAGTGTTCTCTCGTGGCAGCCATCTTGGATCTCCCCCTTATTTAACTTTTTATGTGCCACATCGAACATACAGATATTTGCAGCTAAACTAAATATATTTAACAAGTTTAGTTGCAAGATATATTTACAATCTCATATTTAAATGATGCTTCAGTTGAGCAGTATTTTTCTTTCTCTTTATACATTTGCAAAGCAGTTTTGGCTTATATGTATCTTTAGCTTGTGATCTTCATCATCACTAGAACTGTAATTTTATGCTTTTTTTTCCCCAAATGGGGTCTCTTAATGGAGCACTGGTTGGCTTCAAATTCATGATCCCCCATTCCTTTGCATCAGCCCTCAGCAGGCTGGACCTGTAGTATGTACTACCATGCCCAGCTTGAGCTCCTATGTGGAAATACCGTCTATCACATTTTGTTTATTTTCAGAGATGGTAACTCTCACATTACACAACATGCCATCGTAGGGATTTTTTACTAGACCCTAAGTGCCCATTCACATAACTTGTTTTTTTACATATACATTTATATGTATATTACATTTATATGTATAATATATTTATATGTGTTTTACTTGTTTTTTTACATATACATTTATAATTGTTACCTGTAATTTTGAGATCACTTTTTTTTCCAGTAATAAGGACTATATCTGTTCAAATTATATTTAAGAAAATTTTTAAGGGTAACTTCTACAAGCAATGGCAAATTAACTACTTGTCGTGGTCACTAAAGTAGAATTTGTTTTCTTAAATCATATTTTGTTTTTCTCAATAATCAAGACAACATCATTGAATCTTTAAGATCATAGGTATGAGGAATTTTTGCCTTTCTATGGTACAGTTTCAGAGGAAACATTCTCAACTCAATAGCTGAGCTTACAGAGTAGCTGCATACTTACCTCCTTTGTCTTATTCGGTGTGATGACACTTCTGCTTTGCCTCCTTCTAACCCAGTGGTTCTGTGGGTCGTGACCCCTTTGGGGGTTGAATGATTCCTTTCACAGGAGTTTCCTAAGACTATCCTGAGTATCAGATATTAGTATTACGATTCATAATAGTAGTAAGGTTAAAGTTATGAAGTAGCAATAAAAATAACCTGGAGGTGGGGTCACCAAAACATGAGGAACTGTATTAAAGATCACAGCATTAGGAAGGTTGAGAACCACTGCTCTAACCTGTTTACTACTTGATTGCAATTTGGAGATACTGAAAGTAACATTTGAACACTAGGTTAAGAAAATACCTTTTTTTTTTTTTAAGTTAAAGCTCAGTTAAATTTTAATTGAATTTTTCTTTAAAATGTTACTCATTGTTTCATTCTAGTTCCCTTTCCAGGCCCTAAAGTATATGGGAAAAGGTACTTATTCCTTAAATAAAAGCTAAATAATACCCACATGAGAAAAGCCACAGAGCCCAGGTGCTCTGCTGGTATGACTTCATCCCCAAACCACCACATATTTACCCCTGGAGAGGGAGCAATATGTTTCTGAAATAATTTGTAAGTTAAGAAAAACATTAAAGGAAAAAAATGAATATAATATTAGGCCAGAGCACATGGATTCCAGGTGTGCATTCAAGATAGCTTTTTGACAAATGCATGTATTTCCTGAGTAATTAAGCTTAGCTTCGGGTTGTATCGTAAAGCCATCCAAATAACATAAATGCAGAGAAGGCAGTACAAAAACAACTCCATCTGGATTTCCACCTCTCCACCATTTATTACCTAGGTGACCTTGAAGAGGTCAGGGTTGCTTTTAACTTTCCTTGGAGGATGCTCCTCAGCGTGACTGCCAGAGAGACAGGAGATGACCTTAAAGGATGTAGGCGCTTACATTTCAGTTGAAACTCCGAAACGAAAGTCTAATATAAAACTGCTAATCATTCAGTGATTATTAGTTATGGCTTTGATTGCCAGAAATTATCTTAAAAAAAGCATTTTGATATTAAGTATATACTAGACTGAAATCGAATTCAATTAGAAAGAATTGAAATCAGAATTCAATTAGAAAGAATTAAAAGCAAAAGACATTGGCTTTCAAATTCTGAAATAATGGAAATTACAAATCTAAGACTAAGCTTTTTCTAACTGGGCTTTCCCCATGCTTCTATTTTCAATAGCTATGGATATGTGTGATTTTTTTCTTCCCACGTGTGGAGTGCTTTATTTCCTGAAAACTTCTCATTAATTTACTTGGGACTATGGGCATGTTTTGATCAGGTCAGAATAAGCCTTGAATCATACAGTGAGCTTTCTAGACAGTGTGACAGAACAACCACCTTGGAAGTTTGAGCCCTTTCCTTAAACTCAGTTAGGGCGTAGCACATGAGCAATCAAGCGGTGATAGGTAACTGGATCAGTCAAGTGGCCCCCGTGATTACTCAAGGAGGCAGGGTCATTTTCAGAGAGGTGAAGAACAACTCACTTGGAGTGACCATGTGACATTAAGCAAGTACATGGTTGGAGAGAATATTCCAATTGTCCCTTTATCTGCATTCTGCACAAAGTTCTATGAGTTACTGTCTTCCTGATGCCCTGTGGATAGGGACACATAGCATCTCTATGCCCCCCCTGGAGGAGGCAAAGAATGGGAATGAAAGAGAAGACATCTGAATGGGGTGGGTGTCTCCCTTTTCTTGGCTGATGGACATGATAATGTCAAAACAGAAAAGCAGAAAAAGAAAGAAAAAGAAGAAACAAGATTGAGTGAGTACCTGGAAGCTGAGTAACACAGCAGAAAAAGAGAATTCCACATCTGCAGTGGCAGAGGCTCTTCTGACCAAGACATTTCCTAATGTCCTAAAGCCGTGGTTCTCAACCTTCCTAATGCTGTGACCCTTTAATACAGTTTCTCATGTTGGACTAAGCTTTCATACACACTGCTATATACATCCTGTCAGCTAAGGGAGCTAAGAGTTTAGCAAAAGATAGAGTAAATTTTGAAGAGAGAGTAGTGGCCTCTTAAAAATCAGATGCCAAATGACCTTATCAGAGGGGGTGGAATTAATGGTCGATATCAAACATGGATTTTCTATGAAGAAGACTGACATCTTTAGGAGAGGATATTGCAAAGATGAAGTTGTAACAAGCAGTGAAGAATCGAATGGAGACTGGAACAAAGCATGCGGTTACAGTGAGATAAAGGATCTGGTTAGGGAAAGTTCCCTTAAGGCAGAAGAAAGTGATAAAAGAAAGAAGCTATCTAAAAAGATCTACAATTATTGAGAAAGGTCAACTTTGATCTACTAAAACTAAATGAAGTAGAGAATTTCTTTGTTTTTGTTTTTTGTTGAAATAATGGTTGAGCCTGAAAGAGAGTTGGAAGATTCAGATCAAAAGAGTCACAAACAGCCACAGACAATACTGATAGGAAAATTTCCAAATCTTGGCACATTATGTTTAATTAAAAGGCTCCAAATACATAAGTCTTAAAACACATGGTTAAAAACATTATTTCATTATAAATTCAGAATAGTTGCATCCAGTCCTGAAGAGACCTGATAAGCTAGGGTCAGATGGAAGGGGAAGAGGACCTCCCCTATCAGTAGACTTGGAGAGTGGCATAGGAGGAGATGAGGAAGGGAAGGTGGGATTGGGAGGGAATAAAGGAGGGGGCTACAGCTGGGATGCAAAGCGAATAAGATGTAATTAATGTAAAAAATAAAAATTTAATTACAAAAAGAATAGTTGCTATCAAATTTCTCAATGGTAATACTAGAATGTTAAAACAATATTTAAGTACTATTAAAATATTTAAAAATATTTTAAAGATCACTTTAGATACATAATTTCATACTAAGATAAACTTAAGGTAGGATAAAATAAAAGTGATCAAAATTGTAGTTCTAAAATTTTACTAGAAACATATCATTGAGGTTCCACAGAGAAAATGAATGATTTCAAGTGAGAGTTTGAGGTACACAAATAAACAGTGGCAAGATAAAAGTCTGTGAAGATGGTGTATTAAAACAGTACTTTGTAATAGAATTTCTTGCCTTAGTGGGAAGTAGATATTTGTGGTTTCCAATTTGATGGAAGTGTACAGGTATTAAAATAAGAGGACCTGGGTTTTAAATTTTATTAAAGTTTAATGACTTTAAATTTAAACAGCCTTATGTAGTTGTAACACCATAACATTCCAGGTATAATTTTATAGAACATGTCAATTATGTGAGAGGGAGGGAAGGCACAGGGGTCAAGATTTTTGACCTGATACTGAAATCTTTGTATTAATTAAAGGAAATACATCTGGTTCTCTACAACAAAGTGAGAGGCCTAAATCATTGCAGAAACAAATTGAACAGAACTGACATTGAGTTTGAGTTTGTAAGCAAGAACAACAATGGCAAAATGATCTGATAAACAGAAAACAAGAGATTAAATGAAAAAGGAAGAAGAATGGTTTGGAGGAAATATGAAAGAGAATGTCAGGAATAAATTATAATTACAGTAATTAAAGTAAGTATAAATTTATACCAGATTGCAGAGACTCAGGGAAACAAGATGCTGTAATATGATGTCCACTAGACATTTAAAACAAAAAGAAATGAAGATAAAATAGCTAGTTATACATAAAATACATAATACATAAAAGCACTATCATTTTTTCATTGTTAGTTTAATAGCAGAAAACACAAGATATGCTGTTAAACTGTTAGCAAAAGATACAACTATTCCATAGGCAAAGAAAAAGAGATCAAAAGAGATTAATCAGGGGATATCCATGTATCTGATGGAGAATGTGAATTCTAAAGAGAAAAATATATGAATCAAATGCAATTGGAGTTGTTGATACACCCTCATGAAAGCAGGACACCTGTACCACTGGGCAGAAATAAAGTAAAAGCTATGAATAAGGGGAAGGGCTGCAAGATGCTGCATTCTGAGGAAGACAGCCATTTCACTCACAATCCTACAGCCTGCACTGCGCCTGCACAAGGCTGGAGCTTCTCATCAGTTAAACATGGCTCCAGGAAGCACCCACAGGACCATACCCCACTGCTGAACTCCTGGTAGAGGAGAGACAGCCATTGTCTTCACTCGTGTATCCACAGGTGAGGCTATCAGACTGTAAAGGCTAGTTGGAAACCCATGGTTTCACAGACGGCTCTGGTTAAACTCAGTATAAGACAAATCAAAAGGACACCAGTGTGAGAAAGGGGTTTCCAAACAGCATTGGGTTGGCAGGGCAGGGAGGAAGACAGACAATGAGCGTGAGAGGAACTAGAGCGCGTTATAAACATCTGTGAAATTCTCAAAGAAAATTTATAAACGTTATATAAAATATTAACTTTTTAATTTAAAGACCAACCAACCAACAAAGAACTTAGAAGGCTACAAAACAAACCTCTAATTGATAAACTTGAATCAATAGATGCCCATAGAGTTTACTCTCGCATATAAATTACATGTATATGTTTTTGCCAGTGTGTGGGTATGGGCACGCGAGTTCAAGTGCTTGTGAGGCCAGAGATGTTGGATATTTTTGGGCTGGAGATACAAGCAGTTGTGAGCCAGCCCGCATGGGTGCTGGGAACTGGATTCATATCCTCTGCACTATGCATTCTTAACCACTGAGCCATTTCTCCAGCTCTTATTATAACTATTTTTTCACCCTATGACGCATAGTTACTATTTATTATCTCCTAAATACTACAAAATGAGGGGCTGGAGAGATGGCTCAGTGGTTAAGAGCACTTCCTGCCCTTCTGAAGCCGTTAGGTTTGATTCCCAGCTTCCACATGGCAATGCACATCTGTCTGAAACTCTGGTTCTGATAGCCTCTAATGGCTTCTGTTGGCACCAGCTATGCCCAGACATTCATGTAGACAAAACACTGTTTCACATGTAAATAAAAATTAATACAAAATTTCTGTACAATCAATATCATAAATGTTAAAATATCAATAAAAGATATATTTTAAAGTACCAAGAGATATTCTTGCATAATATACAGATCAAAATATGTCAATAGCATATTGTGAAAAATAAAGTGGCTGAAAATCTGGACAAAGTGATTAATTTCTGAAAAAAATACTAAAATTACCAAAAGATTAAAGATAAAATTAAAATGAGATAAATATCAGGGAAAATTAAAATGTAACCAAAGACCTGTCTTTCTAAAAGAACTATATCTTCTTCAATTTATAATTTGTGTTTGTTTTAGGTCCTAAGAATCAAATCGAGCCTCATGCATGCCAGGCACACTGTATACCCATGAGGTACACCCCACATTACAGATAACTACATTTATTTCTCCACTGCTGTAGCTTGGACCCAGGGCCTCAGCTCTTCTAAGGAAGTGTTCTACCACTGGCCCACACTTCCAGTCTTGTCAGATAATAGCTTGAAGTGTTCATAAACAGATAAACTCTAGCTTATGCAAGAGAGATCATCCAAGTTTAATTAAGACTAATAATGTCTTAAAACAGATCTCACATGTATATCTTCACCAAAATTTGATGTTTTCATATTAGTTATCAGATATTATATTAGAGAAATAATCTTTTAAAAATGGGGGTTGCCTATTTCTGAAAATGTTTAACATAAAATTGAAGATCTTAGTTAATACAAAAATGATTAGACAGAAAAATATTCATAAGAATCAGAAAGGCAGAAATAGCTACATTTCTCAGAAGAGAAAAACTTCAGAGAATCAAGACAGCTATGCGGCTGGGATGAAACTATATTCAGCTGTTTAACACCGAGAGACATCTGAAACCAGGAGCCTTTAAAATGGCAAACCTGAACATGTGGTGAAAAGGAAGCATTGATCACAGTACCGTTTCAAAAATTGCCCAGGCGATGTGATGATGAAGAACCCAGTCACCTCTTAGAGACTGGGAGTGGTATCAGAACAAATCTAGTAGTAGTTTTCCAAAGAATTATTTAAGAAAAATGTAGCTGAGTTTAGGATAAAAAAAAAAAAAAAGAACAAAACAAAATAACATTGTTTCTTAGGCCAGTTTATGAGTCTAATTCCAAATTGTTCTCAGTATACATGAGTTATAATTAGTTATCAAATTGACGTTCTCAGTATACATGAGTTATAATTAGTTATCAAATTGACTACTCGGAGTAGCACTATAGTATAACTTGTATAATAGTGAAAACTGATGTCATATTAAGTAGAACGATTGCAAGTTACCACTAGCTTCCAGTGGGTACTCCACCCTGCTATGCTCATGGAGAGAATTCTCTATTGCTGAGGGCAGGTTGGATCTTACACCTGTTTTCTCTTGTTTAGGTTTTAGCAAAGGGGATAGGAGTGTATCTCTGAGGCATGGTTACCAGGCCTGTGTCTTTCTATCTCCCTTTGCTCCTCTTCTTCTTTTCCTTTCGTTTTGTTTTTCAGGCCCTTCTTTCCCTTTCTTCCTCCCAGGGGAACCCAGCTGCCCTGCTATGGGCTGTACTGTGGAAAGGGCCACATGCCAAGAAAATGAGGCCAATAGCCTGGGAGATCCCGAATCCTGCCAACAGTTATAGGAGTGCTTTTATGAACACATCCTCCCTGGTGGATCCTTTGGATGAGACGGAAGCCCCTTCGACACCTTTAAGGAAAAGCCTCAACTTTAGCCACTCAAGGATTTCCAGCACACAGACATAATGTTTACTGTTTCAAGCCTCTAACTTTTTAATGTACTTCGTTGGCTAGCAAAGATAGCTGCTAGAAATATCTAAAATAAACCTTTAGACAGAGAGGAATGCTGGCTGCTTGCCTCAAAATGAGAAACAGGCTTACCTTAGTTTGTTCATGACCCTGATATGAACAACAACAATAAACAGAAAAAAATTGTATTCATATTTTGGGGACCATTGAGTTCACTTCCCTCCTTCTCACTTTATCTCCTTCCTTATTTTACTTTTTTTTTTTTTTTTTTTTTTTGAGACAAGGTTTCTCTGTATAGCTTTGGCTATCCTTGACTCACTTTACAGAACTTCCTGCCTCTGCCTCCTTGAGTGCTGGGATTGCAGGCATGTGCCATTGCATGGGGCCCCCACTTTACTTTTAATGTGAAAGTGGTATTTAGATATGTGCCAGTACCTTTGTGGCTATGACAAAAAGAAGATATATATTAAAAAAACCCTGAAGAGATGAAAGAATTATTTTATGTTACTTGTTCTAAGACTTTGATCCCTGGTCACCTGGTTCCATGACTGAAGCCTATGGTGATGGAACATCATGGTGATGTGAGCTATGGAATAGGCAGCTCATCTCTTGGCAGCTGGAAGCAGAGACTGAGAAAAAGGACTGAGAGGTGGGTATGCCCGGCAATTGCATACCTCAGGTAATGCCTTCCTCCAGTGAGACTCCATTGCCTACAGTTTCTGCTCTCCCCCAACAGGTGAGACCCAAGCCTTCAATTTATGATGCTTTAGAGGAGAGCCTAGATTCGAACATAACAGGAAATGGAAAGCACCTTTCAGCCATGACTTCAGAGGGGGTCTACAGCTGAGAATGGCAGATTTGCAAGATTCTGTAGATTACAGTGCCTTTGATAATGCAAGGGCTAGACAGATGTAAGGACTAGAATGAGATCTGTCTATTGTATCTGGTAAGCCCATTAGATTCTAAATCCACATCATAGGGCTTTTTGGCTATTCACAGATGAGTATTTTTAAGTTAAACCAGTGAGATAATTTTAGTTTATATATTTTAATTTGCTATATCATATAAACTGAATTTAAATTGTGAGAGGGAAATTTTTTGTTGGGTTATTTCAGCTAATAATAAGTGAAATTAAGATAATTATATAAAGGTTGATTCCAGGAACTGTGTATGCTTTATCAGAAACTTAATGAAAAAAAAAAAGCTATGAAGAAGATTAGTCAAAAACCATGAGAGACCTAAATATTCTTTTGGTATTGTCTTACTTGTGAAAGATCCTATGAATCTGGACTGAATTGGACCTGATTTCAGTAAGTTTTAAACTCTCCCAGGTATGTAATCGCCTCCAAAAGACCTCTTCTATTGCAGAGTTTAACTTCAGGGACTTTTTTTTTAAGGGTCATTAAATGGAATTTCTATGACAACCGAAAGCTGGTGTAAGAATGAGGCAGCGTTGTACGGTATAATGAGTCCAACTATATTTTACCTCTTACTTTTTGTTCCAAAGAAATGGGTGATAAATTTAGGGCACCTTTCAGCACTACCAGGGACATAGTACACTAATGGCCTGGAAGTCCAACAAATCTCCCTGTTTTACTCAGGGTATTTTGTGGCCAGCTAGAGAAACCAATTCTGGAAATAGAAACCAGCTTGGAAAGGGATTTTACTGGAAGGATGTTGGGAAATTGACAGACTTTCCAGAGAAGCTGGAGAATGTGATGGAGAAAATGAGCAGGGCACTGTGGGTGGTAGAATGGTGAGTGACCTCAGCCAACTTTCATTTGGGGTAGTCTGGCAGAAATGTTTCTTTTGTCACAGAATGATGGAGGCCAGCATGAGTCCTGGATGCTGGAGGAGTATGGATGTTGATCACCACCTCTGGTCCCACTGCCCAGCCAAGAGAAAACAATTACCACAAATTCTGAAACACTGATCTCTGACGCAGCTTCTTTGCTCTATTGCTCCCTAGTCACAATCATTGGCATTGGTATTCTACCGCCTGCACTGTAAATTATATTAAATTTTACTGTGATAGAAAAGTGGACAGGGCAGCACATCATGTGTTCCAAGTTTATTTCCAAGGCTCTGAATGTTTTATTTAAGGTAGAGGATGGTGTAAAGACCAAGAAAATGAAATTGGAAAGAAGTGTGGAAACAGCCGCCTGATGGGATAAGTAAAGGACTAATCAAAGGAAGGCTGAATGTCTAGCATGTGACATGAACATAGCAAAGGATACATTGTGCCTCTAACATGTGCGTTGGGGATGTTTGCCTCTGAGTATGGTGCCAATTCATGGGAAAGAAATAAACAAGATCGTTGTGTTTCTCCTCCAACCTGTCTCGGGCAATTTAGTTGGATGAACCTTTGTATACCTCATGGTGACTGAGCACCAGCCCTTTTAGAGTGTTAAGATAAATGGCTTGGAAACTGTGCTTACCTATACTAATCTCTGTGTCCGGTTTGCTATACAGTTTACTGTCTTTGGTGAATTAGCTGTGACTTTAGCCTCCCTCTCCCACAATGTCTTGCAACCTTTTCGGGGAATCTTGATTTATTTTTCCAGTTCCCATTATCCATATAACCACATGCACAAGGAATTCTGAGTAATTATAACTATCATAGTTGTCATCTGGCACTCACCTATTTTTGTAAGGGAGTTACAGGTGTCTTTTCCAGGAGAGATACCTGATTCATGTGGAAGACAAACCCCAGATACGGGTTTGGAGGGAGTTTACTAAGAACTGGTTCATGAGTTCTTTCCAATAGAAACCAAGGGGACACATGGCCTGGAGGACTTTTGGTGAGATTTGAACTCTCATTAGTCAAGGACAGGTGTTTTCGTGAGTAGCTGGTCAAATTGCCATTCCAGGAACTTTCAGAACTACATTCTTAAAATAGAGAACCTAAAAGACAAGACAAAAGAAAATTTACCCTTGAGCATTTTATGGATTGTGATGAAATGTAATGGGAAATTGGAATGGACAGCCTTTTTAAAACATAATTTCTTTTTAAGCTAACATACAATTACTTTCTCCCTTCCCTTTCCTCCCTCCAATCCTTTTCATGCACCCACCCTTGCTCTTTCTTAAAATTATAACCTTTATTCTGTAATCACTGATGTGTTTGTGTGTACGTGTTTGTGTTCCTAAATATTTATATACAACCTAATACTGATCACTATTTGTGTTAGTTCTGTTAGATGTTGTAGGGAATCTGGATTTAATTAAACCCAAGGTTCTTCACCTAAATGCCCAAGCGGGCTCTAGGGACATGCAGTTTGCCACACCTGTGCTTCGTTTCCTGTATGCTTTCTCTGCTGTTGGGTAAGCTTCAGAAGGGATGGGCAGGCCCTACCTTGAATATACGTGCCCGACATGCACTAATTCCCTCATGGCTTGTTGGACAACTGGCAAATGAAACAGATGCATAATATATGAAAGTTTTCTTTCTGAAGACATTTATGAGAATAGACAGTGACTGAATAGATATAGATCCAGTTTCATTCTTTGACTCTACGACATTGATAGTTTTATTCAGTTCTAGGATTCCATGTCTGCTCCATAACTTCATATTTGTTAGGGTATTACTCATTTTTGGTTAATCATGGCTATGATCTTTTTTAAAATTTCAATTTGGTATAAACCTATGTAATTATGAAATCTAGGGCTTTCCCAAGAATGTGTTCAGCCGAGACTTGGTATTTTTATATGTTATACAGGATTTCTGTGTAGGTATTTTCTCTAGAATCGAAATGCATCCATATTCTCCGTAAGTGGCTTAAATTTATCCTTTCTAGAACTGAAGTTTTTCAATATTCTTTAGAATTAAAATGATCTATACTTGCTAGAATTATATATTCTTTAGAACTGGTAGGCGTGTACATGTATATTCTTTATATTTGCTATAGTCTATAGAATTCCTATCTATATTCTCGAGAATTGGCATATCTATCTATCTATCTATTTATCTATCTATCATCTATCATCTATTTATCTAATCTTTGGATTTTGTGTCATGTCTGATGCTGGGGCAAATTCTCCTTCTGGCTACTCTAAACCGGCCCTACTTTCTTGAGGCAAGAATATGCAAGTGCTCTTTAAATGCACTTGTTATATAAGGACTGTTAAGGTTTGTGGACTTTCTATACAAAGACAATAATGCTTGTCTACTTACTATATAGGGCTATAATGTTCATGTACTTACTATATGAGAACTATAATCTTTGTGTTCTTACTATATATATTTGTATAGTTATTATATACAAATATATGATTGTACTGTGTGTGTGCTTACTATATAAAGACTTCAATGACTTTATAAAGCTCAGTTATATGATCATTGTCACGAATCTGGAAATACTGTCAAGTGTCACATAACAAAATTATTGTATCTGACTGTATCATTATTTTTCTTGCCTTCATTCTTGTGTGTCTACTCTATTTTACTTGCAGACTTCGTATTGCCATTTTTCTTTACCAAAGCTGTTCTGTTCTCAAAACAAAAATATTACATGCCAGAAAACAAAAACAAAACCAACTAAACAAACAAAACCCATATTCTCCAAATACCAAACCCTTAATTCCAGAAATAAAAAGCCAACAAGGGTTAGGTATTCCTGGCACAAACAAACAAACAAACAAACAAACAAACAAACAAAGTTTTCTTTGCCAGTATGAAAGATTTCATTAGCTATATTGTTGTTGTTTGATTTCTGTTTCCCTTGCCATCTATGACCTGTTCTGGTTCCTAGAGTGGTCACAATACCTTCCATGTGATGATTGACAGTCTTACTTTGGGAAATGGAGGATGAATGAATGAGTGATATGTAACCTTGTAAAAGATATTACAGGCTGTTGGGAAGCCACTCAACAAAAGGCAGGTGGATTGATTTCAGCTTGTTGTTTTCCAAACTATGGATTTTGATAAGTTATCTAATTTCCAAGACCCAGTGATCTTATTGACTGTTTGACCACCTGGGATTCCTCCATTCTCTTCTTATTTCTGCTTCAGTCCCATAAATGGAATTGATTGCATCATCACTAGTTCACTGTCTTTATCTGTTCCAGCCTTGGTGTGTAGATTTGGATGCAGAACAAATGCAGTCTGACAGTATTAGGAGCTCCTACCTGCAGCTCACCATCCTGTCTCTAGCCAGATGGTAATATAGAGTACAGTCTGCAGGAAAGTGGTGGTTGATATCCTTGATGATATCTGTCTTGGGACTTAGGACTGCATTCTTGGGCTCTGTAATACATGTTTAACAGGTTGGAAAGAAAAACAAAACAAAACAAAAAACAAACAAACCTAAAACCTGTCTCTCTTGCATTTGAAATATTGAGTTTTTCTTCTTGGTTCTCTTTCCCACAAGGTTCTGTTTGTCGTCCTCTTTCTCCTTCAATCCATCCCCTCTTTGTTTCAACACTAATCTAAATTTTTATCTGTACAATTATATTTAAACAAAAGTGGGAGGCGGTAGACTCTGAAGGTAATGTGCCACTCAAAAAACTGAACCTCCAAAGCCTGAATACTAAGTAGATAGTCACATCTCAATCATGTTTCTATTTTCTTCCTAACAGAAAGGGAACATTTTTGTTTGGAAGGCATGCCATTTCTAAGTGACACACACACATACACATACACACACAAAATCATGATTTTTGGGATTCCTTGAATAGACACTGAGAATTACTGTTATACTTTCTCCTCAGAAGTCTGACACATCTGTAAGGCCACATTTTAGCTACTGGGCTGGAGACTCAAGCCAAGTGCATGCAAGTTTTATGTCCCCAAGCTTGTATTTTACAGAGTAGTGGTGTTCATTGTTAATTGGTAGCAGAATACATAAAGACATTCTCTTAGCAAATGGTTCAGGCAATAAGAATGTCACAGAGAATGATGGAGAAGGGCCTTTGCATCCTGCCTTTCATCCGCAAGCGTTCATGCTTTTACCTCAAAGTCAAAACTGATATATATATTTTCCATGGCCTTTGGATCCCTAATACTTAGTTCCATTTCTTTCT
Source organism: Pachyuromys duprasi (assembly GCA_028658305.1). NCBI lineage: Eukaryota > Metazoa > Chordata > Mammalia > Rodentia > Muridae > Pachyuromys > Pachyuromys duprasi. The sequence continues at coordinate 86,367,322 of CM053764.1, forward strand.
GGATTCTGTTTCAACTGCCTCTTAGAATCCCCTTCTTTGATACCTCCAACCCCTATGCCTTTAACCAATCCTGTCCTGCTTATTATCTTGACTTAATTGCCACCTTGACTGTGGAGGTCTTCTCTAGCCATTTTGACAAGCGGGTTTGGCTAAGCTAACCCCATGATATTTCTCATCACAATCTGCTACTCATAATTTTCATGAAGTTGTGTAAAATAATGGCATTTGTTTGCTTGCCATTTTGTCAAGAGACTTTACATGCTTGCCCTCTGCATTGTAAGTTCATTAGAGCAGAGTAGGTGATATGCTTTCTGGTAGGTTGAATAGGAGTGGCTCCCATTAGGTTCATATATTTGAATGTGAAGTCACCAGGTTGTGACAGTATTTGAGAAGGATTAGGAAGTGAAGACTTGTTATAATAGGTGTGGCCTTGTTCGAAGAAGTGTGTCACCGAGGGTGGCCTTTGAGGTTTGAAAAGCCTATGCCAGGTCCATTCTCTCTCTCTCTTTCTCTCTGTCTCTCTGTCTGACTCTGTCTCTGTCTGCCTCTCTCTCTCTCTGCCTATGGATATGGATAAGGAACTCTTCTCCAGGACCATGTCTGCATGCATGCCACCATGCTCCCGGCCATGATGATAATGGACTAACCTCTGAATTTATAATCAAGACCCTAATTAAATGCTTTCTTTTTTAAAAATTGCCTTGGCCATGGTGTCTCTTCACAGCATTAGAATAATGACCCAGACATTCTTGCTTGATTACCAGCTGTGTTCCACATTCATTTCTTATTCTCCGAAATAAACAATGGCAGAATTTATGTACAGGTACATAGGTAGCCACAGAGACATATATAAATAGTGATGCCAAACACTGCTTTTCTCCAGAGAGACAAGTATGTTTGTCTCCAGAGAGGTTCTGGTATTCTGCTGTTTATTTAATATTGTTATATGGTGTCAATTTGTCATGTGTGATTTCATTTTAAAATAACTATACTATGATACAATTGATAAGTAAACAAATACACATATTTAATGTAGACTATTAATAAATGTGCATATATGAAAACAATCTTGGTTCCATCACCACCATCAAGGTAGTATACATCCTCCAAACCTTCGGAATGTATTTTGAGTCTTTGTATGTGTGTTATCCTTTATATCGCTTCTCTCTCTCCCTCTCTCTCTCATCTTCTATTCTTCCCTTCTTCCTTTCCCTCCCTTCTTTTCTTTTTTGTGCGAAGAGCATCTTAACATGATTGTCTCTAAACAATTTTTTAAAGCCTTAAAATAATCTTTAATTTTTTTAATATGTCCATTACAGGAAACAAAACACAAGAATCCAAGAGCTAAATCACCTAGTCACAAGCAGCTCAGCTTGGTGTGTCCTTCTAGATCCTGCAAGTGTACGTAGGTAACTGAGATGATACAGGAAGTACCATGCTTTCCCCCCCACATTGTGAATATTAACCAACTAAAAACCCCACATTACATGAGTATTTTTCATAACCAAGAATATACCATGCCATCTCAGTCTGTCCGACAAAACTGTAATCTTGGCTTCCTTGGCTACAAAAGTTCATAGGCAACAAAAATGGCAGCGGGCCTCTAGATAGGTGTACTGGTAAAGTTGCTGCATTCCCTCAGTGGTCAGCTCACAAGGAAACACAAAGTGAGAGCCCACACTAAGTTCAGCATTCCTAAATTCAACATCAGATCTATATACTAACAGAGGAAGGGGTATCCCCGCTCAATAACTGTATTCCTATGGAGCACCTGGAAGATGCGCCTATGGCAGGGGCTCTCAGGATGCCAGTCTCAACACAGCACAGCAGAGTTCGCCCTGTGAGCCTCCCTCTGCCCTTCCACAATCAGCCTAGCAATAAGAATTAACTCACACTGTCCAGACATGGCTTAACTGTGTTCAAGAGGAACCTTTCCTGTCAATTTGACCGTATTTACTAGCTACACTTTTTTGAAGGGCTTACCATGACGTTGCACCTCCACAGCCCGAAGAACAGCTACTGTCTTTCAGTATGATGTAAGTTAATGACAATATTAACATATTTTCCAAATGGAAAGTTGTAATTTATAAATAGACACTTCCTCATTCATTTATCATCTTTCTTATTACCTAAAGCCATAAACACACCTATATTAATTGTTGTTGTCTCTGTTGAGGATTATTCATGTGCTTACCTTTTACTTAGTTCCTAGCTTCACTTTGATATAGTTAGGTTCTCACTCACTGAACCTTCAACATTCTTTTGTATTGTGCTAATTTGTCAGTCTGTTCAGAAAAATCCTGTTTGAAGTTTAAGATTACACAGAGTTTATGGATTAAATATGAGAATTAAATTCATAATATTACATTTTGTCAATCCAAATCTATACTTATTAGCCTATTTCTAGTTTCACCCCATATATATGTACGTACGTATATATATGTATATAAAACTATATATGTATAGCTTTTATAAAATTAATTTTCTCACTAGTAATATTTTATTTTCAATATTCTGCTTTTGTGAAATTTGCTAATTAATTTTAGACTATTGTAAAAATTGATTATTCTTTAAAAATATAGACTATAGCCACTTTGATGAACTCTTTCTTGTTTTTATTAAATATATACAGCCTTGGATTGAGTAACAAGAACAGTAATATTACTGAATTCTCAATTTGTTTCTATCTGTAGTATTTACACTTTATTTCACATTCTGTTTTACAGCATACTTTTGTGGTGTGTGCGAGCACATTTTACATTCTGTTATACAAAAAAAAATCCACCCGACATTTAAACAAAAATAGATTTTCATTAAAAATAGTGTCAACACTAAACCGTCTAGAAGAAAAAGTGGGAAAGACCCTAGAACTCATTGGCACAGGAGACTTCTTCCTGAATAGAACACCAACAGCACAGGCTCTAAGATCAA
>CM053764.1:86370752-86397601 GCA_028658305.1 Pachyuromys duprasi
GAGGGGGCGGGGAGGAGGGAGATGAGGGAGGGAGTGGGAGGGTGGGAGGGAATGAGGGATGGGGCTACGCCTGGGATTCAAAGTACCTAACCTGTGATTGAGATAAAAATAAATAAATTTTTAAAAAAAGTATACCCCACAAAAAAAATAAAATAAAAATAGTGTCAGAAATACTAGGACAGTGAAAAAGTTGTGACCTGTCAATTCAACACTAACTGATGCCTGCAAGGTAAGATTGAAAATGGGTATGTGGTTGTTTGGTAAATCGTGAGTGGTGGAGTGGTGGAGTGAGTGATATGCTTTGCACAGCGTTTAAGATAGCACAAACAGTCACACAAATAACACACTCCTGAGTGACAGCATTCAGTCAATATTCTGGTAAAATTGTTAGAAAGAATCGACATAACTGAGAAAAGCTCTCTCAAAATAGGAAACAAGGACTGTGCCCACCCACAGATGACTGACCTAGTTCAAGGGGAGGAAGGGGAATCCCAAAACAATAATGAGAATCAGAGTTAGGTATAATGAAGCAGACCAGAATAGTTAAATCACACAATAGATATCAAAATTCACAACAAGTGCACATGGGATTAATGTGATAGAGTCCCTGTTTGTCTAGATTTCTGGCAGATAAACTGCAGTGATGTGAATGTTTGTGTCCTTCGACTCATCAGGTGGAGGAGTCACTCTTGACTTTTAGCATGACAAAGAATCCTGTATGACCTGTTTGTCATTGAGTGGTCATTTGTTAAGAATTTTTTTCTTTCCTGATCTTTAAGGTTTCTTGAGACAATGTTTCAATTTTGATTCATTAAATGGTATTTTAATGTAATAATGTTGTATAATTTAGGTCAAACTGTTTGTTCTGTTGCTGTGACCCTAAATGTTATTTCATGATACCTATTTCACTCCACTTACCATTCCTGTAAATTAGGATGCTAAGGTTTGGAAGATCAGTCATTGTACCTGCTTGGAGCATGTGTTATTTTCTGCCATTTTCAAGATTTCACTTTAGTAGACCTCTGGATGAGAATAATTCATCTATAATTTGCTATCTTTAAAGGAAGCTTTTGGGGTCATGTATTGGTGATGAGATAAAATTATCTCAATAAAGTAGAAATTGATTGAGATTTCATCACATTTCAGTTTGAAATTATTAAGTTGAAATAGCTGACCTGGTGGGTCAAACCCAGTTGATTGCCAGAGTACCACGTTGTTCAGTACTTGCTAAGATTATCTCATTTATTAGACATTGATAATATGGAGAACAGAGATGGTTCATCATCTCCTTTTTGCATTTCCTTTTTTTTTGTACAATAGAGAACAATAGAAAATTTCATCTACAAGAAGTATTTGGTTGTTTCCAGGTTCTGGCTATTATGAATAAAGCTGCTACAGACATGGTTGAACATATGTCCTTGTTGTGTACTTGAGCATATTTTGGATATATGCCTAGGAGTGGTATAGCTGGATCTTGAGGAAGCACTGTTCCTAATTGTCTGAGAAAGCGCCAGATTGATTTCCAGAGTGGTGGTACAAGTTTACATTCCCACCAGCAATGGATGAGGGTTCCTGTGGTACGTTTACACAATGGAATACTACTCAGCAATTAAAAACAAGGAAATCATGAGATTTGCAGGCAAATGTTGGGATCTAGAAAAGATCATCCTGAGTGAGGTATCCCAGGAGCAGAAAGACACACACAGTATATACTCATAAGTGAATACTAGACCTATAAGATAGGATAAACATACTAAAATCTGTACACCGAAAGAAGCTAAACTAGAATGAGGACCCAGGGGTAAGATGATCAATTCTCACTTAGAAAGACAAATGGGATAGATATCAGATGAGGGAGAAAACAAGAAACAGGCCAGGAGTCTACTAAAGAGGGCCTTTGAAAGCCTCTACCTAGCAGCGTATCAAAGCAGATGCTGAGACTCATAACCAAACCTTAGGCAGAGTGCAGAGAGTCATATGAAAGAAGAGGGATTTAGTAAGACCTGGCGAGGACAGGAGCTCCACAATGTCCAAGTATATCTGGGCACAGGGGTCTTTTATGAGACTGTTTCTCCAACCAAGGACCACACATGGATTTAACCTAGAACCCCTGCTCAGACGTAGCCCATGGCAGCTCAGTATCCACGTGGGTTACCCTAGTAAGGGGAACAGGGACTGTCTCTAACATGAACTCGGTGGTGGGCTGTTTGACCTCCCATCTACAACCCCGAGGGAGGAGCAACTTCGCTAGACCACAGAGGAAGACAATGCAGCCAGCCCTGATGAGACCTGATAAATTAGGGTCAGATGAAAAAGGAGCCTATCAGTGGACTTGGAGAGGGGTAGGGAGATTAAGAAGGGTAGAAATTGGGAAGGATTGAGGGATGGGGCCACAGCTGGGATACAAAGTGAATAAACTGTAATTAATATAAAAAAATCAAAATTTGGAAGAAATAAAAAGTACTTGGGAAAGTATCCACCTTCCCAAGCTATACTGCATAAAAAATGTAACAAACATGAATAAGATTCCTCACAAAAGGGAATTCTATTTCTTTAACTGCTAAGTAATACCATACTTAGTAGAGGTTATTTTCTTTAAACTGTTTTTACAGGTAATTAGCAAGATAGAGTTCACTGTCTCCCAGGAGAGTAATAGGCTTTCAGGAACCAAGAATAGACCTTCCTTTTGAAGGATGCTTTAGGGAAGATTGTGATCTGGTGTCTACAAAAGTGTGGTAGCCCTACTGAACTAATTTCAATGTGAGAGTCTAAGAGGATAGTTTACAGAATGATATTAGGATAAAGATTTATTTCCACAGTGAGATCACCAACATCCACAATGGTAAAAGATACAAATTACAGAGTTTACACCAATGTTTTATATCATTGTTGTTAACCATAAGTAAAATTTGCTTAATGCTAAGTATGGTGTGTTTAAAAAGCTGAATATATATGAAATTCTATAAATAGTTTCTATTTTAAATTATCTCATTAGGAAGAAACAAAACAGCTAAGCTTCATTTGCATTTGCAAATGGTCATGAAGAAACAAGAAATATTTTTAATTCCAAATATTTTATTTCTTAAAAGGTAATTACTTGTGAAACTCTAACTTTTATTTAAATTGTGAAATAGATATTTTGTACCTGGGTCTGGTGATGAATGCCTATCATCTAACCATTTGGGAACTAAAAGTAGAAGGGTCAGGAATTCTAGGTCATCCTTAGCTACATATATGCTTGAGGTTAGCATAGGGTATATGAGACCCTGTCTCAAAACTAGCTAACTAACTAAGCAACTAACTATAAATAAACACCCTCAACCCACTTTTCCTAATATACAAAGAGAAGTTGGAAGGTTAAACTATTTTCTTAACATTAATATCAGCTTTCTGTGGCTCTATATGTCATATAAATATGGGAATTATGAGGGTACCAGGCTTAATGCTCCTTAATAACATTTCCTTAATATTATTAAAGAAAATTTACTCTCATTTTTTAATAAGTTTCTCAGATGGCAAAAGGTCATTCGGTATTGCAAAGCATTAAGTCTTGAGACTCCTAGCTTTTATTTAAAATATGCAAACTACTTTCTTCACTGGTTATACTTCTTATGTACAATTAGAAGGAAACTGAGAACATTATTGCAATTTTTCATCCTTCAGTTTAGTGTTTCATAGGATTCATTGATTTTAAATTCATGGGCATTATTATTTGGCATCACAATAATTTACCCACAAGCTACCCGTAGAACCATTTTACAATGTCGTCCATACCATAAGTGTTACAAATCCTGTTAGAGGTGCACGTCTGCATATGTTTCCCTGCCCCACCTCCAGGAGCTGATGGAAGAAAGACAGCTGGAACACCATACCATAGATGGATCTGGCTTGGGAATAAACTCAAAGACATGTTGCTGTGGAGCAATGCTTCAGATTGGGTTAAATAGGAATATGCAAGAATTTAAAAGTAAAAAACCATTTAATATGTGATAGATTACCCTCCTTCATATAGAGTAAAGATTTAATGAAAATCTCTGAAAAAATTATTTGGGGTTTGGATAGAATATCAAATAGTCCTTGGGGGAATTAATTGTTCCTGAATGATCTGTGAATAAGTTTCCATAGAGCTCCTTCTGTTTCTGGAAGGAGCTTCGCTGTGTGTCCTGTGTTTCACTGTGCGGATAGAAAATGACTTTTCCATGCTGTAGTTTCTTAAACAATATTCAAATCCCAGCTAGTAAGGGATCTTTCCTACTAAAAAAGATGATTCCTATTAACCAGACTACAAGTGTTCCAGTCCCTTTTAATCACAATAGCAGAGTAGCAGGTGACCACAAAAATAATTTTACTTTTTACCTAAATATTTATGATACTAAATTAAAAGCCTTGAATCATAATGCCTAATGTCAACATCTCCAACTCACCTGGTTCTCTCTTTAATATTGTGTTTCTCTTCTGTTGTATAGTAGCACACTCTGATAGTGACACGTTCCATCCTACAGGTAAACTCCAAAAGACAAAAACTAAGCATCTCAAAAGATTTTCAGGATGTCGCTGAAACTGACAAGATTCACTAGACTCCTTCCTTCCCCAAAGTAAACAATGAAGACAGCTGAGAGTCACTTCTCAGATGAGCCAAGCTGCAAAACAGAAGCAGAGATTAGCCAAGCAGCTGGAGAGAAGAAAAAACCAGTTAAGATGACCTGAAAAGGTAAAGACCAAGCCACCTGGAGAGGATGCTCGCCAGCCTGTGGAACTTCCCTTAGGCCTTTCAATGTGTTCCGGGTTCCCAGTATATGTGAGTGTGTGTTGTTACCTATGCTAGGGTGGGCTTTGGAGGTGCAACTGTCTCTGGGTCACTTCTTTGAGTTACTTATAAGTAATCCATCATCTGAATTTCTGTGAGTAAACCAATAAAATTCATTGGTTAATCAATATGGTCTTTGGTGGTATCCATACTCTGTGGTGTGTGTGTGTGTGTCTGTGTGTGTGTGTGTTTGTTGCTTTTCCCCAGGAAATGTCTGTCACACATCATTTTCTGCCCTACCTCCTTCCTGACTGTGCACCATTAAATCAAGCCATTCTCTATATGCGCATCTGAGTCTATCAGGAAGCTCTTGAGATTGTGATCCTGATGGTTCAGTGGAGAAATAACTGCTATAAACTTGAATTTTCATCAGTTCTGTTGTCCACTTTCTGACATGGGATGGCACTGGTGCAGAAAGCATATTGGATCATAGAAAGAATCGTGGGAAAATGTCTCTGAAGGCTTATCAAAGTGGTTCTGAAGGTCTCAGAGGAGCTTTCAGAGGCTCTTTCTGATAGAGGATTATGGTTCTTTTAATACATCTTTGCCTTTTCAGTATTATCCTATTTAGGTGCTACTAAAAGCAACAATGTGTAGACTACTAGACCTTAGTGAATGAAGGTAGTATCATCATGCCATAATGGTAGTTAATTTATTCTTCTTTTCCCTGCACATCCAAACAAAACAAATGGAAACAAACAAACAAAAAAGTCAGGCCACTGGGTTCACTTTGGATGTTCCTTATTAGCAGTGAGAATTATTGGTTTCCATGAGCTCAGTTCCTCATGTACATCGTTGTTGGCTTCTTTTTATTGTTAATTTTTGTCATCTTTTAATATTTGTCATCTTCAGCTATATATATATATATATATATATATATATACACATATATATAACAGCCATAATACAAATGTATAAGGATATATTTATATGTATCAGCTGAAGTCAGTGGGAGTTATTGGGCAGTTACTTTTATTGGGGTGTGTGTGTGTGTGTGTATGTGTGTACCAAGAATAGCCATAACAAGTCCACGCCCTTTCAATGTGACACACAGTTATAATGGTCTTGCTCACTTGAGTTTCAAAATCATTATATTTCTCCACCAGTGTATTATTATTTGGTATTCTACTATTCCTCCTATGCACAACTCCATAGACTTTCCTTCTCACTCCTCACTCATTCCTGCCTCTTCCTTATTTCCCCTTTTTTACATTTCTTGCCTATCATCTTTCACAGCTTTAACAACCTCAAAGACTTGCAGACTTGGACAATATTCAGAATTTCCTCTCCCAGCTACTTTTCTGACTTTAAACTTTTTCTAAGTCAATCCCATACCAATCCCTTCTTCATCCATCCTTCTTCTCTCCCATTCCTATCTTAGTAACTAAAATTCTAGTATTGTATCACACTGTTCTTGTTGGCCTATCTTTCTGCAGTTATTGAAATGAAAGAGAAAAATTTCTCAACAAAAGGTTAAAAGTCAAAGGAGTTTGTAGAGGGCTAGGAAGATGGATCAGAGGTTAAGAATGCATACTGCTCTTGCAGATGGGCCACACTCACTTGCTAGCAGCCATGATGTGGGATAGCTCACAGCTGCCTGACACTTTTGCTTCACAGACATTCAATGCCTCTGGCTTTTTGGGTACCTGCACTCCTGTGATCACATACACACAACATTTTGTCTATTGATCTTATAGCTTATTTTTGCTTTTAACACATTTATTTTTGAGAACTTCTCCCTTCCTCCTTCCACATCTTCTTGTGCCCTTCCTGCATTTCTTCTCCAACTCATGACATTTTTATTAAATATTATTGTTATACATATACATACACATATACACATATACATACACACATACAAACACATGCACCCCCATATATATATACATATATATATATATATACACACACACACACTTGTATACACCCCCCTATACACACACACAGTCTTACAGCAGATGTCTTGGCTGCCTGACTCTTACAATCTTTGTGGCCTATTTTCTACAGTGTATCCTGAACCTTGGGTGTAGGGAGAGATACATTCATTGGGGCTGAGCAACTGATAGGCAGGTATTGTACACAATTTGATGCGTTAAAAAATGAAAACGACACTTATCTGTGGGGATTTAGGATGCTGTTAGAAATTATACTTGTGTAGGAAAGCGACTATAGGAGGTTCTCTTTTAGATTCCGTGGCCTTAGTATTCACAGGAAGTTAGCTGCCTTATCATACCTGTTACGAATATACTTTTATTGAGTGGGTTATCAATTCAATTAGATTGTTATTGGTAGCTTCCTGGAATGTGAGTGCCACTATTGCACTTTTGAGGGTAACATTTCATTGTTTTGAGTCCCTCAAAACTGGGGAGTGTAGGCTTAGATTTTTCAAACACCTACTTTATTTAAGGTTCTTAAAAGCCTTTACCTCCCTTCCAGCCCCCTGATGTAGGTAGGAGATTAGTAGGGAAAAGAGTTTGTAGAATTCTTTTATCAATTTTCTGCTGATTAGTGTCGATGGGTTCTTTGAGGATGGGTTCTTTGATGATTACCAAACTTAGTAGTCAGGATACCAGCAGTCTAGTCATGCAGCCATAACAGAAGTTAGCAGCAGTGGAGCAATTCAGAAGATACAGCTAGTCTCCGCCCAAATAGCACAATTCCACCTCAGCGGAAAAATTCCACCAACACATCAGGAGAAGTTCTCTGGAGTGTTTCTTCAAAGACCAGAGAGGAATGTGAACAATAGCAATGTAAAAGTATTTTCTCACTGTTGTGGGCTTCTATTATTCAACCCTTCTCAAAATCCACAGGAGGATGTTTTGCAGCTCACAAAAACCACGCCCCTCACATGAGGTTGCTTTCAGCTGACCAACATTGTGCATCCTCTCATGCGGACTGTTTTTCTTGGGGGCTGTTTTCTGCAAGGAAAAATGTTCCAACATCCCACACTTGGACCAAAACAAACTAACAAAAAGCATATTCTCATGATACAACTGAGTTTTCAAAAAAAAAGCAGAAACTTCCATTGTAGGGAAAGACAATCATTTGCTTTTCTCCCTTGATATCAAACTATAAAAGCTGGTCCTCCCGTTGGAGGCTACCAGGTCAATTCCAGCTTAATTTTTCCAAGTCCTGAATCCAAAGTGTGTGTTGTCTTCAGCAATTTGGTATAATAAAGGAAACAATGAAGAAGGTCACAGAGAGGGAGAGAATCATTGTGAGCTATGCATCTGATGATTAATACCTATAATAAAGTATTAAAAATAATCAAGAAATTTCACTGCAATGTCCAATGAATGGAAAAATGGAAAAAGATAGCATGGTATGACACACTGAATATTATTCAGAGAGGAAGAGAATACATCTCTGCAATTTGCAGTAATATAGATGGAACTATCGATATATATTACATGTTTCATTTAAGTGCCAAAGACAAAAGATAATGTCAAGGAAGTAGAATGTGGACTCAACAGATAACTATCAGAACCTGGGAAGGATGTTAAAGAGGGGAAATAGAAAGAGGCTGGTGAGTAGACAAAGTCTCCAGTGCTGAACAGAAAGAATAATTTTAAATGATTATTGCATAGTAGGAAAACAGTTGTTGAAACCAATGAATTGAAGAGTTTGTTTATTTCTTTTAAAAAATAAGAAGATTCTCTTTTATTATTGTACCACTTTTTGCCTAACCACATTTTGGTTAATGGCGAACTACTTACGTGATGACCCTGTAGAGGATTTTGAATATTTTCAACAAAAAAGTAATAAATGTCTGAGATGATGAATATGCCAACTTAAAAAAAAAATAAAGACAAATACAAAGAAAACATTTCATTGAAATAGTGGTTCCCAGATGCCATGCCTTTTGTCTCCCAGGGAACATTTGTTAAGTTTTTACAGTCACAGATATAGACAAAGTATTATTGACTTTAGTGGAGAGAGGACTTGGTTATTGCTATGTAGTCTACAACTGGCAGAACAATTTTTCCACTCAAGGAATTAACTATCCCACAAATTCATTTGTTCTAATGAGCCTCAGAAATCTGATTATGGTAGAATACTTCCCAATATAGCACTTACTAATTGAGTGTGTCTTTAAAAAAAAAAACACCTCAGAGTATATATGAAAGCTTGAATTACTTGTCTTCATGAAGGGAAGTAGGGATATATCCACCTTTCCTTCATGAGTATTTCATGGCTTAGGGAACACCTAAAATGGGATATAATCAATTTCATTATTTTCCTTGGAATCTGGCAAGAGGAGAGAAAACTGATTTCTGTTTGTGTTAATTTGAGAGGTCTGGCTGACATCAAAAGAGTTAGGATAAAATGACCTCAGCGAAGACATTAGCCATGTATTTGCCTCCCATCCTTATGTTTTCATTGATGGCAGAGAACTGAAGAAAGCTGCTTCAGCCCTTTGTGCTCCTGCAGTGTAATGGCCGCAGTTCTTAACACTTGGCATATCTCTTTCCTTTAGCAGAATAATGGTTGAGCTTATGAGCAGTTTGTGAAATAATTGCATCAAAGACCTTTCTGATCTAATTTAAGTAAAGAATTGAATATTTTGAAATGTCAGGATGCACTTAATCTTCAAAGAAAATTGCATTAATACAAATCAGTTAATGACTTAGTCCCTCTTTTGACTCTGACCTTGGAGGGCTCCTTTCAGCCTAACATATTATCATCGTTGAAATCATAAACTTTACTTAGTGTAAGTATTAGTGGGGTTTCTATATGCACTATTACTACTATTATTATTAATAATAATAATTCGCTTCTAACTCTTTTCTGCCACAATTTCAGGCATTTGCAGATTCTTTGAAAGGATAAATTTTTCTTTGTCTTCTTTGTAAACTCCCTTTACTTCTCTGTCTATATTCTGTTCTCAACTCTGAGAGTGAAAATTCCTTTTGGCTTGTTTTGCTCATGAAAGTGTTTATGTATGAGCAGCCTGGCTTGTGTAGTAGAGGATGAATTGGCGCTGGGCCCTTTGGCTATGGAAGGGGCCCTTTTTTTCCTGGCTCAGTTATCTCTCCTGGCTCTGGTTCAAACATCTTTCTTTGTATCTCCTCCTGTAATATGTCCTGTTGCTGCAGGTAGGTCTCAGTCTCTGGCCCTACGCCAATATACTCAGCAGAACTTGAAATGGCCCATGGATTCCTTGGGTTCCATTTCTGAAGAAACTCATCTTCAGTTCCCTAGTTTACAGTGGGCCACATACTAAAAGGGTTGATGTTATAAATAAACATGAACATATTCTGTGCATTTTGAAGGAAAATATGCTTTGTTTGAATCGAATAGTGGTTGCCTTTCTTTTGTCCATTGTAGAAATTAAAAGAAAAAAAAATCCCTGTTGTGTTCTTTCAATGATTTTGAAATGTCATTTTAAAAAACAAAACAGATTTGCAAATTACATTGTTGGTAATGCAATGCTGTGCTGTAAATCTCCAAATATAAGTGATTTTTTAATGTTTAATTCATAATAATAGTAAAGATTACAGATAAATTAAATTCCTATATTATTTAAAATATGTACCCTATAACCCAAAGTTTACCTGTAATGCTCATACTCTGAAGTTTGGTTTGTATAGTATTATGTGTTATGGGGATGTACTAGAGTGAAGAAAAGATTTCTATGGTGGTTTGAAGGAGAAATGACCACCAATAGGCTCAGGCAGTTGAACAATTGGTTCCCAGTTGGTTGTTCACCCTTGTTCCAGGAAGTGCATCACTGGAAGTGGTCTTTGAGAGTTCAGTTCCACACCCCACTTCCCGTTCTTTCTTTGCTTGGTGCTTGCAGTTGAGGATGTGACATCTCAGCTTCAGGCTCCAGCTGATGTACTTGTCTGCTGCCATGCCTCTGTGCCATGATAGACTCTGAGTCCTCTAGAACTGTAAGCCAAGATAAACTGTTTCTTCCATAAATTGTCTTAGGGTTCATATTTTACCACAGTATCAGGAGAGTAATGAACACAGTATTTCATATTAGATAAACTCTCATATTTATAGAAGTATTTCATCACAGAAATCATTGAATTGTACTGTATTTAATTAATTCAATTGAATGATTAAATTGTATTAGAAAATATAGATTGTATATATTTTTGAATAATCTAAAAATATAATTTAATGTAGTAAATCCCATAATACATATCACCACAAAATGGCCATTATAGATGCTTTGGGTCACCACGTGCACATCTTAGATGGAGGTTATATTTTTTCATACTGTGTATTATTTTATTGTTAGTAATTTCTAGTAAAATAGCCTTTAATTATTTAAAGATTTTGATTTTCATCAAAACATGGGTATTGTTCCTCATTTCACAGACACTGGCTTCTTCTCCTATGGATCCTTATTGGTTTTGTTATTGCTTATTTTTACATTCTTTTCCTGCTCTGTGTATACCCCTCAATTTGCTGTAGTTGTTATGGTTGTCAAAGACATATGATAGATGGTTGCTCATTTTATAAATGCTACATGTCTTAGTGCCTTTTCATACTTGGATTTCATCAGTAGTGTTGACTGATGGTGTGGTGTTTACCTGCCATTGAAAGATGGCTAGTTTATAACAGTCAAAGTGGAATATTTTAAGTAGTGCACAGGGTAAAACTTTCCTTCCACTAAGGAAGCTTAATGGCCTGCCAAAGAAGGCAGGGTGGGTAGCTCTACAGGAGGTTGATCCCCAGCCAGGCATGGCAGCCCAGATCTTTAATCCTATCACAGGCAGACAGGTAAGTCACTGTTGGTTCAAGGCCAGCCTGGCCTACACAGTGAGTCCAAGGCCAGGCAACGCTATAGAGTGAGAACCTGTCTTTAAAAATAAATACCAAGATCAACTTGGGGGAAAGGTTTTATACCGCTTTACTGATCAAGCTGGCAAGTTGTCTTACTTTTTACATTATGTTTCATGTGTTTAGATGGAGAATCTGAGGTATTTGGTCTCAAATGGTCACCTGGCTGAAAAACACATAAGCAAAACTTGTGTTTGGCAACTATGAGACTCCCTTTCCTTTCCATGTCAGTCACATGGACCCAGAGCCTCTAAAGACAGTCCTGTATATTAGGCATTTATACTACTATTCATAACAGTAGCAAAGCTGCAGTTATGAAGTAGCAACAAAAAATTATTTTATGGGTGGGGGTCACCACAACATGAAAAACTGCATTAAAGGATCACAGTGTCAGGGAGGTTGAGAGCCACTTCCACAGGGTGATGCTTTTTTACTACAATGAAAGGTAACACAACTTCAATTTCGTTCCTCCTCCTTAGAACTGCTAACATAGTGTGGATCACATGGTAGGAGGCCCTGCATAAGTGAATTGCAGCCATTAGTTGAAATTCCAAATCGTCAGTCCCACTTTTCAGCTTTTGAAGTAGTGAAAAATCCAAAATCTATTAAAAGAGGATTCTTAAAGTTTTGAATTTAACTTAATAATATTTTGATGTTTAGAAGATTGAAAATGAAAGCTGAGAAAAACAGAAAATATGAACACAGAGGTAGAGTCACAGATGACTTTTGGGGATATTCAGGTGAACGGTAGTTCTCTAAGCACCAGTGTGAGCACACAGTACTTTTGGGTTGCATTGTAGTTGACATTTGGGTTATGGTGTAGTTTTATGCTTTTTACAATATCAAGCTAATGAAATATTAAAAATAGCAATTGCTTTTGCATAACATATTTCAGGAATTATGTATATGTGTCTTTCAGATCTCAGCCTCCCTCTGTGGTAGTGGTTTGAATAGAAATGGCCCCTGTAGGTCCATATATTTGAATGCTCGGTCATTAGGGAGTAGTGCTACTTGAGAGGGATTAGGAGGTGTGGCCTTGTTGGAGTAGGTGTGGCTTTTGGTGTCACCAGGAAGTCAGAGTGTGGAAATGTGTCACTGGAAGTAGGACTGGGGGTTTTCAAAAGCTCAAGTGAGACCCAGTCTCTTTCTCTTCCTGCTGTAGATCTGTATTTGGAACTCGTAACTTTTCCAGCACCATGGTATCTGCATGCCACCATGCTCCCTACCGTGATGATAATGGACTAAATCTCTGAAACTGTAAGCAAGCCCCAATTAAATATTTTCCTTTGTGAGAGTTGTTATGGTCACAGTGTCTCTTTACAGCAATAGAACGCTAAGTCACTGTTTGTTCCTGCTTCCTTTTTTCTCTCCCTCTGTTTCAGAGACATACCTTTTTGAAAACAAACCAACAGACAACAACAATAACAACAAAATAGCAAAAATATTTTGCTATGTTGCCTTGGCTGGCCTAGAACTCATGATTCCTGAGCTCTGGCATTACAGGCATGTGGCACTACACAAGACAGAGGACTATTCTGTGCCGGCTGGGAGACACAGCTGCCGATAGCTCGAATTAGAGCTTAGTGTGCCATGTAGCATATGGACACAGACAGGGATCTGGGAAAACACAGAGCTAACGTTACATATGAGCTGGTCATCAGATTCCAGAAACGAAGCTGAAGAAACTCCCCATTCCCATCACATTTTAAGGAAATCCTATCAGAACTTAATGACCGAGGCAACATGAAAGCGGCATTCTGGAAGCATATGGTCAGCTCTATAGTTCCAAGATTACTTGAAAAGAGGGAACCTGTGATAGGCTGCATGAGAATTTAGAGCAAGTTCTGTCAGTATAGTTAACTGATTTAAAATACCTAATAAGGTTGCAGGATTCATTAATGGTACTTTTATGAGAAAAACTGGCAATGAAACAATAGCATTTGTTTAAACAGGAAAAAAAAAAAACAACAACCCTGCATTCTATCTTTTGAAAGGAAACCGAAGCAGTCTGGGTGTTCTCATAGTTTATGTTGAAACACGGCACCATTTCAAGAACTGTCAAGTTTAGCGTTTCAAAGACTCTGAAGAATTAGGAAGTGTGTGTGTATGTGTGTGTGTTCGTGAATAAAAGCCCTGATTGCCTAATACCTGCTTCTGGCTTTGCCTAAGTGATTTCTGGAGCTTCTGAAAGAGTGTGATTTAAGGTTATGTATCAAAGCCAGTAATTTTCCTTTCAGAATACCACATATAAAAAGTGACCTTACACATTTCCATTGTTTGGGCAAGAATCCTGACCAAGTCACAGGACACCTATTTTAACAAGTTTCCTGAGCAAAAGTATAAGAATAATTCAAAGTTGTTTCCATCGAGCTCAATGATCCCTGTTGAAGTTATTTTCAAAATAGTGGATAATGAAGTTATCAGCCGAAGATGGTTCTAACAATACTTATTCTGTTTCCAGCATAGCATAAAAGGAGTTGAGAAGTAATGAGTACTGAGCTTTTATTCACATCCAGTGAGGCTTAGTAGGGAAAATTTGACCAGTGGAGGGAACTACTGGATGAGTAATTGTCAGCGGACCTTGTGTTTTGTTCTGTCTCCTGTGACACTCAGGAGACTGCTTTGACTTGGCACCGCTCACTTCCTATTGCATCTGAATAATCAAATAAAAAGAAGAAAATGAACAGTAAGCACACCAGCAGGAGTCTGTTCTTTCTCTGTACTGTCCCCGCTATCAGCTATTTAAACTTTTGGGTCACGCAATTGAATTTAACTTCACTTTTAAAAGACAACTAAAGAAAAAGCAAGAGCAGAAATAAATAAATAAAATCAACAACAACAAAACAACACAATTGGCAGGTGTGAGGCAGTTAGAGTTAAGTTGCTCACACAGCCTGGAGCTCATGCTACAGCCCACACTGGCTTTAAACTTGACATCCTCTGCCTCTACTTCCCCATATAGCTGAGGTGACAGGATGTTGCAACCCAAGCTTGGGTGAAATTAACCATTTTAATATCCATCATCTAGCAGTGTTTGATACTTTTGTAGTTCCTGAACAGACCCATCAGCTCAAAACAGACCCATGAAGGCAAGGCAACCGTGGATACTGTCTCTACTCTGTGGTGGTCCCGTTACGCATTTTTTCATACTATGGATTTATTTATTTCAAATGTTTCATGTGGGTGGAATCATTCAATTTATTATCTTTTCTGTCTGGATACTTCCACTCAATAAAATGTTTTCAAGGATCATCCAGATTATATGTATTAGTACTTCATTCTATTTCATAGTAAAATATATTCCAGTGTCTAGATATTACACATCCTGTTTATCCACTTGTGCATTAAAGGCCTTTCCCCCAATTTTGATTGTTTTTTATAGTGTAATTATGAACACTTGTATGAAAGCATTTGAACATTTGTGTCCAATAATTTTTTTAAGGGTGGAGTGGGTATAGCACAGGAATGAGATTGCAAATAACATGGTAAAGACCTGAAGGGGACAGGAGCTCCACAAGTTGACCAACAGAGCCAAAAATACTGAGCCCTGGGGCCCTGCAGAGACTGATACCCCAACCAAGGGCCATGCATGTGAAGGACCTAAAACCCCTGCTCAGATGTAGCCCACAGACTCAATCTCCAAGTGGGTACCCTAGTAAGGGGAGCAGGGCCTGTCTCTGGCATGAACTCAGTGGCAGGCTCTCTGATCACCTGCTCCTGGTGGGTGCAGCCTTGCCAGGCTGCAGAGGAAGACAATGCAACCAGTCCTGATGAGACCTGATAGGCTAGGGTCAGATGGAAGGGGAGGAGGACCCAGTGGAATAGGGGAAGGGCATAGGGGGAGAAGAGGGAGAGTGGGATTGGGAAGAGAAGAGGGAGGGGGCCACAGCTGGGATACAAAGTAAATAAATTGTAATAAATAATAAAGAAAAAAAATCAAGTATTTCCTGATTGAACTATTTGGATAAAACAGCATACAAACAATGTAAAAGTTTCCAATTTCTCAACAGTTTTTCTGGTGTTTGTTATTCCAGGGTTAAGGTATTTTGTTTGCCTTTTGAGGCTAAAGCTCGCTATATAGAGCAGAGTGGCCCGGAATTCACAGAGTTTGCTCTCCCTCAGCCTCCTTACAGACTTCACCATGCCCCATTCTTATTGGTTGTTGCAGCTATACTATAGGCGTACCATATTAAGGTTACTTTTGGGTACGGAAATCAGCATTTGAATTACATAATAACCTTATATCTACAATGACATAATATTACATGTGCCTTTTAAATTTATATTTCCCCTCTAACAAATGATTCGGGATATTTTTTTCTTGTGCTTGTTAACCATTTATTTGTCTTTTTTGAGAAAAAAAAATCATCCCCTTTTTTAAGTTTAATTGTCTTTTTATTATTGCATTGTAACTTTTCTTTAAAAATCATATCTGTAGTGGATATTAGACCTCATCAAATATATAATTTGTGGGTGCTTTATCTTACTCTTCCTTTTTTTTCTTCTCCCTATCTTGTTGCTTGCATCTTTGACGTCATTCTTTAAACTCTATGGTCAAATCTAAGGTTATCAATATTTATTCATATATTTTCTTCAAAGTGAATTAGATTTATTTTACTTTTCTGCCTAGGTTTTTGATACACAATGACTTAGTTTCTACATGTGTCATGATCTAAAGCTTTAAGGTTATTATTTTGTAGATGTATGTCCTGTGGTCTTAATGCCATTTTTGAAGAGTTACTCCTTCTCATTGAAGGGTTTCAATATCCTTGTCATAGCCATTTCACTGTATATGCAAGGGTTTATTTTCTGTCTGTTAATCTTATTTTATGGTCTATGTTCCCACCTTTATGCCTGCACCTGATACTTGTGGAGTACTCCAAGTCTGTGCATATGAGTCCAGTTATGTTGCCTTGTTCTTGGAACATTGCTTTGGCTATTTTGGGTCCCTAGAAATTTTACAACCAGCTTTTCTTTTTTTAACAAAAAAATCATTAGGAGTTTAACAGGGATGGTATTGAATGTATAGATCTTTTTGAAATCGTTACCACCTTGATGGTACATCTTCTAATCCATGCACATATATTATACCTCCATTTACTTCTGCCAGTAATTTACTTTGGTAATTTTTTGTATTTTTAACCAGAATGTATTCCTGATTGCTTACATTTATTTTTTAATATTTTGTCATTTTTCATGCGCTTTCCAATGGCACTACTGACCTGTTCATTAATTGCTAGTTTATGGAAATACAATGGGTTTCTCTTTTGATCTTGAATACTACAACCTTTCTAACTTTGCTGTTAGAGTTAACAGCTTTATGTTTGGACTCCATAATATTTCTGACATATACGTGTTCGTGTCATATGTAAACAATGATGGTTTGCATTCATCGTTTCCGATTTGCATGCCTGCTAGTGCCTTTCCTCATCTGACTGCCCTGGTCAGAACTTGCAATGTAA
The DNA here is from genome assembly GCA_028658305.1 of Pachyuromys duprasi. Classification (NCBI taxonomy): domain Eukaryota; kingdom Metazoa; phylum Chordata; class Mammalia; order Rodentia; family Muridae; genus Pachyuromys; species Pachyuromys duprasi. Next base: position 86,387,817 of record CM053764.1, read on the forward strand.
TTCTGAATAGGGGTGCTAAAGGAAACAGCCCAATCCTGCTGATGATCTTGGAAGCAAAGATTTTAGTCTTTTACCTTATATTGTGGTGTTGGCTATGGAGTTTTTATACATGCCCTTTGCCAAGTTGAGAAACTAACTTCTCTTCTGCTCTCTAGCTGATTCTGTCTTTTGAATCATGGGAAAGCTTTTGTTTGTTTGTTTTTTCTTTTCAGTTGAGACAAACCTGTGTTCCTCTTTGTTATATCAATGTCAATCAATTGTTGCACACAAAATCACCTTTGTATTCCTTGGACAATTCTCATGTAAGCATAATGAGTAATCTTATTAATACATTAGTGATTTCATGTATTATTTTGTTGCAGGTAATTGGCATACTCAGTCATAAGAACATTTCTCTGTAGTTTTCTTTCTTCTGTGTGATGCCTTTGTCCAGCTTTGATGTCTGCCCAGTTCTGACTGTGCACGTTGACTTAGGAGGTAGCCTTTTTCTTTTTGTGTGACAGAGTCTGTGTGGAAGAGTTTGGTAAAGTGTTAATTCTTCTTTAAGAATTTCAGAGTATTGCCAGTGAAGCCGTCCTTGGAATTTTATTTTTAAATGTTATTAAATACTGGAAGAAAATTTCAAGTAAAAAAATTCAGGTGCAATTCTCATGTATCTATTAATAACGAAAATGTGTGAGTGCATAATGAATCCCACCCAGTGACACTTTCAAAGTTGCTTATCTAAAATTATGAGGGATAGCCGGTCATGGTGGCATACACCTTTAATTTCAGCACTCAGGGAGGCAGAAGCAAATGGATTGCTGTGAGTTCAAGGCCAGTTGGGTCTACAAAGTGAGTCCAGGATAGCTAAGGCTACACAGAAAAACCCTGTCTTCTAAAACTAAGCAACCAACCTAACCAACCATCCAACCAAATCAAAAATTTGAGGGAGGGGAATAAAGGCATTTGAAAAAATCATTTTAAGATCCACAAAAACTTTATGAAGCATACTGTACACATGTAAAATGTGTAGAAGAATTGAGAAAACTGTCCAAATAAGTAGAAACATAATTGAGAAAAAAATTGGCTAGTGTTCTATGTTCATACTAATGGTTTGATTCTTCATTTATTTTTATTCACACAATCTCAGTGAATCTTCAGTGGAATTTTTTAATTAGGAAAAAATATTGTCCTCAAGTAACATTACAGTTTTTTTTCTATCAGACTCAGGACTTTTTCCACTTCAACAGTAAAAAATAAGCAAGCTTTTCAAAAATTATGTTAAGATTTTTCTCTAGTATACACACCCACATACACACTCTTGTGTGTGGGAAAGATGTTGGTCATTCAGATATATGGCTAACTAGATTGAAAAACAGAAGTTCATATTTTACACCTTATTGACTATTAATTCATTTTTAGAGGAAATGATGCTAATGTTTAGATGGCTCCTGCCAGAATTACAGAGACCGATCATCACACACCAACCCAGGCAGAAAGCGGGTGATTTTTATTAACCTGTGAAATAAATACACCACCCAAACATTGTTACTTTCCCTGCTTATAAGTTTAAATGGAGCTTCTGGGTGAATCATCCTAGATTTTCCCAGATAAGGCTTTTACATCAAAAGGCTTGACTCGCTCTGCTCTTTTATATGACTGCCTAGTAGTAAAACAATTCTAAAGGTCTTCTGAACATTTTTTTCAGTGTCATCCATCAGTACCATACATTAGTCCTCAGACTGCAAGCAGCTTATGGGCAGAATTCATCTACTGGTTTTGAATGCCCGGCACATGTACAAATAAGTATTTCACATGTTCAATAAGTATTTATTGCACTAATAATCTCACAGTGAAGAAATGTATTGGACTGAGAATTGTGTCTCTTTCTATGTCCACAAGTTTCAAATCATTCTAGAATTTGCAGTACTGAGAGCTACAGCTGTCACTTATATACACTCACAGTTTTTATTAATGAAAGCATTGGCTGGTCCACATGTTTACTAATTGCCTTCTGTGTTCTAAGTGGCATGACATGGGTTCAAGATCACACCTGTGACTATCTTTCCCACTGAACTCTGTTCTCAGTCTCTTATAGCATGTCTTATAAGAAGTAATCATTAAGAGTGCTCCACTATCATTTGGGGAGCGTGTGTGTGTGTGTGTGTGTGTGTGTGTGTGTACGTGTTTATGATTTTCTTGCCTGGGTTATTATAAATGTTACAGGAGTCAATCAGTTCATGGAAATGTAGGCCACCATCTCAGACATGTTTTCTAATTGCAAGAAATGGTCTCTTAAGGACTTCATACTCTAATGCAGAAAAATAAAATAATGGAGATAACATGAGAAATTTTGGCTAAATCAGGCAGTGTTTTATAATTTCCCTGTTTACTTGACACGTGAAATAAGATGCAGAGCTCTGAAAAAATGTTTCACATCAGTTTCTGATGCAAAAATGTGTATATGGCAAGGAGTGCTATAAAGAGAACATTCCTCTGAATCGATTCTAAGGCTTTATATCTCTTTTCTGAGCTTTCTCCAGGTATCCTGTGGAACAGCAACTAGAGCAGTGGTTCTCAGTCTTCCTAATGCTGCAGCCCTTTAACACAATCCCTCATGTTGTGGTGACCTCATGTAGCAACAAATTTTTTGCTACTTCATAACTATAATTCATACTGTTATGAAATGTAATGTAAATATCTGTGTCTTATAATGGTCTTAGGTGACCTTTGTGGAAAGGTTCTTCAACACCCAAAGGGGCTGTGACCCACAGGATAAGAACCATTGCTCTAGAACATTCTTTCACAGCCTGATCGTTTTTATAGACAGAGTGAATAATATTCATCTTTTAATTTTTTATTTTATTTTTTTTATAGATTATGGTGTGTCGTTGGAGTACTGTATGTGACGGGAGTACTGTATGTGCTTTTACTTAATTTTTATTTATTTATTTATTTATTTATTTATTTTTATATCAATCAGAGGTTAGGTACTTTGCATCCCCGGCGTAGCCCCCTCCCTCTTTCCCTCCAACTCTCCCCATCCCTTCCTCATCTCCTCCCAGCCCACTCCAAGTCCACCTACAGGGGAGGATCTCCTCCCTTTCCATCGGACCCCTGTTCATCTTGTTTCCTCAGGGCTGGCTACAATGTCCTCCCCTGGGATCTAGCCAGGCTGTTACTCCCTGGCGTGTATGGGGGAGAGTCAAAGAGCCAGCCATTGAGTTCATGACTGAAACATTCCCTGTTCCCCTTACTAGGGTCTTCAGTTGGACACTGAGCTACCATAGGCCACTTCTGAGCTTGGGTTCTAGGATATATCCATACATGGATATGTAAGAACCATTGCTCTAGAACATTCTTTCACAGCCTGATCGTTTTTATAGACAGAGTGAATAATATCCATCTTTTTAAATTATACCTTTCTCCACTATTTACTTAAATGTTTTCCTATGCACTTAATTTCTCCTTCAATTGATTCATTATTTTTTTACTCAATCAGATATGTTTGGGGAAACTCAAGTCATTACATATAGATGGTGTGGTGGTTTGAATAAGTATGGCCCCTATAGGCTCAATATTTGAATGCTAAGTAATTAGGAAGTACTACTTGAGAAGGATTAAGAGGTGTGACCTTGTTGGAGAAGGTGTGTCACTGGAGGTGGGCTTTGAGGCTTTAAAAACCCATGCCTGGCCCAGTGTCTCCCTCTTCCTGCTGTCTGTGGATTGGTATGTAGAACATCCAGCTACTCTCCAACACCATGTCTACCTGCATGCTTCCATGTTTCCTGCCACAATTTTAATGGATTAACCATCTGAACTGTAAACCAGCCCCCATTAAATGTTTTCTTTTATAAGAGTTGTAGTCATGGTGTCTCTTCACCGCAATAGAACTATGACTAAGGTAGATGGTAATTATCAAAATATGTCCAGTGAAAATAAAGAAACCCTAGTAAATTCTTTGTGTATAGACTGTTATCTTCTAAGGTCTGCGCCTGAGGCTCATTCTTAGTTTTTGTAAGCTGAAACTTAGCTCATGTTAGTGAATTTATTGAAGAGGTCCTCATCCCGAAGTGAGATGGATTTTCAAATAGGTCAGAAATAGCGAGGAGTTGAGAATGAATGAAAGGGAAATTTGGTGGCAATCATCTTTTTTTTTTTTTTTGGTAGATATATCCCCTTTGAAAAAAATATATTGTACCTGTATATCGGAAAATTGGAAGAACCACTTCCATTGCTACCATTGCTTTATCAAATGTTAAGCTTTAACAGATAATATATTGTGAGGTAAATGACTCAGGCTGAATAAAATTTTGGATCTACTAGAATCTGATCTTCCACTATGGAGAATGGTAATTACAGTGAACTCCCTGGTGGAAGCTGATTAAAACTCTGCCTGAATTCTCTCAATGATAAAAATCAGTTAACATTACTCAATGATAGTAGCAAAGGGAAGATAAAAAATGTAAAGAAATTAGGAACTAAAAACTGCATGGTACTGGCACAGAAACAAAATGGTGGATCAATAGAATCAAATAGAAGACCCAGAAAAAAACCCCACCCACCTGCAGATAGAATGGAAAAATGATAGCATTTTCAAGAAATGGTACTGGTCTAACTGGATGTCTGCATGTAGAAAAATGCAAATAGATACATATTTATCACTCTACATAAAACTAAAGTCTAAATGGATCAAAGACCTTAACATAAAACCGGACACACTAAACTTAATAGAAGAAAAAGTGGAGAAGAGCCTTGAACTCATTGCACAAGGGACAACTTCCTAAACAGAACATCAACAGCACAGGCTCTAAGATCAACAATCAATAAATGGGACCTCATGAAACTGAAAGTTTCTGTAAAGCAAAGGACACTGGCATCAGAGCAAAATGACAGCCTACAGACTTGAAAAGGATCTTCACCAACTCTATATCTGCGAGAGAGCTAATATCCAAAATATACAAAAAACTCAAGAAGTTAAAAAGCAACAAATCGAGCAACCCAATTTAAAAAATATGGTACAGAGCTAAACAGAAAATTCTCAATAAAGGAATATTGAATAGCAAAGAAACGCTTAAAGAATTGGACAAAACAGGAAACAGGACAGGAGCCTACCACAGAGGACCTCTGAAAGACTATACCTAGCAGTGTATCAGATGCTGAGACTCATAACCAAACTTTGGGCAGAGTGCAGGGAATATTATGAAAGAAGGGGGAAATAGTAAGACCTGGAGGGGAGAGTAGCTCCACAAGGAGAGCAACAGAACCAAAAAAATCTAGGCACAGGGGTCTTTTTTGAGACTGATACTCCAACCAAGTAGCATGCATGGAGAAAACCTAGAGGCCCTGCTCAAATGTAACCCATGGCAGCTCAGTCTCCAAGTGGGGTCCCTAGTAATGGGAACAGGGGCTGCCTCTTATATGAACTAAATGGCTGGCTGTTTGACCTCCCTTGCCCGGAGGAAAGAGCAGCCTTACCAGGCCACAGAGGAAGACAATGCAGACAGTCCTGATGAGACCTGATAGGCTAGGGTCAGATCAAAAGGGAGGAGGACCTCCCCTATCAGTGGACTGGGTGAGGGGCATGTGAGAAGAAGAGGTAGGGTGTAAGGGAGTGTGCTATAGCTAGGATAAAAAGTGAATAAATTGTAATTAATAAAAAATAAATTATTTAAACATAGGAAGTTAATATGATAACATAGTCGAAGTATAGAGACAACACTAAAAATTTGGATTTAAAAATGTATGGTTTAAAATAAATTAATTTTGTTAAGATGAGAAAAAAATAAAAGTTTTTCAGGTCGTGAAACATATTTCAAGAACAGCTACTAGCACTCTGGGTAAGGAGATACCCTGCTTAGAGAGCTTTTACTTTCACATAACACAAAGAATCTTCAATGTGGATCAAATGCTACAATTCAAGTTCAAGAGAATGATGCAAACAACATCAGCACCAGTATAGAATATATTATAATATTGTCTTACTTCTGAATTTGCCTTTCCATTCAAACAGTATTTTAGTACTCTGCACAAATTATTATGAAATGATAGAGGAGCATACAGATTTGTGAAACAAAAGAGCTTTTGATCTGTTGACAGTACTAAGTTTTAAGAAAGGAGAGTAACATACAAATTGAGACAAAATCAAAAGGATCATCCTGAGTGAGCTATCTCAGAAGCAGAAAGACACACATGGTATATACTTACTCATATAGACATAATATAGGATAAACCTACTAAAATCTGTACACCTAAAGAAACTAATCAAGAGGGCTAAAATGCTCAATCCCCAACCAGAAAGGCAAAGCAGATGGACATCAGAAGAAGGAGAAAACAGGAAACAATTTAGGAGCTTGTCACAGAGAGCCTCTGAAAGGTTCTGCCCTGCAGAATATCAAAGCAGATACTGAGACTTATGGCCAACTGTTGGGCAGAGTGCATGGAATCTTACGAAAGATGTGGGAAATAATAAGAAAGGGAGAGGACAGGAGCTCCACAAGGAGAGCAACAGAACCAAAAAAGCTGAGCACAGGGGTCTTTCCTGAGACTGATACTCCAACCAAGTAGCATGCATGGAGAAAACCTAGAACCCCTGCACAGATGTAGCCCATGGCAGTTCAGTGTCCAAGTGGGTTCCATAGTAATGGGAACAGGGACTGTCTCTGACATGAACTGATTGGCCTGCTCTTTGGTCACTTCGCCCTGATGGGGAAACAACCTTACCAGGCCACAGAAGAAGACAATGCAACCACTCCTGATGAGACCTGATAGACTAGGATCAGAGGGAAGGAAAGGAAGACCTTCCCTATCAGTGGACTTGGGGAGGGGCATGTGTGGAGAAGGGGGAAGGAAGGTGGGATTGGGAGGGAAGGAGGGAGAGGTTTATGGGGAGATACAAAGTGAAAAAAGTGTAATTAATAAAAATGTGTAACTAATAATAAAAAATTAGAAAAAGAATTTAAAAGAGAATGGAGCATAGAAGTAAAAAAGGCGGCTTCACGGAAGAAGTAGTCATTTGGGTGCAAAGACAGAACAGGCTTGACTGGAAAATGCTAAGGAGGCAGGATATAGAGTTGAGTGTCTTAAAACCATGCTGAAAATGATAACAGAAGGGAAAAACCTGAGACTGTTTGGTGCTTGGTAGGAAGCCAATGGTAGCTGGAATATAGAGAAAGAGAGTGAAAGTCAAAATGAGGATGATAAATTTACTAAAGAGTAAGAGCAAATGTGAATCTGACATAAGCACTGAAGAAAGCACATTCACATAATTAGTTGTAGACCAGAAGTCCAGGACAGGCTGCAGTGATGCCTCCAATGTTAAAGAAGCTGCAGAGTCCCTCAGTTGTGACCATGGGTAGAGCCCTTTAGTGATCAGGTAATTATAACCACACACAGCATTTGCAAGCCTTATCATATGCCAGGCATAACCATATTTACCATTGCACAATGCCCACTTTCGTTTTCACTATCGTCCTGTGATACATTTTCACAGACTGTGAAAAACTAGTCTCTTAAGGACTGTGAACTAAGGAGCAATAATTTAAACCAGTCTAGTAAGATTACTTAGTTTATTACCTAGGTACCTTTGAGAGAGTGTGGGCTCATAAATGTTTTGTAGTTACACTTGACATCATGGAATTGCTCCCACACGAGATTTCTAAGTAGTTCCTACGATATACAATGGTTGGAAATAAGGTATTAATGACATTAAAAGCAAAAACACCAAAGGAAACCAGTGCCACTAAGTAATCATAGTTAATAACAAACTATGAGTGCTCTCTATGGAAAGAAGCTTATTAAGAAGCACAGTCACATTTTGTATGGTCATCAGCCATTTCTCAAAATGCCACATTTCAAACTGGGCTATTAATCCCATTTCTTGTACAAAAATTCAGTCTCATTTTACAATGTGAAATTGCTACAAGACACACATTTATGAAATATTATCCACAATATTATTTGTTCAGCTTTTTTTTTTGTAGGATCAGTATGAGAACATAGCTCGTTTCTCTTAATGTGAAGCTTCAAGTGGGTGACTTGAATTATTCACAATAATTCTTTGGTGACTTTTCGTTCCTCATTTTTTTCCTTTATCTCCAAACTTTTTAATGAATAAGCCTTCATTTTTCAATCTGTGGCTTACAACGGGAATCTTTATTTAACTGTTAAATATCATGGCCATCTCTTTAGCCCAATATGGGAAAAAATGACCTTGGTTTGGTCAAAACTCAGAAATAACTTTATTTCAGAAATTATTTCAATTCAAATCAGAAGAAAAGTGTGGAAAAATGTTCCCTAAAAATTATAGCAGATTTTATTTTTTAGCTGTGAAGAGTGTGTTAGAATTCTCCATAGAAACAGAACCAGTAAGGTGTGTTTATGTGTGTGTGTGTAGTATAAAATAAAATTGCCTTCATATAGCTACATGCAAGTGATTCTCATGAGGAGAAAGCAGAATTGGGAACTATTTTCCTTTTGTTCTTGAAAGGTATTTTCTCCCCATATTTTATGTCCTGAAATTCTGGTCTCGAATGAATATGTTCAGACTCTAGCTGTGAAGAGCCAAACTGCTTTACCTTCTTATTGCTATAAACTTTCCCCATAGATTCTATTTCCTGGATAGAATCTGTTTTTATTTATAATCTAGATTTAGACTGTTACATATATTTTGTTATTTCTTGTTCTGGGAGAGCTTATGGATGTCTGTATAGGCCATGTTTGAGCAAGTGTATTTTGGAGGTTGGAAGCCAAGGTGGGGATGTTGAGAATGGGACTGCTAGGAAGTCAACTAGCTACCTAGAGAAGAGGAATGGCTGTCTTGGATTAATGCAGTTCCTATAGATTACTTTGTTACCTTCATCTATTCTCAAGGAAAATCTGGCAAATTGCCTTACAAATAACAGCCTCGTCTTAGCCTTTCCATCACCAAAGATAGAAAAGCTTCATGTTATGGGCTAAATATGTCCACCTTCCCAATTTCCTAGGTTGAAATCCCAATCCCTAATGCAATGAGATTCAGCAGTATGTCCTTTGAGGGCTAATTAGGTCATGAGGGTTAAGACCATGATTGTTGTTAGGGAATTATGCACGTTACATGGGTCAGCAGGCAGTAATATTTATATGGTCTTAATATATAAAGTTCTAGATACTGATAATGATCTAACTAAAATAACCTAAAATGACTTCACCTTGGGATGAGGAGAAAGAAGCAAGGATGGAAGAGTGGTAACAGAAATGTTGATGCTCATAAGACAACTAAAGGAGATCAAGGGGATACAAATTGGAAAAGAAGAAGTCAAAGTATCACTATTTGCAGACGATATGATAATATACATGAGTGACCCCAAAAATTCAGCCAGAGAACTCCTTCAACTGATAAACACCTTTAGTAAAGTGGCTGGATACAAAATCAATTCAAAAAATTTAGATGCCCTCCTGTACACCAAAGACAAAAGGGCAGAGAAGGAAATTAGGGAAACAACACCCTTCACAATAGCCACTAATAACATAAAGTACCTTGGAGTGACTCTAACCAAGCAAGTGAAAGACCTATATGAAAAAACTTCAAATCTCTGAAGAAAGAAATTGAAGAAGATATTAGAAGGTGGAAAGACCTCCCGTGCTCATGGATTGGTAGGATTAACATAGTGAAAATGACCATATTGCCAAAAGCAATCTACAGATTCAATGCAATCCCCATCAAAATACCTACACAATTCTTCACAGACCTTGAAAGAAAAATACTCAACTTCATGTGGAGAAACAAAAAACCTAGAATCTCCAAAACAATCCTCTACAACAAC
>CM053764.1:86398101-86418412 GCA_028658305.1 Pachyuromys duprasi
GCCAACAGATTGGGAAAGGATCATTACCAATCCTACTTCTGACAGAGGGCTAATACCCAGTATATATAAAGAACTCAAGAAGTTAAAAAGCAAGAAACCAAATAATCCAATTAAAAAGTGGGGTATGGAGCTAAAAAAAAAAAGAGAACTGACATCTGTCACTTTCTTATAATTTTTAGAAGGGTCATTGATGGTACTCTTAAGGTCAGTGATAGATATATGTTGCTCTGTGAAATTGAGGGTACCTATGTGTCCTATGCAAGTCTTTTGTGCTCAGGTGTATGCCGCCATGCTCTGCACTTTTTCTTTCTGATTTAAATAAATTTGACAAAGGTATTTAAAATAAAGCAGGGAGTTCAAAAGGGTGTGAATTATTTTCAGACTACCTACATTCTCTATACAACACAAATATGTTAGCTGCGTATTGCTTAGAGAATCCAAATAAGAATAATGCTTATACATATTCAATACAGACAAAATGGATGATTTATCTTTTTTATTGTATTGAGATAGAGTTTTTCTATGTAACCCTTGCTAGTTTTGAGCTTAAGATCATTCCTTCCCAGCCTCCTGCATGTTAGGATTATAGGGGTATAACTACTAGTTTTTTAATGTTTTTTAATAATTTTTATTTTTTTAATATTAATCACAGTTTATTTACTTTGTATCCCAGCTGTATCTCACTCCCTCATTCCCTCCCGAACCCACCCTCCCTCCCACATCTCCTCCCTGCCTATATCCAAGTCCACTGATAGGGGAGGACCTCCTCCCCTTTCATCTGACCCTGGTTTATCAGGTATCTTCAGGACTGGTTGCAAAGTCCTCCTCTGTGCCTAGCAGAGCTGCTCCTCCCTCAGGAGGTGGGGGGCATATAACCTAGACCCCCTGCTCGGATGTAGCCCATGGTAGCTCTGTATCCATCTCAAATTTTTAAGATACTTTTGCCTGACTTACCTTTAGCTGGGACCTGTGACCACTGTGCTGTGGTGAATGACAAGGAGTTCATCCCAGCATCCTAGGCCTGTGCTAATGGCAGTGGAGGTTAAAAGTAAAATCAGAAGACATCCAGAGACCTGCTGTTTGCCATGTCACACAGCCTGGGAGGAAAAAGAGGCCCATAGACCTGTCCTCTGTGGCACAGCTTGGCGGGCCATAGACATACAGAGCCCCACCTGCTGCCATGCTGAGCAGCTTGGGAGAAGGAAGACATCCAGAGACCTACCCAACACCTTGCTGAGCTGCGCTGGTGGGGAAAGACTCCCAGATGCCCAGAAACCAGCCTGCTACTGCATGGCTCATGTGGGCTGTAGACACCTAGAGACTTGCTTACAGCCACCCCATATCACAAGTCTCTGGCAGAGGTCACTCAGAGGCCCACCAGCTGTGTTGCCTGTCTGTGGCAGGAGCTACTACAATGTGCAAGTGTGTGGCAGACAGATGGGACAGAAAGAGAAGTGGAAGGGTTTGATCATGACAAAGAGAGATGGAGATGTGAGGGTTGGGAGGAACAGCCCGGCTATGAGTAGCCAGCCCCACCATGTGAGGCCTTGAAGAAGTCCCTTGCAGCCACTGAGGGCTGTGTCCAGGTCTGTGACTAGGCAGTGACTCGTGTTTAATTTTTTGCACCTCATATGCACTACTGTGAGCCTTCAGTACAAAGTCTTTGGTAAATATAGGTTCTCAGCTACTACCCAGGCCCACATGCAGGGCTTTCAACTGGCCCACCCCAGGTTCTACATCATCTGCAAAGGGTTGGAATGAATGAAAGGGCCAGTCCTGCTGTTCCAAAGCTTCAGGATCTCCATGACACAGGGCAACCACACGGTAACTGGGAGGAGTCCCGGTGAGGATTTAATGTCGATGGTGTCACAGAAGCCAGAGACCTGGAATCAGACCAATGACTCGTTGCAATGAACATTTGCAAGTGAAGATATGTGGACAGAGGGGTATACTGTGGGACACACTGTGACACACTACAGCTTCTACAAAGAGACACTTTCTATGCAAGGGCAAAGGGCAGATATAAACGGATAAGGAGATGAATAGGACTGGAGTACATGATGTGAAACTCACAAAGAATCAATGAAAAGGTGGTTTTTTTTTTAAAGATATTTTTGTTCAACAGCAACTGGAATCTACTTGCTGATGTAGAAGGCTGATTGTATAGTTATAATCTTAATTTTAAAAGCCTATGTGCTCTTATGTGGGGAATTGTGTTATATAATTCATATAAACTTACTATTTATTAATAGCACAGGGTTATTTGAGATGGCTTGGCTCATTTAAACCATAATTATAAAACAAATGACTTGCTATCATTAACCATGTAATTTCAAAAGCAAGATTCAAATCATATTTCCTTGAGGTTTTGGGAAGTTTGTTTTTTGTTTTGCTGTTAGGGTGCCTGAAATCTGGGCTTCTACAAAGGCTTCACAGGCATCTGTGGAGGAAGTTCCCTGTGGTCGTGACTAGATGATTTTACCCAGTAGAAAACTTAAGTTGCAGCTGATGTCAGAAGGGCCCATATTTGAAAGCTAAGAGATTCAGGACCCCCGACTAGGCCAATATGGCAGACATAACCGTCATGAGTCTCAAGAGTAGTGCCTTTAATCCCTTTCTCCTTCCGCTAAATCCATCTTAAGTCCAGGTGTGCAGGAATTCACATTGCTACCAGCTTGAGGGGAGCTTCTCTGGGAAACAGATCTATGATAGATTTGCTCAAGGAATTGCATTGGGCAGCTCATTCCTTTACAACTGACAGGAAAGCCTGGGTGCATGGAAGGAGCTGCGCTATGACACAGCCACAGCACAGACTTGCCAACCATTTTTCTGCCAGCAGTTCTTCTAGAAGCTGTCAGGCTAAGTGTTTCCTTCCTCAAGGCGAGTTAGTGGTACCTCACAGGTCCAAGAGCATTGTGCCTTCTTTGGATTTCTTAGGCCATCTTGACTCAGTTAAGTAGGGATGGGCTCATTTAGTAAGCTGAAGACTCTCATGGTAGCCATCTTTCCACCAGCACCAAATAGCAATCTTTACTTTCTCTTGCTTATATCTTCAAGAAGCAATGCCACACCCATAACATTGGTTAAAGATGCAGAAATGGAAATAATAACTATAGCGAAGTTCCTACAAAGGTCTGTACTACATAGGTTGGAGGACATGGTGGGAAGTGGTAACCCATGCTCAAAAAGATACTCCACCAAGTGGAACATGAAGTCCCTCTCCACGTGTCCTCAAAGAATATTTATAAAGCAGTAAAATGGAAGAGAATCTAGTTGATAACAACCCTGGGCGTCCCAGAGTACCATACCCAGATAAGCATTGCTAGTGTCCCTTGCTTATACTACAAAGGATGTGGTCTTAGATCAGCCCACACTGATATTTCATGCTAGCTGGCTAAAAGCTACATTGCCAATGATTGTTGGTTATTATACATTATGGTTTCACTGTTTCCCAAAAGATCAAATGTTAAAATGTATTACACCATAAATCATTGTTTCCTAAGTGATTGTCATGGCTGGGAAATCTTTTACCTATTCATTCACACATACACACACACACACATTCAATATTATTCTAGTCATTGGGGACAGAGTTTTGCTGAAATAGTGTTTCCTGTTATCAAAAATTATTTGTATTGAATACATATAAACAGCTAGTTGTGGACCAATTTGATGAATTCTGCAATAGAGATATGTACAAATTGCCATGAGAGCTCAAAGGAAGAAGTAATCAGAGGGGTACACCAGTAACACGATTCAAAATAAAGGCAGGTGTTGAACTGAACACAGGGAGAAGTTTGAACCCTGAGGACTCTGTAGTCTAGCAGCCTTGTCTGCTTCTGCGTTTAAGCTAACAGTTGCTGCTGCCATGCCCACAGGGACTCCGGTGGAACTCTGGGGTATTGGCACAAGAAGAAACAGAGAGGAAGACATATTCCAGGAAAGCAGGTCTTCTGAAATGATTTATCCCCAAACCCAAACAGAACTTGACATTTTCCTTTAAAGAATGCAGATGTAAAACAGAACGCGAACACAATTAAAGCAGCCAGGCCTTCACATCTTTTCCCCAGCCTCTCCGGCTCGCACACATCTGTCATCAAAGAATGCTCACCTTGATTTCAAAAGCCACAGTCGAAAGACTCACCAAACCATCTCCTCACCTTGATACACACAACCCTAAAAACAGGTTCCTTTTGAAAAAGAATTGTTTCTTGCTTAGGTTTTCTTTCATGTATCTACAGATTCATTTTCTTTTTTAATTAGTGTGGGGAGGTATTCTTACAGCTGCACATGTAGAGGTTAGAGGAGAACCTCTAGTGTCTATCCTCAGGTGCTTTTCAACATTTGCTTGAGATAAGGAAGGCTGCTTTTGCCACCTAGATCAGGCTATCTCATCCACAAACTTCCAGGGATTCACTTGTCTCTACCTCCCATCTCTGCACAATGTGGTACGTAGGCATGTACCAATGAACTAGCCTTTTTGTGTTGGTTTGGGGGATCTGAACTCGGGTTCTAACACTTATTAGGCAAGTGTTCTACCAACTGAGTCATCAGTTTTTGTTTGAGGTCTTTTAAATAGCAGTTAGCAAGAAAGAGAGGGCTCACTTATGTCTGAAAAGAAGGCAGTATCTGCCTGCATGTTTATGCTGCTGACAGGGTAAACCATTTCAGGTGGTCTTCTGGGTGTTGCTCACACCTCCTCTGCCCCTATAACACTGTTTGGCACAAGTTGAAGGAGGAGCCTGAATTCTAAGGTTATCTTTCTTCCATGCAGCCTTCCCTTTCAATAGGAACTTAGGCCCAGGAGTCTGAAGTCACCCATTTCCCACAGGGATCAAGAACAAATCTGGGGATTATTACAGGAACAAAACATCTGGAGAAAGCATCATCAAGGAGAAAGGAGTGGGTGGGGATGTGGAATCATAAACACTAATCTAGAACTGTGCATGAGTTTTGAACTGTGACAGGACCTAATAACTGAAGACAACTTTCTAGGAAAGTTCTAGACAAATTGTTAGTTGCAGAATCGAATAGGTGACAATCATATATTTAAAAAACAAAAAAACAAAACACTGTTTTTATCCTGTGTTGTTGCATTATTTGATTTTTATAAAACAAGTTGTCAGAGGGTGAAAATCTGCCAAGAGAATGACTAACAGAAATATGCAAAAAATATCCTTGTGTGGAGTAGACTTCATGCAGGTACCATCTCTGCTGAGCTGCTTATCACACAGCATTTACGGCCCATGTTTTCAATCACTATTGAACAGCCTTTCTGCTGTCCTCAGGCTACAGTGGCCTTGGCTACAGCAGGAAGGAAAAAAAAAGGCAAGCCATGAACAAAACAAAATTGGAGGAAACAAACAAAATTTTACAGCCATCTGGCAAGAGTAGAAAAATGGCTTAGTGCACTGCCTGCCACCACATACAGAACATCCCTATCGATCTACCTCTGACCAAACCACCCACAATGTTGTCTTAATGATGGGCATGCATTGCAGTAGTTTGGCCACCATCCAAAATAAACAATCTTTTTCATGCAAGCGGATAGGGCCAAAGGAAAAAAAATAACTGTTGGTAAATATAATGAGTAAAATTCTGTTAAAAAAACAATAATCATAACATTATCTTCATTGGCTTGGTTTATAAAATATGTGAAGCAGTAGGTTGAGCGCTTTAAAGACATTCTCTCTACACTACAATTACGTAAAATAAGGAATCGTCTCCTTAGAAAACTGGATGAGAAGTTATATTAGTGATTTTACTCACTGCTGAACAAAAGCAACTTAAGAAGGAAGGTTTGTTTGGCTTAATGGTTTAAGGGATACAGTCCACCATCCAGGTGGAATGCCTGGCAACAGGAATATGAGTCCGATGGTTATGGGTCCTTGGCTGTCAGGAAGGGATGTACATTCTGCTAACTTGTTTTCTTCCTTGTTATTTTTTATGCAGTTTGAGATCTCAGTCTACAATCTAGCGCGAGTTTCATTCATGGTGGCTCTCTGTTGAAACCTCTGCAGGAATACCACCATAGGCTTTCACCTAGATTTATCCCAGATCCAACAATGTTGACAATGAAAACCTGACCACCACAGAAGTTAAGTGACCGATTCCCATTTACATAACTGCCATATACTAGAGATTATGTGTCAGTCTAATATTCTGATGCTTCTAAGTTTTCACAAAATAATATTTAAGGTATTATTTATTAAAGATGTGTGTGTCTTTAATATTCATTAATGTTGTTTATATTTTGCAAATTCCATGGGAAGGCGAAGTCTTTGTTAACCAAGGTAATGCCTTTGAATTAAGTCTTAGAGTTTCTATTACTGTGATGAGACATTACAGTCATGGCACTTCCTATAAAGGAAAACATCCAATTGACTTGGGCTTGCAATTTCACAGGTGTAGTCCATTGTTGACATGATGGAAGGCAGGAAGACATAGTGCTGGAGAAGGAGATGAGAGTTCTACATGTTGATCCACAGATTGTGTATCACTCTAGACATAGCTTGAGCATATAAGACCTCTAAGCCCTCCCCTGCAATGACACACTTCCTCCAACAAGGCCATACCTCCAAACAGTGGCACTTCCTATGGGTCAAGCATTCAAATACATAAGTCTATGGGGGCCCATTCCTATTCAAACCACCACAAATACTTACAACTACATGTGTTTCAATAGATATGTTGGCTACCAATCTTTAGGAAGCAGATGGGTCTTGGTGTTGTTTACATCTCAAAAACTCTACCAGCTCCTCGAGAAAGTTTAGCTATCCTTGGGTTCCCGATGCATTTTATGTAGTGGTGGGTCAAGAACACTACCTTGAATGCACAGAAAATAACAATTACATTTAATTCCTAATAAGGACTGAGAGGGGGAAATTGAGATATACAAAGAAGGTATAGAATGCATGACTATTAGCAGATGCATGCTCTTCTAGATACCATGTAATTTTTCCAAGTGGCCATTTTCTCACTTATGGACTGTAGATAATAATAGTGTTCCTCATTGCAGAAACCAAATAATATGATGCAGAAAACACTAAGAACACTGTCTTTCATCTAACCGTTTGCCATTGTTATTTTAGGGTGTCAAGTAATCATTTTATAGCTTGTACTAACTGTGATTCTCTGTTGTGAAAGCCAAGAGCCATGGTGCTAGAACATTTATGGTATCTGTATAATTTTGACAAGGAGATAAGGCAATGTCTTTACATCATTTTAAAAATGGTTTCCATTCTCAAACTCACATCTGAGGTCACCTACACCCACTGCTGACATCAGTCTTAGACATCAAAGAGCCAAAGGGGAGGGAGATGCTCATTCTTTGTTGCAGAGCTGACTTCTCTTCAGCCACCTGTCCAAAAGGCTTATGCAATGGTCTGCTTCCATCTCATTGATCACATCTTAGTTGTATTATCACACTATGCCAAGAAAGAAAACTGAAAAGTATTATTTTTTTGTTCTAGAAAGAATGTCAGGTTACAAAGAGCAGGGTGTGTGTGTGTGTGTGTGTGTGTGTGTGTGTGTAGGATTGAGAGGTGGGTGGATATTAGAAAGGGCAAGTGGTATTGCTGCCATTCTGAGTAAGAGTGATCTCTTCCTGACCACAAAATGTAAAGGCTGGTAGAATACAAGTGATCTTTTAGTCCCATCATTTTATATAAAAGAGAATTAAAGGGTCATCCACGGTGGAAGCTGAGTCATGCACCGGTACGCTTGAGCCAATAGCAGTGCCTGGGTACACCTCAGACTGGCTGGCTTCCAACTATTCCAATGTACTTCCATCAAATTCACTGCCTTTTTAAAAAGTGATACTTTATTAAAAATTCCCTTTTAGGGTTAAGAACTAAACGTGTCTTATCATTTCTTGTTTTGCACACACTAGTCATCAGCTGACCGTTATCCAACAAAAAAAATGAATTTTCCATTCTAACCACTTACAGATATGATACCAAAGGCAGGGCAGGCAATTCTCCTAGCTCTCTGCATGAACTATTCCCTATGCCTTTCATTATCTTAGTACCACACCAAGTCCTTATGCTCTTTCAGCTTAAAATTCATTCTATAGATAGTTTTTTTTTTCTTCCTGAGTCTAGTTACAGATGCATCAAGTCTTTAATAAGTAAGCTATGTATTTATTAAAAGAACTCTAGTTCATCTGAATCTATTTCATTTAAATCCATCTCTTCCAAATATTACCTCGTGTTTCTTTGGAGCTTTGAAAATAGGATTATAAAGAGCCTTTCATTCTCAGGAATAGGAAAGTCTATGTGGTGCAGTTGGAATTGTAAGTCTAAGCCAATGAGTTTTAAATGAATCCTGAATTCAGTGAATTCTTAGCTCCTAAATAATGGGATTTGATCTCAGATGGTGAAGACAAAGCATAGACTGTGTAAGACAGGAAAGAATTCATGTCATTCATATGGGATGAAGCTGTTTGGGGGAAAAAGTAAAATCTATTCAATCAGATTAATTTACCACACCTTCCAGCACAGATTCTAAAAGGGACTCTGATCTCCATCTGATCTATAAACCTGGATTTTCCTCAAGAATGTAGTTCTTTGAAATTTATTTAATAAAGAATTTTAACTTTTGACATGTCTTCTTGTGAAAAAAAATTGACCCTAAGTTGGTGAATGTGGAAATGGGGGAGTGGCTATAAACAAAATCTAGAATATATACTGATTATTTGCTTATACATACATTTAAAAGTTCTATAAGAATATGTACTGAGATATTAGCATCAAATAATAAATGATGCTCCCTATTGTACACCTAAACCAAAATTAAATTTTTTTTAAAATAGAAAATAGAAATATATATTTTTATTTTAAATAACATCTGTATGATGAACTAAATTTCAGAGAAACAAAATAGTCTTTCTAGTTGTGTGTTTTCATAAATGAACCAAATACATCCAATTTTAATTTTATGTTGCATAGATATTTTATATGTGGAGAAATTAGGGATCCATTTATCCAATAAAACAATTGACCCTTCTAAGACAGGAGAGCTTTCATATTTCTACATATACAGAATTTCAAAGATAAAGCACTTTCCTAAGAATTCCACATGTTCCGTTACTTTTGCTATAACATGCTGGGGAGTCAATTAAAAAAAACAGAAAAGCAATATGTTATAGCATTTCAAATGATTTTATATTTTGCAATGTTGTAAAAAGACATAGAGATGCATGACAAAGCATTTTTTTAAAAAACCTATAACCAGTATTAATGTACATGATGTATTGATTAACTGCTCTTGAGGATCCAAACGTCAAGGATCTGAGATCTGCGCACTGGGCACATGTTCTGGGGTGCCTGACATCACTCGGTCTAAAATCTCGCTTATCCATACCTTTAGCTCATACAAAAGAACATTCCCCAGAGGCCAATCATGCCTTTATACTCTCATCCCCTTTCTCACATGCTCTCTCTCACCTAACCACCTCTCATGTCAAGGAGGAGGAGACAGTGACAGGAGATGAAAACCTAGCCAGAGCCAAATAGCAGGGTTGTGTCTTAAGCTGTACAGATCAAAGAGAATGTTCACCCGTGCTTCAAAGTCATTCTCCAAGATGCTTCCCTGGAACTTAAACCTGTGAGCTACTTAGTCATAGTAGGCATTGTATATACAGCAGGCAAATCTTTCTGTTTGTGCATTTTAATTTTCACACATTCGTATGTCATTTTATGCATGGATAGGAAATCTACATTGCTAGTGGTTATGTTGTCTGTGTCCATTTCTGGATTTCATGTGTTTGTCATCAAAACCGCCGAGTCAATACCAGATTCTGTGCAATTCAATATCTACTGTTAAGAATCTTCTTGTGAAATGGTTCAGATTTGTAGGGTTTAAACACTTGGCTTCCACTAAGTGGAGTAAAGGGCAAAGTGGCCAGCAGTAAATGAATTTTGATCTAAAAATAGAAGCTCCATGTGTGAAGTGCAAGTTTCTTGCCATGAATGCCAACTTCTTAAGTCATAAGCTCCCACAGAAGAAGTGAGAGTCAATGGCTCTGCTATTGATACAATTGCATCTATTCCTGAACATTCCGTTTTCCACTAAGGAGCAGGTTTGTGGTCAGTATTCGCTTGTCAGTATTAATTTTTGAAAAAAAAAATCAAAACAAAACAAAAACAAAGGCTGCCACAAAAGAGAACTCAAGCATGGGTTTCTAAACTTCAACTGTTAGTCTTTCCATTCTCTCTTTACTGCCTCATCTAGCATGCCTGGCCCTAGAAACCCAACTAGAGAAACAAGGGATTAAAGAAAGAACAAACACACAGGTGTGCCTACATAAAAGCTGAGACTACATGGACTGTGCTTTTCTGATGGAGTGGCACCAACTACTGAACAACCACGCAGCCAGCTTGCTCAGCACTGCACAGAAAGGAGAGGTCAGCTGGTCTCAATGAGAGGCCTGTAGGGGAGTTGTCTCAGGTTGTAGTCATCTGGGAAGAACAGGGAGTTGCTAGTTTTTGAGTTTTTGTTTGTTTGTTTTGTTTTGTTCACACAAACCAAAGAAAGGCTTTGTTCATTTCCTGAGCCTGGCCAAAGGAAGGCTTTGCCAGTTTCCAGTGGTCCTTGCCTATAGTATGTATTAACTCGGAACTTTATCTGCTCATTACAGACTCATTCAAGGCTCCCTTTGCAGACCAAACTTTACTTCTTGTCTATAAAATGGGTCTAAAGAGCTCATTCTTAAACTATGCTTACTCTAGGAATATTTTGGGCTGTATCATGTTGGGAACAAGCAAAAGGAATGTATTATAAGTACTGCCATTTGTTTTCAGACTCACTTCATCATAGGGAGAAACTAAGTTCAATGTCCCAGGCCCTAGGGAAACTGGGGACTTCCCAACAGATGAGCAGCTTCTGTTGTAAAGAAACAGTTGTCTAAGTCCAACCATCTTAGGTACAATTTGTTAGGAAGCAGCTGAGTCCAGGCATCTCAAGAACAACGTCTCTATCTTGTTGACAGGGTGAAACAAGTTCATGTTCTTGGGTCCATGGACCTACTCCTATCCTGTTTGGTGGAAGCACCTTTGCTCAAGCCCTTATGTCAAAAATATGATTGGACAATGCTACAGATCACCCTGTTCCTCCTCACTCTATGGTTTTATCCTTTAAATATGCTGTGCAACATCGCTAAAGAGTTGCAGTTCAGTTCCTGAGTCTGTTCTGGGCACTGATCAATCATTAGTGGCTTGATTGCAATACATTTTTGTTATTTGCATTGACCTGATGTTGAAGTATTATTGAATTTATGTTGGATTTAAAAAGACCCCAGAACAATCATCCTGATCATCTATGTCCTGTAACAAAATGGTTTCAGGAATTTCTGCAATTTGGAGATATTTCATGCAAGAATATAGTCAATGTTCTTGTGTTACCTAAGTACCTCCTTGCCTATACTTACTTATCAGACAGTATGAGGAGTCTGGTGTCAATATTCAACCTATGCAGTTGCTCCCATATGTAAGTAAGACTGACTTTCACAGAGAGGATTCATTTTTCTGCTTTTCCAACTTCTAATGACAACCCATGCTCAAAGACAGAGGAGTACATTTCTCTGTTATCACATTGATTTTGAATTCTGTAGTCAACTATCTTTCTTCTGTTTCCTATGAACCCCGGTAATTAGATTTAGGGGTCACCTGGGGAATTTAGGATTCTATGGTTTAGGGCATAAATTTTCCTAATGCCTAATATCCACAGATTTGTTTTTGAACCCGTCCTGATATTAGAATGTGCAAAACCTTTATTGTGTGGGGCCTGATGAATGGAAGTGCTTTGTTGGGGACATGCAATGTAAGAGGGTATTGGGTACCCTGACTGTTGTTTTGGATTCCCAACCACTACTGTGACGTTCCTTCACAATATGTTTCTCTTATGATGTTCTATCTTGCCACAGGGTCAAAGCAACAAGCTGACCGAGCATGAAACAAAACCTCTGAAACCATGCACTAAAATTAGATCTTTCTTCATTTTTAAGTTAAAATTGTCCAGGTAAGTTTGCCACATTAAAGTTTAAAAAAAAAGCCCTGTCAAACACCAGATGATCTTGCCATACTGAGATCCCTAATTTTAAATTCTTATAAATCCTTTTTGCCATATAAAGAAACATTCACAAATTCTTAGGGTGATAATCCAGGCATCTCTGGGGAGACCATTATTCAGCCTAAGACAGCCATAAAGTAATTGTCTTTGGTAGGAAACACTGCATATTCTAGTCGACATTCCACATTTCTGAAGAATATATAACATGATTCTAAAACTGCAAAAGAGACTATTGCTGTTGTGGACAGAAAATAGGCAAATCTCATCATTCTCACATGAATTTCCATGTGAATCAAAGTGTCTATGCAACTTAATTCCACTGTGAAATGTAATTTCAACCCTTAAAAGTATTACAGAGGAGTGAATGACCCCTATATGCCCATCTACCAATGAATCCTATATGCCCACCTTTTACTGTTTTGCCATGAAAGGTAGATCTGTCCCACTCTACCTGCAGCAGATTAGTCCTGAATTATTAAAATCCAAATGAACCCCTGCCCATTGACTTGCGTTATGCAAAAATCTATAATTCATAAGGCATCTGCTTCTGTAGTGGAAGGGTGACTGCAGTCATTAGACACACAAAACCCAACAGCCTATTAAATGCATCGAAGAATGGGACCATGCCACCGAATCGGGTTTGTTGATTAAAATTGGCGGAGAAAGAGATGAAAAATTAGAGTGTGTAAACACATTTTTTGTCAATAGAGACTATAACTCAATAGCATAGACCCTACCTAATCATCATTTATGTAATTGGGAGGGTTTTTACTACATTCTAAAGAGCAAAGTATAGTAGCATTTTAAAAATTGATAATGGCTCTACAAATACCATACCTTTTAAAGACAAACTAACGGTAACTATTATTTGTAACTATTGAATCCTATATATTTTTTAGAAAAACAAATTACGAGGGTAAAATGTAACAATATACATTATATTATATTATATTATATTATATTATATATACAAATTGTGCATATTTTGTGTATCTACAGCGGCTACTTTTTTAGGTTTCTTAAATACTTTAAAATGCAGTGTGTGTGTGTCTGTGTGTGTTTGTGTATGCGAGCATGCGCACATGTGTTCTAGCGCATAAAAAGGTCAGAAGAGAGCATCTAGTACCTTGGAGCAAGGGATACAGCTGAGCACCTCTCCAGCCACACCTTTTTCAGAGTTCTTAAAGCCAAAAAATAGCCACAAAGAACATCCCCATGTTGCTGGAGAGAGTGTTGTCACTTTATCTTCCAAAGAAACACCAACTTCTGCAAATTGCATCTGATTCCAGAACAAAAAGACTTGATTCCAAAATGAACAAGGCAAAACACAGTTAGCTGAAGGATTTCATCTGGTGGAAAGTGCTTTTAAGGGAAGCTATTTACATTTTTACGTAACTGAGAAGTCAATGACAATGCAAGCTGAGAAACAGCAACAGAAAGGATAAAAACCTATCCTGTCTCTTTCCCATCACAGGTTTTTGAGCACTATTTCCCATCAACAGGACTATGCTCAATTGATAGCCAGTTGATTACCCATTTAAAAATAATACATTATGAATACTTCAGACAGATAGGACTTATGAAATGTTATTTATGCACACGTACAGTCCTATTTCTATCATACTTTAATATTTGTGCTAGCTAATTTTTATGTTTGATAATGATGCAATCGATCCACAGCAGCCTTAGAGAATAAGTTGACATTTATTCAAGCTTGTGAAAAGTCTGGGAAGAGGACTTAGTAAATTTAAAGAAATATTCCTGCCTAGTGTAGGGGCGCACACCTTTAACCCGAGACTAGGCAGCAGAGGCAGGTAAACCTGTGAGTCTGAGGCTATCCTAGTCTACATAGATAATTCCACTCTTTTCAGGGAACCCTGATGAAACTCTTTCTGAAAAAAAAATATTTGTAACAGACTAAAAAGGTTTGGTTTTTGTTTTTGTTTTGTCTCAGAAAGAAAATCCCAATCTACAAAGTGACTTTGAAGGAATGGCATATGTGAAAAAGCCTCTTGCCAACATTTACTTACTGCCTACTTTGTGTGGAGTATTTTTCCATGATATTCAAATAAATATATATGTTCAAAGAAAATTATATACTCTAATAGTGTAATTAAGTACATAATCCACTAAATGTTGTAGCACATACCTGAATCCCTGCAATAGGGTCCCTGAGGAGTCATATTCAGACCCTATATCAGTCAACCCACCAGTCAATTAACAGGGCTTGGTGAGATGGCTTCATGGGTGAAAGGTTTGTTACAAAAACCTGAGGACCAGAGTTTAAACCCTCCATATCAACATGAAAGCTACCACCTGAAATCCCAGCACTCAGGAGGCATCGACGAAGGGTCCTTGGAGCAAGGTGGCCAACTAGACTAGCCATTATCAGCAAGCTCTGACATCAGTGACTGAAGCAAAGGGCACCTGAGGAAAGTGTCCAGTGCCAAACTCAGGAGCACTCTCCATCTCCCTCTCTTCCTCTGCCCCTTCTTTATCTCTGCCACATACACAGACAGACAAATGTGTACCTATCTACACGTGAACACACATACATACACATAACACAGACTTACACATTTTCAAAAAGAATGCAATGCATTGAACTATTTCTGGACATACGGAGCTACTATTTTAGATATATATGCTTTGGAACTGAAATACCAGTTTGAAAATCCCAGAGAAGGGGTAGCTATCCCACCCTGCAAAGAATGAGAGAATATGCTTGGCTCAAGAAAGGAAAAGAGAACAGAAGTGCTAGGAACTACCTGTAGTCACAGAAGAACAGAAATGAGGACATATCCAAGAGCCTAAGCATAAGGAGAGGGCAGTTGTGTTTAAGAGAAAACTCACAACAAAACTGAAAAGGAAGAGAGGACATCCTTAATTCTTCCTGCACACTCTAAATACAAGCACAACTTTGGGAGACTGCTTAAAGCAAGATTTACACATTATATTACTGGAAAATATTTTTTATTCATAGAAATGCATGTTTTTTTAAATGGTTGATTACTAGAGTACATAAAAGTTATTGCAGCAAGGGAAACATATCAACCTAAACTGAACTTGTGAGTCAACATGAGGACAAAGTTTAGGGAGAGCTACATGAACACTTCTCTGCAGGAGTATTTCACAGCTTCTCTGTATTAAAAAATTGCTTCTATAAAATTGACATAATATAATCATATTAGGATAAATGTCTCATAAGACAAAGGATTTAATGTGATTCAAGTAAATGAATGGCCATCAAAGAATCATAGCAAAAAAAAAAAAGAGAAGCTACATAAGTATCCTATCGTGAGAACTACAACAATAAATGATGATGCTTACATATAATTTAAGACATAAAATAGTAGATACCACATAATTTAGAATAGTAGATAACATAATTTATAAGTTAAATGACATAAAATAATAGTTATCTGCATACCATTTAAATCCAGGCTTATAGAAATAAACATACTTAATTAAGAATATAAGTATAATAAGTATATAAGATGCATATGCATATATTTTACCTAAAAGTATTTGTACCAAAAGAATTGCTGTTTTTCAAAACTGAAATTTGTCTTTTTTATTTTATCTTTATCTTTTATCTTTCTAGTTTTTTGCAACAAAAATTTGCTAATTTCATAAACATAAAAACTTCTCTAAAATTGAAATAAAGACCATAATAAATAAATAAATATTTACTACACTAGAAAGTAATTCTACCTCACCATGATAAATTCTCTGTTAGTCAATGCTTTTATTGCAGATTCGGCCCTGTAGATTGTACAAGGTCATTGCCCACATGCCATTCATCAAAATGAATGTTTAAAATATCTTTCTATTTAATATGGCCTCAAAGGAATTTGGCAAAATGCCAGCTTGAATGCATTGTTAAGCATATTCAGGGGAAAACTCTTTTGATTTTTATAAGTCAACTTCTGAGGACAATGAAAACAGACATCACAGCACTCTGACGTAATTTATAACCAGTTTGCTTCCAGTCAATGGCAACTTGATGGTCCTTAAATTAACCATGCCCAAGCAAACACTCTCTCGGGGCTACATCCTTTGAATTGACTTATGGAAAGAACATCATCTACATATTTTCAATTGGTTTGACAACTTTATTTGTTTTCATAAGAGATCTTTCAACCCCTGAGGAACGACTTCTAGCCATCTAGGGCACTCAGTGACCACGAGCGTTTTTATCACCCATTTAGATGGTTTCCCTAATTAAAAAAAGAATCACTGTGTTAGCTACAGACTAGTGATACCTTGAGAAAAATAAAATCTAACTACACATTGGGAATGACAAGATTTGGCCGTTTATTAGGCACACTCCCTCCCCTGGATGAACTCACATATAAATATTTATGTTAGGTCCTGGGGGAACTTAGATGCAACAGATGGTCCTTAGAAAGGATAAAGAGTTAGAGGTTCCTTGGAGAACCATGAAGATCCAAAGCTGATTTAATGGAACACAAGGGAAACAAGGCCATCCATTGACTAAGAAATGAAACTGAACATCCTGGTAGAATTTTCAGAAACTTAAATATTGTTGCATGTTATCTGTGGAGATATAAAGTAAACTTTGCATCTTTGTTTCCTTCTTTCTTGGCCTTTCAAGGTATTTTTTCTCAGTTTTCAACTAATTTTATCAGTGCTCTAAGAATCCTGGTATTTTAGGAACTGATCTATCTACCTAATGTTGTTTTATTGCAAAATATTCCCTCATGGTGAATGTATTCTTGTTGAATTCTTTACTAAAATGTGAATTGCATTTTAGGAAGATTCAATAATTTCATGAATAAAGGCTAAAATTCACCTGGGATTGTTGCATAGAAAGGATGGGAGTTGCCACAGATTCATCATGTGATGGTTAAATAGAATATGTGGTGTTTAAATAATGTGTCTCTGTAAGCCACAGTGCCTTATTTGATTGTATGTTTTCATTTTATAGAAGAATATTGCAAGCTTCTAAATCGGGTATAAAATGACAAATTGTTCCATGACTACCTTTATCTACAACCAGGGAGTTGAACAAAATTATTTCTATTTCTTCCATTTTTAAAATATTCTGATTCTGCCCTTCTCAGCACAACATGACATTGATGGTCACCCTAAGCCATAGCAAGATTTCCAGAATGCCTTTTAATGACCATAGGCTGCCAACTATTATTTTCTATGTCCATTTTTTCATGATAAAAAAGCGTTGTTTGTAAAAAAAAAATGAGGTATAAGAAGCACCAGCTAAAGAAACTTTCTCCTGTGTTTCAGAGTTGAACTATTATTTAATAACATTTCTTCATAGGGGTTTGATACTTTGGCCAAACCATACCATATTCTTGCAAACAAAACTGTTTGATTAGGGTACTAATAATCAATTTTCTCCTGCCAACTCTCAGAAAGTAAAATGTATCTCAAAATATTCCAAACTGTTTCTCTTTCCTGGGCAAAGATGAAGTATGGTTTTTCAAAGGTACCGGATGAACAATTCTTTCCTCATGTAAGGTTACCAGATGAACAATTCTTTCCTCATGTAAGGTATCCAATTGCCCTAGATTGTTGTCTTGGGAAAGTGGAAGAGCTCCTGGGGAGGAAAAAGAATAATTCTTTTAAACAATACAAAAATGGAAGGGGTTGGAATTATGGGTCAGCAGTTAAGAGTACTTGCTGCTATTCTAAAGGACCAGAGTTGAATTCCAGCAACACACATTAACTGGTTTCATAACAACCTGTAATGTTAGCTCTAGATGGTCCAACATTCTCTCCTGATTCATACAGACCCAGAAACATAAAAATAAAAAACAAACATAAATATATTTTTGATTGAAGGGAGTTACACAGAATCTGTATGCTGCATCTCTGGGACTGTACAGATATGTGAGGTGGAACAACTCCTGTGTGCTAGGTTCTAAGGAGCCACACAGTCACAGCCCTTCTCCCCCCCAAAACACAGCAACAACTGTGTGTCAGAGAAGCAGCTGGTGTCTCAGGCAATCAGAGCCCAGGAAGAACCTGGAATAAAGAACACTCAAGTTGTGAGCTACGTCTCAAGGTCACTACCATTTTGGAGAGTCTCAGAATGTCTTGGAAGAGAATCCATCCAATTGTCTTCTTGGGGCTTGGTCTGGAGAGCTGCACTTCTGATGTCACTGGCTAAGATGAAGCTGTTTCCCTGCTGTTCTTGAAGGTCCAGAGTTTTGCATGAGCAGACAAATGAATTCAAAAAGTAATGTAGATTAACCCAGTACGATGCTGTCCGTGATGCTCTACATTACACGTTTTTAAAAGGTGATGAAAGGAAAAACAAAACTTTTTTCCAGGGGAAATTAAATTTCAACGTGAAGTTTGAAGTAGAACTATACCAAGATAGCTGATTATGTGTTAATTCATTATTATAATTTAAAATAACATTAGTCCCAGCTAATACCTATGATAGATTGGACAAGCAAACTCAGCAACCAAGCCTTAGTTTCTAATTACAAAATAAGAGGATAAATAATTCAGTTCCTAAAGCCATTTGTAAGTTCTATCGTTCCATGAGTCTATCAAGTCCTTCTAAGAAAAAAAAATATATCTATATATATTACATGAGTTATTTGTCATTTGTTGATTTATACATCTATATTTAAATCATAGTAGGCTTATTATCTAAGAAATGAGGTCTTTGATTATCTGTTTACTTTTCCATTTAATGTTTTGTATTACCATTGTGTTGTTGTTGTTTTGATAATACACTTTGAAAGGACTCTGGCCAGCTCAAGTGTGGTGGACTTGGCTCCAGCAAGCCTTGCCCTTCTCTCCAATTCCCTTTGCCTTGCTAAAAACCATTACATTACATTCCTAAAGCTAGCTACCAAAGTTTATTCTGTTATCTAGTCACTTCCTCTTCCTGAGACTGACTACCAATGTCCATCATCAAAGTATTGAAGTCCAGCAATCAAAAGCACTCTTTGACTAACCTAATTAACATGCCCAATTAAAATTAAGCATCTCATTCTAACACAGGGTTTCCCTCTTTGCCCCAATGCACTGCCATTTGTATACGTACCATGACTCTCTCCTCTCTACCGAGAGCCAGTCTTCTATTTCACTCGGGGACAAATACCCCTGCCCCCTCTCTCTTGTCCCCTTCCATTTGTCCCTTATCCTATACCTCCTGCCTATGTCTCTTATTGCCTGAACTCTATCCTTCTGGGGCAAATGAATGTCCTAAGTGCTGAGAACTTGGTCTTGGGGTACCTGGAGCTGACTCCAAGGTTTCCTACATTTCCTGGTCTCCTCAAAGGATATAAATGAAAATGTAAATATAAAATAAAAATAAATATAAATAATAATAATAAATGTAAATATAAAAATAAAAATCCTTAGCTACAGTCATTCTAGTAACACATATTCATTTTCTACTTTCTATTCTTTCATTTTAATTATTGCCTCTACATATAACTGTAGAAAGATAAGAGAGGTTTGTGTTTGTTTTTGTATTTTAAGACAGAATCTTCTTCAATAGCTTGGCTCAGGCTGGTCTCAAACCTGTAGCAACCCTCCTATTTCTGGCTCGCAAGTACTGGCAGTGCAGGCATTGCAGGCATGAGCCACTGTAAGTTACCAAAAGAACAGTTCTCTAACCTGGAAAAACTTTCTGGTTTTAGAACATTATAATTCTCGTGGCATCCTATGAGCCATAGTCCAAATTAAGATGCAACAAAGTTTTCGCCTTCTATATATGGTCAGCCACAGTTAAAAGAAACAAGGAATCTAAACATAGGCCTCCTCCAGGAGTGGCCAGATCCTGAATGAGTTTAGATACTTTTTTCATCTGTTTAGTTACTAATTTGATACAGCCCAGCAATGGAGTTATTGTTTTAGCCTTGGCTGACTTATTCATATAACAATCGAGCATACTGAGGTGCACTGAAAATGAGATCTTCATTTGTTTCACTAATAGAGCTTATTTTCTTTCTCTAGCATTGATTATTTCTGTGTGACAAGGGACAAGCAGCCATAAAGCACTTTTTACTGATGGCACCCCAATGATACTTGTCACACCTGCTATAAAGTCATTAGTTATTCAACTATAACAACTTCTTATTTTTTTTAATTAATTTTTTTTAATTTATTTATTTTTATCTCAATCACAGGTTGGGTACTTTGAATCCCAGGCGTAGCCCCCTCCCCCATTCCCTCCCACCGTCCCACTCCCTCCCTCATCTCCTTCTTCCCCGCCCCCTCCAAGTCCACCAACAGG
>CM053764.1:86418912-86504754 GCA_028658305.1 Pachyuromys duprasi
AAAGAAACATATGGTATATACTCACTTATATAGACCTATAGGATAGGAAGGTCAAGCTGAAATCTACACACCTAGAGAGGATATACAGGAAGGAGGACCCAGGTTGGTATGATCAATGCTTGTTTGAATGAACAAATGAGATGGACATTGAGTGGAGGAGAAAACAAGCAACAGGACAGGAGCATGCCAAGGAGGACCTCTGGGGGGGTCAGTGTAGTAATGTATCAGAGCAGATATTAAGACTCGTGATCAAGACTTTGGCAGAGGGCGAGAAGTAATGATAGATCTGGGGGAGATTGGTGAGACTTGGGGAGAACAAGAGCTCCACAAAGGCCAAACTGAGCAGGGCACAGGGGTCTTGTATGAGAAGGTTTCTACAATGAAGGACCATTGTGGATGTGGCCTGCAACCCCTGCTCAGGTGGGGCCCATGATAGCTCGGTGTCAGACTGAAGACCCTATTCAGGGAAACAGGGACTGTTTCAGTCATGAACTTGATGGCTGACTCTTTGACCCTCCCCCATATAAGCTGGGGAGTGACAGACTGGCTAGATCCCAGGGGAGGACATTGCAGCCAGCCCTGAGGAGACAGGATGAGCTGGGGTTGGATGGAAGGGGAGGAGGTCCTCCCCTGTTGGTGGACTTTGAGGGGGCGGGGAGGAGGGAGGTGAGGGAGGGAGTGGGAGGGTGGGAGGGAATGAGGGAGGGGGCTATGCCTGGGATGCAAAGTACCTAACCTGTGACTGATACAAAAATAAATAAATTAAAAAAATCTAAAAAAAAAAAAAAAGAAAGGGACAGATGACGCAAAGAATTTCAGAAGTGCCTGGTGAGATGGTTTAGAGCATGGGGATGCTCACCACCAAGATTGACAACCTCAATTCCATCCCGAAATCTCACCTAGAAGAAGAATTGAACTGACACCCCAACATTGTGCTCTGGTCTCTCCACATGTGCTGCATTTTATGTGTACCACCACACATGAAATGAAAAGTGCCTGAAGGGAACATATAAGTTATATGCAGTTCTTATACCATTGTATGCAGGAGGCAAGCAACTGAAGATTTCGTTAGTGAAAGGAACAGGCTAGCTTTACAGGTTTCTTTATAAATTCTATACCGCATGTTAAACTAAGTTCTCCCAGTACTTTTCCAGAAGGCAGGAGGTGAATTGAGACAAGCCCCACCCCATTGCAAAGGAATGCAAAAGGTCTCTAACCCCCTGCTGTTACCAGCCATCACAGCTTCCCCACACACATTACAGCTTCCCTACCCACATCAGGGAGGGACCAGATGGACTTGGTGCTTAAAATAGTGCAATCATTTTAAAAGTCAACTACTCTACTCAATCCAGTGTTGCCAAGCTTGCAACTTCCGATTCTCGCACTTCTTTTAAAAACTTCAGACTTCTGTCTCTCATTGTTGTTCCTCTCTGGTTTGGGCAGCCTCATTGCCACATGTCTCTAATAAACCTCTTGCAAATTGCATCAATCCAGCCTCCTGAGTTCTCTCTATTCTCCCCTGGAGGTTAGGGTCCCCTTTGGGCCTAACAGTGAGGAATAACTAAACAAATTAATCTTGTTTAAATGATCTTGTGACATGAACTCATGGGCTGGCTCTTTGATCACCTCCATCTGAGGGGGGAGCAGCCTTACCAGTCCACAGAGGAAGACAATGAAGCCAATCCCCATGAGACCTGATAGACTATGGTCAGATGGAAGGGAAGGACGACATCCCCTATCATTAGACTGGAGGGGCATAGGAGAAGAAGAGAGAGGAAGATGGGATTGGGAGGGGATGGGGGAAGGGGCTACCACTGGGATACAAAGTGAATAAACTGTAATTAATTAAAATAAAAAGCACATTAAAATGATCTTGTGAGATGCATTTGATAATTCCCATGTCAAAGTAGCTAAGTCTGAACAGTTGTTATTACAGAAAACGTTTTCCTTCTGTAAATCTCAAATCTCCTGCCATAGTTTCTGTCCCTTTGCCATGTACTGATGTCTAAGCATTCTTCTAAACTCAAAGGACATTTTATCTAAACTAGAGTAAGTAGAACTCAGATCCCTAGGAAATCTCCCAATCTCTGAAGAGGATATTTTCATTTCTATCATTGTGCTGGGTTAAGCTTATAGAAAATATTTTGTGGTGAACTTTGTGAGGCAGCCTTAGTCTATAAGCTCCTATAACAAATTGCCACATACCACATTACAAAATGCATTGCATTGAGAGGCTGGGAAGTTCAAGATTAAGATGCCTACAGATTCAGTGTGTGAGGAAAGCTACCACCAGCTTTCCAGAGAAGGCCATGTGATGTGGAAAGAAAGAAAGCTGTCTGTGTTGGAAGACTGAGGAATCAACTCCTTCCTTTGAGCCCTTTTTTAAGAACAGTAATTGGTGCCGGTCATAATCTCATGGTGGACTTCACCTCCCAGGAGCTCTACCTCTTAGTCCTACCACCTGGAATTTTGGAATAATGTACACATTCCAACCGTATCAAAACCGACCATGTCTCTGGCTGTCTCACTACCCCGAATGTTGTTCAGATGGACAAAGACCAGGGATACCCAAGCCAGGTTATACCAACAATTTTTTCTCAGAACTCTATAGTTTTCTTTGTGGTATCCTAAGACTATCTCTGGCATGTTGCTTCTTCGCTCTAAGCACTAACACCATGACCCAAATCTGCTTATTTTCATATATCAGACCAGATCTGGTACCTTCAGAGTGATACAGCCCTACACAGAGCGATATCATTTCTGTGCCCAAACAGAAGGTGTTACTGGTGCCAAGCCTTAGGATGATCATTCCCTTGCAACTTCCGCTCATTGCCCCTGCAAATGAAAAGGCCTACACATTTTACAGGAGTGGGTGGCAGCCTGCTCTCTCTCAGTTGAGTTGACTGTGGTCAGTCATCTCTTTCCCCTTTAGAACCACATTCCCAAGTTGCCTCGCTTGGCCTTCCAAGATAATTTTCTCTGGGTTGGCTGATCTGGGTTGATTCCTCCTTTAGAGTGTTAGCAAACAACAGTCAATGGCATAAGCTCAGAGGACTGTTCTGCTTTCTTTAGCTTCCCAGGTAGATAAGCCGCATTGTAGATAAACTGGAGCCTCCCATTCCTGGCTTGCTTCAGGCTTAAAGGTACAGTATGAATCCTGGAAGGAAGCAAAATAAGCAATCTGTATGCTAATATCTTTTGGGTGGGGTAGCAAAAGTGGAAGAGATAAAGCTTTAAATATTTAGCTCTGAGCTTGGCTTTGTGTGGTTCATACATTTGGTTTGTTTGTTTCCAGGCAAAGGTGGGAGAAAAGCAGGGAGTAGATGGCAGCACCAAGAAGCAAGAGAACCCTTCTTGCTGAATCTCAAGGCCTGGGTTAGGGCTGAGCTGGGAACTATGGGAGCCACAGCTCAGCCAGGATACTTCTCTGCTCCTTAGAGATTCATAGACTAATGTTTATCTCCCACTGCCTGCGGGCATTCACACTGGCTCAGTTTCTACCCAATTCTTTCAATCTTTAAAAGATTTTTTTTAAATCACAAACTAAGGAGAAATACTCATTTTTATTGCATTTTTTCATAAGGTCAGTTTGTGTCCATTGCCCACTGAGAGGAGGATGATTTGAGCTAATGATCGCATTCAATTAGAAAAAAAGAAATGAAAATTGGCTTCTCAGGATGAGGGGAATTTGAGTAATTAAAATTATTTCAGAGAAGCATTGATTTCCTTTAAGTTATAATATACTCAGAAGCTTATTTATATTTCATAAATATAGTCAAATATTTTATTTTTTGGTAGTTATTCGGTCTTTCTCATTTTAAACCACATGTGAGCTGACTTTTCCATTTTGCTGAGAGGAGTTCTCTATCTTGGAATAATAACGGTGGGTACTCCATAAATACTTTACATTTATGAGGCTAGCTCCCACCAGCAAAGCTGCAGCACATCCAGTGTGGCAGCTGGGGAAAAGGATAGTGGATTCTAGAGGAAGCAGATCTTGGCTTTAACATTTTTATGTTTGGCAAAGTTTGTTATTGTTGAAATTCTCCCAAATTAAAATGCAAAACTGAACCCGTAGGCTGGGCTTGCTAGTCCTTAATAAAATAGAGGATGAGCTTTTGTCGGTCACATGCCAGGCACTGTATGAGTTTCATCTCCACCTTGTCCTTTGTATTTCAGAATAAAATTTCAAGGATCTGGTGAAAGCTGACAATCCTTTCCTACTTCTATTACGTTACTATGTAAAATGGATTTCACAGACACATTACATGTCTTGAGGGGGAAAACCAAACCTGCTATACCCTTAAAGATTTAAGGAAATCTTTTAAAATAGAATCAGTTTTCACTTGTCTGAGAGCAGCTCAAGTATGGCCTGTTTTCACCAGAAAGGTGGTTTTCCTGACCCGCTGATATGGCTTTAAGCCCCACAATCACTTAGATGGAAAATTTTCTCTCTCCACTTGCCAGATTTAATTTGTCACAACAGTATATTTCTATGGATGTAGTAAACCAAAACTCAGGTGCAATCTTTTTGCCCATTGTAAAGTAATAAAACAGTTTATTTCTCATACTTAGAATGAAATTAAACCAGGAGCACGTATGATATTTTTCCCTTCCTCAAATTTCTAGGAAAGGTATTAAAATGTGATAATAGTCTTTTTTTTTTTCTGGTCCAACTGGATTTCTTTTCCTTTCTTTTTAAATGTAATTTATTTGTTTCTATATTAATCACAGGTTAGGTACTTTGTATCCCAGTCATAGCTCCCTCCCTTGTTCCCTCCCACTCTCCCCATCCCTCCCTCATCTCCTCCCAGCCCCCCTCCAAGTCCACTGATGGGGGAGGACCTCTTTTAAAAACAACTGGACCAAGTCAGCAAAGCTGAACTGTATCTTCCAACAGGACTACCCAATGTCCCTCATGTGATCTTGAGGCTGGGAATTAAAGCAGATGGCAGAGACAGGATGATTTGTGGGAAGGGGTGGGCCAGGAGGACCATTTCCCACGTACGTTTATAACCTGTATCAGTACCGGTTACCATGCGCCCGTCTTCAGTCTCTTCATTCCATAGGCAGCTGCAGCCCAGTCTGTCACAACATCCTCACTCGCTCTCCATTCCCCATCTTCGCTTTCACTTCACGCAGAAATGCTAAGGCAAAGGTCATTCATTGTTGACCATTCTGGCACAATCTTCCTTCTCACTTACTTACTTTTAAGTGTGTGTATGTGTGTTTCACCTAAAGTCAGATTCAAAATCATAGTTATTTCTGGCTTTTAAAATTGCCTTTTCTTTAAGAGAGACTCCAAAGTTAAGTGATTTTAGCAGTTAAAGTTTTGGAAGACATTATTTATCTGAAAGTGTGCTTTTTTGTGCCAACTGATGTTGTGAGATTATTTGCTAAATTGTGTAACCATCACTGTGGTCACTCTAGATCTTCTCTGCCTACATGTGCAGCCAGGCACCAAGTTCCATCCTGTCCCTAGTCCTCAGCAAACACCCCTTCCCTATAGACTAGCGTTACTTGAAATTTTGTGAGCTCTTTCAAATTAGTTGTTTACTTTTTGAGGTTCATCTCTGCTGCAGCATCATTAGTAACTTTTACCTTTTTATCAGCAAAATAATATTTTAAAATATGGCTTCCCTGCACTGTTTAAGAATACTTTTACATTAGGTAACACCTGGCTCATGTTTAATTTTTTGCACCATGTATACACTGCTGTGAGCCTTCACCGTCAAGTCTCTGGTAAATTTAGGTTCCCATTTCTCTTTAGCATTTGCTGTGGCGTGTATTAAATTGATTCCTAACTTTTAATTGGAGAACAAAAATTAATGTGTATCCACATCCATGCAAAACATAAATTACCTTCCAAAATTATTTGTATTGTTTTGTTTTTAATCCATAAAATAGCTATTTTCCAATTTCTTCATATCATTCATACATTATTTTAAGAATTTGGATTATTTGTATCCTAAACAGTATTCATGGTGAGTATGATACAGACTCATCTAAGGTTTTCTTTTCTCTTTTCTTGTCTATTCCTTTCTTTCCTTTCATTCTTTCTTATTTCCTTCCTTCTTTCCCTCTTGTCTGTCTTTCTTTCTTATTTATTTATTTGCTTGCTTATTTATTTTGATTTTGAGAGAGGGCCTCATGTATCCCAGGTTGGCCTGGAATTTACTTTGTAGCTGAAAATGACCTTGAACCTCTGGTCCTTCTTTCTCCATCTCTAGAGTACTGGTATTGCAAGCCCATTGAAACACATCCAGCCTTTTCACACAGTGCTGGGGCCTGCATCAAGGGCTTTGTGCAGTTTAGACAAGCACTGTACCAACTGAGTTACATCTCAAGTTTCTGCCTAAGAATTTTAATCCTCTTTCGTACATTCCAACATGACCATTTGTATATTCCCATTGGGGAACAATCGATATAAACATTTCCATCATTTTTATTCTTTTTTTTTAAGTTTTTTTTAAAGGTACAAGGTGTGGATTTCATTGTAATACTGATTTGCTACATAAATCAGTGTGCGTGTTCACGACCACTGCTGTTCTTTATCTCGCTGCACCCACTCCATCCTTTCCCTAAATAGTCCACTACCGGGATTTCATCTCATATATTTTTATTACCCTGTCTTATTTCTGTGTTTCTTCTTTCTTTAGAGTTCTAAGTCTCCCTCACAGTCCCTATGTTCTTGGCAGCATTCATTGTTGACTTTTTTTTTTTTCTTTCTTAGTGACAGCCATTTTGACTAGGATGAGATGAATCTCATTCAACTGACAGCTAAAGATGTTGACTGTTATTTTCAAATATCAGTAATTTGTATTTTTGTTGCTGTTGTTTAGAATTCTCTGCACAGAAATTTCTGTTTGTTAACCCGTTTGTTCGTTAGCTGAGTGAAAGCTTTCTTTTTTTTTTTTTCCAGGGTATACTTTGTATTCCTTCAGCAAAGATCAAGTGCTATGATATTGTAGGCTTATTTCTGGGTCCTCTGTTCTGTCCCATTGGTTTCTATGTGCATCTTTGTGCCAACATCATGTTGTTTTTGTTACTATGATTCTGTAGTGTAGTCTGATCTCACATACTCCAATGGTTCTGCCAGTGCTTTCTGCTTAGTAGTGCTTTGACTTTCCAAGGTATTGTGTGTTTCTGTACGAACTGGACATTGCTTTCTGCTTCTGTGAATGTTGCTGGGATTTAGCTGAGGATTGCATAGAACCTGTAGATCGCTCTCAACTATTTGGCCAATTTTGCATCATTTATTCTGCCAGTTCATGAGCATGGGAAGCATTCTACATTCTCACCTTCTACTGCTTTCTGTTTTTCTCTTCAGCATCTTAACGTTTTTGCCTCCATGCTTAAGTTTATTCTTGTGTGTATTTTTGTGTGTTTAAGCTATTCTGAATAGTATTTACTTCCTGGCTTCTTTCTTGACAAGTCCCTTATTGGTTTGTATAGTAGCTACCAAGTTTTGTTTGTTAATTTTATATCCTGCTGTTTTGCTGAAAGTGTTTTTCATGCTAAGAATTTTCTGGTGAAGTCTTTTATGTCTCTTAAGTTTAGGATCAGGTCATCTGCAAACGAGAATGATTTAGATTATTCCTTTTTATTTGTATCTCTTTGTTTCTCTCATTGTTATTTAAGTACCATGTTGAGTAAGAATGGAGAAGAGGAGGAACCCTTGACTCCTCCTTGATTTTAAAGGAAACATTTTCAATTTTCCCCATTTACTACATAAGCTTGTCTGATACTGAGGTGTTTGTGTGTGTGTGTGTGTGTGCAGTTTCTTCAGGACTTTTTATTAAGGAGAGGTATTAATTTTTGCTACAGACTTTTCCTTTTCTGTTTTTTAAAATAAGAATAAAAATTTTTAAATAAAAAAATTATTTTTATTATTTTTTTAAATTTATATAGGACTAAGTGTATGGTTCCTGTAGCAGCCAGAAGAGGGTGTTGGATCCCCTGGAACTGGATTTATAGGCCATGATGAGCTCACAAATATTGGTGCTGAGTCCTCTGTAAGAGCAGCAAGTGCTCTTAATCACTGAGCCATCTCTCCAGCACATAAACACTTGCCATCACTCCTGACTTTTTTTTTCTCCCAAGTTTGTGTTCTGGAGAAATGGTACATGGACCCTTGTATTTGCAACACAAGCACTGTACTGACTAGACTGTCTCTGCAGTCTGCCACAGGCTATTTTTCTTTCTTCCATGATTATTGTTACTTGCCTATCATCTGTGTAGAATGAATGGTCCATATAAGTCTTTTTCTCATTTTTAACTGGAGTTGTTTTGTTAAGTGGATTGTGAAGTTCTACATCTTGGATATTAATTTAATATAAATATATATTTTGAAATGCTTTCAGTTTGTTGTTTGTTTTTTAATAATAATAATAATGTCTATTGGAAAGGAGAAAAATTAATTTTGATAACGTTCAACTTATCCATTTTTCTCAAATTAACTATGAGTCATATTTAAGAACTCTTTGCCTACATCAAGACCAATAACTTTTTTTTTCATGTTTTCACTAGGATTCTTATTTCAGCTTTCATATTTGGGTGTCTGGTCCATTTGAATTAACTTTTTCATGTGAAATGGTATGAGATAAAGATCTTAGGTCATAGTTGTCTTTATTATTGCAAGTAAACATGTAATTGTACCACTATCATTTATTGATCAAAAAGAAAACAAAACATTTTCCCCAATGAATTCTTCTGACTGTCAAAATTCACTTGACTATAAACATACTGGCTGACTTCTGGATTTTATATTCATTTCCACTGATGTATAGGTCTGTGTTTGTGCTAGCTCTAGTGCCTTCATTACTTTCACCATCTGGCAAGTTTTGAAGCTGGATTGTGAGAGTTCTACTTTGCTGTCCTCCACTAAGAGAAGCTCAGTCATTATCTCACGGCTTTTCCCTCTCTAGAAGACTTTAATTGTACATAGTATGAGAACATGTTCATCTTCACCTGTATCCCTCTGTCAATGTGTATAGGTCTTGCTGTTGTCTCTCAATGGGCTAAGCTTTTCCATTGAACAGACCCACCCATCACTATCGATGTACAAAACCAGCTACTTACTTAGCTGACAGTTTCATGTGTCAGCGATTTGGAATGTGCTTAGCTGAGCAATTGTTCTCTTGGCCTTAGTCATGTGTCCATAGTCAGCTGTCAGTCACCTCCAGCTCTGTTTCTAGGGCTTGACTGGATGTCAGCTGGGGCAATGGAGAGAGCTGGGCCATGTGTTTATCATCTATCAAGCTAGTGTGAACTTGTTCCCATGGCAACAGGGTGGCAAGACCAGCAAGAGGGAAATCTTTTCCAGCCTCTGATGGTATCTCCTTAATTGACACCTTCTCCTTCACTGTAAATGACAAGGCCAACATCTAAGCCAACTTGTGAAGAAGCAAAAGCTAATGTGGGAGCTAATTGAAGGTATTACAGGGATGAGTCTACTGTCATTTCTAATAATCTGTGGGGTTGTTAAGCGTGAGCAAAACCAAACTTTCACAACGATTTCACAACTAGGAAACTCAGCTATTTCAAAGTAACAACTTCAAAGATACAGGTGATTACTACATAGTCTGACCTATGTGGCCATTTTGTAGACTTCCATATCTCCTCTGAAAGTTCTAATCAGTAAGTCTACGGGGAAATACAATCATGACCCATCATTTTCCTTAAGAAACTAAAAGGACTGAAGTATGTTGAAGACTAAAGCAATGAAGAACTCCCAACTCCACCCCTTTCTAGTTCCACACGTTTAACCTTTAAAGGGGTGTCTGTAGGGGTTCTGTCCATCCATTACAAACATGAAAACTGCACCAACGGTCCCTGTACATGCCTAAGTTTGGTCACCAGGGTATCCTGACATTATTCATATGTGAATACTTTAACTACATGAGCATTTAAAAATTATTATGAAAACAATTAGAGGGGCAGGGAATGTAGCTCAATTGGTAGAGCACTTTCCTAGTATGCATGAAGCCCTGCTCCGCAGACTTATGTATCACAGTGTGAGGGGCAACCTTAGCACTTGGGAGGTGGAGGCAGGAAGATCAGTAGTTCAAGGTCATTGTTGGCCACATAATAAGTTTGAAGTCAACCTGGGCTATGTGAAAACCTCTCTCAAACAAACAAACAAACAAAAATAAAAATACAAAATAAAGCAAATAAGTACTACACAACCAAAACCAAAATGGAATAGATTAGAAAATGGTTTATCTTGGAAGTGAATAAGGAGGACCCAGAAATGATTTGCCTCAGCCCTGTAAGAAGAGTGGACTGGCTTCTGAGATACAGGGCTTCAGTGAGTAAGTTTAGGACCAATGTAGGATGGGTCCAACATGCTCTTTAAGAAAGCAATCTGACATTTACATATATATTGGAAGAAATAACTTTTGGCTTTACAAATATTTTTGGACCTTGTATTTATCTGAGTTCTGTTTATTTTAGAATTTAGGTTTATATGAAAAACTGTAGGAAACTTTATAGCTAAACTTAACGATTAATTCAGTCAATCCAGTGGGGCTTTTAATTTCCCCCCTAGTTCTGACAAGTTTGTTAATTGACATGACTGGTATTTTGGTGCACTACGTTGGGATCTCAGATACGGAACTGGACCTGACAAATGTAAGTTGCTTAAATCTAAATCATCCAGGGACTGAATGAGAAATGACTCTCTGGTGATGATTGTCCCAGCCGCCATTATATAAAGAAACTTCCTTGGAAGTGACAGGTTTTCCATAGTCAGGCAGAGGATTCACCTGCAGGCAGGTTTTGTTTAGATGTAAGCAAGAAAGCAAGAAAGAGATGCCTGATAAGGAAGAGTTGCTCCGTTAATTAAATTAGCCGCAGAAATTTTACTAGCTTTAATTAGAGGGAAATAAGCCACAGAAATAAAGATAGTGATTAAAGCATGCTAATCTGATTAGAATCACAATACGCATTATTCCTGGCTTCTTGATAACACGGAATCAGTTTAGGGCCAGAGAACCACAGGGACCAGTTTTAAAACAGG
Organism: Pachyuromys duprasi; assembly: GCA_028658305.1. NCBI lineage: Eukaryota > Metazoa > Chordata > Mammalia > Rodentia > Muridae > Pachyuromys > Pachyuromys duprasi. The sequence continues at coordinate 86,429,933 of CM053764.1, forward strand.
GAAGCTGAGAAAACAGCCCCCACATCTGCAGCTGCCATCGGACTGTCAGCTTGTTTGGGGCGGGGAGGAGATTATCCTTGATGAATCGCTTCGGAGTTACCGGTCATTTCTGAATTGATAAACTCCGGACGCCTGAAAGGGAGGTTTTCAGAAATGCACGACCACCCACAGCGAAGGGATCGAAATCTAACTCAAGTGTTTCTTCTAGCTGAGTGAGACTCTTAGCCAGTGGGGTCCCAGCTGCTGAGGAATTTCCAACTTACGGACAGTGTGCAGAGTAGAAAAAATCGGAAGATGTCTGTTTTTTTCTCCTGATATAACAAAAGCCTTGTGTGTGATACTGAGCAAAAGACATCTCAGTATGTATTGAGAAAAATCATATTTGATCAAATTCAGTCCAGTTCAAGCCACATCTTTAAATGATCCTCTACTCCTCCCCAGGACTCAGTGGTGTGGTCTCAGCACAGAGTTACTATTAGCTCATAATGTAGATAGGTGGAAGGTGCTCAATGTTCGTCCATTAGTGTTCAGCTCCTGCCATTTCTTGGTTTGTAAAATTTCCAATCACCTGAAGGGCTGACTGGCAGAGCAGGTAATGTGCTTCTGTCCTTTGCAATGTGTGTACATACAATGAATTTATTTATGGTGCTTTAATAGTATGTAGCCAGGCATTAAAACAACCAACTATACCACATCCTTTCCTCTTAGCTTATAAACAGGGTTATTTTTAGGAGACATTCAATTATAAATTAAACAAAAACAGTGCTGCAGGTGTTGACCTATGTGACATTAGCTCTTCTGGATGTTTATCCCTTCGATAGGGGTTCATTGTAAAATGGATTTTCCTTCAGTTTTGCAAATGCCAAGATATAAGAGAAAGTCACTCTGAGTGGCCAGTGTTATAATAGAACATTATGGCTGTTACAAATCAAATCATTTACAAAAAATAGACATTTTATTGTCAATTTGAAGGCATGGATTTCAGCCAGGGTTGTGTCATCCTTGCCTATTGCAATGATTTAATTCAAAATAAAACGTTATTCAGTAAAGATTTTTCATTAAAAAATATGAAGAGAAAGAATTTTCTTTCATGCTGAAGGCTAGAATACAAAAAGAGTGAATAATTGCTGGAATATACTTATAGATTAAATTTATTCACCTACTTCCTTATATACACCCAAATCATTAGTTATAAATCACAATAAAGAGTATAATAGCTATCACAAAATTATACGGGAAATTCAGTTGCAGCTGAATTATATGGTAACACAATTACATACTTTTTTCAAACAATTAGTACTTGCTGAGAACCCCAGAAGAAACATCATTCTGTCATGTGTGGTTGACATTATTTTTAAAAAGAGTATATGCTATCCAGTGAGGAGATAGATGGCTGCGTCTGAAATATTATTTTAAAGACCTTGTTTATTTGCCATGTGCACATATGAGTGCTTATGCCGACAGATGCTTGAAAAGAGCTTTGGATCCCCTAGAGCTTGAGTTATTAGTGGTTGTACTGCTAACTGAGCTCTGGTCTGCTGCAAGAGCAACAACCTCTCTTAGCCGCATAGCCATCTCTCTGGCCCCTTCTCTGTATTTTGAGGAAATATACTGATAACGTATGCTGAAGATAGAGATGTAAAGGTAAAAGCACTAACTTGGTAGAACAGTGAACCTTTCTGTAAATTCAAAATTTGTTCTCTTTCTCCATCCCTTCTTTAGTCTGAAGACCATGAAGTGGTCCTAGCAAGATGCTTTTCATAGTGGACAAGATACATGTCCTGTTCGCACAGCTGAGATGGCCTTCTGAGAGACTGTGTGGGTGTTGAAGCTTGCCTGGGATGAATAGGCTTTGAACAAACCTTACTGATGAGTGCACAGATGATTGGAAGTGCCTCCTTGCAAGACTGAAGCTTTGGTTGCCTAACAAATGTAGAAGGGAAGGAAGAGCCTACGTACCAAGAGAGGATGACTGTGGTCTGCCAGGGTGTGGCTACTACACTGAGGAAAAGGACATGTTACAGCCTTGTGAACATCACTGAAGCCTAGGAAGCAGGGTGTTGAGTGATGGATGCTGCTGTTCACTGTGGGTTGTGAGCAAGAAAATTGGTTGAGGGGCATCATGTTCAGAGAGAAAGGCAAAGGTGGACGGAACCCACAATAAGGGAGTAGCTGAGTGATGGGTGTAGTAAGCAGGATATCTATCTACATTCACACGGGTGTGGACACTTTGGTGGGGATTTGATTACCTCCTGGAGAACAGAATGAATAAAAAATGTATGAGGATGATAAATGAAGCTGTGCTCCTCACTGCTGGGAAGAGGGAAATGGAGAAAATAGCAATGGACTCTGTGGTGTTTCATCAGAAGTATAGGTATTGGTTTAAACACAAGATTTTTAATATATGTTATAATGGGTTAATAAGCATGAGATATGATAAATATTGCTAATGACGTATATGCTCACATTTCCTGATGCTGTGAGCCTGTGAAGACAAGCAGAGAGTTGCCAGCTCTACCAGGTGAGCAGTAACACCCAGGACCAGCAATTCCATCAACATTCAGACACAGGCATCTGTGAAGTTCATAGTGCAGTAAGAACCAGGAGTTCTGAGCTAAAATCCGTGCTGCAGCAAGATAACTTGTGATTCTAGGGAAGGGATGATATTGTCCTTAAATAAGCAGTAGGCGTGTTATGATTAAAAAAGTAAACTGAAATGCTCAATGAGTGACGGGCATGTTTCAAAGGGCAAAACATGAGGTAGCCAATGGATAATCTTAACATCAACACAAAGGTAGGAAGCCTTTTCCTTATAATAAAATATCAACTAATTAAAGAGGAGAAAAGTTATTTGGAAAGCTTCATCATCAAAATAATAATGATAAAAATTGAGGCAAAGGAAAAAAAATAAAACCAGCCCTCTGGGTCTGAGGCTGTCCAACTGACAGAAAGCTTGCCAAGCATGTTCAATGACCTAAATTTAATACTCAGCAATCAAAGGTGTGGGAGTTGGAGGAAGGAAAGGGAGCAAGAATAGAAGGATGAATAGCAAAGAAAAGAAAAGATGAAAGGAAAGTAAAAAGAAGAGGCAGCCTATAATTTTCATGAGAAGCACTAACGTGTCGTATCCTGATAGATACAAACTTGATCAAGAACTGAAAGTAGAGGACATTGCAGCCAGCCCTGAAGAGACATGATAAGCTAGGGTCAGATGGAAGAGGGGGGGAGGTCCTCCCCTATCAGTGGACTTTGAGGGAGGCAAGGAGAAGATGAGGGAGGGAGGGGAGAGTGGGAGGGAATGATGGAGGGGGCTATGGCTGGGATACAAAGTACATAACCTGTGATTAATATAAAAATAAATAAATTACTTTCAAAAAAGAACTGAAAGTAAAATTTGTGAATGCGTCAACTCAATAGTAAACATCAGTTGCCAAGGTGCCCGTGCTGTTTCTTCCCAAAACATGTAATGTGAATACAATCATGAGGAGACACCCAGCAAGCCAGAGTGGAGGATGTTTTGAGTAAATGGCCTGGAATCTTCAAAAATGTATAAATCATAAAAGATGAAACAAACGAAAGCACAGCTGGTCACTGGATTTGGCCAAAGAACCATGTAGGTTCCTGGCTTACTTACGTTCTTTAGCTCAAATGCAAATTCATGGTGAAATCTGAATGGAACGGTGTGTGTGTGTGTGTGTGTGCACGTGTGTGTGTCTGTATTAGAGAGGGGTGTGTGTGTGTGTGTATTGATGCTTTGTAGAAAATGCACTCTTAAGTATTTAAGCAGATAGCAAAACATTGAACAGCAAAACAGTACTGAAAAATTAAAATTGTTTTAAAAGAGAAAAGAAAGACCAGGGATGTAAAAACATGTTTTTGTTGTTATTTGTTTTTTTCTTTTGTGCTAAGAACTGGCTATTTATTTGTTTGTTTTTGTTTGTTTCTTGAGATAGGATTGGATTTGAGCCCAAATCCTCCTGCCTCTTGGGATGAGTGCTGGTGTCACCGATGTGCATCACTAAGCTGAGATGGCTGAATCTTTTAAAGAATACAAACCAAGTGTATTCTATTTCCCCATCTCATACTGAGGGGAATTAGAATAAGCATTCTTAGGATCCTTTCTATATTCAGTACTACAAAGTTTCAGCTCACAGTCAAAATATTAATTATATTTCATGGTTAGACAGGGGCAGGAAATAATTACACAGCTTTCTGGTGTATGCACTTCATGATAAATTCCCTGTGGTGTGGAGCAGAGAATAAGGGAGTGTAAAAAACTCAAATTATACACTGAAAGATTTTGAAGAAGGTTTTGAAACAGCGGGAGACAGGAGGCTTGTGGCTTTTTGGGGGGGGGGTTCCTTGGTATAGCAAGTTCCTACCTTTTCCTCTCTTTCTCTCTTCTTTCTGCCCTCCCCTCTTTTCTCCTTCCAATCTTTAAATATTTCTTAAGCTTTCCTCACACTAAAGCCTTTGGTGAAACACTAGTGAGTGTAAGTAAAGCTGCTCTGCCTGAAATGGGTATGATTGTCCAAGTTGCAGTAACAGAAAAGGAGCCAGGTAACAAAACAAAAACTGCTTCAACTCCATTGCACATCAGCAGTTTAGTATTCTACCTCTGCACCTCTGATGGTGACAATTAAATTAGCCTCTTAATCAAGTGTTACTCCCTGGCCCCAAAGCATTTTTTTCTCTCTTATTTGATTCTGTTATAGACCGGGTGACATATGCCCCTTTTCATTGATAGCTATGAACTTTTATCAGGGGAAGGAAACTCCGTATTTGACTGAGCAGTTCCCTAAACACTTTCTATGCCTAATGACTAGGAATAAAGTGGGTTTGTCACTTTGATTTTTAAGTCTCAAAGAAACCTTGTTTTCCCTTTCCCATCACAGGAAAAGTTCTAATTTGCATATTTATGGGTAAAATGAACAATTATATTGATGTAAAATTATTAAGTACAACATGCGCCGAGAAAGATATAAGTTGCTTTAAGTCAGTAATATGAAAATTATATTATTTTATATAATATATTGTTACAACATAGCTATATTATACATTTATATCACAGTTATAAAAAATAATTTATATTAATAGTAGAGAATTTATAAGTACACCAGTAAACATCACTGAAAAGAGCTTATCTTTAAAATCTGTGTTGTTTTCTTTTTGGATTGTTTTGGAAAAGATATGAAAATTTATGATATTTGAATAAAATACATTAAAAATTTTATTACTGTCCATCTTTGTTTATTAAGCCTACATAGAAGACATTACTAAGGAAGCCACTCAGGCGTGGCTCAATAGCTCTCTATCTGAAGGGCTGGCTGCTGTTCCAACCAATAATATGTCTATTGTCTGAGAAAATGCTAATTGTTAGATTGATTATGGTATTCATATTCTGACAGTCCAGTTAAACACTGCACAATGTACCATGTGAGGCAAAGGGGGAAAAAAGCCTGTTGTTGGAGGCATTGTGAAAGCATCTTAATTAGCAAAGGTTGGCACTGTGTGCCCTGGTGTTTTCTAGTTGTGATTGGTTCAAATCAAAAAAGGAACGGACAAGATTTTAACCTAGCTTATTCCTTTTTTTTTGCTCAAGTTCCCCAAAATACTAGGTGCTGGCAAGGCAACTGCACTGTACATGGGTAGAGTGGGTAGGGAGATTAGGAGGATGCTTAGTGAGTCAGTGTGGGACATCAGAGGGCATGGAGCTCTGGACTGGGCATCTGGTCCCCATCATTTGTGCTTACCTTTGCTTCACTGAACCAGCACAAGTTTAAAGAAAACAGTGTTTCTGAGTCACTGTTAAAAAACAATAGTGTATCAAAATTCATATTTAGCACTTGTTAATTATAGAGAAAACTCACTAATAAACTCTAACTAGTCTTTCAATAAATAGTTACTGAGACCCTTTGAGGTGCTAAGATGAGCTTTTAGCAAAAGTGCTAATCCTGTTACCTAGCTAACTAGTTAAAACAGCATGTGTTATCAAAAGTTTATAATCTAGCCTATAACAGGAAGAGTGACCAAAAATTATTCCCCCTAAGCAAAGTTACCACTCTGTTGTGATGGAACCGAGCACAATGCAAATCTCAGAATGTGATGCTGATTCAGGGAAAATGCTGCCAGAAAGAACACTATTGTGTTAATAGAAAGTTTACTGAATGCAATCATTGTATTGTGGCCATTTAGGGTATCTGTGTTGTTAAGGGATATGCAAAAGATTGGGGTCAGGTCCTTGCAATTCGCTCTCAAAGAACTCAGAAAGTGTGTGTATGTGTTTGTGTGTGTGTGTGTGTGTGTGTGTGTGTGTGTGTGTGTGTGCATGTGTTTCCTTTCCTTGGTGACCAGCCACCTCAGGCTTCTGCTCCTTGACTTCCCTATCATGATGAATTGCTGAGGATAGATGGATACTCTCAGAGTGTGAGCCAAAGTATTTCCTTCCTGCATTTGATTTTGTCAAGTGATGTGTCACAGTAGCTAGGGAAGAAAGTTTGACAGATGATTCTGAGCAAGTTTAGAGGAATATAAATATTTTATGTTCATATTCATAAGAAGCACAAGGGATAATCAGTTAACCAGAGACCCCTTAAAGAGAAAATTTTGATCACTGACGTGCTGTTATAAAAAGTCTCTTTGAAAAGTTGTATTATTTGGCAAATGACGCAGTGGAGAAATGAGTTCTTTAACCAAAGCCACAGTAATCATCAGGCTTCTGTATTGGCCTGAACCAGTTTTGCTTCTTATTCTTTTGCCATTTGTTTCTTTAAATTGTGAAGATTTAGCCTTCAGAGCAGACCCCAACCAGTCAGTGCTCTCTTAATCTGTCCTTCTGGGAGACTGTACGAAGTGGAAGAATGGCCACAAGTGTGTGCACTCTCTCCCTTGGCTCTCTCCATTCATCTCAATAGGCCATCCAAGATGTTACATGAGCCTTGCAGAAGTATGTCTCACAAATAACAGAATAATATTACTTTTAGGATTCTCTTAAAATGAAATTTATTATGTTTATCATGAGGCTTAAGAGAAAACAATTTTGCATTTTGAGAGGAGGAATTAAAAAGTGAAAAATTTCTAGAATTTGAATTATTTAAATAGGAATACAACTAATCTTCTCTCTAAAGTAGTATATTTTATGTGTCAAAAGGGAGGATAATTGAACACCATCTCAATCAAAAACTTTAAAGAGATTAGTAATGAATTATGTAATTATACACTTATATTTAATATATTCCTTTTGGTATCCTATTAGGGTGCAGACAATCTCTTTAGCATATGAATTAGCCATTAGTTATATTTCACTGATCATTTATTACATGCTTAATTTGCTTTCCAGTTATTTGATGTTCAGAAATGTTGTATTTCCTCAATTGGCTGTAAAGCTAGGGCCCCATGAGATGGGAAGGAGATGATAGAGACAGAATGAAGGGACTGGGATTCACTGTGGAGAATGGTTCTTCATCGGGTGTCCTAGATTCTCTTCCAGTGCTGTGATGAGACACCTTGACAAATGAAATTTAAAGAAACAAGACCTCATTTTCACTGACAATCACAGATTGGCTGGGGACTTATGGCAAAAGGAGCTTGAGTGTCAAAGATGTATGTGTGTGTGTGTGTTTCCACCTTGATTAGTAATCACAATCATTCCCCCCAGGCATGTCTATAGGCCCATATTCCAGATGGTTCTATATTTTGTCAAAATGAAAATGAGTGCTAACCACCACAATAGAAAGGATGCTGATGTTTTGTAAACTAGTCAGGGAGCAGTGGTCTTCACAGAGACCATGATGCATTGGATAGCAGTGTTGGTATCACAGGGTTGAATCTGTTGCCTGGGACAGCAAAGTAGAAAGGCAATGCAATGGAAATGCCATTAGAGGATAGTATCATGTTAATTTCAGAGAAGTAAAGGGGCACGGAGACCCCAGAAGGTTGTTTGAGAGTTGAGTGGCCATGTCCATCCCCTGAAGTCAGAAAGTCAAAGAATGCTCAGAAGACAACCAAATGGACTAAATTTCAGCACAGGACTCTGGCCTCAGTAGCATCAATGTTGAGTTCTCCCAGAACTACAAGGGGAGAAACACCAATGGGATGGAGTTTGATGAGCCTTACTCTAACTCTAAATTGACACTGGAGTGTAAACATTGGTTTAGGAGGGAAGAAAAACAAATTAGGTTCTATCTTCTGATGGTCCTAAGGTACATTTCCAGAGATAATCTGTTTAGATATTTGGTTAGACTAACTTTTCAGATAAAGGATCATGCAGACTAGACTGAGCATCAGGACTCAGGTTCTGAAAGATTGTAAGATTTAAAGATCAAGGCATCTGTCTATTTTTTTATCCAGAATCCAATACCTCACATATCGTTAGTACAGTATCCTAGATGCTAGGAGTAGACACAGTCCCTGGACACCTAAGTAATGCAAAGCCAGGCAGAGAATGCCCATCTCACCTGATTAGTTTGGTTTAAGGATACATTCGTACTGACAACCTAGTTTCTTGCCCTGGCTTTAGGAGTGATCTTTAAAATTCTTTCCTGTGAGTTGTTTCATTGACCAGCCTCAATGATCATTTTTGACTTCTTGAAAGTTGCCACATGTGCATGTATCTTCACACCTGTGGCTTAGTTTTCAAGAATGCAATGGTGGCAAAGTTTGCCAAACTCAAAAACTGACATTGCTGGGTATATATATCTTCTAAGTTCAGTGTTATTGTACAGCTCTCATTATTAAAATGAGGTTGTTCTTTGCACACAAATGATACTACTGAAAACTCGTGGAAGAAGAGCTCCTAAGGCAGTAACAGGCAGATTTGTCCTTTCAGTCAAATCCCCTGAACTCCTTGCCTTATGAATGATGCATGGTTTACAGCTAGTGGTGAGTTTTGCCATTAGTGGATGGTAGCCTTCATTCCATTTGCCAGACACAGCAATGCATAATTCAGTGTAGTCGAGCACGAACATTTTCCTTTACATTTATTGTATTGCGGGAGGGCTCCTTGAGCCATTTTTTTTTTCTTTATGCTATTTAAGCTTTTGGAAAAACTCTTTAGTAATTATTAAGGTTATGATTCTTATTGCATATTTGAAAATCAAAACTCAGAGGGCAGCAATAACTCAAGCAGTTGCTCCTGGGACCTTATTATCCTAACTAGGTCTTAAAAAAACAGTACTAGTGTCCCTTTATGATTTGAAAACCATTGAAAAAGTGACTGGCTTCTTTCGCCATATTGTCCTTATCCAGTAGGCTATTGAATCTCTCATACCTCTATTTTCGCATATTACCTCCTTACTGACAGCTAATTATATTAGTCAATCTCTCTAATGATAGTTTAGAAGCCTGCACATTCATGAAAGTAGGTTTCCATGAAATGAAATACTCAAGTGTTAAAATGTTATCAAGTGTCTAGATGTCTTTTGAGTTCCATTTGTCTCTGTCAGTGTCTAAAATGCTTGAGCATGCTCTAAGGAGCCCTCCCCATCTACACTTTCTGAACTTCCTTTCCATCATTCTACAGAAGAGTGAGATGATGGCCCAGTGCTGCCTCTCCTGAAGCAATGATCAATGGATGCTTTTATTAAGTTTATTAAAACTCATCTTTCTTACGGCTGCATTTATTACAGTGTAGCCATGTGTTCATTTATATGAGCAGAGCAGTCTCAATATTATCTTCAGATCTGTGTCATCCATTACTTAATACAACCATTATTCCCATTATTAACTTAATGCCATAAAAAGATGAGTGATAACAAAGTACTATCAAATAATATGCACCCAGGGCCATCAAGTTTTTAATGTACATAGCCCTCTGTGTCTTTTTCTTTTGTTAGTAATTTATATTTTCAAATATATAGAAAACTGAGGTTGGCTTTATTTAAAGTCATATTTTGCCTGACAAAATGGCCAGAAATGGCCTTTTTAATGTAAGGGTTTGGTAAAGACTTGTTGAAATTGTCACTTGAGTTCAAGTGTGCATTGTAGAAGGACTTCAAGGAAGCCCCTGTGGCATCTCACCTTGTAATTGCAGCACTTAGCACTCAGAAGGCTTAAGCAAGAGGATCCCCATGAGTCTGAGGGCAGCATAGGCTTCTCAGTGAGACCATGTTTCAAAACAAAACCAACCAACAAACAAAGCCCAGTAAATGACAACAACCCTCAAGGAATTGCATTGCCTTATATGTTTTAAAAATTATCCCTGAGAATATGACTTTTGCAAAGATAGTTTTTAAAAAAAATGCACTATGCTTGGAAATAAAGTTTATCTTGCTAACTAATTGGCTTGCATATAAGTGTAATTCAACTATAGAGGCGCATAGCTACTGATTTACATATCCACACTCCTCCTACCTGTGTATTAATACATATTTGTCAAACAGTTTCTTGAGTCTAGACCGCGGAATAAAACAAACATAGAATCTGTCCCCATAGATCTTGTTTAGAATGGGCAGGCTGCCAACTGCTACTCCTGCTCTCTGGGTGAGAATCACTAATTAACAAACACACTGTTGTAAGAAACCTTGCATCTTTTTTGCCATTAGCAGGAGCTGTGAATGACTCAGAACTGGTACGGGGGTTATATTGATGATGTAGTCACATGTATAGATAACAGTCTAGAACACTGGACACTTTAGCTTAGATAAACCGGCAGAGCTAAACACGAGCATCAAATAACTTGGCACAGACCAACAAAATGAATTTTTTTATTCGAGAATGGGTGGAATTACTTTTTTTGTATCTTTTGTTTGTTTGTAAGATTATAATTTAATCATAACATTCTCCCTTCCCTTTCCTCCTTCCCCTCATATGCCCCGCTCTGCTCTCTTTCAACCTCATAGCCTCTCTTTACACCGATTGTTACTGCATGTGTTTGCATTTGTATATACATATATATTTCTAGATATAACCTGTTGAGTTGTTACTTGTTTGGATGTTTTCATGGCTGGATGTTTGACACTAGACAGCCAACTGATGAGCTTCTTCCTGGGGAGGAATGCCTCTCCTGCTTCCAGCTTTACTCAGTCGCCCATAGTTCCTTCTTTAGGGTTGAGGCCATATGGCGTTTTCCCTTTCTAGGTTGGTGTATTTGCTAGTTTCATCCTTGTTCAGCTCATGTTTGGGCAGTCATGATGGGGAGACTTTCCGGGAAGAGCTTCTGATGTTACCAGGACACACAATGTTACAGCCAGGTCCCCAGTCCTCTGCCTCTTACAATTTTTGTACCCCCACTTCTGCAACATTCCTTGAGTGTGGAAGTGTTATGTAGATGTATTCATTGGAACTGGCCTCCACAAACTGCACTTTGTTTGATTGTGGATTTCTGTAGTGGTATCAGTTGTAAAAAGAAGTTTCCTTGATGAAAGTTGAGGGCTACACTTATCTGTGGGCACAAGCCCAAATGTTTACTGATTGTTGTTAGAGATTATACTGGTATAGTGAATTAGTGGTTATAGATTGTCTTTCAATTATAATGATTTCACTAGCATAACTAGGTAACTAGGTTTTCAGTACCATGTGTGGTATTCCTCTTGTTGAGTGGGTCTTAAGTACAATTCGGTGGTAACTTTGGTTATCATGAAGTTACATATGCCACTGCTGCACCCGTAAGGTTATGGTGCCATGCTGATAATCGATGTGGTTCATAGGTATCATAGCTGGGTATGACTGTTATTTGTCTCCCTTCTTTGGACATTTCCATGGTGCCTTCTTGTACCATGCAACTAGTCCTCTGGGGTGGGGGATGGGATTCAGGTTAGTTCCAGTTCAGATGTCTCTGAGGCCTGTTTCTGAAGCATACAGTGTCTTCAGCAACAAAACTTGCCTTCTGCTTCTGTGAGGTAAACAAGGGCTATAGCAATAAGCTGTCTGCTGTATGAATCTCTTAGACATCCCTAGTCAACAATTCAAAAGAGGGATTGTCATATCGGGAATATTTCTTAAGATGGCCTTTAGCTCTTGGAGTAAGCACTGTCAGTCCAGATGAGAACAGTTCATTATGTGTATGTACATATATTTATAAACCGAATCATGTGTGCTGTAAAATTTTGTGTGTATGTAAATAGTTAACAGCATGATTCCTTATGGATTTTTCTGACATCTGTGAGTGGCATGACTTTTGATTATCTTTTTAGGGTACTTTCACCAAGACCAAAAGTAAAAATATTGGAGCAAGACTGGAAAGTACTGTGTTTTTTGTTCTCCCCACCCCCCGAAAATGCTATTGTGTCCAGGGCACTAAGAGCCAGAATCTCTTTAAGGATTCATGCCCTCTTTGCCCAGAGCTATTGACATGCTTTCATGGAAGACCTGGCAAGGTTGCATTTCAAAGGCCCCAAAGGATGTGTACTACAATCATGCTTGAGAACGCTAAATGTCTTGTGTAGAAGAAATTTCTGCTAGGAAAGAAAATGCTAGCTACCATACAAGGAGTATAGACAATGGAGGCAGAGATAACTAGTCATTTTCAAGAATCTTACTCAAGAAGCTTTTCTTTAGTTAAGAGAACCTTTATGGGACATCAGTACCATAGAAACTGAACGGAGACTGAAATCAAGGAAGGACATTGAGTAAAGTCCTGAAACTAATGGTACCCAGAGGAAACCTCAGATAACACACTTGCCTGAACAAGTCAGCCAGGCAAAGAATGGCATTCTTAAATGATAATAGGTTTATGAACCTATATGATTTTATATTTCAACAGTCCAAAAAATGCCTTCTCTTCTTGCTCCGAACATTTCAACCACTGCCGTTTTACAAGTCCTCAAGTTATTTCTAAAGAGTATACTGATGTATTTTAAGTATTAAATTTTTCTCTGTGTGTGATCTATATGAATTTACATATTTGTATGTATTTACACGTGTGTTTAGGTACACACAAGTGGTGGTGAGAGACATGTGTCTTCCTAGATCAGTTTTCATCATATTGTTTGAGACAGTGTCTCCTACAAGACCTGGAGCTCACCAATTTGGCAATACTAGGTGGCCAGCAAGCCCCAAGCAGTAATGTTCCATCCGGTCTATTCCTCTGAATGTTGGAGGTATTATTATTTAGTGTTTTTATACCTGTTTTTTTTGTTTGTTTGTTTGTGTGTTTTTTGAGATGCTGGGGGGTTTGAACTTAGGGCCCTATGCTTGTGTGGCAAGCACATTATCAACAGAGGTATCTTCCCAACTCTTCAAACCTTTGTTCTAATGGGTAAGAGTTCTTAAATATTTAAGTTAATGTAACTTAGTCATTATTAAAACTTAATTTGGTTGAACAATGTTTGCAGCATATTTGACTCTTTGTATTTAAGAATATTATAAATAACCATTGACCATTAATTTATGGATGTTCAAAAAGAATATTCATGCTTTTTACTACGGGCCACACACACACTACTTTTTGTTGTTGTTTTGTCTTTGTTTTTGTTTGTTTGTTTGGTTGGTTGTTTTTGGTGTGTGTATGTGTGTGTGTTTGCTAAAAAGTAGCTAATCTCATCTTATATAGTCAGAGAAAAATATATGTAAGTTCGCAACTTATACTTTGACATTCTTTAGTATTGATACTTGCTGTCTCAGTGCACTGGAGAAGAGCTTTAGCGAAGGCTCAGATAGGTTGGTACCTACTTCTTCTTAGCTTCTAGTCTCTGCCAAACTTTTCTTAGTAACAAAGAAAGCACGGTGACCTGAGACAAGGGTAGAAGGGAGGGCTAAGCATAAAAATAACTGTGTGGTGTCAGGAGGACTGGGAGTGCTGAGGCTGTACGCATAAGCTGTGAAATACAGACATTAATCTGCAAGAAATATGTGGCCATAAACAACATATCTTAAAATACCGATTAAAACTGTCTGTTTACTCCAACGGTAAATGCTCTAGAGGCATTAAATTGAACTCCCAAAGAATTATTATCTCCTTGAATCTTTTTAATTTCTCAAATGCCTCTAATATATTATTTTCCACTTGTTAGTTTTTGAAATCATAAGAGTTATGCCATCTTCACATTAAAATACATAGATAGAGCTGAATAAATAAAATAATAAATCTTTTCTTCTTCCAGAACACTGCCCTGCTTTCTTGGCCTTCCTTTAGAGTTCAACAATTGTGTACAAGTAAGTCAGTCTTGAGAGACACTGTAACAGCAAAGGCTGAACTATAACTGTATACTCACAGAAACTTCTCTCTGATTACCACTTACAGTGAGAATCCCAAGGGTCATAGACATAAAACATGTCTTTTATAGGAAGAGTGCGCATCTCTTGCCCACAGAAGGTATTTATGCACACAAGGAAACTCCTAGATGCAAAGCTCAATTCAGGAAAAATAGAAACTTATTTGTTATGGGACCAGGAGATTTAAGAATAAAAAACACTCACAGAAGTTGATTCCATTTTAAACATCAAGACTTACAAATCATGCATATTATTAGTTTCATAAATAAGCTGAAGAGGTTGTAGATTGGTTGCACTCGTAGTAATTGGAAATTCTAGTCCTCACAGGCGTGGGGGGTGCATGATGTTTTTCTAGCTACACAAAGCGCGAGCTCACATAAAATTGTGCACACAAGTGAGCATCCAAAATCAGGTATGGCCATTTTGACATGTATTGCCATGTATTTATATCCTTTATGTTTTGTCTTTGCTCCTATGTAGTGTGATGGAATCAGGGAATCAGAAAGGAAAGTGTGAGTCTGTGGGAGATGATAAATGGGAGTGTTTACAGAGAAGAAAGTGAAGTGTAAGCAGGCAGTAGAGTCACAGAATAAGTCACAGAATAAGACACAGGGAAGTGGAATTACTACTTTTTCCAGATATTGCACTTACAAGTTACTTTTTAATTCAATTGTTTGGAGGAGGGGATTTTGTGGCTTCTAAAAAATGACTATAATTAAATTATCTGAATTAGAAAAGCAAATAGTTTGGGGGATGTTTTATTTATAGTTTGAGAGCAAAAGAGGGATGGAAAACGAGGAATGGAGAGAGAGAAACAGAAAAACCAAGACAGACAGACAGACAGACAGACAGACAGACCAACAGAGTCCTGCTCAGAGATTTCTAATAGATTACCTCTGACTTGTCTCATTGTTTTCATTCTCCCAGGGACAGAAGACAGCATGATGCTTTATCTCTACATTCCTGAAACTTCTTTATGAGTTATTTCCTGACATTTTTTTAATTAAAATTTTATTTTTAATATTATTACAGTTTATTAACTTTGTATCCCAGCTGTATCCCACTCCTCATTCCCTGGCAATCCCACCCCCCCTCCCTCGTTTTCTCCCTACCCCTTTCCAAGTCCACTGATAGGGGAGGACCTCTTCCCCTTCCTTCTGACCCTAGTTTATCAGGTGTCTTCAGGACTGGCTGCAATGTCCTCCTCTGTGGCCTAGCAAGGCTGCTCCTCCCTTGGGTCGGAGGTGGGCGGTCAAAGAGCCCGCCATTGAGTTCATGTCCAGACGGTTTGTTAATCAACATCTTAATCCACCTTAGCTCCTAACAGGTGTAACCAAAATGTACCATCCATGTAATCAGTACCTCTTATCATCTGACCCTCAAATATCTTCTTTTAGCCCTTTTGTCTACAATTCCTCACTCTGCACAATATTTAGTCAAGGAACTGCTCAATGGATATGTAGCATTGATTATGGAGTTAAAAGTCATAACTGTCTCTTACAGGGTTGGAAGTTTGGGTAGTCTGGGCAAATTCTACCAGTAGAAATCTATTATAAAAAATCAATTATCATTCAAATGAGCTCCTCTCTCTACGACATATTTGATTTAGATTTAAAAAGTATAATCTTGTAGGGATTCTTTTCTGTCACTAATTACATACATACATGCACCTGTGCTCTCTCTCTTTCTGTTTCTCTCTTTTTCTCACACACACACAGGTTGAAAATGTTTTAATAATGAGTCTATACAAATATCATGATTCTTTTTTAGAGAAATAATAATTTTCCATGTCCATGTTTCTTTTTAAAATAATTTTAGGCCTCCTGAAAATACAAGACATGAGGCAATTTTTTAAATGATGTACTTATGTATTTGGAACTACATTTCCATCAAAACACTGTAAACACTTCAAAAGAGTTCATTCTTGTTGGTTCACTCATAACTCCGTGACTCAAATACTGAAGTTTTACAAGTCACCTGGGATAGTTATTGCCATTTTAACATCGCTATTCATTTCTTTGGTTAATTTACATGCTTAATTGTCTTTCATTTTCTTTCAGGCTTTCAAGGTAGTTTCTCTGATTTTTAAAGTAAGTGACTTTTGAAAGAGAATACCCTCTGAGGACTTACAGATTCTTCCGTCTTGGTGAAATCCCTTCTTAGAAGAGGAAAATGAACTGAATAGTGGAAACAGGACAAGGACCAGGGCTCTAGATGTGGAGGGAGAATGCTTGCAGTCACCGCAGGACCTGAACTTCTGACGTTTCTCTCACTCACTGGGTAGCTTAGGGGGTGTGCTCCATCATCATTGCTTCGTTTCACTTGTCAGTTAAAATAATAACAGCTGTATCCCCAGCGCCTTGTAAAGTCATTTATTTTCAATTCATATATAATGAACCCCGTTCATAGTGAAGCCCGCATTATTAACTAGTGAAAGAGTCACAGTGAAAAAAATCCCCTTCCCAGGCAGAGAGCCTGATGGGCAGCTCTAGTCTCTGCTCCTTTAGCTTTAGCCCTTCCATTGCTTTACACTGTTGCCTGCGGGTCTGTAGGCCCTGGATTTGCTGACTTAGCCAGAATTGATAAAACCCTAGTTTCAGTTTACCTATTAAAAGCACCCATATGAAGAACTAGGGAGACAAAAACATCATCAAAATTGTATGGAATATTTTTTACTTAAAAAGAAGAAAATCTGCCCATTGTGTTCCTCTTATCTCCCACCTAATAGAGAATGTGTGTCTCAAAATAAAGATTGTAAAAATAAATCAATCTTAAATATCACATCGTTTTAAGGACACAAAAGCTAGAGATTTGGATACTGTTTCACTTACACATTTCCTAAATTTTTACTAACCTTATTGTTCCATTCTTAAAAACTTATCTAATTTCTTTAGTAATAATGACTATTAACTGTGATTGTTGCTATTAATGCCTTGCTTTCAACACTATTTCTCACACAGGGCCAAGGACTAAACTAAATATTCATGTTCATTCTTTGCTGGAAGAGCCTCAACAACTCTATCATGTGGCTCTTGTCATTTTGGAAGAGGGATAAAACACTCCCAAGGTCCAATAATTGGCAGTTGGAAGCAACAGGATTCAAACTGGATGTGATGGACTCTTAAATACTTTTCTATCTTCATTAGTTAGGTAATACAATTCAATATTTGTTAACTGCCTTTCAGATGACTATCTCTAGTTTTAGGACTGAAACTATTCCATAGATTGGATTATTGATGTCATGATTGTGATGAATGCATTCTCTAAAACTTTCTAAATGTGGGAAGAAGGTAGAGATCAGTCACCAGCTCTGTGGAAAGAATGCTGTTATTACTTTCTAATTAAAGCTTCTCAAATGTTGGAGGGGGTTCTTTTTTATGTATTTCTTAAAACTGTAAGTTTTCAAAAATTATTTTCTTTTTATTCTAAGACGATCCCCAGCCCTGTGTGTGTGTGTGTGTGTGTGTGTGTGTGTGTTTGTGTGTATGCACATGTAAAAGTCAGGGTAGATAGGAGATATCACCCCTTGGTCACTCTTCCATCTTATTCATTGATGAAGGTTTTTAATTTTTTAATTTTTATTTTTTTTCAGCCAAAACCAGAGCTCTGCAGTTGCCTCCTATCGCTAGCCAGCTTTCTCTGAGCACTCCCATATGTCACCAGAGGTTCTAATTCCTGAGTGCCCCATGCTCACCAGAATTTCTGTGGGGTCTGAGGACCCCCTGGTTTTGATCTTCATACTTTGACATGAAGTACTTTAACCACTTTCCCTTAGGCCCCTCTTTTCCTTTGTAAATTAATTTCTACTTTCATTTAAGCAATCCGTGTACATCATAGAAACCTCAATAATAAGCACTGCTTAAACATACTTAGAATTATCTGACCCTTCTCTGCTCCCCTTTCCTCTGTCTTGGATTTTCTGCACAAGAGGAAACAATGAATTCTTCAGTTTGCTCTCCTGGTGCTAAACCTCATTACTACTACATAATAGGCTTATCAGTCCATTACTTGGCTTTTAATGTGTGACATTATTTTTCATTCTTTTACAAGTGATATGAATGCAATTATTTCACAACTTTGGCAACGTCCCCAAAGCTGATTGCTATGTCTTAGTACATCATATCCTTGTACTTTATAATGCATAATTTTCTTCTACATGTACTTGTGTTCTGTTAAAGATGGCCTTTTTCAGGTTATTTTTTTCATATTTACAGTTTTTCTTCAAGTTTTTAATCACTTTGCATTTTTATTGTATATTATTGAAAAAATATTATGTACCTTTTACTCTTATAATTCTGATGTTCCCATTTCTAGAACCCCAATTATGTCTTCCAAGGGAATGTACTTATGGCTTTCTAGAAGCAATACCTTCTTATATACCATTGAAATGTTGGAGTGAGGCCCATTTCTTCTCTATGTGTGTATGTGTGTGTATATACACATAGTATGCGTGTGTGTGATTCTATGTGTTTGTATTTCATTTTCTTTTCTCTTTCATATATCATATCTTCTTTTACTATCTAACAATTTGAGTCATTTTCTGTGAGAAAGGAAGGGAAGTTTCCTTAAGAGTTTTCTTATGGTGAGGGGATTGCCAGTTCTCAGAATATCAAGGGCACTGGTTCTTAATTCTTTGTGGGTCAAATGTCAGACATCCCTCATATCAGATATTTACATTATGATTCATGACAGTAGCAAAATTACAGTTATAAAGTAGGAATAAAAATAGTTTTATGGTTGGGGTACAGTGACATGAGAAGCCATATTAAGGGGTTGTGGCATTAGGAAGTTAGAGAACCACTGCTCTGTAGCATAATTGGGCTCAGTTTATCTTTTGTAATGGGAACTCTTATCTAAAAGTCTCCTACCTGCTGCCTTGGTGTCCAGAAAGGAGCCAAGAAGAAGTCCCAACTTGGCAGATAGCCTTCTGAACTAGGACAAGAGAAAGAGATGAGAATCTTATAGTTGTCTTTTGGGATTTCACCTAATCCCTATCCTTTTGGTCATTGCTCATACAGGTCTCTGTGTCCTCTAAGTCTCAAGAATCCACAGAAGATCCTCCAGCTTCTGGAAGAACAGGCAAGTTTTGGTCAGAAGCATCCACAAATATTGCAGGTGGATTACCAAGGAATTGATCACTGTAAACACAGACAAGCCAGAAAGTCTTCTGGTAAAGTCATGTATCTTAGTCCTGCCTTTGGTCACAACCAGACTCAACAGATACTGAAGACCTTGGAGCTCCATGGGGCACAGTGACTCACTGTTCATTTCATTCACGTGCCAAACAATTAGGTTGTAATGACATGTCTCATTTGCTTATTTCTCAATCTTTCATCTGTGTTCTGTCTTTCTAACAATTGAGTTTCCCATCTGCTACTTTCTTTTTCCATTGCTTTTAAGTATTCAGAAATTTTACATCCCATTGTTTTCATTTTAATGAGTTTGGCATCAGAGAAACATGTGGAAGAACAATTCTTTTTAACAAGAACCACAATTTGTTTACTGATCATTTGTCATTTGGTTATAAGGGAATGTTTACTATAGATCTCAATGCATTGCAGATTACCATTTTGGAGTAGATAAAAGTTGTATTTGCATACAAAATTTAATAATTGAACAAACATAATAATTTTAATACATATGCACAGCACTACAAAAATTTATGGCTTTAGGTAGATACGAAACAGTTATGAAATTTTGACATATAACCTAGCACAATGTTACTTCAATATGTCAGTCTAAGTGTAAATAATATAAGCTGGTTTTCTGATCATAATAAAAACATACAAAATCTACAATTAAAAATAATGTTTATAATGGTAAGAAAATAAGGCAAAAAATGAAGCAAATTTTATGATAATTCTAGCTCAACTTTGTGTAAGATGGACAAAAATTCATGATTTTCTAGATAAACATAAGTTAGGATACTGATTCCACACAATAGAGAATATTAATGGTTCATTTATCACAAAGTAAATATACTAATACTATCCTCATCATATTGTATTTGAACTACACAAAGAAAATCTTTTTATCACTATAACCATATGCTTTTAATAGTACTACCAGTTTGATATGTATTCCCCAATGATTTATAAAACACATATGAAAAATGGATTCCTAATGTTTTCCCACAACCTGCGGCTTACGTTTCTACAGTGTGGTGACTCGTTCTTCAAGCATAATTCACGACTGAAAATATGAACATCAGATGGGAAGTGGTAGGTTATGCAAAACCTTGACAACTACCCTTGGAACTAAACTAGAAACTATGAGAGTAGAGATTAGTAATCTAATACTTTATGAAGTTCTAGAACCACCGCCTAGAGTGTTTTCAGTTAAATCTGAAAACTTAACTTCAAGGTATGTATGTATGTACATAACTATCACCTGTTATCTATCTATTGCCTATCTATAATATCTATCTATCCATCTATTATTTATCTATCATCTATCTTAATAACTATAGTACATGGAAACAAATCAGAAGCCATGGAGGATAGAATAAATGTATGTATAATATGAATATGCTTTATCCTGGTGCTTAAACATTATTTGAATATTATGCCTGGAATCATTGTTTGCCTTTTAATGACAATGACTAACTTCAATTCTTCAGTGCAATTCTAGAAGATCAGGGCAGTATGCATCTTTAGAAGTGACAGAGCATGATGCTTATCCATCCTTAGAAAAATTAGAAAAGTGAGTATTCATTACAGCCCAACAAATAAAAATGGGTCTTTAATTAACTCTCATGCAGTTAATTCAAGTCATATTGTAAGTCTTTCAAAAAAGAGAATAGAGATGTCTCACTTCCTGCCTATCTGCTCCTGGAAGTAGCAGGGATATCATACTGAATCTCTCTTGAGTGCTTGGCATAAGTAGAGGAAAACCTCGCCATCCCTAACTCCTATCATCAGTTGAATAAAACTACATTCATGGTTTTTCTTTTCTTGTTATACATTAATGTAACATTTCACTTGGTAATAGAGAGTAGGAATTTAAAGAATAATATTCTTTAAGCATTTTAAACCATCTTTTGTTTTTTTTTGTGTGTGTGTGTGTGTACCTCATGTGCTAGGGGACTGCACACATTCATGTGGAGGTCAGAGGACAAATTGAAAGAGTTAATTCTCTCCTGCTGCCATGTAGACCTAGCGACCAAACCTAGGCCACAAGACTTGATTACATATGCCATGTCACTGGTCCTATGTTTCAGATCCCTTATAAGACTGCACTATTTCTTTTAAGGCGATTGACTACTGGATGCCCTATGACTTTCTAATGCTGAACAATAGCACATAAACACAGAATGAACGTTAAACTGTAAAGGTGCCCCTGGAAATTATATTTCTTCTGCTTCCAAACAACCTAGGACATCTAACGGCTGTGGGATTCTCTATCCCACCTTATTTTGTATAACATCACAGCTAGTGGGCATACCTTTTAATCCTTCTTTTCTACTTTTGGGCAAAGTGGCATACTGGCTTTGGCTCTACTAGGCCTGACAAGGAAATTATGTGCTGGGTTTGTCAGGGTGGAACTTCTCCTTTGGAAAAGTGACCACCAGAATGTTTCCCCTGTGGTTCCTGATTATTTTTATAACAACTGTGTCTTATGGGTTAAAACCTTGAGGTAGATGACATTGCCTCAGGAATGCTCAAAGCACAGTGAGATATCCAAAGAATGTATCAGAAAATCCCATGATACTATTCACTAGGCAATAGACAGCTTAACAATCACATTTTGATTGAGAACTATTTTATAGTCCAGTGTGCTCCAAGTGCTTAGCCCCTTCAGAACTTTATTCCCTGGCTTTTCTCAATTTAATAAGTAATCTGTACCACTACTACAAAAAAGACAAGTAGATCCTAAGTGAACATCCGTATCTAACAAGCAGAGTTTAATGATATAACAGAGTATAGTTTTCATTATCTTTTCTTCATGGCAGGCAATGTTTTTGGCAACTTCTGTGCAAATACACCCATATGGTCTTCTTCTGGGGACATGATTGAAAGGGGTTTCCATTGGCTGCTCTAATGTAGGAACAAATTGGGAGGTCACAATAATTCAATTCTATGAACAGTTACTACTAGAATAAGCAAATGCAAACTTGAGGAAATCTCAAAAACACATATGTTGCTTTGAGAAAATTACTTTTCTAAAATTTTATTTAATTAAAGAACATCTGTCTGACTACCCGACCTTACATCGAATAATATTTGCATTAATGAGATGAAGCAGTGTGAAAAACAGCTTTTTGACATCACTTTTTCGGGGGATGGGGGTGGGGGGTGAAAGGGCTCTGGTAGCTACCCTGAGAAAGGTATTTACTAGCCAGAATCTCTAGTCCCTTTCCTGTGCAGCTAACATCAAGGCTATGTTTTTCTTTATATGCTGACAAGAGTTTGAGATTCTAGTTAGTTGATTTGGAACCTACTATTTTAAGGGCTATCGCTGTGTTTCAGTGGTGTGGTACTATAATGCCTTTGTAAAATCACCATCTTTCTTAAAATCAGTTCCACACATCTCCCGTGATCTATATCCCCAGGGCCCTGATGCAAACCCTTCATCAACACACACCACAGCTTCTTCTGCATGCTCCACTTTGCATGGTCTCTTCCTCTCTGAATCATAAGTTATGAGGAGGCAGGGCCATTTCCAAAATCAATTCCTGGCATGAGAGAAAAGGGCCTCCATGCATCAGAAAACCATTTCAAAGGTTAACAGTTTATTCAAGGGCATTAATTAAACATCTTTCATAAATAAGGGCTCGGTGCTGTCAAAAGGTGGAGTGCATGAAAAGACAATCCAAGGCTATAGCTTCCTTCATGGGACAGAAATGAAGCTCTTCCCAGTTGAAGGCTATTAAGTACTTTCGCTTTCAGATTGCTAGATGTAACATATGAGAGGAGAGAGGCAGGGATGGGGAGCACAGGAAAGCCCTTAATTTAGGCCACAAATGAAGACTGCTGTGTTCTCAGGCACTGTGTCATTCTATGACAAAACTTCTAGGAGGAATGAAGATGGAAATAATTTGACAAATGATTGATAGCAAACCAAAGATGATGTTTAGGGGGTTCATTTGATATCAGTTTCCTGTCTGTTGAGTCTTTCTCGTATTGATCCTCATGCCTGGTTTTAGCAATGGCAGGGCCACTGTTAACCTGCTTAAAAAATTAAAGAATTATCTTCCTGAGGATCTGATAGATGAAAATGTTGGGCAAGTAATGAAAGAAGAAAGATGGAAAAATTATAGAATGGATTCTTATTTTGTTTTTAGATCTGCTACAAGCATTTGACAAAACAGCACCAAGGGCTACAAAATAGATAAGATGGCTTTTGCTGTTACATGGGTACTAAGCTGTAGTTTGCTGAAGTGTGTGTACTAGAAAATCATAGAGGAGTTTGCGGCATGGACCAAATTCCTCACTCAGTAGGCCGTGCATTGTAATGTCCTACATTCCTAAAGGGAGAGGGAATGGCATGTTGCAGTTTACAGAGAGAGCATGAGGCCAAAAGAAAAAAAAATCATCTAAAATATTTTGAAACATTCAAATGAGTGTTCAGTAGATCTACACCTGTTTTGTCTCCAGATTATTCACTCTTGTCATTGGGTAGATATGATAGTTTTGCTAATATTTTAAAAGAGCAACTGACACTAGAAATAAAGAATGCTTAATTCTAAAGCCTTACCATGGAACTTTTATATTGAGTTGGAACTCTTCCTTTGTATTTATACTCAGTGAGGATCATTCTTCTTCTGTTTTTTTTTTGTTGTTGTTGTTGTTTGTTTGTTTTTAACTTGTCCTCTCTCTGTCTTCTTGCCTTACAATCCCTGAAGTCACAAATGTGAGGAGGCAAAATAGAAGAAGCTGAGGTGGATCCTGCTGTAACTGTATATTAGCTGAGTTCATAAGGGACAGGAGAAAAAAAGATGGAAGGCTCTGAATATTGGCCAGTGTACTAATTAGCTTTGTTGTTGTTGTAACAAAGTACCTGAGATAATATAAAAAGGAGAAAGGCTCAATTTGGCTCCCAGACTTGTTGGTTTCAGTCCATGTTAGGTTGGTCTGAATGAGTGTGGGCCCATGTTAAGGTAGTATAACACAGTGGGAGTTCATGGCAGAGAAAATCATTCCCTTCATAGCAGCCAGGAATTAAAGAGAGAACAAAAGGAGAGCCTGGAGACCCAAGATCCCTTCAAAGGTATGTGACCATGTGACCAAAAGATTTTCAATGAAGCTCTACCTAGTAAAGGTTCTAATACCCCAATAGCTCACCCCAATAGGGTGGCTGCCATTCTTTCATCAAATGGAATGTTGGGGAACACTGAGCCAAACTATTATAGTCTAATAAGAGTGGTGACATCTCACAGAAATTGAAGCTCATGACTCATGCTATGGACAAGGGTACATAGGAGTCTGGTGGAAGGAGATGAGCAATTTGTTCTCATGACTGCCCTGTAAGCTTTCCCCAATCTGAATCCACATTTTCAAACTGAGACTGGATTGACTTAAGAGAAGAATGGGGTAAACTTGAGATTTTGCTGTTTAAGCATACATCATACAGATTATTTTAAGTATAAAGGGAGATTGGAATTATATGTAGGGTACAATACTATGGGAAATGCCTCCTTTAAAAACAAAAAACAAAAAAAGCGAATATTAGAGTCTCAGCAAAATAGGGAGCTGCAGGATGCCAATCTAAAGGGAGAACTGAACTTGGTAGGTAGGCAAAAGTTTTGTTCAAGAGTCCAAAAATTTTTTTTAAAAAGTGTAATAGTAAATATTTTAGAAAATAGGTGAATTTCTGATCATTTTGATCCAGAGAAGAGATGCAAACATGTAGTTTTATGTGTAAAAAGGCTCTACTCTACACATAAAGATTAAAAGGATAAGAAGGACACCAGAGCGACTATGTTCCTGGCAAAGTACAACTGACAAAATGGTTTAAAGAGGAATAAAACCCTTAAAATGCCTTGTAACCATGAAAGAAATTAAATTAGTAGCTCTAATCTTTCTTCAAACCAAACAGTGGACTCAGACTCACAGGGAGCTAAATGTTCAGATGCACTGTCCTGCTCTGCGATGCTATAGACCCTTCTACCTGTTAGAAAGGAGGGAATGTTCAGCTCACTCTGAAGGGAAGCAGGACTGTAGAATCAAAAGGCAGCAAAAGTCACAAAAGAGAGAGTCATTAGTTAATTCTACCCATGCAAATATTATTTAAAAAATGAAAGATAGAAAAGAAAAAGAAAACCTAGGAAATCCAACTCAAAAAATTCAAGATACAACTGTGTTCATTCTAAGCACCCAAGATGATTTAATGTTAAAAGCATCAGATGCAATTTATATTAGTAACTCTTTGAACAGAAAGGAAATCAACACTGAAAGTTTTGTCAGTAAAATCTCAGAGACATATTTATATACAGTAATACATTAAAATATAGGACATACACAAAAGTAGATGCAGGATTATTTGGGAAAATGAAGCAGGAGTAGAAGTGAGGGGGACAAGAGCGTAAAAGATATGAATATGAGAAAAATGACATGTATGGAAATGTTACATTGAAGCCCATTGTTTGTATAGAAATTTTTAAAATGACTAAGAGTGTTAATTTGTTTAATTTAAACATTTATAAGAATTACTTAAATAACCACTTGCTATTAAAAATTCTCCCAAATAAAACAACGAACAACATGTCAAATAGTCTCTGAAAGACAGAGTCTACACATCTAACACCCCTTTGGAAGAATATGGCATGATGTGTTGGACATGTCAGTAGGGCATGTGCCATGCATGGGGTATGGATTTCACTTTTATACTCATGTTAATGAGTTAAATGACCTTCAGACTTATATGCATCTTAGCTCTCTAAAAGAAGTTGGATCATATCATCTTTATAATTCCTTCCATTTCTTTTTGGTTTGAATCTGAAAATTTCCTTATTGTTTCAAATTTTGTTTGCTCTCCAGTTGGTGAGGTTAATTAGAAAGACTTCGGAATTTCTATAAATAAAGACGAGGTCGCTAGAGGAGACTTGAAGGACACAGCCTAGCCACTGGTTGTTCTAACCCTTCCTGCTTCCTAGCTTGGCACCATCTGAACAGCCTTCACCACACACCCCAATTGCCACGCCCCTTCTGCCACACACAATGGATGGAGAAGACCCCTTTGAGCACTCAAACTGAATAAACTTTTCATCTCTGTGTTTTGTCACAATAACACAAGAGTTTCTAATACAACCTCCTTGCAGTTTTGAGCTCCTCTAAGTCAACAGTTCTCAACTTTCCTAGTGCTGCAGCTCTTTAATATTTTCTCATGTTGTGGTGACCCCCCCACAACCACAAAATGATTTGGTTGCTACTTCATAACTGTAATTTTACAACTGTTATGAATCTTAATGTAAATGCGAGATATCAAATAGGTAACCCACAAAGGGGACACGACCCTCAGGTTGAGAACCACTCCTCTAAATTAAAGGAACACAATCCTTCCTTTGTGATTTACACATAGTTCTTTGTTTGTTGTGGTTTAATGAATTTACCAGGTAAAAGATCTTTTGTCATTTTGGTAATGGCCTAACAAGAGTTTTCTAACAAAGCCCAAGGCCAACAATGGAATCCTCCAGCAGTCCTAATCCTGAGGCCACTAGGGGCAGAAAGGCCAGCCCTGGAGTAGGAAAGACTTTGGCAGGAGTCCCTTTCTCATGGGGAGTCACTGAAGTTTGGGATGCTGATTTTTTTGAGGGTAGTATATGTTGAAATTCCCTCTAACTGCATAATAAAAATAATACACAAATGACCCAGTCATTTGAAAATATCAGCTGTTTCTCTGTGTAATAATAAATTCCTTTGATCTCTGATTTTCACCTGGAACCTAAACTCCAGTCTCCTTGAACTAGTCTGTCTCTCAGATTCAAAATCCCTGTGGCTATGAGAGTTTCTAACAAACTACACATGTGAAATAGTGAATTCTGAAAGATTGATTTATGCTCCTCAGAACCTAAGGATTTTTGTTAGCTTCCTTTATTCACTATGGAAAATGGAACATTTTCCTTCTCAGACTGCCTGCTTTCCTTCCTTCCTTCCTTCCTTCCTTCCTTCCTTCCTTCCTTCCTTCCTTCCTTCCTTCCTTCCTTCCTTCTTTCCTTCCTCCCTTCTTTCCCCTTCCCTCCTCCTTCCCTCTCTACCTTCCTCCTTTCTTCTACCCTCCCTCTGTTCCTTCCTTTCTCCTTCTTTCCCTCCCTCTTCATCTCCCTCCCTCTCCCCTTTTTCTTTTCCTGTGTTCTTCCCTCCCTTTCTGCTTTTCTTCCTTCCTTTCTCCCTTTCTTCTCTCCTTCCTTTCTTTCTTGCTTAGTTGTAAAATCTCCAGTACTCAAAGAAGCTCTATCTCTACCATGTATGAATTCATAGAGTAGTTAGAGTAAGACAAAGGTCATTCAACTAACACAGAAGATCTTTATTGGACACACAGATTTGCATGCACATGTGAAGTGTTTTTGTATTTTGTGTTTTTATTACACAAAGGATAAAACTAACTGACGACTCCGGTAAATAGAAAAAAAAAACACCTAAGGAAATAAAAAGACAGCCTCTTCGCGGGGTTTTAATAACTGTGGTCCACATGCCTTTACAGTGCCTTCCCCTTGTAGGCAAGACAGGCCAGTGATTTCCTTGTGATGTATAGAATACACCAAATGTGCCAGAATGGCATTCTAAGTCAATATAAAAAAAGGCAGCCGTAATCATTCTGCTCACTTTCTTGCTCTTCATTTGCTTCTTCAGTCTACATGATGTGGTTTTACACAGGGAAAGGGGTCTGTCTGGCAGAGGATTGGGAAAGTCTGACCAGCAGTCAGAAACTGGAAACTTCAGTTCAGTTTCCTGTGAGAAGACACCAGGCCGTTCAACTATGACGTGCATGGCTTCAGAAGAGGATTTCCCCTTTGTTCATCCTTCACATCACATAAGAGCCAACATTTGATTGTGACGTTGAAGGAGCTCTGACTACATGTACCCAGCAAGACTGAATCCAAAGAGAAACTATGAGATAACAAATTCTTGTTGCTTTAAAGCCTTCATGTTTGAGTAATTTTTGATGCAGAAGATAATTAACATAGTCAGGCATGAAATTAACATCAAGTATCTACTGACACAACCTCAAGTTTATATTGGCACTGTATGGTTGATAACACAGTTAGAAGGAAGCCAAAATCTTGTTACTAAGTCAACATGGAGCCAAAGCGGATACCTCAATTTTCAAGGCACCATGCTTGAAAGGAGGAAATAATTTGCATCCCATGCAGGAGAAACATAGCTCTTCTTCCTTTTGTCACCGGGAGATGTGTTTTCTAATTAACATTGTTAAAGTGATGGAATAGGTGATGTCATACAATCACAAAGCAAAAATAGTGGTCCATGGAGCTCACTAAATACAGGAGGGTAAAGCTTTACTTCTCTCTTTTTTTTTATAAGAGGCTACAAAACAGTGAAAACATTTAGTGCTCTGATAGCCAATGTTGGCCGACTGTGAAGGCATATGGATGGATGAATATATCCTAGCTGTCTTCTTGATGAGAGCAGAGCACAGCCTTCAAAGTCCTAACCAAATGCAATAATTAAATAGTTTCATTTCATTGTGAGCAAAGCTCATACTATAAGATAAAATAAAATGAACCAAGACAGCAAGTAGTATCAAGTAGCAGGGGCGCTATACTAAAGTGCAGCACAATATTCAAAGTTTAAGTTAGTCTGTGGGTCTTGAAAAGGTGTCATAGTAGAGATACTTTTAGGAAGTGGGAAAAAGTTGAGGAGCTCCAGCCCCTAGCAATTCTTCTAGGCACAATTAGTGACTCACAAGTACAGTAGCTCCACAGCCGAGCATCAAAGCTATGTAGTCTGTCATTTCACCTCTTGGGAAGGCTTATTGTAGCTTCTCACTGAGAAATAATTGCATGAGGTGTTCAGAATTGCGTAGCCCATGTCCTTTACTTACAAGCAAGTCTCCACAGCTTCAAATTCAACCCATGGATCATAAAGACTGAGACCTCTTAGATCTGTAACAAATATGGGCAAACTTTCTTTTTTGTCACTAAATGACACAATAAAACAACTGTTTATGTGGCGTTTACACTGCATTAAGTATTATGATCAAAGATGGCTTGAAGTAGAGCAGGGGATGTGTATAGGATACATACTTTGCCACCTCATAGAAGACACACATTCAACCATTTTTGTAACTAGATAGGTCTAGGAAATAACCCCCTCTAGGTACCAAGGAACAATTGGGTGCCTTCAGAACAGATTTCCTCTCTGCAAACCCACACAAATGTAAAATAAGAATTCCTACCCCTTAATCTACTAATAACTAGATAATATTTTCTCATTTAATGGTTTTGTGGGCTGGAGATGGCTCAGTGGATAAGACACTTGCTGCCAAGTTTGACTAAAGTTAGATCCCGGAGCTTACTCATCAACTTGTCTTCTGATGTCCACGTGCATGCCCTGGAATGTGCATGCTGACACACGTACTACACACACATACACACCACACACACACACATACACACACTACCACGAAAATGTAATAAATGTAATAATGTAATAAATGTAATAAACTATGAGTCTTTCAAATCTCATCAGTTTTCTGTAAATAATTCTTTTACAGTTTTTTTTCTTTTCTATTTCTTTTGGGCTTCTAGAACAAACTGACTATTAGTCTGGTCTATTATTAGCAGTGTAGAGCCTCATTTTCTACACTGGCTTTCTCCCAGTCTAACCAAAGCAACCTCCAAAATATTGGGGTTTATGGAGAGACATTTGTCAGTCTTTTCATATCAACTTGGACTGTGAGATATAAATTGAATCTAAGGCACTTTCTTTAAGACTGTAATGTACTATGAAATAACTTAATGCTAGTAGAGCAGACATAGATAAGATATTACTTCCTTAAGAGTGCTCAGGGTTCTAGAATACTGTTTGTTTTTGTGTAAATCCAGCTTCTTGTTCTGACTTCTTTATTTAATCATTCTTGATCTGTTAAGATAGTAATGTCTTTTCATATAAAACCAAACAATGTGAAGACAGCTGAGTGACCTTCTGAAGCCACTTTAATAGACACAGCTGATTGTTATGACCTCAGCCACCAAGGTCATCAGTGACTGAAAACACAAAGGTGGGTTTGTGGCGCAAGCCTGAAATTCCAGCATTCAGGAAGCTGAAGCAGTAGGATCACTATAAATTGAAGGCTGGCCTGACTCCATTTTTGAGTTCTAGACCAGCCTGAGCTACTGTGAGATCCTATCTCAATATCTCTTCTCCCAAGAAAGGGAAAAAGAAAATACAGTCTATATCAATGTATTAATAATGTCGTTGTTACTTCATTGCTTGGTGACCTAATATAACTTTATGTAATGCTAAGTACGGTATCTCTGAGAAGTCACGAAAATGTAAAAGCAAAATAATACACTAGTTCAAATGTGATTTTGAGTTGCCACCCAGTTTTCTTAACTGACAGTGTTTCAGTGGGAGGATTCCAGTCTCATGCTGATGTCCTGGACATTCTATTATTGCCTCAGACGTGTGGACAAAGATGCATCCTTTGGATAAAGGATTATCCCAAATAATGAAAACCCAGCACAGCTGAAGAATGGCTGCTTTGCCCTTGACATCTCAGGGGTGTTATGTGTCCTGTTGAAATAGTACTTTCTTACGAAAAGGTCAGGGCTATTTAATCATGTGCAGTGCAGCTCCTTATCACTAACATAGACTAACAACAAAGCTCTGTCATCTGTAGTTATTTATCTGAGTAGTAAATAAGGGGAAGGCAACAGTTTCTGAGAGTGGCTCAATACTACCTTTATTTTCCATGGATGCTTATTTGCTAACTCTTTTAAATTCCCCTGATTTATCAAGAAGTCTCTTGCTAAGTAGGCCTATTTCTAGGCAAATAGGTTACTTTCACTGTACTTTTTAAAATCTCATTTGTGAAATGTATTATTTATGAAATTGCAGGATGATTCATACAAGTTTATATTGGAAAAAAGTTTTAAAAAAGAGAAATATTAAACAGCTACTGAAATACTAAACACCTACTTTGAGGCACCAACACTGGTACTGTCTCTTGAACTTTCAAGAACAGACATAAGTCTGGGGACAGTGGCACACACCGGGAATCCCAGAATTTTGGGTAGCAGAGGCAGGAGGCTCTCTTTGAATTCCAGGCCAGCCTGGTCTACAAAGCAAGTCCAGGACAGCTAACGCTACACAGATAAACCCTGTCTCAATAAACAAAACAAAACAAACAAAACAAACAAACAAATAAACAAAAAAGACATAAGGGCTGTTCCTTTCAAGGAGAAAGCAGTCTTCTTCTTCTTCTCCTTCTTCTTCTTCTTCTATTGATTTTGGCTTTTCAAGACAAGGTTTCTCTGTGTAGCCTTGCCTATGCTGGACTCACTTTGTAGACCAGTCTCGTCTCAAACTCACAGCGATCGGCCTGCCTCTACCTCCTTGAGTGCTGGGATTAAAGATGGGGGCCACCAGAGAAAGCCGGCTTCTTAAAGTTACTGCCTCTGCCTCCTGGATGAATGTAGATAGTGAGATTCAGGTCTAGTTCTGGTTGGGAAGTCCACAGTCATTGTGGAATGGCAATATAGTCATTTACTGATCCTGCACTGGCTAGGTATAGCCACTTCATTGCCTTTTCTTATTTAATGCTCTCATTGGGATGCTCAATAGTGGTCCTATCTCTTTGGTGAAAAAGATTATAGGTGAGTAGGTTCTATGCCTTTTTCTACAGTGTCTGTGTGTGTGTATGCGCACAGATTCTGTTGAAGTCAAAATTAATACCAATATAAATGAACATTTTCAGTAGAAAAAGAAACGAGTTTAAAATGATCACTACAGTGTGTTTCCATCTGATAGAAACATATTCTATCAATTGAGATAGTGACTTGGCATTTTTGTTAAATATCCACACTGGCGACCTAATAAAGGTGGTAAAACTAACATCAGTTTTAAACACACAGAGATCATGGTAGTTGATTATAATTATACAAGTTTTTAAAATAAGAAACATATAATAAGACACTATTAAAGAAACATATTGAAGTGCTTGTAACTAGTAAGTAGTAGTGTTGAATTAATATGTAAAAACTTCATTTTCATTTGCTATCATGTTTGTTTGCTTTAGGGAGTAGAAATCATATAAAATCTTTTCTTTTGATGTTGCAGTAATTAAATTAGAAATTTTTGCCTGGTCTGTTGAGAGCTGTGGTGGTTACTGCTGAAATGATTTTGAAGAGAGAAGTTACATTTTGTAAAACAAGAGTGTTGAAAACCTACAGGCTTTAATAAAATCGGTTGCTAAGATGATATTATTGCCTACCACACTGGCAACTCACAGCATCTGTTCCTGTCTGCACATGATCGAGCCAGCCAAAAAGCTAGCATGCATTAGCGAAATCCTGGAGAAGCTACTGGTAGGAGGTAGCTTCTGAGGGAGGTAGAAAAAATTCTTTTGGGGGATTATTTGTTACCACTGATAAACTCCAGTGGAAGTCCTCACAGCCATGTCCATATGAGCAGTGTTAATTGTACTCCTCTGTTGGTTTTTAAAAATTTTTTTTAAAGAAGACATGAAAAGGGATACGTATTGAGAGATGTATCGGTATTCTAGTTTGCTTTCTGCTGCTGTGAAGAACACTATGACAATCAACCTAATGGAAGAAAGAGTTTATCTTGTTTTACTTGTTGCAGCCTAGCATCAAGGGAAGTGAGCACAAACTCTCACTCTCACAGCCTGAATCTGAGACAGAAACCCCGGAAGAATGCTACTTATTGGATTGCTTTTTCATATTCATATGTATACACACATATGAGAGATTAACTTGATTGATGATTGATGTGAGAAGACTCATCTCACTGTGGCTGGCACCATACTTAAGAAATTATCTCTATCTCTATATATTTGATGATCCCTCTCACATCATTCATCAGTCAGGTCAATCTTTCAGAGACATGGCCACAATCCAACTTAACTTAGACAGTTTTTCAATGGAGGTTCCTTTTTTTCAGGTGACTGTAGCTTGTGTCTAACCAGAGCATTTCAGAAGTTGGAAGAGGGAAATTTGGGGTGAACACATTCACATATTATCATATACATATATGAACATTTCAAGAAATAAGAAAAGTATTTAAAAGTGGTTAAGGAAGGCAAGGTAAGGAAGATACCGGGTTTTATCAAGTAAATCACAAAGTGGGAAAGAAAATGGTTACTCTTTGTGGAGTGCCTTGAGTGAGCCTGCTCTGGATTATCTTATCAAGTGTTGCTCAGAACATGCCAGTTTGATTGCACTGTGTCCACAAGAGAGTAGGAGGAAGTAGGTTCTCACTCCTGTGGATAATCAGTTCTGGGAGGCATGATGGGAATTTAGATGAAATGACAAATGAAAGTGTCATCTGTTTTGTGGTTAGACTATTAGCATCACTACTCTCAATAGGCAACATGGGGACCCATGTGTAGCTTTGGGGAAGCGATTCTACTAAAAAATATTAATGATGGCAAAATCTAGACAGCAACAGCTATGCCAAAACTGCCAATTGCCATTGAACATTATTGTAAAGAGAATATTATAGAAAAATTTATTTAATGGCTAAAAACAGAGGTGTGGAACAGACTTCTTGTGATTTCATAATTCTAATACAAATATTCGTACATTTTCCTCCACATACTTTTCAACAGATATAAAAAATGAAACTAAAACTTTGAATAGAAACATATTACTCCATTTTGATTGAATTTTCTTCTGATCGTGCTTGAATTTGTATCTTCCAATATGTGGAGACTATTGTCAATCTAAATCTTACCTTCACAAATTATCCTACACAGTGTATGTGTATGTAAAGCTTAAATACAAAAGCTACAATTTGGTATTTTAACCACAATCTTGCCACATTAGGAAAGCTATAAGTTTCTCTATGAGTTGCAAATTCCTATTTAGGACTCCATTAAAGAATTTCCCCAATCTATGATATAAACTTGATTGGAGATAAAGCTCTGCTGTTGTCCTTTATTTGATGTCTAACTAAGGTCCCTCTCAGAAAAAGAAAAAAATTCTTGAATAGTGCTTTGTTTCTTGTTTATACTCACTAAATTACAGTATTATCTCTTCTGCAGGGAGGTGAAAGGTAGAGAATAAATATAGAGGAATGAAGAACCCTCAAGAATGCAGACAAGAACAGAGGAAGAGAAGGGGAGAGCGGAATGGGAACAGAGAAAGGAATCCATCCATAGCTAAGAAAATCTGGAAGCCTGTCATTAGGGTATACAATTATCCAGTAAGCATACTTCTATTAGCACCTTCTGGTGAGTTGATGGCTCTCTGCGTAGGTTGCATAAATTTTTCAAAGTGCTACTGAAGTCTTTTTCTTAGAGGATCCTTCAACACTGATTCTTTTTTCTCTCTTTGAGGATCCTAGCAACTGTGACAGTGACAAATATCCCTTGCAGAGCCTGGAGAGGTGGAAGAAAACTGTTGGAATCCAATGCATTGTGATTCATGCTCTACCGAATACATACGCCTATTGATTTTTTTTTCTTTTGAAAAATGTCCCTTTGATATATCCTAACTGAATAATGGGAAGAATGATTTTTGTTTCTTTTTTTCTTTTGATTTGATTTGGTTTTCCCAAAAGAGAAATAATCTGTACACTCCACTGGGGCTGAGTGGCCATGAAGCTGAGTAACATGCTTTGTAAGTTACCTGGGACTTACGACCTCTGTCACAAGAGGGATACACTCAGTCCAAGGAGTAGGATCTCTGCTTCTTCTCCTGGTGTTAAAGAGACAAAATCATCAAACCCCAAAACAGAAAACGGTAATGATATGCTTTTCTATATGCTATGGTCAATATACAAGAGAGTAGTGCTCATGAAGACTATATAAATATTGATGGTATTCATCTATTCATTGCAATCCTCATGAATTAAAAATGAGATCAATTCAAAAGACATTTATGTTTATACATATCTCTTCTTGGTCATCTTAAAAGAGTCCTTTATATAATCTTCCCTTGCTTTATTGAGAGGTGATTGACAAATTATGTATTTAAGGTATACAGTGTTATATATTTCGATATGTACACATTGTGACTATCACAGTTGAGCTAACGAATGTTTTCATTACTGCCCACAGCTAAGTTTTTTTTGTGTGTGTGAGAAGTATATTGAAAATCTAGTCTCTTAGCAAATTTCAAATATGAAACATATCAATTATGGGCTCCAGAACATATTCATTGTATACATAAGATTTAATCTCTTTGTCGTTGTCCTTCTTTAGTGCTGAAAATAAATAATTGAAAGCTAAGTTTTTTCTTTAGTTTTAGAAAACATAGCTCAGATTCTCAAAAATTATAGCATAGGTATATTTGATAAATACTGAGTTTATATACATGATTTCTTAAAAAGTGTGTGCTGCCTAACGTTTGACGGCTGGGTGGGGTTTCTCAGAGTACAGTTATGCTAGGCTTCTATCTGCAAGCACAGCAGAGTAACACTAATAGTGTCAGGAGTTGGCTCTCTCCTATGGGGTGGGTCTCCAGCCGGGTGTTCATTGGTTAGCCATTCCCTCAATCTCTATTCCATTCTTATCCCTGCATTTTATGTAAGTAGGTTAAATTTTGGGTTGAAGATTTGGTGGGTGGGTTGGTGTCTCCTTCTTGCCACTGGAAATCCTGTCTGGCTATGAAGTAGCCACTGCAGTCTCTATGTATCCTGCTGATAAGAGTCTCAACAAGCATCACTCCCATATCGTCCTCTCGCAGGCCTCCATCTTGTCTTAGAGATACACCCCCAAAATCAGTTTTTCTCATTTCTTTCCCAGCCCTCTCATTTCCCCTGCTCTGATTCCCACTCTTTCTGACATCCTCTCTCACCCAGGTCCCACAGCTAAACATTAGATGGTGCTGGGGGAGTCTTGCAGAAGAGTCGGAGGAAGGATAGAAAGACTTGTAGGGGACAAGAACTACACAAGAAGATCAGCATAGTAAATTAACCTAGGTCCAGGGCTTATGAACACCTAAGCACCAACCAAAGATCAGGCACGGACTATACCTAGGTCTCCGACACAGTTTACTGATGCGCAGCTTGATCTTCATGTGGGTCCCCTACAAAGTGGAGCAGGGCCTGTCTGTCATGGACATCACCTTGTCCCTAGCTGGGCTGCTTTGTCTAGCCACAAGGAAAGAGGATGTGTTTAGTCCTGATGAGACTGGATGTGCCTGGGTGGGTTGCTAAGGGGGAGCTCCCCTTTTCTGAGGAGAAGGGGAGGGAGACACAGAGAAAAGGGTGGGATGGTTGGATCGGGAGGAAACGAGGGAATTGATTTGTTTGGGATGTGAAGTGAATTAATAAATAAAATTTTAAAAAGTGTACACTGACCAGTTCTTTTTAAACATCTGTTCTTTCAATGCCAACTGATCTTAAAAGACGAAAGTAAAGAAAAAAATCTGCATTTTTATCACAGCCTTTTAAACGGTTATCTACACAATGATGGATTAGAGCAGCCGAGGCTGCAGCCACCAATATAAAGTCAGTGGCTTCTGCAGTGCTCATGTTTATCATTACCCTTTGACCCCTTGTAGATTCTAGTGTAAAATTAATTTTTGTTTCACTATTAGAGAATTTGAATGTATTTTTATTGTTTATATAAAACAAATTCTGCTAAGATTTCAGAAAATGTTCTTGGTCTCTTGGGAACATAATCCCTGAAATGAAATGTATCATAGTTCATTTGAAAAGGACAAGGTTATGAATTCACCTGTTTTATCAATGCTAAACTCTCTCAGTGAAGTGAAAGACAATGTAGAATATGTGAACTAATTTAATTTCAGGTCTTCCTAACATAGTTTATTAATGGGAAAATCATTACCCATCTTTTCCTTTGTTCCTGAAAGAGGGGATGGCATTATCTAAATTCTACCAAGATTTTTGTAAAAATGTTAATGATATAAATAAGGATTAAAATGAAGCTATTTTATGACTTCAGAAGGTAAGCCTTGGTTGAAAACTGAGGAAGAAATTAGTCTTTTAGTCATTCTCTTTTATTTATTTATTTTATTACTTGGAGATTTATGGTTACAACAAAATAATAACCCTTAAAACTGAAAAGCCATTAAAACAGTCTATTTAAAACATCCAAACAGAGAAATGTAATGTAATGAATGGAAAGGTGTCTTCCAACTGAATTTATCCTTCTGTGGCTTCCAAATAAGATTGAAAGCCAGCCATACATCACATCTACATTGAGCAAAATCCACTCTCACCTAATGATCTAGAGCACCAGGAAAATGCTTCCTCATCCTGTGGGATCCTGCTGCCGTGTCAGGAGCTTGTTAGACTAGGCATGTGGATACAGAAGTGCTTAATGATCGTGATCCAGTTAGCACACACTTATTGAGTACTTACTATAACTGCAGGTTTGGGAGCAGAGTAGTCACTTGGGATGCAGCCTTAAGGGTGGCAGATTCTTGCTCTCTGAATACTTGGGTGCAGGATGTGGAAATATCTTCTCTAATGTGCTCTTCTGTCACATTCTGCCTCGTCACAGAACTAGAATCATGGAGCCAACTGACTGTGGTCTAAAGTCTTTAGAGTGTAAATAAACTTTTCTATCCTTTAAGTTCTTTACTCAAATATTTGTCACATGAAAAAAAGTGACATGTATCAAGACTGCTATGGCCCTGGATTCCTCAACACTACCTTCTTCATCAAGATCTTTAACTTGAACAATAAAGACAAAAAGCTCCTAAGTACTGTTTTTGTTTTGTTTTGTTTTGTTTTGTTTTGTTTTGTTTTGTTTTGTGGTCAGGTTCTAGGCCAGCATCAGTGTTTGGCTACCAGGCCAGGCTAATCTTGGAGACTTTTCTGTGGAGGGGGAACTTTGGAGACTGATAGATTTTATTTCATCTAGGCAAAATGGGGCAATCAACTGTGTGGGCATCCTGTCTGTCCATAGTTCAGGCTAGGCTTTAGCAGTGGGTGATGCATCAGGGCAGTCTGTACCGGTGATTAGTATACCATGAGCCAGATGGTGTCATTTGTCACTGTGCCTGTATCTTCTTGGAGACCTTGGGGTCACCAGTGGAAGCTGGAGTCTCTGCCATAGTAGGCTTAAACATCCATTAAACATTTCAATGCCATATTCTGCAGATGCTCTGACAGGTTTGAGGGCCATAATTTATTAAGTACAGCTGAGCTAAACAAACTTTGTTCTCAGTTAACCATGCAGGCTTAACTATGAAAGCATAAAACAAGAACCTAGACAAAGCTTAATATTGCAATGAACTGTATCAGTTCTCAGCATGACTTTAAAACAAATACAGTTCTGAACACCTTAAAATATTTGATCATTTATAAGGTGACCATTAACTATTTCTTAGTTATCATTAATAGCTTGTAATAATTTTGTAGCTTTAGTAACATTATAATAATACTTTTTATGCATGGCTTATTTTATCCAAACAATTAAACTAAGCAGGGAAGTTAAATTTGGCTGTCAGCAAGGTACTGAATACACCTGGCAGCCCTCAATAAAGATGGCCACTAAGCCTCAACTCCTCCACAACAAAGATGGCTGCCAATCATGTTACTGCCCTTAGTCAAGATGGCAGTGAAGCCATAGCTTCACCCTCTTCATGCCAAAACCAATGTGGACACCAGCCACATGTTGTAAACAGCCACAGGGAGAGATTTAAAAGTGTCACCCATGCTGGTGCTGCCTCCATCACTGTTATGGGTGGGAGGGTGGTGAGGTAGAGGGGGACATGGCTAGGTGGAACCTGGAGTAAAGAGAGCAATGGCAGGAAGTGGAGGTAGAGAGATGCAGAAAGACAGAGGAGCAGAAAAGAAGAGGAGGAGAGGGATGTAGGAGAGAAGTTCCCACATGGCCCCAGGACACCAGGCTGGGTACTCAATTCCTTCTGGGTTTTCAGGCAGAAAGGAATGATAAATTGGATCAGGCGGAGAAAAATGAGGTAAAGGAAATGGCTCCATGTGTCCTGTATGACCTGGCCTGCCAGGATGGGTGGAGCTCAACTTCCCTCAAGTGACAGGGAGCAGATGATTAAAAGGTTAGAATGAGCTAATGCAGGACAAGTTAAAGTATATAAAGGCAGGTTTATTTGGATCAGCTCTCAGCTGCTATGCAGTGGCTGGGGCTGGTGAGAGGGAGAAAAATGCATGCAGAGAAACAAAGAAGAAAGAGAGAGGAGAAGAGGAGGGGAGATACGGAAAGACAGAGGAGACTGAGAGGAGAGACAAGGGAACCAGAATGTTTGGATTATATAGTGAAGGGCCTCTGGGAGAGAGGAAGTCCTGCCCCTGGACTGGGGCATTAAGGGTAGAGGGCAAGCCATGCCAACAACATCCTGCAGCAGGTAGGGACCTACCTACCTGCTGGGAGAAGCCCAACAAAAATTATTGCATGACCTAATTTGTCAGTTAAAACAGAGACCTATCCATACTTCACTCCTTAGGAACTAAACTCTTCTAATTTTTGAAGCTCATAAATGAAGCCTTCCTGACTTTGTTGCTTCTTAAATATCTTAATTTTAATATAACTGCATTGTGAATTAGGTTCTAATGTACGAATGCTGAGTGCCTACCAACGTTTATACTATAGCACTGTTTTTTCTACACTGCCTCCAGTCCGACACAGTGTTCTCATTAGAGAAACCCTCTAACCATCCTTCAGCATTTACAAAAATACCTTCTCCATATAAATGCACAGGAACAATCAATACTTATTTTCCCATTTCCTCATAGCTTTGTTTATTGTTCCTTCTTATGTTTGTATACCTGGTTAGAGTGGGATTTGTGTAAAAATAAGAACCATGTTTTATTTATTAACAAATGCTTTATATCTACAATACATTTATGCCTAGAATATTGTATTCTACATTTCATTTGAGAGCAAAATAAAAATCTGTACCATCTGCGTTTAATATGGATGTCATGATAGGTTCTCTTAAAATTATTTGTTTAATTATTTGGATACATCCTTCAGCTTGAACATTAAAAAAAATGTAATAATATCCAGAATCCCTTGGTGTTCCAATTGATGGATGCTCCTCTTTTGCATTTTCTCATATTATTTTGTGATATTGAGTTGAATAACAGCCATGCCATGTATGTATAATTAGTGAAATATACAAATATTTCATGCCATTATATTTTGGCTTAGAGATCAGAATGAAAAATTGCAATACTTAACATGTTTGGTAGTGTAACTTTCTTCAAATGTCTGTCCCTGTCATGGTCCTTGCTGAGAAAATTAATTGTGTATCATCTCTGACAGCTTCATTCATTCATCAAGTATTTATTGCTAGACAAATAGCTATCAGTAAGAATAGATTTTTTTGAGGATATGTAGGACAATAGAAAACAATAAGAAATCATATTGAAATTGTTTTTCTTTGGAAAAACTTCTGTTTATAGAGTAATGATTCTCAACTTCAAATCTTTCCAATGGAATTTCTTTGTTGGCGATGATCTTCAAATGGTTGGGACGCCTAATCTGAACTTTCCCGACTTCCCTTTTGGTTTTGTTGTGAAGATATGTGAAGGGGTTGTGGTGGGGACATGCGAATCTTTATGTATATGGTGAAAAAGAAAAGAGATGACTTTCCCAACACCGAACAGTGTCCCTTAAGAGATGAACTGTGCTTCTTGCCCTTTTAGTCTGATAGATGGAATGCAAAGCTGGTTGGCTGAGATTCAGTACAAGATCGAGTGAATTTACTTTGTTAAGTAAGTGAGGCTCATAGGCTTCAGACTTTAGGGATATGGCTGTTGAGAAAGCCAGCAAGCAATCAGCTTTGCTCCTTTCCTGTCTTTCCATATTAAAGCTTAATGCTTGTTAATGATTTGGATTTTCAATGTCCTCAACATGTGCACATGTCTTGAGTGCATACTTCCCAGTGGGTGGTTATGTTTTGGAAGGCTGTGATGTCTTTAGGAAGTAGAAATAGAACACCAGAGGAGACATTGAAGGCGATTCTTGCCTAGTTTTCTCTGTGATTACTGATCTTCCATAGGTGAGCAGCTGCTGCTGCTATTATCATAAATGAAGCCATTCTACCATGCCTTGCCCACTATGGTATCATGAGGTTTCTTAGAAACTGTGAGCCACAATTACTTCCTGTTCCTACAAAGTGTTTTTGCTAGGTGTTTTGGTCATAATGATGTAAAAACAACTATTCAAATGCTTTTATTCTGTATGATCATCTGGTGGTAAGATTCATTGTTTGAGGAAAGGAAATTATAGCTTTTGGATTGGCCATAGTCTAAACAATCTTCAAGTTTAGTTTCCCAAATAACTGGGGCTTTTTCATGATTGCTTTCATTCTTACTGGCATGTTCATCTACCCTGAGGCTGCCACTGACATCCCATTACTAATTTTGGAACCCAGTTTCTTGGGGCTTCCAAAGTTGGCTGAAGAGATCACCATGAGTCTTCCAGGTTTTTATGTGCACCTAGCCTTCTAGACTGAACTACTGGATTTTTCCCTTTCCATAGGGACACCCAGACACTATTGTGTAAATAAACCAATCTAATAAATCATCTCCAGAGAACCCTGACCATATGGCATATAGTAACACAGGGACCTCATAACAAAAAGTTATGTGCAGAGGAAACTCACTTACTTCATGGCAGTTAGGTATTGGAAAGACACATGGAGAGGCTAGATACAAGATTTACACTCAAATACATGACCCCAGTAACACACTTCCAACAACTAAGAACAACTATACCATTTTAATGTCTAATAATGTTGTTGATTTTGATGTCATCAAGATTGATCCCTTGACTTGTTAGAACACTCCTAATCCTATAATCTTCGAAAACCGGTGTCAGAGAAAGCCTTGAGGGTCATTTTATAACCAAGCCGTAACTATAAGTACCATTCAGGTTTCTCATCATCTGTACTCTGTTGAGCAAATTTTTTAGTGAAACAGTAGTATACCAAGCCCAGACTCTTGTGCTTTGTAGAACTCAACAAATTGTTATTATTATTATTATTTAGTTTGAACCATGACAGCTCAAAGCTTTCTCAATCTTGGCTCAGCTGGAACCATTTTGATTTAACTTGAAATTGACCCCCTTTCTTTTTTTTTTTTTACCCCCAAGGTGAAAAGTCTTGTGGGAATGTACCTTACCTTGTTCTAGAAACTCAGGGTCAAAATACTCCAGCTAACTGCATGTTTTAGCTTCTGTTAAATAGCTTGTTTGCTTTACTTCCCTGCAACTACCATTAGGATATAGTTTTCCTGTATTCTTTGCCTTCAAGCTTTTCCTGTAGAGTGTAGTTGAGGCTGTTTTATAAGAAGTGTTACCCTCCAGGCAGTCTCTCAGTTCAACCTTGATTATGCTGAGTGGTTTTTGGGTCCCCATCCTGACACAAAAATCACTCTCTCAATTTTCAGTCTCTTCATTATCAATGGCCCAGTCACAAAAAATCATGTGTTTATAGTATAGTATCTATTAATGTACTTGTGAAATCAAATGGCCTAGACTACATGTAATTCATCAATATTTTATCTGTTGAATTATGTCCTGTTACATGTGACTGGCTCAGTGATGAGATTCTTTCTTTCCCATAACAATGAACACAAACATGACCCATTAGAACCAAAGCTCTATGAGGATATAGGCTAAGATATCCTCACTAATAAAGCATAGAAAATTTCTTGAAAAGCCTTTTAAGTCATTCAAATGAGAATATGAGAATTAATGATTTGTCTTCTGGTGGGGACAAAAATTGAGTATTCAATTGCATCTAACAGCAGCTCTTGGATAGAACCATTGTTGAACTCTAAGAACAATCATCGAAAACAAAGCCAAGCTTCCTTCCTTAGAAACTCAGAAACATTATCTTGGTCAGGCCAAGGTCTTCCTGAAAGAAACAGCATACCTTTTTTGTGTTTCTTTTCAATACATGCTTTGCCACACTAATACTTTTAATGATTGAATTTGCTACTACATTTACCATGAATAATTATGCTTGTAAAAAGCACAGTTTTTTTTTCAAATATAGACAGCAACAGGGACTAGTGACCAACTTAGCCTTTCCTGGTCCAGTTAGTGATGGTTCCATTACCCTATGTGCTCAATAAATCAACTGCTTCATTATGCTGAAAATGTGATCAAGAATACTGTTGGTTTTATAAATTTACAGTTTTCTAAATGAAAGTAGAGGGAAAGCAGATTGTCTAACCAAGAGAAATCTTTATATAGACTTTTGCATTCCTTTAAACTATAATGTCTCTGTGTGTGTGCATCTGTCTGTCTGTCTGAAGGATAAAGGCCATTAATCTTTCCACATAATAATAAAAACACATAGAACATTTCAATTTCATCTTCATATTCTTTGAAAAGATACATACCTTCATTTTCTTCTAGTCTTTTAATATGCTTTCTTTTTTTCCCCAGATAATTTAATCACATTTTGTAATTATGTGATAGCTTGGCAAATTTGCAGGTAGCTGTCATAAGTTATGTATATTTTATTTCAATTTTGAACTCCAAATAATTTCTTGGGTATTATTTTTGAAATTTAGCAGTTGCTAAAGATTTGTTGTCTCATAAATATGAGGGTACTTAATATATGATGAAAAGTGTTATCATCTTTAATGGCTAGCAATAACAAACTTTATCTGAACATTAGTTGATTTTGTGAAATTCCATTGTATTTGTAAATGAAAAAGTGTTGTACTCTTGGAAGATTCACCTGACATTTTCCATATTCTTCCAGGCAGAAAAACACAGGAATATTCATTGAATATCATATGTTTTTGTTCATGCTGAATGAGCTATCTCTCAACTTCAAACATTTTAAGCTTTAAATAAATTAGAATAGAGTGAATGTTAAATAAATATAATTCATGCGTATGCTCAGAAGCTTGTTTGTAACTGATGTATTTATGACATGATATGAAAATGTAGACCCTGTGCCAATCTGATGATGAGGCACACAGACAAATAAGTGATTTAAGATTAGACTATTTATGCCAACAGAGAGAAATTAAAATCCCTTTCCATATCCAAATGAAGTATTTAGAATGTTGGAAGGAAAAGAGTCATTTGTTTTTATATTTATCTTCTTTCAAGTTCCAGACTAGAAAAAAAATGATGAATTATCAAGAAATTACTATGTGAGATTGTGGAGTGTAACCTCAAATGACATACTATCTTGGCTGTGATTATCACCCTCTGTCGATCCGAGAAAATTACTTCTAGATGCCAAGATATTCCTCAACAGTGAATTAGTGTTTAGGAAGATATGCACGATTGCGTAGAACTTCCAGAAGATTCCTAGGCATGCATGTCAGATGTGATGTGTGTGGTGGGTTTGCAGAGCACATCCCCACTGTTCTGCTTTGACCCACAGTCTCCCCACATGCCCTGGGCCCAAACCAAAGCGTTCCCACCTTGCCTGACCTTAGGGCTATACCTAGTGTGCGGAAGTCTGCAGACTGTAGTCCTGCCACGTTGGGGAATTTCTATTAATTCTAGGGCATCACTTCAGTGACACGCTTTGTGTCAGGCCTGGGTGTAGTAACAAGCCCATCCTTGCATCACTAAAGCATCTTAAAGATGATTCTGTAGCCCTGGTGTTCAGAAACAGAGAACAAGATATTGTAAC
This sequence comes from Pachyuromys duprasi, assembly GCA_028658305.1. Lineage (NCBI taxonomy): Eukaryota > Metazoa > Chordata > Mammalia > Rodentia > Muridae > Pachyuromys > Pachyuromys duprasi. The sequence goes on from CM053764.1 coordinate 86,474,793, forward strand.
TAGCATTGTGTTGCAGCGCTTTTGGGGGGGTTTGCACTTAGAATGGTCACAGGAGGCTGTGTGGTTGATAATGTAAGAGGTTTTCATTTGTTGCCGGCTCTGAACGTTTTTTGTATTTGTTGTCATGTAACTTCTCCAGAAGTGAGGGAGATATATTGCCTCTAGCACTTTCTGTTTCCTACATTTTAGTTCTTTCTGTATCAGTTTCTCCTGTCCCTATATGTGTGTGCAAACTATAATAAATTTATTTTATTTATTATGAATTATAAATAATTCTTCTTCTTACATTTTCCTACCCTGAGAATCTCCCAAAAGAGACTAACTGTACTTGACGTACAGAGTTTTAGTTGGTTCAGATATTGTCTTTCTCTTTTCCTTCTTACCTTCATACTCTCTGCCTCTCCATCCTTCCTGACTCTTTCTCTCTTTCCTTTCTTAAAACTTTTATTTAACATCTTAATTCTCATGGCAATAGAAAGTTAGGTTCTAGCTGTTATGAATATGGAGTTCCCAATGTTGTGTTGGGAAAATAAATTGATTTTCTAAAGGTCAATCAAAGGTCAGTTTGAGCATTAAAATTGTGTGAAAATAAGAAGTGCTACTTAGTTATATACCATCTATGCATGTGAAGAACATTGTTTTACCATATATATTATATACATTAGTTGACATTTGTTTTGCTATATTTTATTGTACACATGCATTCTTTTGCAACAAATGACAACAATCTATAATAGTCGGAAAGAAATAAAATGTCCTGTGTGCTGAGTCTCTAAACAACTTGACTCACCTAGGAAGTATACCTCTTCAGTGTGCCGGTGAGAGCACTTCCAAAGATGCATAGCTGAGAACAGAGCACCTACCTTGAATGTGTGAAGTACCATCCTGTGGTCTGGGACCACAGACTATCTCCAAATGGAAAAAGGAGAAGGAAAACTTAGCATTCGTTATGTTCTAGTTTCTGATACCAGCTGCAATCCGGCTATCCCACTCATACTCTCTCTGCCATACCTTCCCTGCTCGTGAGCCAACACAAACCCTGCTTTACATTATTGATTTTTACTCATTTTGCCTCATCTGATTTTTGCAACTCATCTATATAAATAGGGAAATGAATATTGATCAATAAAAATAATTTTTGTAACAGAGTGGACCCTTTTGACACCCTGTGTGAGCTCAACTCCCAGTTTTTGTTGTGTCTGCCAGTGAAGTGCTTGCTGTGCAACTAGGAGCACTCAAGTTCATGTTCTTAGCACCCACGTAAAAAGCTGGCCGAAGAGGAGAGTACTCATATTCCAGCCCTGTGGAAGTAGATACAGAAAGAGACTCCTGGAAATTGCTGGTCAGCCAGTCTAGTCAAACCAGTGGGCTCCGGGTTCAGTGGGACTCAGCTGCAGAGTGATGGAAGAAGACACGTGATCTAGAACTCAATGTGTACCTTTACACACATGCACACATATCACACACACACACACACACACACACACACACGTCCTTAGGATTGTGAATGGTCCCTGATGAGCAGGGAGATAAGGGAAACTATATTTTCCCTGTCTTTTGAGTGCTCAGCAACAAACTAATGCTGTCTTGGCGCCCACCGCTGGTTTCACTCTCAGTAAATGCTTTATGTACATGGCTTAGCTCTTGGCCCTGGGGCAAGCAACTGCAGTGCACTGCTTGAGTAAGGTCATAGGAGCATAGGAAACCTCCTAATACATATTTTGTATACTTCAGATCTCGAGTAAAAATTATACCTATTGTCTGCCCTGGGGCTGTATTTCTGTAATGAAATTTCTGGGAACAACAAATGACTGTGTTAAAACACACCAGATTGACCAAAGTATGAATGTATCCTGCTGGTTTTGTGTAGCGAGCTTTATTCTTTTTCTCCTCTGAATTATATTATTATTATTATTATTATTATTATTATTATTATTATTGAGGCAGTAAGAAATTGCAATCCAATAACAAATTGCGTATCTTTAGGAAGTGCCATTCTACATTTTGATACACAGATACACTGTGTTCATTTAACATTAGTTTGAGTTTGTATATTTTTTGTTTTATATTATTTGAGTTAGATGAGAAGGAAAAATTAACATGGCTCCATGTATGCCACCAAAGAGAAAGCAAGTCTCACACCATGTAGGATCCTCCCTCTACCCTGGCCCAGTACTGACCCCTTCCCTGGTGGAGCTGAGACGTGCCTGGCTCAGCTATGGCAAAGAGATGCAGCAAGCCTGGAATCGTCTCAGTTCTGAGAACTCCCTGCTGGAGGACTATGGCTCTGACAGCCAGTCCTATCTCCTTAGTGGCACTCTCAGCTTCAGCAGGATGGGCTACAAGGAAGCCGAATCCTCATGTGATTGACAGTTGGGCAGTCAACTTCTGTCCCTTCAGTTGCAGGATTTCTGGAAGGAGACCAGAAATACCCTGGATCCACAGCAGGTGCTCTTTGACATGACCAGTAGGACCCTAAACCTTACCATGTTTTAAAACCTTTACTGTGATCATCCCAGGACCATGAACTAGCCAACCACTGAAGACTTCTAGCCACACCAATTCTGGGGTCTTATGGCTGTTACCTCCTTCACTATATGTTCCTAAGCCAGAAGCAGAGACCATTGTTCCAACCTTTGAGTGGTTTTCAGGTCAGCTGCAGGCAGTGCCCAAGCTACCCCAAGCACTAGACTTACAGCCTGCCCCACACAAAAGCACACCGGAACATCGTGCCTGTGCCAAAGTGCCAACTACCCTTTGTGAGTTTGTCACAAGCAGTCATTAGGAACTTGCCCCACCGGAACCACACTTCAAAGGTTAAAAGCATTTTGATATTCCCGATCACTTCCTCAAAAAGATCACAGAGAAAGGAGCTTTGAGAATGTTCTTCAATAGCCTGGCCAAGCAGACGGCTACACCTCTAGCCACTTGTGTTACAAACCCCACCTATTCCTTAGCCAAGTCCTTAGAGCTGGTAATTCACTGGAAACTGCACCAAAGAGAGGGAGTGGCTAAGGGAGAACCTGAGCCACCAACCAGGTGTGGTCCCCTTCCCCTTCCTAGAGGCTCTTTCCCCCTTGCTGGCTCTGGGCCTGAGTTTGATGCTCATGAAGAGAATTGTTGGCTTCCTTATGCAAAGCAAAACTCACTAAGTCTAACAGTAGCTACATCACGTGACTTTATTTGCTGTCCAATTTTGATAGACAATAGTATCAAAGTACAAAAGGCTCAAGAACTTGGCTTTGAAGATGAAACCAAATCTGATGCCAGACTTCCTAACAGCAAGATGTGACCCTTATGCTGTTAGTATGTAGACTACCCTATCCCTGACCATAAAGCATGGCTTAAGTTCTGTTTTTATATAAAAAAAAAAAGGTTATTCAAACAAAAACCAACAAAGAACCGAGACATAAGAGAACCAATTAAGTAACAGAAAAGAAATCTTCTAAAATGCAAAGAAATGGTGCTCACATGAACAACCTGCCACTAATTTGTTTTTGTACCTTACTTTTTAAAAACTTACTTTGAAAGTTTTGGGGTGTCGATGTTGCAGTATTTAACTTTGAAAAAAACTACTCGGAATGGTTAGTTATAAAATCCTAATATCCTGACACTTCAATAGTAACCCAGTACTTTAATAATTGTCAAACTCTATACTTCATTTTTCAAAATAATTATGTAATATTTCTGGGAGACTTCTTGGCATTCTCACTTAACATAAAGAAAACTATGAACCAGTGGCTTAAACATTTAGTCTTTGTCACAATGCTACTAAATACTAGAGCTGGAACCAAGAGGATGCTTTCCATATGTCCTTTTGAATGTTTAAAATTTATCCATCAGTATTTTCTTTTCCTCATAGACTTAACACAGCCACTCATATATTTTGAGAAAAGATCTGACTTTAACATTAGCATTCTGCATATGACAAATGATGATGCCCTGGCTCATAATTATAGCAAATATCCACCCCTGTGTATAAAAATATGCCTGATACGAGAGTTACTTTATTAGAATAAACTGTAGATGTCTAAACTTTCTGGTTTCTTGAGTCTCAGAAGGCACAGATTGAGTCAGAAACATTTTGTTGAAGACTTTAACTAGGACTCGACTGTGGACATATCAGCATATTATTTCATGCTCTCTAGACCAGGCACTAAACAAACCTAGGAAGCTATAGCTTCTGAGTTTGATAGGTTGAGCAAGGACTGTACCAAAGAAACCCCACCAAATCAGAGGAGTATTTGTTGGCTGAAACATAACACCAAGAAAGCAATCAGTGATATTTCTAACTGCCAGTGTTAAAATTTCACATTTTCAAGGAGGTTTTGGAGGCAATGGGCTTGACCAAGTCCTGGCATTTAGCTGGAAGCAAGTCACAAGAAAGACATCCAGGGTAAGATGATCAATTCTCACTTAGAAAGACAAATGGGATGGGCATTGGAAGTAGGAAAAAACAAGAATAGGACACGAGCCTACCATAGAGGGCCTCTGAAAGACTCTACCCAGCAGTGTACCAAAGCAGATGCTGAAACTCATAACCAAACCTTGGGCAGAGTGTGGACAGGAGTTCCACGAGGACCAAATATATCTGGGCCCAGGGGTCTTTTCTGAGACTGATTCTCCGACCAAGGACCATGCATGGATATAACCTAGAACCCCTGTTCGGACATAGCCCATGGCAGCTCAGTCTCCAAGTGGGTACCTTAGTAAGGGAATCAGGGACTGTTTTTGACATGAACTCAGTGGCTGGCTCTTACCTACCCACCCCCAGTGGGAGGAGCAGCCTAGCTAGGCTACAGAGGAGGACATTGCAGCCAGTCCTGGTGAGACCTGATAAGCTAGGGTCAGATGGAAGAGGAGGAGGCCCCCTTATCATTGGACTTAGAGAGGGGCAGGGAGGAGATGAGGGAGGGAGGGTGAGATGGGGAGGGACTGAAGGAGGGGTCTATGGCTGGGATACAAAGTAAATAAACTGTAATTAATATAAAAAATAAAAATAAACAACAACAACAAAGAAAGACTTGCAAACACCAAGGGCTGTGAACCTCCCTACTGGAGGGTGAAAGTAGAAAGGAAAGGAGTGAACTCTGCAAAGAAGTGCAGGTTTCAAATATGGAAAAGGATGTTCACGGTTGGGAATAGACACCAGGTATACACCAAGTCCCAAGAAAGGCGATTCTTCTAAATTTAAAGTTTTGTAAAGGCTGTGGTAAAAATTTGATTGCCATATTGAATTGGTCCCAGAACAGGAAATAACTCACTCATATGCGTTATGAATTTTGTTTAGTTTTTCAAATGCTAAGAACTCTGGATTGAGCTATTTTATGCCTTCTGTTACTAATTGTTGGTATAGAAAAGTTGTTCCGTTTCTTTCTCTTCTTCTTTCTTCTCTTCTTCCTCTTCTTTCTTTTCTTCTTCATGGTTAACCAATGTCAGCATACTAGCAAAAACTAGAGATAACAAAGGAAGGAAGTTAAAAATAACTGCTAGGCCAAGTGTAGTATTATTCTTAACATTATGTATTATCTGAAAAAATGGTACAAGAATGAAATTTCTCACTATGTTGTTTATCAAAATAATCAAAATAAAATTTATGAAAAATAGAGACATTATCTTAATAAAGACTAATACCAAAGTAAAGTGAGTGGTTTGGAGAAAATGGCAAGTCCATTCTCATTATAGCTACTTGGGAGATGAAAGGAAACAGCAAACATTTTTTCTTTAGTTGTTTGTTTTGTTTTGGTTCATTTGAAACAAGATCACACTATATAAACTAGGCCAGCCACCAACTTGCTATTCCTGCACCTCCTACGTATTGGGGTTGTATGTGTGAGCCACTATGCCAATCAAGCAAAACTGTTATTGTCTAAGCTGCAAAGCCAATTAGCGTTTTCTATTTCTATTTCAGTGATATGGTGTAAATTATACACGTTAGAGTAGAGACAGCAAGCCACTTATTTATGTGTGGTTTAATGTTATTATTCTCAATCAATGTATATCTTAACTACCATAATTTATTGATCAGAAATGCCACAGGAAGTGAATCAGAAGTGTTGCAGGAAGTGAAAAGGCTTTGAATATCTTCAAACATCTAACTACACCATGCTTGTCACTTGATTATGTATGTGGTGATCCTTCCCTTATTCTTGGAACCTCCTTGAGGTGGTTCCCAGGCCCTATCTGTGGAGTTTCTACAAGAATGCTTTCATTTTGTCCCCTACACTTTTCTAGGAAGGCAGGAAATGCTTGTAGCTCCCTGTCCTTATATTGTGCTCATTCCCATTATCTGTAACCCCAGAAGAAGGCCTTGCTTTCTGGCTTCAGGGAATCCCTCCCACAATACCTTCTCCACTATCTGAAACAGTTTTGTGATTTTTTAAAACGTAATTTATTTATTTTTATATTAATCACAGGTTATGCACTTTGTATCCCAGTTGTAGCCCTCTCCCTCATTCCCTCCCATTCTTCTTATCCCTCCCTAATCTCCTCCCTGTCCCCCTCCAAGTCCACTGATGAGGAAGGACCTCCTCCCCTTCCATCCGACATTAGCTTATCATGTCTCTTCAGGGCTGGCTGAAATGTCCTCTTCTGGGATCTAGCTAGGCTGTTACTCCCAGGTGTGTGTGTGGGGAGGGTCGAAGAGCCAACCATTGAGATCATGACAGAAATAATCCTTGTTCCACTTACTAGGGTAGCCATTTGGATACTGAGCTACCATGGGCCACATTTGAGCAGGAATTCTACGTTATATCCATACATGGTCCTTGGTTGGAGAAACAATCTTGTAAAAGACCCCTGTGCCCTGATCCATTTGGTCTTTATGGAGCTCTTGTTCTCCCCAAGTCTTACTAACTCCCCCTATTTTCACATTATTCCCTGCCCTCTGCCGAAGTCTTGGTTGTGGGTCTTAATATCTGCTTTGATACACTGCTAAACAGAGTCTTCCAGAGGCCCTCTTTGGTAGGCTCCTATCCTGTTGTTTGTTTTCTCCTACATTCAATGTCCATCTCATTTATCTTTATAAGTGAGGATTGATCATCCTACACTGGGTACTCCTTCTTGTTTATCTTCCCTAGGTATATAGATTTCAGCATGACCTTCCTATCCTATAGGTCTATATAAGTGAGTATATACCATGTGTGTCTTTCTGTTTTTTGGATACCTCACTCAGGATGATCGTTTCCAGGTCCTACCATTTGCCTGCAGATTTCATGATTTCCTCCTTTTTAATTGCTGAGTAGTATTCCATTGCGTAAAAGTACCACAATTTCTGTATCCATTCCTCAAATAAGGGACATCTGGGTTGTTTCCAGGTTCTGGCTATTACAAATAAAGCAGCTACAAACATAGTTGAGTAAATGTCCTTGTTGTGTACTTGAGCATCTTTTGGATATATGCCTAAGAGTGGTATAGCTGGATCTTGAGGAATCACTATTCCTACTTGTCTAAGAAAGTGGCAAATTGATTTCCAGAGTGGTTGTACAAGTTTGCATTCTCACCAGCAATGGAGGAGGGCACCCCTTTCTCCACAACCTCTCCAGCATGTGCTGTCACATGAGTTTTTGATCTTAGTGATTCTGACAGGTGTAAAGTGAATTCTCAGGGTCGATTTGATTTGCATTTCCCTGATAGCTAAGGCCTTTGAACATTTCTTTAAGTGCTTTTCTGCCATTTTACAATATTCTACAGAGAGTTCTCTGTTTAGCTCCATACCCCATTTTTTAATAGGATTACATGATTTGTTGCTTTTTAACTTCTTGAGTTCTTTATATATACTGGATATATTAGCCCTCTGTCAGAAGTAGGATTGGTAAAGATCCTTTCCCAGTCTGTAGGCTATCATTTTGTTTTGATGACAGTGTCTTTTGCTTTACAGAAGCTTTTCAGTTTCATGAGGTCCCATTTATTTATTGTTGATCTTAGAACCTGTGCTCTTGGTGTTCTATTCAAAAAGCAGTCTCCTGTACGATGAGTTCTAGGGTCTTCCCCACTTTTTCTTCTAGACGGGTTAGTGTGTCTGGTTTTATGTTGAGGTCTTTGATCCACGTGAACTTTAGCTTTGTTCATGGTGATAAATATGGATCTATTTTCATTTTTCTGCATGTAAACATCCAGTTGGACCAGCACCATTTGTTGAAGATGCTGTCTTTTTTCCATTGAATGGTTTGGCTACTTTGTCAAAAATCAAGTTTCCGTGTGTGTGTTTATTTCTGGGTCTTCTTATTGGTTCCAATTATCCACTATTCTGTTTCTATGCCAATATCATGCAGTTTTTATTACTATTGCTCTGTAGTAACGCTTGAGATCAGGGATGGGGATGCCTCCAGACGATCTGTTGTTGTAGAGGATCGTTTAGGAAATTCTGGGTTTTTTGTTTCTCCATATGAAGTTGAGAATTTTTCTTTCAAGGTCTATGAAGAATTGTGTAGGTATTTTGATGGGAATTGCGTTGAATCTGTAGATTGCTTTTGGCAATATGGTCATTTTTACTATGTTAATCTTACCAATCCATGAGCACAGGAGGTCTTTCCATCTTCTGATATCTTCTTCAATTTCTTTCTTCAGAGATTTGAAGTTTTTTCATATAGGTCTTTCACTAGCTTGGTTAGAGTCACCTCCAGGTACTTTATGTTATTAGTGGCTATTGTGAAGGGTGTTGTTTCCCCTTTCTTGGCCCTTTTGTCTTTGGTGTATATGAGGGCTTCTGATTTTTTTTGAGTTGATTGTATCTAGCCACTTTGCTGAATGTGTTTATCAGTTGAAGGAATTCTCTGGTTGAATTTTTGGGGTCAGTCATGTATACTATCATATCGTCTGCAAATAGTGATACTTTGATTTTTTTCCTTTCCAATTTGTATCCTTTTAATCTCCTTTAGTTGTTTTATTGCTCTAGCTAGGACTTCAAGTACTATGTGGAAGAGATATGGAGACAATGGGCAGCTTTGCCTTGTCCCTGATTTCAGTGGAATTGATGTAAGTTTCTCTCCATTGAGTTTAATGTTAGCTATAGGCTTGCTGTATATTGCCTTTTCTATGTGTAGGTATGTGCCTTGTATCCCTAATCTCTCCAAGACTTTAAACATAAATGGGTGTTGGATTTTGTCAAATCCTTTTTCAGCATCTAGGGAGATAATCATGTGGTTTTTCTCCTTCAGTTTGTTTATATGGTGGATCACATTGGTGGATTTCCATATATTGAACCACCCTTGCATGTCTGGGATGAAGCAGACTTGGTGGTCATGGTGGATGCTATCTTTTATGTGTTCTTGGATTCGGTTTGCAAGTATTTTATTGAGTATTTTTGTGTCAATGTTCATAAGAGAGATAGGTCTGATCTGAAGTTCTCTTTTTTTTGTTGGATCTTTATGTGGTTTAGGTATCAAGGTGACTGTGGCTTCATAGAAAGAGTTTGGTAATTTTCCTTCTATTTCTATTTTGTGGAACAGTTTAGAGAGAATTGGTGTTAGGATTCCTTTGAAGGTCTGGTAGAATTCAGCACTAAAACCATCTGGTCCAGGGCTTTTTTTGGTAGGAAGGTTGTTGATGACTGCTTATATTTCCATGTGGGATATAGGTATAGGTCTATTCAGTCTTTCTACCTGATCTTGGCTTAATTTAGGTAGGTGGAATCTCTCAAGAAAATTGTACATTTCATTTAGATTTTCAAATTTTGTGGCTTATAAGCTTTTGTAGTAAGACCTAATCATTGTTTGGATTTCCTCAGTGTCAGTAGTTATATTCCCCTTTTTATTTCTGATTTTGCTGATTTGGATTGTTTCACTCTGCCTTTTTGTTAGTTTGGCTAGGGGCTTGTCTATCCTGTTGATTTTCTCAAAGAATCAGCTCTTGGTTTCACTGATTCTTTGAATAGTTTTATTTGTTTCTAATTGATTTATTTCAGCCCTGAGTTTGATTATTTCCAGCCATCTGCTCCTCTTGGGTGTATCTGCTTTTTTTTTTTTTTTTTTTTTCTAGGGCTTTCAGTTGGGCCATTAAGTTTCTTGTATAAGATGTTTCAAATTTCTTCTTGAAGGCACTTAGTGCTATGAACTTTCCTCTTAGCACTGCCTTCATTATGTCCCATAAGTTTGGGTATGTTGTGCTTTCATTTTCATTGAATTCTAGGAAGTCTTTAATTTCTTTCTTTATTTCTTCCCTAACCAAGCTGTTCTTAAGTAGCAAGTTGTTCAGTTTCCATGTATGTGCAGGCTTTTTGCTGTTTCTGTTGTTATTGAGGTCCAGCTTTAGACCATGATGGTCAGATAGGATACAAGGGATTATGTCAATCTTCTTGTATTTGCTGAGGCTTGCTTTGTGACCAAGTATATTGTCTATTCTGGAGCAGGTTCCATGAGGTGCTGAAAAGAACGTATACTCTTTGACCTGGGGTGAGAAGTTCTGTAGACATCTATTAGGTCCATTTTATTTAGGGTGTCTGTTTTTGTTTCCCTGTTTTTCTTCTGACCTTGGTGAGAGTGGAGTATTGAAGTCTCCCACTATTAGGGTGTTGGGATCAATGTGTGATTTCAGCTTTAATAATATTTTATTTACAAGTGTAGGTGGTCTTGTATTTGGGGCATAAATGTTCAAAATTGTGATGTCCTCCTGTTGGAATTTTCCTTTGAAGAGAAGGAAGTGCCCCTCCTCATCTTTCTTGATTAACTTTGGTTGAAAGTCTATTTTATTAGATACTAGGATTGCTACCCCAGCTTGTTTTCTGGGTCCATTTGCTTGAAAAATATTTTTCCAACCCCTTTACTCTGAGGTAGTGTTTATCTTCGTTGCATAGGTGTGTTTCTTGGCTGCAGCAGAATGTTGGATCATGTTTCCACAGCCATCCTGTTAGTCTGTGTCTTTTTATTGGGGAGTTGAGTCCATTGATGTTGATAGATAACAGTGACTAATGATTGTTCCTTTTATTGTGGAGTTGGTGGTCTTACTATGATTCATTGCTTTTTTGTTGTTGTTGTTGTTGGGAAGCTATCTGTATCCTATATTTTCTTTGGTGTATTTGTTTTCGTTAGATTATAGTTTTCCTTCTAGTATCTTCTGTAGGGCTGGGTTGCTGTGTAGACGTTGCTTAAATTTTTTTTTGTCATGGAATATTTTGTTTTCTCCATCTATGTTGATTGAAAGCTTTGCTGGGTATAGTAGTCTTGGCTGGCATCTGTGTTCCCTTAAAGATATCTTCCCAGGCCCTTCTGGCTTTCATAGTTTCTGATGAGAAGTCTGGTGTGATTCTGATGGGTCTACTTTCATATGTTACTTGATCATTTTCCCTTGTTGCCTTTAATATTTTTTCTTTGTTTTGTAGGTTTAGTGTTTTGTCTATGACATGATGAGAGGTATTTCTTTTCTGGTCTAGTCTATTTGGTGTTCTGTAGATTTCTTGTATGCTTATGGACATTTCTTTCTTTAAGTTCAGAAAATTTTCTTCTATGATTTTTTAAAACATATTTTCTGGTCCTTGGAGCCTGGAGTCTTTTTTTTTATCTATTCCTATTATTCTTAGGTTTCGTCTTTTCATGGCGTCCTTGTTTTATTGGTTTTTTTGTTTGGGGGACTTTTCTGATTTTATTTTTTCATTGAGTGAGAAATCCATTTCAGCAAGTGTATCTTCAGCTCCAGAGATTCTCTCTTCCATCTCTTGTATTCTGTTGGTGATGCTTACCTTTGTGGTTCCTGATCTTTTCTCTAAGTTCTCCAGTTCCAGGTTTTTCTCTGTTTGTGTTTTCTTTATAGGTTCTAATTCTGTTTTCATGCTTTGTACCATTTCCTTCATCTGATTGAATGTAGCTTCTGTTTTTTGTTTATTTCCTCTCTATATGTCTTTAATGTTTCTCTATGTGGGCAGTTATATTCTTCTGAATTTCTTTGAGGGCCTTGTTCATTTCCTCTTTTTGTTTCTCTAATAACTGCATCAGCATAGCTTTGACATTATTTTCCTGTGTCTCTGCTGAATTAAAATTTCCATTGCTTTTGGGTGTTTCTTGTGGGGCTATGGTGTCCTGATTTTTGGGGTGAATTCCTATGTTGAACTTTGGCCATTTGTTTATATATAATCAAGGAGCTGTTTTTGCTTTGAGGCTGAAGTTCAGACTGGAACTGTCAATCTCTGTTGTCTGGAGTATTCCTCAAGAAGATAAGGGGAGTTCCAGTGGTTTGAGAGTGTGTGTTGTTGCCTCAGTTGTTCTGTGTTGTGGGATCTGTGTGCCTGGCTCCATGCTCTGTGCCAGAAGCTGTGAGCCACTGCAGGCTTGTTGCCACTCTGGTCTGGAGGCTTGGCTCCTCACTCTGTGCCAGAGGCTGAGTGCCCTGGTTTGAGATGGCAGCTGGGGGTGTTGCTCTGATCTGGAGACTCCACACTCTGACCTGGGCTTGCTGCTAAGTGCTCCCCTCTGGTATGGAGACTTGGTGTCTCCTTCAGGGCCAGAGGCTGTGCATCACAGTCTGAGATGGTATCTGGGGGCACCTCAGTCTGGGCCTGATACTGTGTGTCCTGGTCTGGGTGGCGGCTGGTGGTGTTGAGGAGAGTGCACCTGCCCGATGCAGCCTAGTCTGGATTGGTATATGGGGCCTTCTCAATCTGGCCTGGAGACTGTGTGACCCAGTCCAGAATGGTGGCTGGTAGCACCCAGGGAGGCTGTGCGTTCAGATCAACGCTGTGCGCAGCCAGTCACCTGGAGTTTTTCTGGGGAATAACTGGGTGTCCCTAGGACTTTCCCACTTGATTTCCTCCTTGTAGGAATTCCGCTCACCTGGCATTCACAAATGCTGGTGTTTTAGGTCCCAGGGTTCAGTCTCCTGGTTGCTTCACCGACATTGCTGTCCTGCTCCTCAGACACAGTGTCTTCCCGTGGCAGCCATCTTTTTTCTCCCATTTTTTGTGATTTTGATGTAGTTTATTTTTCACAATCTGGTGCCTGTGATTTCCCAGGGCCTATTCTACATTTTTTTCCTATTGCTGTAAGTTAATAGGAAACATTCTGGTGTAAATATGAGAGATAGATTATGTGATATGTGTATGATTATAATACATTATATGTATAATATATGAATGTGGAAAATCCAAACCCACCCAGAAAAGACTGTTTAAATCTGGTGAGACTTACGGGAACTGATTCAGGCTGTTCTCGAAGTCTAGAAATGCATGTGTTCTGTGATGTTCTGAACATGTTCCTTCTCTTTCCAATTGGACTCCACCTGACAGCTACCGATTCATGCTTATAGTGCTTCTGTGTGCTTAGAAGAATGTTAGTTGTTCATTTAATCTCTACTGTATCCTGGGGAAAATGTTAGGGTAGTTATTCTCACCTGTGAAATATAGACATTTAGAGATGTAAGTGCTGTGATTATGGGTGATTTGTAGACACAAATTTCAGCAGAGACATCATCTTCCTATCTTATCCATATATAGGCCTCTGAGGCATAGATTTGGTGGCCCAGAGAGTGTTCAGCTAGATGCCACCATACAGGCAGAATCTTTGCAAACATCTGTTTTTATCAAGACTAGCAATTTTGAAGTTTGGCTTATTTTAAGCATTAAAAGTTTAGTGGACAAGCAAAAGATAAAAGAAAGCATAAAAGGGGCATTGTGTTTTAACTTTTAATGACATTTCCTACTCTCTGTTGACATAAAGATCCATTCCCCCTTTCTCCCCTGTTTTGTCAGAATCTGCAACACGGACAAAATGCCAGACTAAGGGAACTGAGATTTAGTTCACTTTACACATGCTTAACTCAAAGAGAATGGTTGGTTCTATCCTTGTCATCCTGATTTTTTTGTTTTCAATTTTCCTAAAGACATGATAAATTAGGGAACAAAAGCACCTACTTCCAAATGACAGTGGCACTTCTGGGAGGCTGAATGTGCACCTCTCAAGGCTGAGTTATTCTAAGAAAAACAGAAAAGGAAGGAAGCAGGTTTAGTTTCCCAGCTCGGAAGACAGTTTGTCAGGATGAAAGACAGACACATGGAACTTGCCCAGATTTGAACTTCCATCAGGGATGAACAGAATAAGTGTTTCATGCACACTGTCTTGAAAGCATTGCCTGGAATGCAAATGACATGGTTTTTCTGGAAAACGATTCCATTTGAAAGGCCAAGGAAAGGTGATCCTTTTTACTGCACATTTGGTGCCTTCAAGGTCTCTTTCTGTAACTAGAATGGAGGCATTCTTGAAAAGCTGTCTTGAGAGAAAAGGAGCAATATGGTTGAAATTTCATTATGTATTTTTTCTTTGGCCCACATTGTATAATTGAGGATGTCAAAACGGAAACAGAACCCAGCTTTACGGAGAAGAGGAAGAGAAGCAGACAGACTGCAGAGGAACAGCAAGAGCCTGTTGCCATTTCTCATGCAAATGTACTATGTTCATTTAAGTGTCTTTGCTGTCTGACTTCTTCGTAGAAATCAATTGTCACTTTTTTTTCCTGTACATATCCTTCTAAATTGTTCTAATTTGGTGCTATTCTCAAAGTGGCTTAGATTGTCTCTTGCTTAATAAGTAATTCAGATTCAGTAGTATTCAGGGTTGTTATCTTTAAAGATTGTCAAATAACTCGCCCTCAAGAAATCTCATCCATGTGTGTATGTGTGCGTATATGTATATGCATATATCTTAGGAATTAAAATATATATCGGACACATACTTTAGTTCTGCGTATGCTTGGTATAAATTGCATTATTCATCTGAAAAGTTCTGACCATTCTTTTCAAAATTATTTCCAACCTTTGAGTTTGGACTAAAATACCTTTTATTTTAACTAAAAGTTTCTCTATCTATCTATCTATCTATCTATCTATCTATCTATCTATCTATCTATCTATCTATCTATCTATCTGTCTGTCTGTCTGTCTGTCTGTCTGTCTGTCTGTCTGTCTGTCTGTCTGTCTGTCTGTCTGTCTGTCTATCTAGCGCATGGTTTTGATATGGTCATACAGTCAGGACCAGCACCCTGAATGTCTGTCCTAGGCTGTAACATAGGTTTTATACCCTGATAGGCCCCACTGAAGTTAATGCTCAATGGTTATTAACTTGAAATATAAAAAAGAGATGCTTTCATTTTGGGTTGGATGTACAGAATATGCATTTGGACCTTCTTCCAGTTAGCAAGCCTAGTGTTCTGCTCCAGGATTGTTATCCACACCATTGTCCTGACAGCTTTTTCATGCCTCTCTTTGTCCCTTCCTCAAAAAGAGCAGGAACAGAGATCCAGAAAGCAGGGGATTCATTTGCTGTCTTTTTAGAAGTATCTTTAAGGGCTAGTTCATAAAGATATTGATGATAAGACTGGAATCCTGCTCCAAGTTCTTTAGCAAAAATTTTGACCCCATCCATTCCCCCCCCCAAAAAAAAAGCCATATGTCCCCTGAGACTGAGAGTGTTACTGTCTGGATACTTATAGCCCTATAAAACTTACATTGAAATATCTCCAGTGTTGGTATTAAGAAGTGTGACTTTGGAAGGTGATGAGGTAGTGGCGATGAGTCCTTGCAAGCAGAATTAGGACCTTTTAAAAGAGGCCTTAGTTTTGTTTATTCCACCCAGCAAGGTGTGGATACATAAGAAATGCCATCCATGAGAAGTGAGTCCTCACCCCACACTCAATCTGCTGTCACCTGGATCTTGGCCTTCTCTGCTTTCAGATTGGTGGACAATAAATTTCTGTGTCCTATAATGACCCTTCCATGTTATTTTGTAAATTAAGTCAGATGGGTTAAGGGAAACAGTAAAAAAAGCTTTAAAAAATCTGTTCATGGTTATTATGTGTTAATCACTCTATTCTGCACAGGACAAGCAAACCTAGCCTAGAGTTCCCAACATGAGGAATAGCTCAGATAAAGCCTTCGTTTTTCAGATGAGGAAAATAGGATTAAGGAGGTTTTATGTCTGAAGCCAGGCACGAAGGGACAGAACTAGGAGTCTAGCCATGGCAGGCTTTCATAAAATCAATGAGTCTATGTTCTTACCTGTTAGAGAACTGTGAAAACCTTTACAAATATAAAAAGAAGCAAAACTTAAGGATGTTGTTACTGGAATCAAGGCCAAAATCGTAATATTATTCTTTCTTCTACTCTTAACCCTCAGTTTATAAAATTTGTCTCTGTCACCCCGGAGATTTAAGCTGTTATGCCAGTTGCTAATAAGAATGTGTGAATGTTTGTCTAGTTTGTAGGGACATTTCATGGTCTGCCTGCATCTCTCTAAGCCATGTTTCTTTGTTAATAATAATTGTTTTTAATTGGAAAATTTTATTTAAAAGTACAATCCTATTTTAGAGACCAAGAAAGGCAATGTAGGAAGAAGGAACATTGCAGAATTCTTGTATAAGGAGATGCGGCTGAAGACCAACCAAACTTCTGTCAGCTCCCCGTGCCAAAGTAATAGGGTTAAGACATATTCACAGAGAGGGTGGTATTCAGCCCCTCCTGAATGGGTTGGATCACATCAAATTCAAGACTGACTACCAAGGATACTTATGTTTGTGCAATAAGAACTTTTACACACAGAGCCATCTCCTCAGTGTTTTCAGTTGTTGTGCTCTCTCAGTGATAAACTCACAGTCTGACTCTGTCTATCTCCCCGTGGTGTATGTGTGCATATGTGTTTTACTGGGAGGATGTCTCACGAATGCTTAGCCATCATGCTACCTCTAAGCTTCAAGCTGTGTCTCCAGCCCTTATATAAATTTTTCCTGTTTATGCTTAATTACTTTTATTTGAGTTTAATTATTTTTATATTATTGTAAGAGTCTTTGGCTGAATCTATGCTTGTTCATCATATGTGTGCAATTCCTGTGGAGGTCAGAAGAGGGTGTCAATTAGTAACTAGATATACAGCTGGTTTGTGAGTTGCTATGTGAGTACTGTGAATTGAACCCTAGTCCTCTTAGAGAGTGCTCTTAGCTGCTGAGACATATCTTCAGACTTCTACTCCAGGATATTTAATATTTTTGAGCCACAGTTAAGCTATATCCGAACCCTTAGGCGATTAAATATTCAATTGAATTGCTTATTTCTCTGCTTCAAAGGAAAAGAATATGAAAAGATGAAGGGTATGCTTTTCTAGTTGAAGAAAAGAACACTGATTCAGCCCATGGCTACTGTAACATCATTCCAAGTGATCTTTATCCTCTGTCT
Source organism: Pachyuromys duprasi (assembly GCA_028658305.1). Lineage (NCBI taxonomy): Eukaryota > Metazoa > Chordata > Mammalia > Rodentia > Muridae > Pachyuromys > Pachyuromys duprasi. Next base: position 86,491,939 of record CM053764.1, read on the forward strand.
GTGAACATGAATGTTCAATCTCATAGTGATGCCTAAGTGCGAGGATAAGTTTCCCTATGGTTTCATATTCTCGCTTTGCTCCAAACCCAAGCTATCTAGATGTAGAATTGTTTTTCTTCCATGAACATCAATGTTCTTTATCCAATGTGATGTCTAAGTATATCTGAAGGCACATTTCCCTGGGATCTGACAGTCTATTTGACTTCTGTTGGGCATATTTTTAACCCCAATTCTTTTTTTTTATATTAATCACAGGTTATGTACTTTGCCAGCCATAACCCCCTCCCTCATTCCTTCCCACTCCCCCCCATTCCTCCCTCATATCCTCCCTGTCCCTTTTCAAGTCCACTGATAGGGGAGGACCTCATCCCCTTCCATCTGACCTTAGCTTATCCAGTCTCTTCAGGGCTGGCTGCAATGTTCTCTTCTGTGGTCTAGCAAGGCTGCTCCTCCCTCGGGGGTGGGAGGGTGGGTGGGGAGGGTCAAAAAGCCAGCCATTGAGTTCATATCCAAAATAGTCCCTGTTCCCCTTACTAGGGTACCCAGTTGGATACTGAGCTACCATGGGCTATATCCGAGCAGGGGTTCTAGGTTATATCCATACATGGTCCTTGGTTGGAGAAACAGTTTCATAAAAGACCCCTGTGCCCTGATATATTTGGTCCTTGTGGAGCTCCTGTCCTCTCCATGTCATACTAACTCCCCCTTCTTTCATATGATTCCCTGCACTCTGCCAAAGGGTTGGTTATGTATCTTAGTATTTGCTTTGATACACTGCTAGGTAGAGTCTTTTCAAGGCCCTCTGTGGTAGGCTCTTTTCCTGCTACTTGTTTTCTCCTACATTCAATGTCCATCCCATTTGTCTTTCTAAGTGAGGATTGACCATCCTACACTGGGTACTCCTTCTTGTTTATCTTCCCTAGGTGTATAGATTTCAGCATGACCTTCCTATCCTATAGGTCTATATAAGTGAGTATATACCATGTGTGTCTTTCTGTTTTTTGGATACCTCACTCAGGATGATCGTTTCCAGGTCCCACCATTTGCCTGCGAATTTCATGATTTCCTCCTTTTTGATTGCTGAGTAGTATTCCATTGGGTAAAAGTACCATAATTTCTGTATCCATTCCTCGACTGAGGGACATCTGGGTTCTTTCCAGGTTCTGGCTATTATGAATAAAGTTGCTACAAATATGGTTGAGCAAATGTCCTTGTTGTGTACTTGAGCATCTTTTGGATATATGCCTAAGAGTGGTATAGCTGGGTCTTGAGGAATCACTATTCCTACTTGTCTAAGAAAGTGACAAATTGATTTCCAGAGTGGTTGTACAAGTTTGCATTCCCACCAGCAATGGAGGAGGGTTCCTCTTTCTCCACAATCTCTCCAGCATATGTTGTTACTTGAGTTTTTGATCTTAGTGATTCTGACAGGTGTAAGGTGAACTCTCAGGGTCGATTTGATTTGCATTTCCTGATGGCTAAGGCCGTTGAACATTTCTTTAAGTGTTTTTCTGCCATTCTACAATATTCTACAGAGAGTTCTCTGTTTAGCTCTGTACTCCATTTTTTAAATTGGATTACTTGATTTGTTGCTTTTTAAATTCTTGAGTTCTTTATATATACTGGATATTAGCCCTCTGTCAGATAGAGGGTTGGTGAAGATCCTTTCCCAGTCTGTAGGCTGTCATTTCGTTTTGATGACAGTGTCTTTTGCTTTACAGAAGCTTTTCAGTTTCATGAGGTCCCACTTATTGATTGTTGATCTTAGAGCCTGTGCTGTTGGTGTTCTGTTCAAAATGCAGTCTCCTGTACCGATGAGTTCTAGGGTCTTCCCTACTTTTTCTTCTAACTGATTTAATGTGTCTGATTTTATGTTGTGGTCTTTGATCTACTTGGACTTTAGTTTTGTTCATGGTGATAAATACGGATCTATTTTCATTTTTTTGCATGTAAACATCCAGTTAGTCCAGCACCATTTGTTGAAGATGCTGTCTTTTTTCCATTGAATGGTTTTGGCTTCTTTGTCAAAAATCAAGTTTCCATAGGTGTGTGGGTTTATTTCTGGGTCTTCTATTTGGTTCCATTGATCCACTATTCTGTTTCTATGCCAATACCATGCAGTTTTTATTACTATTGCTCTGTAGTACAGCTTGAGATCATGGATGGAGATGCCTCCAGATGATCTGTTGTAGAGGATCTTTTAGGAAATTCTGGGTTTTTTGTTTCTCCATATGAATTTGAGAATTTTTCTTTCAAGGTCTGTAAAGAATTGTGTTGGTATTTTGATGTAACTTTAATTCTTCAGACTTGTAAACACACACACACACACACACAGGCACACCCACAGATAACAGCTGACAATGGATAACACTTACCAGAACATAATACTTAAATTATAAAGGTTGCTTTTTGGAGTACATGAGTTATAGAATTTATTAGAAGTATTGAATCTCTTTATTTCTAAAATCCCGTGTTAGGTTCTATAGAATTTTTCTAGATAACCAACTGTTTTGGAAGATGGGCTTACCTTAGTCCAACGGTGGGATTTTCTTCTCTTTCTTCCTCAGATAAAAGTAAACAGGCCATGATGACCTATGAAAGAACAGTTAATGTGATTGTACATGCTGTCATAAATATAAGCCAGTTGTAATTCTCCATGTAAGATGAAGTTTGGACATACATTTCCCAACAAGACCATTCCACTGTCACCTCATGTATCATATTAGGTAAACCTCTTGTGGTACTAGGGAAATGATTCCAACTTCTTTGGACTCAAAATAAAACAAACAAAACAATATCAATGTCACCGCCACCACATACACAGAAAACTCTATGCTGCAAGGATCATCCAGAGGACAGAACATAACTGTCATGTCATTTAACACTGTCTAGCACAGTTCTGTATACAGACAGTAACTACTTTAATCTTCAGAAAATATAGTGGCTGAAAGTCTTATTTCCTTTTGTGAATAGAGTAAATAAAGCTATTGTTAAATGTCTTTCCAGGATAGAATGGTAAATCTGGTCTGATATTGGGAGGCTCCAGTTCTTTTTGCCATATATTTCAAAAACCATTTTTATCTTAAAATCTCTTCAGGGGGCTGGGGAGATGGCTCACAAGAATGTGAGCTGGTAAAGTGCTGGACCTCACAAGAATGAGGAGTGCAGTTGAGATCCCCAGAGCCTACATAGAAGCCGGGTGAGCACAGTGGACTGGCTGTAATCCTATTGGATGAGAGGCAAATACTGGGATTTCCCCAGTGAGGAGACTAGCCAAACTGATCAAAATGGTGAGCTTCAGGTTCAGTGATAGATCCTGCCTCAGTAAGCAAATTAGAGAACAATCATGTACAACACTTAACTTTGGAGATACACACACACACACACACACACACTCACACACACACATACACACTGTTCCCACAGATATGTGAAAACACATTCATGGGTGACATACATATTATGTTGTTGTGGTTCTTATAGGAATGGCTCCCACAGACTTATGTGTTTGAATGCTTGGCCATAGGGAGTGACACTATTAGGAAGTGTGCTAAGAAATATGCAAAAAATAGTTTCAGACTTTTTTTTTTAGTATGTTGCTGCTTCCTTTCATTCATAATCAAGAAAAGTTGTATTCTGCCTATGTTAATCCTTAAATGGCAAATAATAAGAAACATTAATTTACCCATGCATGAACGACTAGAAGGAGTTGTGCTAGGAGCATAATTAATATAAATGGTAATCTAACGGCAAGCCCTGCAAAAATTCACATGACTTGTGCTTCCCTTTTAGAGTCTTTGTCTGTAGCTCTATTTTAAATTGAAGTCATCACTACACGATACTGGGAATTAGTTTGCACCTCAAGGCAAAATAAATCAATCAAATCAGAGAAAACATTAACAGTCACCTTCCCCAAGCCCAACTTTAGCTTGGGCTTGTTATCACCTTTGTAAAAGAACCCCACACTCCATTTCGAATATTTCACCATCACGTACACTCTGCAGGGAGCCCATAAAAGACAGCAGAAGGGACAATAACCTTACTATTAGAAACACTCCCATTTTGATTGTGTGTGGAAAGCATCAGTTGAACCCGGTGCTGGATATTGACTTAGGATGCCAGCCTCCCCCAGAATTCCAGGTGATGTTTAATGTCCTCTCTCTGGAGGAACGCTTTACCTCTGTAGCAGCCCTTGGTGGGAGATACAGAACAAAAAAGGTGCTGGCCTCCAAGGAGGAGCATTTGCTTAATTCTCTCCAGATTAAAGGAAATAGTCTCCCAAACAGTGTGAAATTTCTCACAGTCAAAAGGAATGAGGTTTTCAAAATTTCTTTTCTTTTCTTTTTTTCTTTCTTTCTTCTTTTGTTCTTTCAGGTTTTTTTTTTTTTACTAATTATTTTGATTCACCTAAAGGTGACTTTGTAAAATCTTCTACATTTTATTTCCTATGACTCCACTTAGATTTCAGCCCTCTCTCCCAGATTTGTTCTCCTCACACCCGCTGCTTTGATATCTGATCATATTAGCCATGCCCAAAGTAGCTTCACTACACAGCACCTACAGGTTCTGTGGTGCCATTCCTTCAGTTCTCCCAGGCTAAGGGATATACAGTAGGTCTACAAATCCAACCTTTACTGATATAAATCATAAAGAAAAAATTGTTTTTAGCATGCATATTACTTTATAATTTATTAACAATGGAAAATTTGCATACTGATGAGATGGATGTGCTTATTTAATTTTAGATAAAATTTAAAAGTTGGCTTAATATTGACTTTTGCAGGAATGGAGAACCTCAGCACTTTCAGAGTTAACTGATATTTTTATGTTGTAATTATCAATGGTAAAAATGTTACTTCATAAAAATGTATACTAAAAAATGGCAGACATGTGTTTATGGCCATTTCTAATTGTTGGAAACTTATTTGCTGATATTTTATTAAACTCAAATGTATAGCTCAAAAAAGCAATTTAAAAAAAATCAAACATTCTAACACAACACGATACAAAGATATATTAAGCTGACACTTGCATGCTGAGGTATGACAGTAAGAAAATATAAAAGCCTTTGTTTTCCATAATCAAACCAATATGTCTCTATAGGAGCAGAAGACTCTGTACATTAAAAACACTGTGGTGTCTGACACGGTAGTCTTGACTCTGAGCCAACATGCTTCAAGCAGCCATTGTTGGCTCTGGTGAATACATATGGTGTTACATTTCCAAAGCAATGTTCAAGCAAGGCAATAAGGATGTCTACTAGGATCAGAATTTGAGGGATGGTCATGAGACCCCTGCTCCCCAAACATAAGTCCATGAGCCAAATGAGAATGCTGTCTCATGGCTTACACATGTGGCACAAGCAAGTTCCAATTGCCTTGTTCAACCAGGAAGAACAGCTGCTGGGATGATTCTGGGGAGGACTGAAGTTTAACCCCTTCTGACCATCAGCTGTGCTGGTTGAGTTGTTTCATCATCTTTAGTGTTTTCAAGTCTCAGAAGTTAATCCAAATTTACAAAAGGGAGGAATTATGCAGTCATTAGTGACTGATTTGGGGTTCTGAAATCTGATCAGGCGTCTGTTGATATAAATTCGATCATTGCCTAGGAGGGGGGATCCTTTGGAAAATTTAGTCAAGTTTCCTACTCCTAAGTTTACTCAGCTACTACAGTTATGAACTCTGACTATGAACATGGTGCTTGGTGGGTATCAAGCAGAATATGATAGAATGACTTCTTGCCAATATAAAACTATTGTTATTATTTATTGTTGCTATTTTTATTTTCATGCTTAAGCAAGCATACCAAGTCATGGGTTTTATTATAAAAACTTTTGAGTATCTATATATCTGCATGGTGTATACACATATATATATATATGCACATTCACATGTGTGTTGGTATATGCCCAAATATGTCAGCACACCTACATTTGCATGCTTTATGGAAGAGAGATACTGAATCTCTCATGCAGAGTGAGGTAAAAATAGGTCTGTGAAACAGGTCTGTATACTCTTATCTTGTACATACAGCACAGAATTCACTAAAGCCTAATAGAGCTGCAACTGACCTGTGCACCTATTGTAAAAAGAAAAACCCATTTGCATATCAGATGTCCAACAGGTGCTATGCCTTGGTTATATGTCTCTGATTGTGGATAAATGTGTGAATGATGACATTTGTCTATGGGATGTTTCCATCTTGTCATTGTATCAGCGTGGATTGTACATGCTTGGGATTGGCAGAACAATGAGTCACTGAAATCGTCCATATCCTCATCTCTGGAATTTGAGAATTGGTGGGAGTTAAGATTGCAGGTGGAATTAATTATTTTGCTGATTTTCAGATAAGCAGGTATGGGGCAGTTACCTTTTATTAACTCAGCAGGCCCTGTGTAATCCAATATTTCTTAAAGGTGAAGGAGAAGGATAGAAGAGTCTGGGGCAGAGCGATTGAGGCAGAAGGGTTTGTGGGTTCTGCAGCTTCTGTAGATAAGAGGGCCTTGAATCAAGGAAGTAAGGGGCCTGACACAAACTGGAAAATGGAGTTTCTTCCCCTGGAACACACAGACACCTTGATTTTCATCTCTTTCAGTTTTCTCACCTTTTAAGGTATAAGAGAATATGCATGGTTTAAATTACTAAGTCAGTGGAAATTTTCTGTCTAGAAGAAATACAAAACAACTAATTCTAAAAATTGAAAAAAAATGGGAGGGAGGCTTGAGTTGATAGTTTGAGAAGTCCCATTTGGAAGCCAAGCCATCAAGAGAGCCTTACCCTCCCTCCCCATCATCATAATAAATATCTCTTGAGTCTCTGTTGACAAGCTGCATGCCATGCCATGAATTTTCTAAATAGCAACATTTACAGTGGGTGCTTCTATCTAAATACTGTTTTGTACAGCCTTTTGTTTCCTTATTTTCTGTCTTTAAACAATTTAATTAAAAGTAAAAAGAGAACATGGCAGAGATGGGTGAGTGAAGGTAGCTATAATGTGTGGATAGAAAACAGTACTGCCCATGTTGGAGAGCTGGTTCAGCAGCTAGCAGTACTTTTTTTGTGCTCCTCTGGAGTACGTGAGGATGGTTCCAAGTACTCAGTTCAGGCAGCTTGTATTTGTCTGCAACTCCATCTCTAGAGGTTCTGATGTTCTCTTCTGGCCTCTGTCTGCACCTGCACATGTGTGGCACATACCACATACACACACACATTCACAAATAAAATTTAAAAATAAGATGGTGTGTGCAGATTTCTGCTCAGTATGTAGGGAGAAAACAGTGATTATAGATAAGTATTTAAAGTGATACCCTGCATTAATTCTGCCTTTGAACACGAGATTTGATGTAAGTCAAAAAAGACCCTAATTTTCCATGAATGCACATTGTGTTTTCTCAATGCTTAAATAATTCTTATGATGGAAAGCTAAATCATAAGAGCTCACTCAACAAATCATTGCACCAATAATTCTTAAGTAAATGGCTCACAGTTGTTACTATCAGTACCAATTTTTAGCATAATACACAGAATTACTTGCCTCCAAAAAGCAGACAGAAAAATTATAAAATCAGTCAGTGTGATAATTTAAAGCTATACAAAGAAGTGTCAATTTTCCATGAAGGGATGATCACATCTGCAGCTTTTCTAGAATGAAACATTCATGCTGGCTTCCTTCAGGGACTCTCCTGTATTTAGACCAGTTGGAATGAACTCTAAGAAAGAAAACACATTTTACCATTAGCATAAGCAAACCAAATCTGTCACAAAAATGCTCTCTCATGAAAGGTCTCTAGACCACCTATTGCTTTGAGATTGCTTTGAGTCTTCGGTGACTACAGGAAAACCATAAAATCAGTTAGATCTGTCTTCAGCAAAGCACAGAAGTCAATAGCAGAGCCAGAATCAACAATGTCTTGCTTTCTACATCATTAGGCTAAAGGAAAAAGACTATTCGTGAGACTTACAGTAACTGCTGTTGTATACTATGGCCATGCACTATGCGTTCTGTTAATAATTTTCTTGCCATATAAGTGGTGGCTAGCCTTGGCTTTTAAAACATAATGTCTCATTGTTCTTTATCAACCCTGTATGCAATGATGTTCGTTTACTTCTTGTACTGCAAACTACTTAAATTTTACAGTATCTTTATGCAAAATACTATCGTAATGAAAAGAATTAAGGATGTGGTTTTATATTTATATAATAATTATGTACATATATCTAAGAGAAGCAAATATACCCACTCTAGTTTAAATTATATAATCAAAGGAATGATATTCCATAAACTTAGGAGTCAAAACCTAGAACTTGGGCAAAATTAAACTGTAATTTTAACTGTATTCACAGCTAGTTGTATAGCCTAGTGTAGATTATGTATTATGTTTGAATATTGGCTTTTTTCAAAGATTTAAGTGAACACATACCTCATAGTTTGTGGTATCACACTGGAAATGTAATAAAAAACAAATATAAAACAGAATTTTTGTTTGTTTTTCGAGACAGAGTTTCTTTGTGTAGCCTTGGGTGTCCTGGACTCACTTTGTAGATCGGGCTGGCCTCGAACTCACAAGGATCCCTGAATGCTGGGATCACAGACATGCATCACTTCACCAGCTCTAAAGCAGATTCTTAATCTAAACTATCACATGATTGGCCGTGACAGTCTTTGCTCCGCTCTGAAACTGTCTTTGCTTCCCATCCCTCACTGTCTACACATGTCTCAACATTCCCATCTTCCCTGGCAACAGCTCATAAAACTCTGAGTACTCAATAGTATCTCACAGCCCAAACATCCAAAATCCTTCTACAACCTTCCCCTCAAAACAACATGGTTAGGTCCATCCCTGCAGCATCCCACTCTCAGGTAGCGATTTCTCGTCTAGCTTGTGCCTTTGTTGCTGTGATAAAGGCAGCTTGGGGGAGTGGAGGCTTCATTTGGCTTGCACATTCAGATCAAGGCCCATCAGGGAGGGAGTAAGGGCGGGAATTCAAACAAGAGCAGATGAAGAAACCATGAAGGAAAACTACTTACTGGCTTGTTCCCATGGTTTGCTCAGCCTGCTTTCTTAATGCAAATAGGGTCACTTGACCAGGGAGAGCTCTGCACATACTAGGACAGGCCCTCCCACATTAATCATTAATAACGAGTTAGTACCTCACAGACTTGCCAAAAGGCCAATGTGATGGAGGCGAGCACCCTCCCCCTAAGGGAACTTTTACCACGCTGAGAAAAAAAAATCTAGGAGCACAAAACATAAGTAAAATATAATATTTTGGTCACCTGAAAGCATCTACTTCTGTCCTTCTCCTTTCTTTACTGGAACTCTCTATTGGCCTAGGAGCTGGAGTTTTATGGTAGCCAGTTCTAACTCTTATTTAGAGTTTAGTGTGATGCCCATCGGGCCATGAGGTTTAAGGGGAAGTCTTCCAAGAGTTTCTGTAATGTTTTGCCTTTGTTTGCTTGTTCGTTCTTTGTTTTTGGTTTGTTTGACCAGGCTGGCCTTGAACTCAGAGATCCACCTGCCTCTCCAAGTGCTGGGATCAAAGGCGTGCCTCGCCACCGCGCCTTTTTGCATAAAAGAAAAGTCTTAAGTAGCTGTTTCTCCGTCTTGCTAAAAGTTTTAGGCCTTTGAACACTGTGAGGGAGACCACAATTCTTGGATTTTCCCCCTGTGACTAGTGACCAAGAAAGTGACAGAGTGGCACTGAATGCCTTATTCGTGTTGAGCAGACCACTCATGTTTCTGGACTGTCGGGATGATTCTGGTATTTTCAGGTATATCTGTTGGCAGTCAAGGTCCAGAGATTAATTATACTTCAAATGCTGTTTCAATATACACTAAAGCGCACCTAAAGTGATACGGCTATTTTTAAAAGCTCCTGCATGAAAGAGAGAATACTCATTGAAGAAATTCTGGAAGGCGCCCTGGCGGTGAGCCCATCTCGCCGGGCCGGAAGCATCTGGACAAACCTGTGGCAGAACCTCACTACCCCGCAGTGGGAAGCCATGGCCTCCACAGCACAAAGAGGAGCGCAAATTGCTGTATGGAAAATCCAGAGCCTTCTGCTGAGAACCACGGGGGTGTCTGATCTCACTTGTGTATTATTGGATTACGTGGGACCTGCAGCGAAGGCAGCACAGGTTTAGTCCGGCTTCAGTGTGAAGCGTTTTGTTGATAACTCAGTTTCTAAACAGCCGCAGCCTCCAACAGGATTACTTCCTAAGTAGACTCTTTTTCTAAGGAAAAGCATCTTCATTCAGATTGAAAATTGGTGGAATATACCTACCTATCAGGGTTAATTGGCTGTTTGTTCACCAAAATATTGTAATTTGTTTCGGCATATGAGCATAGTTTTAATGTTCAACTTTGCAAAAACCTCAACTAACTGGGCTGCCTTGTCTGACCTCAGTGGGAGAGGATGTGCCTAGTTCTGCAGAGACTTCATGTCCCAGGGCAGGTTGGTACCCACGGGGGAACCTCCCTTTTCTCTGAGGAGAAGAAGAAAGGAGGAGTATGTGGTGGTGGTGGTGAGACTGAGAGGAGAGAAGGGGGGGCTGCAATAAGGATGTAAAGTGAATAACTGCATCAATTTTGAAAACATCAACTGCTCTTAGGGCTTTTGCTGAAGGGGAAGAAGCACAGCCAAGCAACTCGGGGTGCAGATACCACAGCATCAATGGGAAGAGACGGAAGGACAGGAGGTAGGGTATACGGAGCAACCGGGTCCTTCCTCATCCCACAGTACAGACATGGCAAGACCAAGACTGCTTTCTACAGGCAGCCCGGTGCGTGGCACAGTGTCCAACCGTGTCCTCCACCGCAGGCAGAGTCTACAATTTAGAGTGGTGTGGTACGGAAGCCGCCCCTCTCCGCACTGCAGTACAGCCGCCCCCGTTCCCACCCCGACATGTCTAAGCAATAGGAAACTTCCTGAGGTCCAGGGCTTCCATAGCCGTTGGAGAACTTCCGGTATCAGGGTAGGTAGCGCATCAATGCCATCATGTCCCAGGCTTGGGTGAAAACAAAACAAGAAACAGAAAAAGTGAGACTCACCCACTGACATGGTATCTGATCATTGTGCCATCCCTTTGGACAAACCTGCGGCAGAATTTCACTTCCCCGCAGTGGGAAACCATAGCCTCCACAGCACAACTCACATTTCCTTTAACCTGTTTCAGAATGCTTCATCCTGAATCCCGCCACCACCAACATTTTGCAGCATGGCTGCCACTGTTTGTCGTGGAATTCTGATATTGAAAAGAATATCTTTGAACGCTTTGAATTATCACAAATAAAAGCACACACACTCAAAATAAGCAATGCTGAAATTAGTATACCCGTGATTAGAGTAGGACTATGGCAGTGACCAAATATTACAAATATTGGGGGGCGTGGTCTTGTTAGGGGGTTATGAAATAACAATATTAGACTTTATTGCAAATCTATTATATGTTAGCAAGACGTGAACTTAAGATGTAACTTAGTGCCTTCCCTCAAGGTCATTCCTTCCTTTCATTATCATACTTAGCTCAATGTTTCTTAAGCTGGAAAACAAGGGATGAGGGGAAGAAAATAAAAACAGAAAAAGGGATTATAATTTAAAATCCATCAGGTGTCTCATTTAAGTTTTCAATCCAAGGGTTAAAAACATCAATGCAGTATAGCCACTGACTGTTTTCAAAATAAATGATTAAAAAAACCTTTTAAACGTGAGCTGGAAGAGAAGTTTCACGAGCTATTACATGAAACAATAATATTCTTCAGTTGATTAATTAACCTTTCAACAAAAGAAAGGCAGACACGCATTCGTTAGCAGTCTCATGTTAACTGGGAACAATGCAGACTGTTACTTACCAGATGGGGACCCACCACCTGCCATTGTGGGAATAGATTATGAAGTATGATATTCACAGTACTGTTAAAAAGGTAAAAACAGGTATTAGCTTAAGAATAGAAAATATTAATTTAATATCAATTTCCATTTTGGATCACTGGGAATTAAAGTAGAAGTTAATTAATGGCTATGGAAGAAGACTAATCAATGTTTAACTTACAATAATTTTCAGATACAGGTTATTCCAGGCTTAAAATTTACCATTGTTTAAGTTTGAAAAATTACATGTTACATTTAAAACAGTATAGCCTTCCTTTTAACTTTTACATTATTTCACAGACTCATTAACCAAAACTGTTGTGCGATCTCAAACACCTGTCAGAAATTTAAGAGTTTTGATAACAAGGAAATCATCTGTTTTAAAGGCATATCTTTGAGGGAGCTATGACCAACAGTGCACTCACTTTTTATTGCTTTGTACATACTACATTTACATAATATCTATTAAGTTAAGAACACGATGTTTTTATCTTGTTAATAAAAATGATATAAAATAGTACATAAAAGATATTATCCACCATGACCAAGTAGGCTTCATCCCAGGCATGCAAGGGTGGTTCAATATACGCAAATCCATCAATGTGATCCACCATATAAACAAACTGAAGGAGAAAAACGACATGATCATCTCCCTAGATGCTGAAAAAGCATGTGATAAAATCCAACACCCATTCAATTTTAAAGTCTTGGAGAGATTAGGGATACAAGGCACATACCTAAACATAGTAAAGACAATATGCAGCAAGCCTATAGCTAACATCAAACTCAATAGAGAGAAACTAAAATCAATCCCACTGAAATCAGGGACTAGGCAAGGCTGCCCATTGTCTCCATATCTCTTCAACATAGTACTTGAAGTCCTAGCTAGAGCAATAAGACAACGAAAGGAGATCAAGGGGATACAAATTGGAAAGGAAGAAGTCAA
>CM053764.1:86505254-86574242 GCA_028658305.1 Pachyuromys duprasi
AGACCCAGCTATACCACTCTTAGGCATGTATCCAAAAGATGCTCAAGTACACAACAAGGACATTTGCTCAACTATGTTCGTGGCTGCTTTATTTGTAATAGCCAGAACCTGGAAACAACCCAGATGTCCCTCAGTTGAGGAATGTATACAGAAATTGTGGTAATTTTACACAATGGAATACTACTCAGCGATTAAAAAGGAGGAAATCATGAAATTTGCAGGCAAATGGTGGGACCTGGAAACAATCATCCTAAGTATGGTATCCCAAAAGCAGAAAGAAACATATGGTATATATTCACTTATACAGTCCTATAGGATAGGAAGGTCATGCTGACATCTACACACCTAGGGAGGATATACAGGAAGGAGGACCCAGGTTGGTGTGATCAATGCTTGTTTGGATGAACAAATGGGATGGACATTGAGAGGAGGAGAAAACAAGCAACAGGACAGGAGCATGACAAGGAAGACCTCTGGAGGGGGGTCAATGTAGCGATGTATAAGAGCAGATATTAAGACTCGAGATCAAGACTTTGGCAGAGGGTGAGAAGCGATGATAGAAATGGGGGAGGTTGGTGAGACTTGGGGAGAACAAGAGCTCCACAAAGACCAAAGTGAACTGGGCACAGGGGTCTTGTATGAGACGGTTTCTCCAACCAAGGACCATGTGTGGATGTGGCCTGGAACCCCTGCTCAGATGTGGCCCATGATAGCTAGGTGTCGGACTGAAGACCCTAGTGAGGGAAACAGGGACTGTTTCAGTCATGAACTTGATGGCTGACTCTTTGACCCTCCCCCATACATGCCGGGGAGTGACAGACTGGCTAGATCCCAGGGGAGGACATTGCAGCCAGCCCTGAGGAGACAGGATGAGCTGGGGTTGGATGGAAGGGGAGGAGGTCCTTCCCAGTTGGTGGACTTGGAGGGGGCGGGGAGGAGATGAGGGAGGGAGGAGAGGATGGGAGGAAATGAGGGAGGGGGCTATGCCTGGGATGCAAAGTACCTAACCTGTGATTGATATATAAAAATAAATAAATTTATATATAAAAAAATGTGTCCTAAGTAGGAGAGATAGTGTAAATTAGTAAAAATGCCCTGGGTTCTCTGAGACATCACTCTACAAAGAAATTTAAATGACTGTGCTGGCGTCTTTAAATTGACCCTCTATGTTTCTTTCTGGTAACATTTACATGCTGTAATGTGACAGACAGGCAAAGTATGGCTAAAAAGCCTATGCAAAAGAAATAGGACTTTACTTTCCAGTCACTTCCACCATTCCATCCCATTTAGTGCTGGGAATAAAAAATGGAATTTCATTTTCTTGCTTTCTTTTTTTTTAATTAAATTTTTATTTTTTGTATTAATAGTTTATTCACTTTGCACCCCAGCTGTAACCCTCTCCCTCCTCTCCTCCCAATCTCACCCTTTCTCCCTCCCCTATCTTCTCCTATGCCCCTCTCCCTCCTCCCCTTACATCTGACCCTAGCTTAACTGGTCTCATCAGAACTGGCTGAATTGTCCTCTTCTGTGGTTTGGCAAGGCTGCTCCCCCAGAGGGGGAGGCAGTCAAAAAGCTAGCCACCGAGTTCATGTCAGAGACATTCTCTGTTCCCATACTAGGGTACCCACTTGGAGACTGAGCTACATCTGAGCAGGGGTTCTAGGTTATATCTATGAATGGTCTTTGGTTGGATTATCAGTCTCAGAAAAGACCCCTGTGCCCAGATATTTTGGTTCTGTTGTTCTCCTTGTGGACCTCCTGTCCTCTCCAGGTCTTACTATCTCCCCCTTCTTTCCTAAGATTCCCTGCACTCTGCTCAAGGTTTGGTTATGAGTCTCAGCATCTGCTTTGATACAAGTGCTGGGTAGAGTCTTTCAGAGACCTTCTGTGATTAGGCTCATGTCCTGTTTCCTGTTTTTTCCTTCTTCCAATTTCCGTACCCCAAATACAAGAGTGCCTACATCTGTAAATGAAACATTATTAAAGCTTAAATCGCACACCAATCCCAACACCTTAATAGTGGGAGACTTCAACACTCCACTGTCACCAAGGGACAGATCATTTAGACAGAAGCTAAATAAGGAAATAAAGGCACTTACAGAGGTCCTGAATCAAATGGACCTAATAGATGTCTACAGAACTTTTCACACAAATTCAAAAGAGTATACCTTCTTCTTTTCTTGCTTTCTTATACCCGGACTTTTCTACTTTGGAGCTTGGGATCATAGCATCCTTGTTTTCTGTCTTTTGAACTCTCTCAACTTTTCTTTGTTGTTGCTGAGGAGTGAACTCAGAAAGTAATGAATGCTTCAAGATTTACCACAGAGATATATCCACAGTTGTTCCCTGAAATCCTTTAATATAAAAATATGCATGACATTTATAAACAGGAAAAATCAGGCTTTTTGCTATTGTTGATGTGAGAACAACTGATCTATTAATGAGATGTTATCAGAATGAGGCTGAGTCTGGACCACATTTAATGCTGGTGAAGGCTGTCATCTGTCTTTGGAAGAATTTAGTCCAAGCCCTCTAGGACTGTACACAGGCTTCATGGAGCTGCTCCTCAGCGTCCTGGAATGAATGCTCTAAGGCTTGCTACCTTTTTCTTCTGTGTCCCTTTCCTCTCACTTCCATATTTTTTAAATATGCTCTGAACAACTTGCTACACACAGTTGATCCATTTAGGCTAGTAAATGCAAAGTCCTTTCGGTGATGCCTGATGCAAAGTGACTTCTACAATGCCTGCTTAAGTATTCATACAAGCTACATACATAAGCAATATTCTAGACAAATCAAGTCCAAAGAAGATAATTATATAACAAAAAATTAGCTTGAAATTTACAATGACATATGTCCAAGATCCTTTTATCTGCCAACTGGATACGAATTGGCCCCAGGGTCTAGGGTATGCAAAGATCTGCATGTTGGACACTGGGTGATTTAGAGGAAAGAATATACATGGCAAGGGCATACTTTCAGCTTTTTTGGTAACCAATGCATTATAATTAAATAAGGGTGTGATATGATTCAATTAACATTTGAACAATGATCACAAGCTTTCATGGGTCAGAAGACGAGTTTTTACATATTTCTAATGAAGCAGAAGGAAACTAGTCAAACATTGTGCAAGAAAATTAGTGACATACATAGAAAACACAGTGTTTAAACTCTTGAATTAAGTTTCACATCCTTTGAAATACTAAAATTTCCAAATAATGTGCATTTTTAATAACAGATGGATTGGCATAAAATCCCTTGATGGATATTGTATAACCATCATCCTGGAATCGGGAAGTTGGTTACAATGGTTTAAATGTTACAAAGGAAGCACACTTAGTTTTGCTGATGTGTGGGTGTGGCTTCCTGGCCTTAGTAAGATTCATGCTGCCTCACCAAGACTGAAAAATTTAGGACAGGTGGCAGATACAATAACCTTTGGAAATTGGATTGCTGTCTGGACCTTCTGGTCTCTGCTTCTTCCTAATGATACCATTTCTCCACAGCGCCACATTCTTTCCACCCTGTTCAGCTCTGTAACTGCCGAAGACAGTGTTCTAAGTCAGCCTCCTTAGATTCAGCAGGGAGGATTATTTATTTGCCACACTTGATCACATATTCTAGGTTAGTCTTTATCGGTAAACGTAGTATATTGCTTTCTCATCTCCCAACCCTTTTTTATATCTTTTTAAATAAAATTGGTAGGAGATAAAAGTGTTACATTTGATAGGGCTCACCAAACACTTCCACACGTGAAAGTACCCATAAATAAAAGCCATGTAACAGTTTATGTCAAAATGGAGGAGCTGTTTTACATGAACATGCATTTATGTCTCACAGTTTCTGAGGGTCAGGAATCTGGACAGAGCTTTCTCAACTGTCTCTTCCTGAAGGCACTTCACATGTTTTCAGTCAAGTTGGGGCAAGGCCCACAGTCACCTAAAAGGCTTGATGGGGGCGGGTCCATTTCCAAGATTAACTCATGTTGTTAGAAGAGGAGGGCTCTTACTAGGTTTTAGTCCAAGACCTCCCTTCACTGCTGGTCATGTGGTCCCTTTCGTTGGATTGTTCATGATTTGGCATCTGGCTGCCTTCAGAGTGAGCTGTCAAACCACAAGAGAGCAAGCACATGGCAGAAGCCTCAAATGCTTAACCTGATCTGGCTTGGAAGTGGCATTGCTGTTGCTGCTGTCATGTTCCATTTCCAGTGAGTCTGATCCATACTCAAGGGAGGAGATTGCATGGGACATGGACGCCATGAGTCGAGGCTCATTTGAAAGGCTGCACCCTCCAAAATTAATGTTGTCCACAAAAGAGGAGTATGGATTATCTCATTTTACCTTCATAATAACCAGGAGGGTCAGTTAATAAGATTATCTTAGTTTTAACATTAGAAAGTTAGGTTTGAATATGATCAGTGGCTGGCTAAGAAACGCAATATAGTGAAGTAGCTAATGAGGGACATTAACACACACACATACACACACACAAACACAAATAAAACGAAAAAGTACAAAGAAACAAATGAAAACTCAAAACACACATGCACACAAAACAGGTTGCAGATTTGTAAACACATCTCATGTTCTAGGTTGTATTTTAAAAATTCACAGAAGAGGTTGGAAGGCAACACACTGAAATATTAGAAAAACATTTAAACTTTTAGTTGAAGGTTGCCATTTTCTTCTGTTTCTTATATATTGTTCCTTATTTTTCCAAAAATCCACATTGACCTTTGCCTAAAAATGGGAAAAAACCATAAGCAAATAAAAAAGTTCCTTCTCACTGGTTTCATACTGGCCACCGCAGTGACCTTAATTTCAGGCAGTAAGGAACACATTGGTTGTAAACATTTCATATATATATATATATGTGTGTATTTATATATGTATGTATATATACATATATAGTATATATAAACTATATATACATAGTAAGAGGTCAGTCATATAGTAATTAATTTATTTTAAAATCTTTAATTACCGTATAAAATGATGCTTATTTACATAGCATCATGTGATGTTTGAATGTAGGTACTCATCCTAAGATGGTCACAGCAGGGCCAGCACACCTATCTCCCAACAGCTATCTTTGACATGTTAGTCAGCTCTGAAGAGCGATACACACTCTTTCGTCATATAAGTCTTTCCAACTTCTATTCTTGTCATTCTTGTTATAATTTTGTTAATTTGGACATATGTAAACACTTCTGCATGTACATATAAGTGTAGTTATGACAGACGGAGTTAAATGAAACCAATACAAAGCAGAGTTCTTTGTTAGCAGGGAAATCAACAAATGACTCTCAAACAGATGCCACAGAAATGGTCCCTGAAGGTGTCCCACTGTTGCAAACTATCTTTGAAAATGATATCATCCATTCATTCCCATATTTAGTCCCTCATTTGTTCATTTTCATTGGTTTCCTATTGGACATCAAGTGCTGGGTTATGCATTGAGGATCTAAGAATAAATGAAACATACACAGTTCTGTGTTTGTTTCTTTTGGAATATAATGTGAAATATTATTGTCAATCAATGGACAACTGAGATATGAGATTTTTAAACCAGTATTATGAAGAAAATTTACACATATTTCAAGAAAGAATAAAACATTAGGGTGTGTCTATGAACAGTCTGAAAGATCACAGTATACACGGCATCCGCTTTGGAAATATTATATAATGAAAGAGAAAACCAAGGTGAAGCAGTAATCTTGGAGAATTCAAAAATCATGGTCAAACATGAAGGATGAACTACAAGAAAGATTGGGGCAGAGCAGCCAGAAAAGTGGGAGGAGCTGAATGGAAGATGAGGGAGGACTGCTTTTCTGGATGGAGAGGGAGGGAGCCATGCTGTGGATAAGGATGTAGAGTTAAGAGGGAAGAGCACGGAAAATTCCCTTCATGGTGTAAGGTACGGATACGAGTAAAGCCAAGAAAGCTTCTGATGGACAGAATGGACTAAGACACTGGGAGAAGACAAAGGAGAGTCCTACATATCCATGACTTTTAGGGAGGAAAATCTAAGTTCTGTAGGGAAAAGCAGAGTGGGCTGTTTTCTTCTCGTAAGCATGGGAGACTCTAGATGATGATATTCTCTTGTGGCAGGATGTGGAATGGCTGGTGGTGGAGTGGGGTATTACAAATGTAGTGGCAGGTTTCTAAGAAGGGGTTGGAAAATGGATCCAGAGAAATAGAGAAGATAGAGCCTTGTCACAGTCCACTGGAAATCTTATTCTTACAGTCTAGTCATTTTTTTTTCCAGGAAGAAAGGACGAAGCTTAAAGTGGTTTAAAATTGGCTTAGGATTTGGGAGTTACACCAGGCAAAACTCACCCTCCCGATATTTTCATTATTCAGCTTATTTTTAAAGCACTTTTATATAAATTCATTATTTATATTCCTATGACGGCTTAGGGAGGTTGTTGGGACATGCCAATCAATTCAAGTAACTTACCTGTGGCGGTGTAATGTCAATCTTGCTGTTTATAAAGACTCTGATGACCCAGATCTTGAGCGCTGTGCTATGCGTTGCAAAACACGACATCTGCCTTCTCTCCTAAATTCACTTAGATAACTGTAAAGTCCACAGCCTGAGTGTACAACTTGAAGAGAGATACAAAAATATCAGAGAGAAGTTGTGGCTGATTTTCAAGTCCAATGACATATTTTCTTTATTCTCCTATGAATAAAGTAACATGAAAGACAGCATGCAAACCCATTCTTGTGAAGCATGCATGTACTGTCTTCCATAGGAAATCAAGGGCCCAGTACGTAACTGCATATGTCTGCTTTCCCAAACAGATTCTTATTGCCTCAGGATAAAACTCTGAACTCCCTGTTGCACTTGTTCAATAATACGAGAAACATGGATTTCAGCAACTTTACATTGTTTGATATGAATGCATATTGTTTGGGATATGGTATATGCACGTGCGTATGTATGTGTGTGTGCACTCATGCTGTGTGCACACAAGTTCGTGGCCCATATAATAAAGTAAACTAAAAAATATTAAATCATACTACCTCTAAGCAGTTTCTTATTTCCCACTAGGCTATGAGGTCAGAAGGACCTAGCCTAGTGTTTTTATTATTCCCTTTTAAGTGTATAATCAAGGTCATAGCATTCATCTTATATCCAACCAGTACCTGTTCCTCAACCATATACAGGTGGTTGTGGAATGGTCAAGTCCCAGCATGGTGCTAGACGTAGTCAGGCTCTGCAGCAAAACTTACTTGACTTAAAACACTGATAGTGTGAGTGAAGATTTAAAATTCTGTACTGAAATTATTGCTGGATTCTATTTGTGTGAGTTCCTCATTCTTCCTCTGCTCATTCCTCAGCTCTTTACCATTTTTTTTTGAGATTATAAAATAATTACATTTCTCTCTTTCCTTTTCTTCCTCCAAACCCTACCATATACTCATCCTTGCTCTCTTTTAAATTCTTGGGCTCTTTTTTTCATTAACTGTTATTGTATGAATATATATTATGTAAATGTATGAATGCATATATATATGTTTGTATATGTATATTAGTGTATACATATTCCTGAATATAACCTGCTCATTCTGTATGGTGTTGTTTGTATGTGTGTTTTCAGGGCTTGGTGTTGGATAACCAATTGTGTTCTTTCTTGTGGTGTTTACCTTATTTCAGAAAGCACATACTCTAACTTCTAATTTAATAAGTGTGTGGAGAAAAAAAAACAAGTATGTGGGAAAAGTGTGTTAAGAGCACATGAATAGAGATAATCCAGTCAGAATTGTGAATGAAATAAGACTGTGAAATCAGACATCTATCATGATTGGAATAATATTCCAACATTATTCTAATATTCTAAAATGACCCCACAGAAAATGCTCAGAAAAGCTATTGAAATCATAATTACCTGTAAGAGTTCAATTAATTTGGTTCTTTTTAGTAAAATACAGCAGAAATGATGAGACTTTATTTCTTTTCTCTTCTTTAGCATGCTGAGAATTACTTCTAAATGCTCTTGAGCTGTCAAAGTTTCCAAACAAGCATGAGGATGTGTGCTCCAGCTGCTCATGGTACTTGAAAATATATTTTATGTGAGCACAAGTTCACTTGAAGCTCAGGCAAGGCTCACTCCAAAGCAGGTACACTTCAATTCTGACTTTTGAAATTTTCTGTCCATTCTGTGAATTATTATAGAACTTAAAAACAAAAACAACAACAACAAAAAATACAGAAAGTAGCCTCTTATTTGAATGGTTCATTATTTCATTGAAACTTCCTCTTGGACTCCGTCTTCTACAGTTCAGTATTTTATGAGGGAATGCCATGTCATTCAACCTACACTGAGTTTATAGCTAATATAAGACCCAATGCTAGTTAACTCTACACTAGTATGATTCTACTTGTAACTATTAATCTATTTTAAGTGGTTGGACAGTCTGGTCAAAACAATAGCTTCACTCGACTGCAAAGGGAGAAGTAAATGAAGTACTGTTCGTATTGTTGTCCTGTTCTCACACTCAGTTAGAAGCACAGCTTCAGGCCTGGCTTGATCCAATGGTTCACCATTCTGTATGAAAGCATTGTTTTTGTCCCTTTATCCTTTTTCTGCTTTCTGTAGGTTACATGGTTCCTATCAGTTGATAGCTGTATGAGAGGAAAATGCTACAGTTAAAGGCTTTGATTTATCTGTCACACCAGATAAAAGTGAAGTACTGTGAATAGCCCGTGAAAACAGAGATTTTCTTTTCTGAAGCTCCCAACAGAAGTTCTCTTGTGTATTAATGACTTTAGAAAACTTGATGTTCTCATTTTGAAAACAATGCCTGACCTGAAGATATTCAAAATATATGGTCTGGCACTCACTTCTTCTAAGCACTTTGATAAATCATGAATCATTGTGTTAACCACCCCTCTTTGCAGACAGCAACTTCACTGACCGAGGCTGAGAGCAGCATGCATCTTTGCACATAAACACTATTACTAAGAAGGCCGTTTGGTAATGTGAGCATGTGTGCTAAATCACCTCCCCACAAGGCTCAGGGAACACCATGGAAGAGGGAGCAGAAAGAATGTAACAGCCAGAGGATGGGGAAGAGTGATGGAAATGTTCTCATCTGAACATCACAGGACCACTGCACTCACATGCTCACAGCAGCTGTTATCTGAACAAGATCAAGCCAGTCAGCATTCCAGCACTCAGTGGTGGAGAGGCTCAGGAAGTCCCGCTTCTGGCTCCGGAGCTATCTGCATTTGATGACTGCTTGTGGAGGGGGAGCTATCTGGCTGTGGAAATTGTAGTCAGCAGTAGGTTGTCCATAGGAGTTGAATATGGTCAAGAGAAAGTAGACAAGGAATCTCAGAAAATCTCCTAGCTGCAGTGACATTTCCTAAAAGCTATTGATCAGGCTGGATTAATAAATACCCAGGGATGAGATGAAGATATTCATATAACGTACTTTATACTGAACATCTCCTTGGTTGTTCTGAAAGCCAGCTCTCACAAACCAATTCTCAGATGGATAATGATTTCAAAAACACATAACCCTCTCTAAGAAAGCCTGAAATTCTCAGCAGAGGCTAGACCTTCTAACGTCTGAAACAATCTATGTTTTTGTGGGTTTTTTTTGTTTTTTGCTTATTTCCCTCTCCCTTTCTTATCCATCTCACCCACCCCTCTCATCAGCCCTTCTAACTGCCAATCAAGAACATGCCCTTTCTTTATACACTCTGTTATACTGTCACTGTGATACTTCACTCATCCTTCCTCCATCACTCATCATCTTTGATCACATGGCACATATTGACTTATTCCTTAAGCCATCTGTTCATCTTTTTCCTGTACCAAAAATTTCCCTTCGTTTTGTCATGATCAGAGTTTTCTGTTTTTCACTGTGATAATAAATGTAAATATTATTCATATTTTGATCTATCACAAGACTGTTGGATCTTTGAACGTAAGAACTGTTTTATTTCCATATTGACAATTGCATATGGACAATATTTTCCTAATGCCACCCTCTCGTGTTAGGAGGAAGCTAAGACTACAAAAGTAGAGGGGATTTTGAGGAGCATAGGAAGACAGCCAGGTGGCAATTGCCTATTCTATCACTCAAAGAAGAAACTGCTAACTGATTAGGACATGTTACTGAGGTAAGACAAGACTTCAAGGTCCTTTCAGCAAAGCCTTCCAAACTCATAGTCACAACTCATAGTCTGAAATTAGTAAGCAGGATGAAACCTATCACCATTTTCAGCTAAAACTTCTTCCTCCTAGTAATTAGCTTGTTTGTGTCCATACCACCCTGAAAGCCACCAATCTCATCTGACCTTGGAAGCTAAGCAACGGTTGGGCTTTGCTAGTACTTGAATAGGATGCTCAGTAGTTGGTGTTTGTGATAATGAGAGCCTCCTTCCTTTGCCTTTGTTTCTCTGGCATCATTCTAATAATGTCAGATGCCTCATTTACTACTAAATGCCATCATCAAATCAATTTCTATCCAACACCTTAATTATAAAACATTTTATATTCCATTAAGAGTGCATTCTGACATTTCGAAAGCATTGATATTGTTCCATGTCTTTTGCGATCGATATAGAAAGGGCTCTGAACTGTGCCTTTCTGTGTCTGGCTTTAATGTGAGTGCTGAAGATCTGAAGTCGGGCCTTCATGCTTGTGTGGCAAGAGCTTCCCTCACTGAGTCATCTTCCGGCTGTGACTTTTTCTTCTGGCCCAGACAGTCTTTCATGTTGCTTTTCATTTTATTTATTTATTTTTGTTTGTTTGTTTGTTTGTTTTAGCTCTTCGTTGAATTTCTTACTACCTCAGATGAATGAGCCCCAGTTCAAGTAGTAAAAAACAGATCTATTCTGAGTGTTTGTTTGTAGGAAATAACTGGGCAGACAACTGAAAACCTACACTCCTTTCAGGAATGCTGGTTGTATTTTGCAAGCGCCTGGGAAGTTTGTTTCTGGAATTCAGGCAGTTAGTAAGTCTAGGAGCTAAAGCATGGATGACCTATGGAAGATGGGTGGCCACGGCTCCAAGGCAGAAGTTCACCTTTGCTGCCTGTGACATCTCACGGTCTCCCTGCTAATGCAAGGTCCAAAATGATTTCTTAATTTACCTGCTCTGGAACTTGCACAAATGTCTTCTTTGGAGTTAGTCCATGAAATTGAGCTTTCAGGTTCCAATTGCATATAAATTAACAGGAGGATTGCTGTTTCACACAGATGCTGAGTAGCCAAAATTTGAGGTACAAGGGCAGCTTCTTTGCTGGACAGGTTCACACACTGTCAAAAACTACTGTGTGCGGGTATGTTAGGAGCAGCGGTGCTCAGTGCTGGATAGAGTAGTCCCCTTGCACTGAGTATGCTGATGAATTGTCTGTCACACGCATATCCCTCAATCGTGAGATGAGAGGTTTAGTTCGGATTATCAACATCAGGTTAGGAACAACAGTTTTCAACTTCTTCAGTTTCCTCAGTGAAGGGTTTGTCACTGGGACAACACCAGCTTTTATGATACTTTACATTTTGAGAAGGATCAAGGGATATGGGACTGATTCTGTTAATTCTCCTCGCTTCTGGTTCACATCTGCCTTGACTTCAGTCCTCAGCAGTACCTGAGGCCTCATCAGGACTTCATAGGTCAACAGGGTCCTGCCTCCTCCCTGAGCCCCTGCAGGACAGCAGGACAGCAGGACAGCAGGACTGCAGGCTGAGCAGCTTCTGCCCTCACTGACTTTGAGACATCTGCTGAAATCACTTGTTCATTTGGACTGACCCTCCGTCCTCATTACTGTCTCTCTAATGCTTTCGGTTAATTCCTTTTTGTATTGCTATATGATGTCAGAGAATGAGAATTCAAGACTGAGTGCAAATTGGGGGCAAATGAATATGTCTACCTTGCCACTTAGAAAGTTCTGCCTGCTTTCTAGGGTTTGTACCAGTCTCTAACGGGAACTTCTATCTGGTATTTGTAAGCTGACTTCCTGTAACTGTACAAACATGCATCAAATTCCATGTTCCCATTTAGTAATTAGCACCGTATAAACTCAGTTTCCTTATAAACCTGGAGAACCATTTTCTTGTTTTCCTTTTTATAGTTTTAAATTAAAATATACACGTTAGTGTATTACACACACACAAATATCGTCTGTACTTGAAAAATCCATCAGTATGCATACTTTTAGATACACAATTATTCATGCATTCTAACCAATGCCCTACTAGAATTCAGAGTGTATTTAAGACATGCCATACATTTCTCTCTCTCTCTCTCTCTGTATATATATGTATATATGCATATATATGTATATATCTTCACAGAAATTATAGTTAATCTGCTAAAATAAGTAAAAAAAAACAGCACTGAAGAAAGAGTAAAACATTAATGTGCCCAGGTACAATTAACTAATTACGTAAAATTTATGCTGCAAGGAATTCATCGTCCCCCTTTGTTTTTCCTTACTTTGACACTTTCTAAGGACATGCCTTGTCCTCTTTCCTTTTTCTTTATTCCTGATAAAACACTAAAGAGGTCACGGAACACAGAAGGGATTAAAAGAAAAGAGAAATAAAGTTTATCAAAAAAAAAAAAAAGGATAGCCTGAGGGCATCTCTCCCTTCTTTTTTCTGTTTCCATCACTCACGTGTGTCTTCACCAGTGCAATGACTTTCTTGATAGTTTTCGTGTACAATAGCTGAGTGAGCATTCTTTTCACTTTTAGGCCATTTCACAGCAAATCCTTTTAAACTGACACCATATAAATGGGTTGTATGGCTTGAACATGGCTCATAAGGAAGAAATCCTTGTCAAAGAGGAAGAGATAACAGTCTAATGCGTGGGAGGAGATGGAGCTCACCACCAGCCCCTGCGCGTCACTCCCGAGTTGCCTAGTGTGTTGCTGTGGACTCTGATCGACTTGTTGCATTTCTGAGTCTCGTCCTCCCTGAGGAGCATACATTGTTTGAACACTGTCCTCTGTAGAAATCAAGTTTATGCCTTTCTCCATGTTGGTGGCTGGGACACACTTGTGTTTTCGAAACTCTGATTGTGTTGGTTCATCTGATACTGCCTGCAGAACTACCAGCGCTCCCCAAGTTGGTGCCCTGACCCTCGGCTGTGCATGCGTCCCTGGATTTTGGAGTTATCCAAGACTTAAGGCATGCTTTGGCCACTTTTCTTATCCATACTGTATACTAAAATTTGAACTATTATTTTAATATACCTGTAGATCTTAGTGTGCAATATTGATATTATAGTTAATAACTTTATACATCTAATATATAAATACATAAAATATATTTATTACACGGCAAGAAATTTAAGTTCAGGTTCAAATTTACCAATTTTTCTTTCAGTTTTGATAATTTATTTTTGCTTGGTTGAGGTATCGGTTTCCATAAATTCTTTTCATATTATTAAAATCCCTATGGAAATTAGTGTAAAACTTGAATAAACATACAATATTTACATTGAATAATCCATCAATATTCCTAATCATATTTTTTGAAATGCAATGCTACAATATAAATTACATGTGTTTCATTCACACACTCACTGATTTATCTATGACATGAATTAATGATAATGCTACTATTTTATGTACTGTGCAATTTAAAATTAGATAGAGATGTTTGCAGGAGTTAGCTAAATCCATGACTGAAACAAGCACTCTAAGCATTGTAACTAAAGATCATCACAGTGTGATGCTGCACTGGTATGTGACACAATCATGAGAATCCTGGAATAAGTGAGAACGGAAACAGACAGAATTGCCAATAAGCATATATGAATTTTATTGAGTACTTAGCAAACGGGAACTGAAGAATCAAGAAATTTGTTGTAAGAGATCTGTATAGTTTAGTGCTACATATACAAAATCTGAAAGTTTTATTTTTGTTATAGTTTTGCCATTGCCCTTGAGGTGCAGGGGTAAACTTTAGAGATTGAACCCAAGCCTTTCTGGTGCTCTACCAATGAGCTCTTGTTTATAGAGAGTCCTCACACTTGCACATTGGACTATGTCAGGGGTTTGCAATTCATTTCAATCGCTAACATTAAATGTTATATATGAGAATGGTCCAGCAGAACTTTTTGCAATGGTAGAAATATTTTATATCTATAGTAACTACTTCCTGCATGTGGTTATTGAACACTAGAAATTAGCTAGTTGTATTAAAGAATTGAATTTTCATCTTCATTTAATTTTAATTCAGACAGGTACATAATAAATAATGATAAAATAAACAAGAACAAAAAACAAAAGTACTTTTATGAAAAACATTCTTCAGTGAGGACTGGTAACTAAAAATGACAATGTAAAATTAATCTGATTCAATTCGTTTTAAGGTAAGCAATTCATGAGGACTCATTCATCTAAAGCAGTAGGAAATACATGTTAAGGGAGTCACTTTTGAAAAAAACTACTTGACATGTTCTTACATTCACCAAAGTGCACATATCACTCATAGCTATGATATAACTGATAACAGAGTAGAAAGAGTAATAACTCCACCTTTTAGAACTTACTGGTTCCAATAGCTGTGAATCTTAATAAAAGAACTTAAAATTTTTGTCACAGATCAGTGGTATCAAATATCACTTTTTGTATTGTTAAAAAATTAACATAAAGGATGAAGATTTAGTTTAGCTGTTAAGAGTGCTTGCTTAACATGCACAGAGTCCTGGATTGAGCTTCAGCACACACTAAAACCAATAGCCATGGCAGGGGGATCAGAATTTACAGGCCGCTCTCACTAATATGATCGCTTTGAGGCCAGCTTGAGCCAAACAACACTCTGTCTCAAAAATAAACAAATGAACAAAAATACAATAACCCAGAATGAGGAAATGTCTATTGTTGTGACACTGTGTTTGTCACCATCAGTAGGGATAATGTGCCTACATTTCACTTTTGTTGCCAAGCATTCTATTACCAGTATTTGGATGTTGCACATATATTAATTTAGAGAAAAAGAGATCTTGTCACTGCAGAATACACATATGAAGGGATTTTTTTCCTGCACAACTACTGACACAATTCAAGGACAAACAGGTGCATAAGTTTCTGTGTGTCCATAAGTGTCTTTGTATGGAGAATGATTCTGGGAAGGGGAAAGTACAGAGAAAAAAAGCTACATTTGATAGAGCAATGACTTGATAAAGGAAGTCTTAATGCAGTTGTTACAAGACTATAAATATGTGCAAAAGCATATCCATTGTGTTACAAGAATGTATCTATGAAACTAAGCAGAAATTGAGTGAGTTGCATTCCGAACAAAGTATGAGTTCCTGGTGTCCAAAATAAATGTCCTGATTATAGGTAAGACCATTATTATGAAAAAATAATATGAAAGAATAACAAAGATTTCCCCATTTTCTTATTGCTCCAAGTATTAGTTCTAAATTCTTTTGCAGAAAAGTCTTCTGATAAAGAGCACTTGACAAATAGATTTTTTTTTTAATCTGCTCTTTCCTACCTCTGTGATCTAATACAAATCACAGCATTGGACAACAGTTTTCATATCTACAGTATGAGGAAATTCAATGTACTATACATTTCATTAACGGAATGGAAGATGCATGTGAAATGAGAAACATTTCCAGACAAAGTATTTCTACTCCTTTCCAAGAACTTCTAAAGAGATTACTACAACCAGGCTGAACAGATGCTCAGTGATTAATAGCAAAGAGTGCTCTTTCAGAGGACCAGAGTACAGTTCCTAGTACCATTGTCAAGTGGTTCACAACCCTCTGGAACTTAAGCTCCAGGGAATCTGATGCTTATGTCCTTGGGCACTCACAGGCACATACATACACACACCACATTAATAAAAAATAAAAAAATTAGTTGTTGGTCTGCTTTTGAAGCTGCGGTCACCTCCAGGTCTTTCTGTTTCCCCCTTCTTCCAAAAGGTTCCCTGTACTCTGCCCAAAGTTTGGCTATGAGTCTCAGCATCTCCTTCAATATCCTGCTTGGTAGGGTCTTTCAGAGGCCCCCCTGTGGAAGGCTCCTTTCGTGTTCCCTGTCTTCTCCTACTTTCTATGGCTATCCTGTTTGCCCTTCTGAGTGAGGTTTCAGCCTCTTCTCTAGGGTCCTTCTTGTTGTTTAGCTTATTTAGGACTATAGATTCCAGTATTTTTATCCTTTATCATATGGCTAATACTCACTTATAAGTGAGTACATACCATATGTGTCTTTCTATTTCTGGGTTATCTCACTACAAGAGGGACTGAAGATACAGACAGTCCGACCAAGAACCATGCATGGAGATGACCTAGTCTCCCTGCTGAGATTAAGCTTGTAGGCTGCTCAGTTTCCAAATGGGTTCCCTAGTAAGGGGAAAAGGGACTGTCTCTGACGTGAAATCAGTGGCCAGCTCTTTGATCACCTCTCCCTGGGGTGCGCAGCCCTGCAAGGTCACAGCAGAAGATCATGCAGCCATCCCTAATGAGAACTGATAGGCTAGGGTCAAATAGAAGGTAAGGAGGTCCTCCCCTATCAGTGGATTAATGGAGGGGCATACGGGAAAAGGAGGGTGGTTGCGACTGGGAAGAGTTGGGGGGGTGGCTACAACCAGGGATACAAAGTGAATAAATTGTAATAAATAGATGAATATTAAAAAGATAAAAAATTAAATTTCTACAATATGGGTGACTTAAAGAGCAAAAAATACATTATCTGCCACATTGAGGGTTTGGCTATAATTCAAAAAACAAGCTTCAGCCGGAGTGCCACTCTCTCTGAAGGCTGTCTTGGCTTCAGATGCTTATTCTCAGTCCTCTCTCTTCCTGGGCTTGTAGATTTTATGCTCCAGTTTCAGTCACTACAGTAACAAAGTCATCTCCTCTGTATGTTCATTTATGTCAAAATTTCCCTATTCTTCCAAGGATACCAATTCCTTTAGAGTAGGGCCCACCTAACCATGCAGGCTTGTATATTTATATACTTCTAAAAAAAATTCATTTGCTATGAGACTCAGCATCTGCTTGATACCCTGATGGGTAGAAGAGGCCAAATCAGGTAGGAATGAGACTTGAACATTCGCTGTTTGAGAGGACACAGTTCAACCCATGGCACTTGCCAGCACAGTCTGTTTCTGTCAAGGAATCCAAAAGAGTAGTGAGTTTTGATCTAAGCATAGAAGAAATAAAAGCGGAATGAAGAGACCTATGTAAAGATAATGCTTTGTTTCAAAATAAAAATTTCTTACATACATTAATATACTCAAAATTCTCTGACAATACTAAAAAAATCATAAAAACAAGTACAAATTCTTTTTCCTATGGTTTGAGTATGAAATCTCCCCCTTCTGGCTCATCTACTGAATGCTTTGTTTTCTGTTGATTTTACCATTTGTGGAGGCTGTGGAGACTTTGCAAGTTTGACTTTACTGGAAAAAAGTTGATCATTGAGGGTGGGTGGTTAATGGAACATCGTTGCGATCCATTTCCTTTCTTTTTTCCTTTTTTTACACCCACTTCCCATCTGTCATGACATGAGCAGCTGACACTGTTCCACTGACATGATGTTCAACCCGAACTCATGGGACTAATCCACCAGGGAGTGAAACTTCTGCAACCAGGAGCCAAAATAAATCTTCTGTTAAGTTGTTTCTGTCAGACACTTTGTTAAAGAGATGGGACAAGTAACTTATATAACTGTTGTAGGCCTAGATAAACTTAGCTCAGTTGCTTAGATAGGCAAAAGAGAGGCTTTACAGAACAATCAAAGGGCAGGACCTGCAGGCTGTTACAAGAATGTCTTCATCTTGGATTTACCACAGCCATGAACCTTCAGCCATGAACTCTCAGAGACTGGGTCTTCTTAGTGTTTCAGTGTTGCTGGTCTTCTTATGCAAAGTCTCAGGTTATCACAATTAGAAATAAATGAACTCAGCAATCCAGAAGTTCTGTTAACCCCCTGGAACATTCGATATCACCAACTGGACAGAACTCATATTACTGTGCTCTACAGTAAGCATTATGGCAACCAGCCAAAGATCAGAGTCATGTCCTTTGAATGTTTAAGGATCTGAGATGTTCTAGTTGATTGCATTATTTCTCACAGTAGATACGACTTTTTTTGTATGCTCTAGGTACTTGATTTTACCAGGTTCACTTTTGGAAAATGCAATCGTTTGGATCCAATAACTAAATAAAACAAACTTTCCTGATTACAGTAAGCATCTTTGCATCAACACTTCTTGAAATTCTGCCTGCAGGTAAGAGTGCCTTACTTTTGAAGAACAGTTTACATAAATGACAGTTATGTGCTGGTTAATTACAGGGAATGTTCTGAGGAATGTGGTCTTAAAGGAATTTCATGTTTGTATGAGTATTGTATGACAGAAACCAAGATGGACATGATACAGTATCTTGGGACCACCACAGTAGGCATGCTTTGTCATTAAAGGCATGTCATTAGGGGGCGTGTGCTTATATGTTGACATATCTGACAGGGAGATCCAATACTAAGCAGATTCTTTATGCTCTGTGGCTTCTTGCATGTGAAATTCTCTTTACCTCAGTGGATGCTAGAGAGACTACTACTCCTGAAGTGGAAAATGCATACACATATATGTTCTCGTTACTTTGGGTTTGATATTGCAGATCTGTCTACTCACTGATTAGACTCTCAATGTTAATACCTGCACTGCTTTTACAGTCAGTTGTGGACACACACAGAACAGCAAACATTTTGAGTCCGTTAGAGCACAAGCTTCCAGTTAAGGTCAAAGAAGGTGAGCTCTGTCTTTATGTGTTTGCGTCATATTATAAACATCTGTCCTTTACACATTCTTCTTAGTGTCATGTCTTCCCATTCCTTTGGTGGTTTTGCCATTTAAAATGGGCTCTAAGCTCAGCATTGAAGTGTTGGTTAGTGTTTTTAGTTCTGGATAGCACTTGCATTATAGAGAGGATATGTATCAAATAAAACTTGGTTGAGTCATGAGCCCACAGTGCTGTTGTAAGTAAGCTTTGTGTCAGTGAATCACTCTTATTAGATAGATGGCCATCTAACAGAAACATCCAGAAAGCAAAGTTACATACATCGGTTTGTTGACAAAATTAGGTAGGCAAAGCCTCAAAGGAAACTAGCCTGCCTTTTTTCCTATGAAAGTGGTTCTGTACTCACTGTTTTACCTTTCAGTACTATAGAGAATGTGACAATCTCCACATTGAGGGTTATATCAGACTATGTGTGTGCCTCACAAAAAAGAGCGAAACTGGACTTTTATCTTGTCCCAAGCAGAAAAATTAACCTCAGGTGAACTGAAGTTCTCAACATAAAAACTAAAACTGTAAAATTCACACAGTAAAAAAATTAGGAGAAAAGTTTCATTGTACTGGATTTAGGAACAGTTTCCTTTAATGAAAGGCCCCAAACAGAGACAATAAGAGGAAAAATACATAGCTGGATCACATAAAAATTTCAAAGCTTAGGTGTCAAAGGACATGATCAAATAGCCAAAAGTCAGGTCACAAGTCAAGTGGGCAGCACACAGCTGTAAGGAAGGATGATGCAGGAGAAATGGAAATCAAGAGCAGTCTTGGACTTTATAATGAAACTGAAAAATAAATAACAGACCACACAGACTGAGTTAAAATATTTAAATAACTCCTCTTTCTCAACAACAAAATGCCAAACAGCAAGATTCAAAAATGGCAAAATTACATAATGTTGATCCAAAGACTATTTTAAAGGGTCCATCAAGCCAAGAAAATGATACCTGGCTTCACTCATTATAAACTACAATGAGGGATCACAATTAGGATGACTACTGTGAACAGCAATTGAAGCAACAGGGCAGCATCAGTGATAGAGGTGCTGTGTAAATAAAACAGTATGTCCATTCACCACAATTAAAAGCAGAATTGCCATAGATCTAGCAATTCTATTTTTTAATGGATGCAACAAAGAACTGACAGTGAGTTCTCAAAGACATACTTCTCCAGCCCACTTCATAGCGCCACTATCCATAAAATATTGTGTGGCTTCATAAAGGAGAGCAATTCTGATATATATATATATATATACATATATATATACATATATATATATATAATTTATGAATAGATGTTGAGAATTCTGTGCTAAGTAGGATAAGGCAGATGTACATCAAAGGAAGTACTTGACTGTTTCACTTTTGTGAGATACTAAGATTCAGATTCATGGAGATAGAGATAAAGTGGTACCTGCATGCTGGGCAGAGTTTCATCTCTGAAGATCAAGAAGTTCTTGGTAGTGATTAAATACAATGGGATTGTGTTCGCTTCATGGAATTCTACACTTAAAAAAAGAAGATGAAAGATGATGGCATGCTACTTGAATTTTTGTCGCAATAACAAACAAAAGAGAGATGGTTTAAAGTGAAATCTTTCCCTGTTATATTTATTCGAGGTTTGTCCAATTTGCTGGGCTCTGGGGTGCACTAAGAGATAGGCCTCAGGGAATACCTGTGAGGAACAAGCCTGTCACACAGAGAGGGTGACATCAGCGGCAGTGGCCAGATATTGAAAATAAGAAAGAGTTCTTGTCTGCCTGCTGAGAGTGAGCGTGCCTACTCTACTGTCACAGTTACTGCAGCTCCTACTACTGTCCTTCACTAATGTCAGAGTCCAGACTTTAAGATCAGCAGTTTCTCCAGATTTGTCTGGGCCTTCAACACCAGGATGGGACTACTTTGTTCCATGGCCTGAACACTATGGGGTTCTCCACTTTTTCAGTGTGCCAATCGTCACTCTAACTACCCAGCTCTTACTGGTGATAAGGCATTCTAACACATCTCCATGACTGTAAAATATATACATATATATGATATATAATATGTTATATATAGTACATATATATTTCAATTCTATTATTTCTCTTCTTTCAGATCAATAGTTCTCAACCTGTGGTTAATGACTCTTTCTCAGGGGTTGTAGATCAGATATCACGTACATCAGATATTTACATTGTGATTCATAACAGTAGCAAAATGACAGTTCTAAAGAAGGAACAAAATAATTTTATGGGTTGAATGTCACCACAATGTGAAGAGCTGTATTAAAGGGTTTCGGTATTAGGAAGGTTGAGAACCACAACTCTCAGCAACTCTCGGATTGTGTTCTTTCCTGTCATTATATCCAGTAAAATTGCCTACTCAGTTTTCATGGCTTGCAACTGGTAAGGATATGGAAAGGAAAATAGAGAAACCTATCAAATCTGATGATTCAAATGAATGACTTTTAGAAGAATATGAAATTAAGGAGGACAGTACTTTCAGCAGCAATGACACTCATGTACTTCATTCCCAACATCCCAGGTACAGAGAGTTGGGTTCACAATTTCAGTGAGACACGTGTTGAGAAGAGTGTCCTTGCTGCATCTAGCCTTGCTGGAGATGTTTAATCAAGATATGACTCCCTCTTTCAAAATCCACGATGCTTACATGAATATACACATGGCAGGCAACAGTACAGTTCTTGGAACCCATGCTTTCCTTGCCTAATTCATTTCTGTACAGCCTCAAAATGCATTCACATTTGCCTCTGCAAGTTTGCATAGTCAGGGGTGAAATTTTGTATATTTCAGTGCATATTGGTAACACACAGCAGCTCCCCTCGAATACATGACTGCTATTCGCAACCAATATTTGCAGGTCATATCCATGAACCTGAGTCTCTTTAGTGGACTGGTTGCCTTTCTGCTCAGCATTGGAGCCCTGTTCAAGGAGAACATGGGGCTCGGAGCATGGAATGTTTTCTTCAGCTGAATGCAGATGACATGACCCTGGGAAGTCAGCTCCTCAAGTTACAGGTCAAGTTTTAGTATTCTCTGGTCTGACCAGGGATGTGGAAGAAGAGAGCAAGCCAGAGCATCCAAGACAGTATCTCTTCTAAGGTACCACTCCGCAGCATCAGCATGGTCACCGGAGGCAGAAGCAGCCAAGCAAAGGAAACATGGCTCTGGGTTGGAAACTGGCTTATTTAAGGACTTTGCAAATCCAGGTCAATTAATTGACCTCACTGTCTTGAAACCTCCTGATCTTCAGTTTGTTAATAGTAATAGATCACTATGGAAATACTGTATGAAACACCGAGGAAGTGCCAGGCACGAAGGGTGGGCTGAATACATAATAGCTGACACTTTTAATTTTAGTCTCATCAGGAGAGGATTTGGAGGTGAGGTTCAAGTGACCCCTTCGCAGCAAGGAATTAAGAGAATCGTAAAAGAAACTGGTGCTTCGATTTCTACAGCGGTCCGCAGCCAAGCATTCAGTTGATTTGGGGTTTTAATTATATCTTTGGTAGTCTGAGGACATGCTGACAACAAAATGAAAAAGCTCCAGCCACCATCCTCTGTAGCTAGATTCATTATGGGACAAAATCTGAACTCTGGGAGTACAAATCCGAGGCTGTTGATATCATTGCTATCATAACTATTCACAGCTTTCACAAGTGGAGTAAAACGTACCCCACTAATTGAAGTGAAACCAATTCCCAAGAAATCTCAGTTTGAACAGCCCACGTGTTTTGTGGCTGAAACCGTGTGCAGATAGAAGCTTACTGCTTTACACAACCTCTGCTATAGAGATTTGAAATTTATCAATCCTCTTAGTTTTGTGGCTTTTAAGAGCACACACCAAAAAATGGCCTGTCGCAGAGAAGCCTTGCATATTACAATTCAGTTCCGAGACATGGCAGGGGCTCATTCACAGTGGAATTTATTTCATATTACATTTGGGGCAGCCATGAGATTTAAAACCAATGCTTTTTCTCTAAAGCACTTACTACAAAAGATATATCACACATTCTAGGGCTATTTAAAACTCAGCAAGGGAAATATCAACAGAGTTTTCTCCAAGTGTGCTCTCTGATCAACTGGGGGTGAATAAAACCTTTCCTATGAAATGCAAGGAATAGAAACAGTACTGGTGCAAGAACACCTAGGGCTTTCTGTCCTACTAAGTTAGACTCCTTGGCACATTCAAACGTAAGAGTCGTGTTTATATAGGTGTATGTTAGGTATTTTTGTTTTTCTTGTAACTGATTGTTTTATGTACACTCCTTCAGTGATTTTTAAGGATGCTTGTTAAGGAACAAGTCACTGTCAGTTAATTTTTTTTAGCTTGAAATACTCATACATCAATTAAGAACCCCTCAGTTGTGTGAAACAGAAGTCAAACCAATGATGCTGTTTTTCTTTCTCAAAATGCAGATCCATGGTCTTTGCAAATGAACTAGGCAAAGGTGAAATTGTCAGATATGGAGGAATCTGATTCAAAATTATAGCTAAGAATACCTTTTATTTCCTGACTGAATTCTGGCTTAAGAAACAGAGCGGATATATCTGGCTATTATCTCTATCTATCTGTTATCTATGTATCTATGTATCTATCTATATACTATACAAATATATTATCATACGATCTTTCTATCATCTCTTTATCATCTATCTCTCTATCATCTGTCTCTCATCATCACCATTATCTATCTATCTTTCTATCTTCTATCTCTCATTTTTCTATAATATACTGGATAGTTTTATGTCATCTTGACTCAAACTAAAATCATTTGAGGGGAGGCAGCTTCAGTTAAGAAAATGCCTCCATAAGAAAGGACTACAGACAAGCCTAGAGAGCGTTTTCTTAATTTGTGATAGATGGAGGAGGGCACAGCCCTTCGGGAGTGATGCCATCTCTGGGCTGGTCCTCTTGGTTCTGTAAGAAAACAGGCTAAGCAAGCCATGGGGAGCCGGCTACTAAGCAGCACCCCTCCATGACTTCTAGAAGATCTCCAGGTCTCTGCTCTATTTGAATTCCTATTTAGTTAGTGAGAGACTGAATTGCATTGAGCTGCTGCAGACACAGGTGTATCTGCATTGCTTATTAAGCTCAAGGGTGCCATGGGGGCAGAATCTTTCTTCTTCTTCTCTTCCTCCTCCTTCCTTTTCCTCCCTCTCTTCTTCCTCCTCTTCTTCTGTGATGCTCAATGTTTAGCTTTGTTTTCTTCAACCTTTAACTGATTAAATGAGGCTCCTCCACCCTACCCACATACTAAGGATGACAATCTCAAAGTGTATTTAGAATTCATGACATCTAAAAGTACCTACACAACAAAAACCTATGTAGGCATTTGAAAAAAAAATTGTACATCACGGGAACACTGGTTCAACCAAATAAGGACATGAAATTAACCCTCAGTTTGCCCTTCTGTTCAAGGTCTTGTTTAATAATTATCAGGTGGTGACTCAAATATGGAGGATTCCAATGTCTTGATTGGTCAGCTCTCAGAGAGAACTGCCTACTGGCTCTCTTCTGGTCCTCCTACCAAGGCACCTGCTTTGGCTTACTTCATGTCCAAATCAAAGTATGGATCTAGGAGCTAACATTTTCTGTCTGAAAAAAATATTGTTCTCTCTCCATAGTTACTAAAGTGAGGTGTAGTCTGTGAGTTCCTCCTTGACTACAACAGACATTTTCCTCATTGGAAAGGCCCAGCCAAAAGAAGGACATAGGAAAAGCAGCTGGGCCAGTGAAAAATTGTCTTTTATCATTCATGGTCTCAGACTGTGGCATGTGAACAGAATCGAGTTCCTTACCCCATTTCGTGTGAATCTTGAGCAAAGATGGGGCTATAGACTGTGAGCAAAGATTGGAATTTGTAGTTTTCAGTTCTTGAAAATTTAATCAAAAGGAGAGTATTGGTATATGAAAATAATATAAAATGTATGCCTTGGTGTCTATTAATAAAATTGCATGAGAACACAGTCATGTCCTCTCCTCGTGTACTCTTTACAGCCGTCTCCCTCATAACCCGGAGCAGAGTAGTTTCAACCAAGACAGTATGTTGTAAAACACTGCACATATTTACTGGATCTTTTACCAGAAATCCTCTCCAGCTCTTGTGCTACACCAAAGCACCTGTAACTGAATGTGCAAAACTAATCCACGTTAATACATGTTGGAAGTAATTTGTTTATATGCAGTGTTGTTATTTACTGTGAAACTAGTTTCTTCCAGATTATCATATATTTCAATGGTAGAGAAGGCTATAAAATGGAAATGTCAAGTCGCTTAAGATCTCTTTGTAAGATCTCTCTTTCAGCATTACTTTCTCTTTGAAGCTGTTATTTTGAGACAGGGTCTTATTCTGTACAGTGAGCCCTGAAAGTCACTCTGCAGGCTGGACTGGAATTTACTGTGTAGCTTAGGCTTGCCCAGAACTCTCAGTGATGCTCCTCTCTGTCTTCTGTGTGGGAGGATTAAAGTTGAAAGCCTTATTTTCATCATTTAAAGAGTTAATCCTTTGGAAGGATTCATCATTCAAAATGATGCGCATACCTTTTCCTGCTCAATAATGTTAAACATGTATGGAAATTTTAGTTCATTGAAGCATTATCTCTTTAGTGCTATTTGTTATCTGTGTTTACAGCTTCCTACGATGAGTAACATTCAATTTGGCCTCTGGAATGTAGAATGCCTTGTGCCTTAACTTGTAGATGAAGGAATTTTGGAACCCAGCCCTCCTTCCACCTCAGCTCTTTGTCTCATCTAGTTTCTGCTCTTATTAAGTTTGAAGACTAAAGACATTTATACTCTGTCCTGAGAAACACATCCCACATTCTTTCTTTGTAGATCAAGCTAAATTTTCACCCTTTTCAGTGACTGGTGAGTCATTTTCCCCCAAAGATGTGTATCTTTTTACAATTATGTCTGTGATTATATTTCCTTTGCTGTCTTTCTCTTCAATTCCTATTAGAGGAATCTTGGACACTTTTTGAATAGTTACCATTTTTCATTTTTAGGTATAGGTAAATTTAAAAAATTTAATTGTGTTAACTGGATATGCACATGTCTGTGAGTGTTTATTCATGCGTGAATCCAAAAGAGGGTGTTGGCTCCCTTGGAATCCAAAATTGGGTCCTCTATAAAAGCAGGATCCTAGTTTGCTTTCTATTGCTGTGACCAAAAGGAACCTGTGGAGGATTTATTTGCTTTAAATGTCCTGATCATAGCCTATCACTGAGGGGAGTAGGAGAAGGGACTCAAGTAGGAGGGGCAGGAAAATGGAAGAATGCTGCTTTGTGGCTTGCTTCCATGTCTTGCTGAGCTGGCTTTCTTATACAACCACTGCTTTCTGACAAAAGTAGTATCTTTTTACTCTTTCTTTTTTGTTCTCCTTTCTGTCTGCCTTCCATAGTTCCCACATCAACCTTCAGAACTCTCTTCTTTATGAAACAGTAATGGTTAATATAGACTGTCAATTTGATTTGATCTGCAATCAGCTAGGGGACATGCCTTTGGCATGACCTGAAAGCGCCTAAAAAGGAAAGCTTGGGAGGGCCTCTGAGAGCCTGGGAGGACATGTCCCAGAAGTATTTTTTTGAGAGAAGATCCTCCCCCAGAGTGATGGCATTGCAGATATAAAGTGGTCTAAGGAAAGAATTCTGCTTGTCTGCCTGCCTTCATTTCTTGCTAGTGAATAAGAGCCCATTACTGCTGCTGCCATCCTTTAATACCAGCAGACCCTCTGGCCTTCCAATGTGGATTAAAAACCAGCGGCTTATTCAGAATCGTCCCTGGCTTTCAGCACTAGATTGGGCCTGCTGAGGCATCTGGTTTCATGGATGGAGCAGCATAGGGTTCTTGGCATCTCCAATGTGTTGACAGCCATTACTGCATTAGCTACCAACACTGTGAAAGCTGATCTAATAACTCCGCTTTTATAGATAATATTTAATCCGTTCTGGTCCTCTAGAGAGTCCTAATATGGAAGTCTTTGCTGATTTTCTGAGTTTTAGGATGTACATTTCCACTATATTATGGGCATGCTTCAACTCTATTATTCTGTAATAGTGAATGAACTCTCTTCATCCTTCCTTTAAAGACTCTCAGTAAGTTTAAGTACCTAATTTCAATGCCCAGTAAGTAATTAACCTTACCGTAACTGATATTTGGATATTTTCTAGGCAAATAGTATATGAAAGACCCCCCACCCCAATATACACATAAATCACTGGAGACTCTGGACTCTGGGTTTGTTAGAAAAATTAGAGGCATTTAGTTATATTGATACAGATCCAGTCTGTCTGTGGTTAAGAAACTCACTATTAAGAAAAGATATTCAGATATTTTTGAATGATAATCAGAAAATATGGACTGATTGGTTCTCACCTTTCTGATAGTATTTTGCTATTGTTGTTGCTGGAGGCAGAATGCTGCCCTTGAAAACCCATTCTTTTCTAATGGGTTATCAGCATGGTTTTCTTCCCATTGGAAATAATTTTAAAACACACTAATGAATATATAAAAGCAATATTTTAAAATATTGATAAACTTTTCAATTTTTATAATTTCTTTTTTTGAGATATTTACATAATTATATCATTTACTCCTTCCTTTTCTTTCCCCCAAAACCTTTCATATACCCCTCCTTGCTCTCTTTCAAACTCATCAAAATTATGGTTTCTTTTTCATTAATTCTTGCTACATGGATAATGTACACACACACACACACACATGACACACACACATGCATTCTTAATGATAACTTGTTCAGTAATGTTATTTTTATGTATGTTTTCAGGACTGACTGTTTGGTGTTGGAGCAACGGGTGTAGTCTCCTTTAGAGAAGACTATTTCTGTTACTCCAACATTCCTTTGTTTTCTGTAGTACTTTGTGTTTGTTTGAGGCCATGTGGTCTCTC
The DNA here is from genome assembly GCA_028658305.1 of Pachyuromys duprasi. Taxonomy (NCBI): domain Eukaryota; kingdom Metazoa; phylum Chordata; class Mammalia; order Rodentia; family Muridae; genus Pachyuromys; species Pachyuromys duprasi. The sequence continues at coordinate 86,532,945 of CM053764.1, forward strand.
ACCATCTTTTTTTTGCATATCTATTATTGTTTTCTTCATTCAGCTCATGATTATCAAGTAATGTTGATGATACTCTTGTTACAGGAAGTCCTCTAGAGATGACCACTCAGACACAGTTTATAGCCAATTGAAAGTCTTTATTACAGCCAGCTGGGACTACACTTAGATATTTGAAACCCAATTGTAGTACTAAGCATTTGAAGTGAGTGACTTTTAAAGAAAATACACACACACACACACACACACACACACACACACACACACAAACAAACATCCTGGTATCTCAGCAGCTTTAGGGGAAGCTTTTATGCAAAATAGCAGTTTAACAGAAGCCAAGATAAGCAGTTAGGTGTAGAAGGTGCTCTGCACATTCAGGCAGTTTAACAGAAGATAAGTTAGCTAGAGCACTTAACCTCAGGTCCCTAAAACAGAGTTGGGTAATTTTTCATGGAATTCTCCATAAAGAAGATCAAATTCTTAAACATAAAATGACCTCAGCAAGAACACAACATGAAGAAATTTCTGCACTATCTTGCTCTGTCATACTTTATGTGTGTTTCTTCTTATTTAACTAGGGTACATAATTTCACAGCAAACTCCTCTGATCCCCTCTTTGTCTGTTGCAAAAAGAAAAGTTTCCTTGATGCAAGGATGAGGAGTACACTTATATGTAGATATAAGAACACATTTTTAGAATGTTGTTAGGAATTATGTTGGTATAATAACATAGTGGTTATAGGCTTTCCTCCAAGATCCATCATTTTACCAGCCATGGGTAGTTGACTAGATTTCCAGTACCCAACATTATTTCCCTCTTACTGATTTGTTCTTAACTCCAATTAGAGAGCTGTTGTTACTGTGAAGGTAAGTGTGTCGTTACCGTACAGTTATGGTTCTGATCACATGCTGGTTTGTTGCTTTGGCTCATAGGTGTCATTTTTTTTAAAAGGAGACTAACTAGGTAGTGTTTTAGAGAAATTGACAGTGAATTAGTTTCAGTTCCTGAGCTTTGAGAAATAACAGCCAAAATGGCACTTTTACCTGTTGTCTCTCAGTCAAATTTGAGAACTGGGGAACCAACTCAGTGTCTTATGTTACTGGAGCATCTTCATATTAATTCGGTGTCTATTCTTAATCAACACCTAATTTTATTGCAAAAACACTTTAAAGATTTTTTTCTCTATACTTTCTGGGTACACTTTATGTCATTTCCAAATTCATGTATCCAATGCATCATGGACTTCTCAATTTTTAGATCTCTTAGATGTATCTAAGCTATCTCTTAGATGCGTCTGAACTTTTTCAATGGCACTTTTCATCTTCATCTCTGTCTTAATTTCCTACAATAAGCCACCAAAAACTATCTGGCTTTAAACAATACAGACTTATTATAGGTTAGAAGTCACAAGTAAGTCTTTCCAAGATAAAATTATGGTTGCATCTTGGCTGTATTCCATTCTGAAAACTTGAAAAAATTACCAGTTTTCTTATCTTTTTCCTTCCTGTATTTTAAAAGACAGCTGTGCATCAATGTCCTTCTTGCATACACTCATTTTGACTTCTTATGCCTTCTTCTATTTGTAAAAATATTAAATTACATTAGGCACATGTGCATGCAAAACTTTCTCTATAGGTAAGCCAATTCATTGGCAATCTTAATTCCTTTTGAGAAAGGTAACATGAACAGATCTCAGATATTATCACCTACACATGAATGAGGTACCATTATTCTGCCAGACACAATGAGAGATTGAATTTGAGTGCCAGCACCAAATAAAATAAAACAAAACATACAAACAAATCCAGATACCACTGAAAAAACATCTGGGCAACTGGAATTCATAAATTCATGCCTTCTTCCCAGTGAACATCATCATTCAACTTGAATAAACTCCTAGATTTCAATCTTTGTGTGTTTCAATTTGCCTTTTGGATTAACACCTCTTAGCACCATTCACATTTATGCTTCCTCTTGTTCATTTTGTTCTTGACTCCTGTTGTCCATAACAGTGGTTCTCACCCATCCTAATGCTGCAACTCTTGTGTTGTGGTGACACCCAGTCATAAAATAATTTATATTGCTACTTCATATCTGAAATTTTACTACTGTTATGAACTGTGATATAAATATCTGATATGAAGAATATCTGATATGCAACTCCTGTGAAAATGTCACTAGACTCCTGAAGAGGTTGTGACCCACAGGTTGAAAACTGCTGCTGTATATTCCTGAAGTCTCAGTGTGTCATTCGCTTTATATCCCTTTTCAGTAGCCTGGGAAGAATCAGCACTCCTTACTCTATTCTTGGTCATCATCTTGTTTATAACAACGGTTTTCCACCGAGTGCATTATGTTCTTGGTTCTGTTGCTGTGAAGAGCCACCAAGACCAAGGCAACTCTTCTAAAGAAAGCATTTAGTTGGAGCTTGTGTTAGGAGATGTTAGTCTGTTGTCATGATGGGGAGTAAGGCTGCATGCACAGGGCTAGAACAATAGCTGAGAGATACATACTGATCACAGGCCAAGAGAGGAAGAGAAATATTGGGCTTGGTATGGGATTTTGTAAACCTCAAAGCCTACCCCCAGTGACACACTTCCTACCAGAAGGCCACACCTCCTGATCCTTCTAATCCTATCAAAGGGATCTACTACATGGTGACTAAACATTTCAGTATACAAGCCTATGGGGGTCTTTCTTATTCAAACCAACAAGAAAGTGGGTTAACTTTCTCACGCATTAGTTCCTTGAAGTATCATGCCTTTTTTTTTCTATCGTTTCTAGTTTGATCAAACTTTGTTCACATTGAAAACAATAAAATATATGTGATAAGAGGAGTGAAAGTTTAAATTATTAAGTTTTAACGAGGGATTCATGGTCTATATTTAAATACTTAAGATCCTACAATAGTAAATTATGAATATTTCAGAAGTTCTAGGTATTAAATAATACAAATTGTCATTTGTGGGGATCTTTTTGGCAAAGAAGTTAATTATAATATAAGTTGAATCTTATCTATGGCCTTCAAGAGAAGGAAAGTAATATCTAGAGTACCTTTCATGTAGCTTCTGGGATTGCATTGCATTTAAATGCTTAAAAAGTTACCTCTATTTGGAAGAAAATTCTCAATTAAAGGCACTATAACTTTTTTTTAAAACAGCAAGCTTGTATGTTGTTGCCTTTTAAGAATGATTATATTATCCTATTTTTATAACTAACATACTTATATTGATTATATAATATATTTTAAATAAAAATATAATATAGAGCCCTTAGGATGACAATGACCAGTACATTTTAATACTTGTAAATATATAATTATAATTTTTGAAAGAATAAGTACTTTCTTCTACTTTTGAAAAACATGACATATTAATCAAGGATTGCTTACTTAGCAGGGTGAAGTATTAAACAAGTAATTTCATATAACCATTCAGAGATCCTCCTTAGATACAGGAGAAGAAACCTCAGGCCATTTAAGGGCTCTTCCTGACATCTAGCTAGCTGGCATTCAAATTACCATTCTCATTTGAAAACACATTATTATAAATAAAAAGGTCCCAGGTACTGAGATCATAGATAGAAAGCACTTGTTCATGCATTTGTTTAAAAAAAATGAATGCTTCTGAATACTCACGTCGAAATTTCCAATGTGGTGAAATAATGTATACTATTGGGAGTAAATATGCAGTTATGATGTTTAGAGTCTAGTGGAGTGCAGGTTATAAACATCATTTTAAATGCTGATTTTATCCAAAATGCAACTACAATTATATATGTGTTGTAATTTCTTTTATTGATCATCATTCATTTAAAAATAAAAAATATGTACATATAGCACTTTAAAGCATTGTAGTAATTTCATCATTCTTTTTACCATGTACTCAATTATTAATAAACTTCCAAATAACATGGTCTTTTAGTATATTAATTAATTTCAGGAAATATTGTGGTGCCTCATTTTTTGTCAGCCTTTGCACAGTGTGGAGCAGCACTCAGTAATTTCAACTTTTCTGAATTTTAGTTCATTAAAAACAATAGAATAATAAAGACTACCTCATGACTGAAAAATTGAAATCAAATGAGAAAATTAGGTTGATTTATTACCTGTGTTTCATTCCCTGCTGGAGAATTTGGATGAATTAGACTGAGGTGTCTTCAAACTTGCTGTCCCTCCACTATGCATATTAGCAATGACAATGCCTCTAGAGTCAAACACCAGATGTCCTGTAAGATACAAACATCTGCTGATTGTCATATCCTCATGGGCAAATTACTGTAATCACAAGAACCTGTAAGTGACAGAAGATATCTGAGTGGAATTTTTTGGAAAAAAAATGGACAAGTGTACAGCTGGGATCCTTGGGCCCTGGAGCTGGAGGAAGGAGGTTTGTGGAGGCTGGCACCTGTAGAGCTTTGTGCTCTTCGTGAAGGGGAGAGTTGAGAGTGTTTCTCTAAGAAGGTGGTGGGGACAGACATTGCATTTGGTAAACAGTGTGCTTCATTCAGGTCTCTGAAGAGCAGCCAGATGGGATGGAAAGAAGCAAAGTTGTCATCTGTCTTTCATCTGTGTTCTTGGTACAGTCTGGAGGTTTTGATACACACTTGCCACTTCCAACTAGTATCTGCTTTTTTTTTTTTTATCCTCTCTTGAACATGTTAGTAAAGAAAGTAAGAAGAGAGAAAAAATAAACAGACTAGTTATTTCACACAGGATATGTGTGTCTGGGCACAAACAGGAAATCAGTGTCTGGCTTCTGGTCAAGGGCCAGGGTTTAAACTCTTTCCTGTCCTGCTCAGTGCCATGCCCATCTGCAGCTCCAAGAACCTGTAAGCCATGCAGAAACCTCTTCTATCAACCAAGATAGTTTCCACATTCCTCTGTGGTTCTATGTTGTGAACATATACGACAATGACAGTAGATAATTTCCTGGAAGTTTGCTTAGGAGTTGTTCAGGGCCCAGGGGTCTTTATGTAGGCTGTTTCACCTTCCATTTGGACCATTTATCCAAGAATTCAATACATACTCATTGCTAAAAACTTAAACCACATCTATCATAAAAATATTGCTAATGGAGTATAGGCCGTACACTTTCAAGATTGGTTTCATCCAAAATGCAACAGCAATCCTACATGTGTTGTAATTTTTTTCATTGTAATTTCCTCCATTGAACATTCTTCACTTAAAATATTTAACTACGTAGGATTTTAAAGCACCCTCATAATTTTACCATTCATTTCATCATGTAACCAATGACTAATACATTTCTAAATAACATACTTATTTTCAACATATGGTTTAATTTCAGGAAATAGTGTGGACCCTACTTTGTGCCCGCCATTACACAGTGTGGCTAGACAGCAGTGAACAAAACTGACCAGAATCCTCTGCCACCTTACCACTCACTTAGATAGAAGTATGCAGAAATCTACTGTACCACATAGGAAGGTGAGGATAAATAGGATTTAGCTCTTTTGTTTTCATGATAAACAGAAATGAACAATAACCAGACTTAGACTGTCAACTGCAAATAAGGTTGCTTCTTCAGGGGAAACAAAGTGCTGACTTTATGTGGAAACACAGCTGTCCCCCAGGACCACCGACAGAGGGGTATGGAGAAAACCTTACATTAAGTTCTTGTGGTAATTTTACCTTTATCATCCTCAAATCCTCCTTTTGCTTTTGCCATTGTCTAGACAATTCTTCCATGCTCTAAGGCAGTTGTTCCCAACCTTCCTATTGCTGTTACCCTTTAATCTAGTTCATCAATGCGTGGTGAGACTGATCCATAAAATTATTTCATCGCTCTATTAATTAATTGACTCGTAACGTAATTAACTCTTAACTGTAATTTGCTATTGTTGCGAATCCTAGTGTAAAAATTCGACACGCAGAATACCTGATAGGACTCACAGGTTGAGAACTGCTGGTCTAAGATAAAGGCAACTGGTTTTAAACTCTGTCCACACGTGTCTTTGTCTTCTCCAGAGTTTCTTTGACATCGGAGTTGTGGAATTAGAAAACCCTAGGGAACTTTCAGCTGTAGGAAAGGGACCGTGCCTGGTGAAAGGTGGTGCTCCTAACATTCGAACCTGCTGCACCGCTATTTCGTCCATGGTGCTTGGCTCCCCTGGCCTCATAAGGAAAGCCTGAGTCTAAGAAATTAGTTTTCACTATTTCTGTAACTCCAGTTAAAAAAGAAAATCAGACTAGGGGACTAAACAAGCTGCTAAGGACATGTGGCCAGACATCAACCTCTACATAATATTCTCACCCAACCTGTTCTCCGTCACCTTCCACATAAGGCAGTTGTGGTTGCTGACATCTGATCTAACAGTTGGTTTGCTGTGGAAGTAGGGAGGCTGGGTATGCTGAAACTCTGCTGAGAATTTCATTTGGCGAGAGTCTTAAAGACCTAAACTGAAATTCTCCCATTAAAGAGGTTCCAATTCTCTCCATCCATCAAATTTGGAGCGTTTTTCATTATGGCAACTACTGGGCATTCTCTATTAGGAAATCTAATCAGCAGTAAAGAGCCCAACTGATGGATGGAATATGAATTTTACTGCTGTGTGGGGACATGGTTTTATTTTGCCATCCGGGAAAATGAGATCTAATTGGGGAATGAGAGACTTGTAATCCTTCCTACATCAGTCTTGCTGCCCATCAAGGCACCGATCCAACTTCTGCCTTCTCTTAGGATAGATCTGGTTCTTCTCCTTTTCCCAATGTCATTTGCCTTTGATTCTTGATCAGACACAAGCCTAATATATCTAGCACACCTTTTGGCTCTCTAAGAGTTTCTGAGAAACTCCATTTTACTTTTCTTGGCTGAAAGTTATGGAAAATGTTCCCCCACCCCCCTTAAGAAAAATAGCGAGGGTGAGGTTGTAGAGGCATTAAGAAAGAGTATTTCAGATTGCCAACACAGGTTATGAGGCTGGGTTTATTCATGTAGAAATAAGGGAGTGATGAATCAACAATTGAGCTTTAAAAATATAACCCTAAATATGAGTGGAGAAGGCTGAGATGCTGAAGCACCTGTTGTGGGGTGCCTAGTGTCCACGTAAAAGGTCAACCATGTCTCATATGTCTATAATCCTAGCACTGGAGGTTGGACGGGGCATAGAGATGCAGATCTCTGGAACTGCTGGCCATCCAGTCTAGGCAGATCATGAGATCCTGGTTCATTTGAGAGAGTGTATTTAAAAAAATAAGATAGACCGTGATAGAAGACTTCTGATATTGAAGTCTAGCCTTCACATGCATGTAAGTACACATGGAGTGGACGTGTATTCTCACAGATGTGTACACACATATAAACAATGCCATGCCCCTCTTAACATGTAATTCTACTCAACCATACAGTGATATCAGCCAGAGTTCATTCAACTTGATGTAAATATAATGATTCCAACTTCGCAAAGTCCTGAGTGCCTCGGAATCCTTGACTGAGCCTGTACTTGTGAGCCTATTGTAGTTGGAGCCAAAAGAAATGTGTGAAGAAAATCTGTCCTTTCGTAAAGAAGCACACTATGAAGAATGGGTTATGAAATGTCCCCTTCTTCTGGCACCAGTCTTCAGGTGGCTTCCTTTGCACGTGGTCTGAGTCCAGTTCCCTCACACTTACGTGCTAGTAAACTTGGCTTATTTCTTTGGGGATCTGTCTTTCCCACTATATCAGCATATGCTATAATATGTTGCCTTTTATAGCTTATTTTCCAAGGAGTTATTTTTAAACTGCTACATGTTTATTCACATGCTTATCTCAAGGAGCATAAAATGCTGATGTCATTTTGGTGGAAAGAGTTGATGAAAGAGAGAACAGTTGATCTCAAATTTTGGAAGATGAATTTAACCATCTAATCAGGTTTGGTCAATGAGAAACTCTTTGGCTGAGGGAATACTGTTTTCTTCTGATGTAGAGAAGAAACTGAGCAGGTTTTTTAATCAAGTGGGAACAAAGAGAGGAGAGATGCCCAAGTGTGTTCAGAGGAAAAGCAGATTTGTTTTATGCAATCAGAGCGCTCGGGGAACCTGGGAGAGCAGACATGACTGTCTCTGGAGACTTTGAAGTTACTTGCCGCCAAGTGGAATACAAAGCCTTTTTTGATTTGGTAAGTGCACTTAAACATTTTGTAATGTAATAAACAGAAAGGGACATCTCAGCTTTTATATAAGGTAAAGTAAATAAACACAACTCTACCGGACTATGTAACCTGAGCCCGTATTGTAGCCCAACCTAGAGGGTACCACGTGACCGAACTCTGGTGCAGCAGAAACTTGCAAAATGAATGTAGTATGATTCAAAGCCAACTGAAATTGCTAGTCTGGAACAAGAAACCCAAATAAAGGGCAACTGTATCTCCTTCACAGAGGTATATATAAATTGAGATAGCTAAATGCTATGTAAAATTTTTTATATCATACTTTTGTTTGTTTTTGCAATACAGATACTACAATAATACAAATTACCTCTGCTTTTGTGGAGTCATACCAAATTAAAACGACTCTCAAAGCAACTTAAACTCTAAATATAGACACACATATTGAGAAATGTTCCAGGAGTTAGAATTTTTAAAGTAGAAAATTAGCACTGTGAAAATAAATTCACAGTAGGGCACTGGTTACTTTGAAACCCTTTCAGGCAGTTAAAAGAAATGAATTCCCACCTATCAGCTCTGCTTCATCAGTTGGTGATTTTCCTTCTGCCATTTCACCCCTTGTTCCAAGTTTCCTCATCTGGGACATGAGGCGCTTCCACTCTAGTATTTCTCTACATTTTGGATTGTTCAGCTAAACAAGTATTTAGTCAAGTTTATGAAATTTGACATTGTTTGTAATTTTTACAAACAAGGAACATAGAATTCATCTCTGACCTTAGTTCTTGTAGAATGAAGTTGGATAGAATGATGTTTTCAATATGAATGTCTATGTTATTCAAGGATGCTTTGTATAATAATTAGTCTATAGCTAGTCTTTTTCTTTTTTTCATTGTAATGAATTTATTTCTATACATTTTAAGAAAACTGCCAAGCAGTTCTCTCATACAACAAACTCAAGAACAATCTTAATTACAATGTGTCTCTTACCATGTTTGAACCTTTCATGATCTTAACAGAAATAATATTTATATAGTATATATTTCAAAACTTGGAGAATAAATGGGGTCTGTAACCAAATAAAAACAATAAACAAAACCTGGGATGCAAAGTAGCTAACCTGTGATTGATATAAAAATAAATAAAAAATAGAATGAAGAAAACAGAGGAAATTAAAATTCTCCTTTTACTTGTTTATAGGCATTGAGTTAAAGACATGAGGCATCATATTTAATTTATAAAGCAACTTGTTTAACCAACATATGAAAAGTATTACTTCTGTCTCAGTGTAATACAGAAACTTAGTCAAATAAATTAGTCCTCTGACTGAAAAAAACAAAACAAAACAAAACAAAAAAACCCAGACTTTGTCTTGAGCTGTATGAAAATGACTGGGTTACACAGGCTATCAACATGTGAGCTTTGTAAAGGTGGCCCTTTTTTTATTTAACAAGCAGTTAAATAAAATATGTGATGGTGCTGTTGTTGAAATAAAGGCATTTACCCTTGTCAGAAAAAATAAAGAGGCACCAGGCTGCTACATTTCAAATTATGCAGTTTTGACTTAGTGTAACTGCCAAGCTACAGCTTGTAAATATGCAGGTAGTCGTATGAAAGAAGAGGGAGATAGAAAGACCTGGAGGGGACAGAAGCTCCACAAGGAGAGCAACAGAGCCAAGAAAACTGAGCCCTGGCAGACCTGCAGAAACTGATACCCCAACCAAGGACTATCCATGGAGAGGACCTAAAACCCAGCTCAGATGTAGCTCAAAGACTCAGTTTCCAAGTAGCTTCCCTAGTAATGGGAACAAGGGCTTTCTCTGGCATGAACTCAGTGACAGGCTTTCTGTTCACCTCCCCCTGAGGGGTGCAGCCTTGCTAGGTCACAGAGGAAGACAATGCAACCAGTCCTGATGAGACCTGATAGGATAGGGTCAAATAGAAGGGGAGAAAGTCCTCCCCTATCAGCAGACTAGGTGAGGGGTATAGGGAGAGAAGAGGGAGCAAGGGTGGGATTGGGAGGAGACAAGGGAGGAGGCCACAGCTGGGATACAAATTGAATAAATTGTAATAAATGATAATAATAAAAAGTTAAAATGGCCCTTTGCTTTAAGACATACAGAATGACTGAAGTGAAAATTTGTGGTTTCTTTGAAGACTTGGTTTTGTCATATGATGTTTTCCTGCAAGCTGGGCATGTGATATTTTACAGGAGGTTGGCTTGTGAGAGGGTGCATGATGTTTTGCTGTGAGCTCTCTCAATGGAGGAGCATGAAGTTGGCCAGCTGAGAACATCTGTGGGTAGACTTTAAGGAGAGGCAATAGATAGAGGCCCACGAATAGTGAGGCTTCATTTTTGGATCAATATCACTGTGCTGGTCTTCCTGCTTCAACACTTGACATTGCAGAGAGGAACATTCTGGAGAACTTCTCGGGGCAATCCAACTGAGCCTGGAAGCTTTTGCTTATTCTTTGTTGCTCCTTGGTGTTTGCCTTTGAACTGGGCTGTTCGTATCCTGAAGACTGAGTTTGGTAATTCCCTAAAGACCCATCAACCCTCATTAGCAGGAAGTAGATAAAAGAAGTCTATAGCTCTTTTCCCTACTAATCTCCTATCCTGGGGGTGGAGTGGGGAGGAGATAGAAGGGAGGTAAACGTATTTAAGAACCCTAAATAAAGTAAGTTTGGTAAAAAATTCTAAGCCTACAAATGATTGTTTCTAGGCTTCCAGGAAGTGATTGCCAAGAGCAGTGGTTCTCAACACATGAATCACAACTTTTTTTGGAGGGGGGGTCCAAATGAATCTTTGACAGAAGTTGCCTAAGACCACCAGATAACATAGAAATTTACATTACAATTCATAACAGTAGCAAAATTACATTTATGAAACAGCAACAAAAATAATTTTATGGTTGGGGGTCATCACAACCTAAGGAACTGTATTAAAAGGTTACAACATTAGAAAGATTGAGAACCTCTGGCTAAGAGCAAACAAGAAAATCTCTAGTAAAAATAATTATGGAACAGTAACTCTCTCTTACAGCAGACCTTAGAAAGAGCTAGCTTCATGAGGAAATCTTGCTCTTTGCTTCTTGTTTATGTTCTTCCAAACAGAGATGCTCAAGTTTGCTATGTATGAGAAATACTTATATATATATTTACCACATGAATGAGAAATGCTTACATATATGTATCATCATGTATGAGAAATACTTATGTATATGTACCACCAAAGATTTGCTTTATATGTTATGTGGTGAGGCTTAGCTATGGGTTATTTCAAATCTATGTGTAGATAATGTGGGTAAATAGCAAAAGTTTGAGTATCAATGCTAGAAGCTTCCTGAGCTCCTGTTAGATATCTCAGAATGATAGGCGTGATTCGACATAGCTCCTGAAAGAACACTCCAAATTATTGAAGGAGTCCGGAACTAGATTTAGCAGTTCCTATGATGTATATATTGAAGGGTACTGCCATCTTTGCAAGTTCAAAGGTCAAGCAAACAGTACTCCCCTATAGAACCCAAGAACCTAATTTAGGGCTAATATTTTTCCTTGGGATGTCAACAATAACATACTTGTAGTTTAAGATAACTCATTTGTATTATTGTCAATCACCATTGTTATTTTTTAAGATTTGTTATATTAGTATCTATGTGTATATGTGCATATGTATATATGTCTGTGTGTTTGTATACAAAGATGAGTGTAGGTTCCATGGAGGTCAGAAAAAGGGTATCAGAAACCCTGGAGCTGGAATTAAATGTGGCTGTGAGCTGACTGATGTAGGTGCTAGGTACCAAACTCAGGACCTGTGCAAGGGCACGAAGTACCCTTCACTGTGGAGCCCAATTACCATCGTTACCAGCAATTCTCTTAAAACTTTACATGCAAATGGTAAAAGGAGATTCAAGAATTATGTTAAGGTTTTCAACTGCAAATGCGAGTTAGTTTCTATGAGTCTGGTTTACTTGGTAAATGGATAAAATGTGGGTGTGGTGGGAGAGGCTCATTCTAACTTTCTCAAGACTTGACTCACTGCTATAGAAGATATATCTACAAAGAATTTCTCAAAGGGGAGGAACAAGTCACTAAATAGCATAGTGGGCCAGCTCAAAAGCACTTACTGATGACTGGCAGCACTATGATGAGGCTATGTATGTTGCTCAGGGTTAGGGTGGTTTCCTTGTCCTGCTGCTGAATGTATTCTGCAAAGACATCCTTGGTTGGAGCTTGTGGTTTCTTTGGGGGACTGATCAGATTGTCCTCTGTTGTGGCTTTGGAAGAACAACTGGGTAAAGTTACTGTGTTTTAAAAAGGCACATTTGCTGGTTTAAGTACCGGTGCTTTTTCCATAACCACACCCACAGTTTAGAGCACTAATTCATTTAATTTCTAATTTAAACTCAAGTTATTGCTTTCAGTAAACTATGCCTGGAGACAAGAAAATTACCAACACTGCTCCCCCTTCCAAAACATTTTAGTGACAGTGAATTAGCACATGACTTTATAGAGACCACAAAAGTCTGAACATACTAATTTTTTCATTAAAGTTCCAGAAAGCTCAACTTAAGTTTTTCAACAGCGGCTTTCATATACTATTAAATTCTCTGCAATAAGCACCTTTTAGAATCAGGATGAAATCTAATTATAGAAATCTTTTACCATAGTTGTTTCTATTTACATCTTTAAAGCCACAGAAGCAAATATCTTCTTGGGCTTCCTAGCAAGTCAGCATCTTCCTGATTTCTAAGCTCTTTGAAGCTGCCTTTACATCTCCTACTTGAAAATGCATTGTGATTGAATATTCCTAGCTCAAGGACAATTTCCCAACTACTCAAGACACTTGTACTCAAAGTAGATAGAAGATCAAAGCTGTTAAATACACAGAGCACATATCTCTGATTTCTTTTGCATATGTTTGATGCTTTGTGGTGACTGATCCATCAGTAGCAGCAAAACATGGACAAAACATAGTAAAACACAGGAACTATCTATAGAATTTTTTTTTCAACCACCAAACTCAGGGTCTAATTTTGGGGTTAGTGTTCAATTAAAAGAAATGTTCATAGCAAAGGAAATATTCAGAACACAATTCTCAAGATATCACAAAGCCTAGCTAAACAGGGTTTTTCGGTTTTACTATCAGAAGATTTTGTCGACGGTGTTATCCTATTGACTCAGGTGCCAGAAAGGGCTGACTGACTCTGAAAGCAATACTCAGCAGTCCTCTACATCATAAGACACACCCAGATGACCCAGAATTAATCAGTACCCACCTACACCATTGCCCTCACTCTTGGCTACAGGTTAGAATCACCTGGAGAGCTTTTAACAATGCTGATGCCAGGTAATTAAATCAGAGCAATTAAATGAGAGTCCCTATGGGTGAGGCCTTGCTATCGGTAGTGTTAAAGTCTCCCAGGTGATTATGCTGGGCAGTGCTGGTTGTAGAAACAGCACTCCTTATCTAGACCACATCCAGGCGGTTCCAATTACCTGGGCATTTCCTTTATTCAGGTCACGCAGAGTGAGGTCAGAGGCCCAGAAAATTTTCTGTTTAAAGAAAAGAAAAGAAATATCCTCACTTTTTACCAACAGCCAAATATATATATAAAGTGTAAAGAGTTTTAAGTTCAAGAATTCTATCTCTTAAGCAATTGAAGTATGTTTCTCTAATATAGTCATGGTTTAGAGAAGTGGTCCTCAACCTTCCAAATGCTGTGACCCTTTAATGCAGTTCCTCATGTTTGGGTGACCCCCAACCATAAAATTATTTCGTTGCTACTTCATAACTCTTACTTTGCTACTGTTATGAATCATAATGCAAATATTTTTGGAGACAGAGATTTGCTAAAGGGGCTGCGGCCCTCTAGTTGAGAACCATTGGTTTAAAGAAACAGTATATCAGAGGGTTTGGGTCTCTGTGCTTTTAGAACTGGGGGAAATATACTGTTATGTGTTTTGTGATTATGAAAACCCTATTATAATCATTTAAAATAGGTAATCTTTAACACGTGGTAGCAGCGAGTCAGGGTTTTCTAAGTATTGTACTTGTGATCTCACTCCCTCAAAGTATCCAAGTATGGTGAGTTTTGTGTTTACACTATGCTGGGCAAGGAGACTAAGGAGAGGAAGAACTGAGTCACCTTCCTGAGGTGACATGTGTGAGAACATGATGCAGCATTGTGAGTCCAAAATTAGTCCCTAGCAGGCACAGGTAAGAAGGCACATTGACGCTTGGCATCTATAGTCCTAACTAGGATCCTAGTCAGAAAAATCCTTCACCAGGAGCTTGTCTTAAGAATCACTTAAGTGTGTGTGTGCACATATATGCTTATATATATATATATATATATATATATATATATATATATATATATGAAAATATAATGCATGGAGTATTGACAAAAACAGAGAAACAAGTTGAAAGTCCACAAATCAGATGGTTGTCTGAGTTTACCACACCATAGGCAAACAACATGACCATATATTTCCATAGAAACCATGGTGTAAGTAGTTAATGCTTTTCACATGATGATCTCTGAAGAGAACTAGAGTGAGGCTTTTTATCATGTAGTATTTATAAGCAGTCAAACTGGTCAGAGGTAACTGTTCTAGAAGGTGAAGCACAGTACTGCCTGGCCACAGCAAGAGCTGAAGGGATCAATACATTGGCATGCCAATCATTAACTATCAGTAAACTCTCATTGACAGAGATACATTCTGCCGTAAGAAAATATGAGGAACCTACACAGCATTCCCTTCACTCATAACTCCATCTGTAAATGTTTTGTGATTATTTTAGAGTCTATAATATGACATGGTATCTATCTTAATTGGTAAATAGCTACTACACAGAGAGCACTTTCTCTAATGTCAGCTGTCACACAGTCTGGGAACTCTGGAAGAAATCAAGTTGAAGGAACTACAAGGTGAAACCTGACATAGAGGTCTGGACTGTTGGGTGAGTACAGGGGAGTGGCTCTTGAAGCTTTTCTCCACCTTCAACAAGCATTTGTTCCCATTGGTTTGTAGCTAAGCATTGCATGTGTTTTGATGATGACCATTTGTACATACATAAACACACAGACACACATGAGGTTTTGGACATCTGTAACAAAGGCTAATGTTTATTTGACAAGTTTCTGGATTTCCCACTCATCTGCTTTGATTGAGTATAAATCATAAGTAGAACAAAAAGGACGATCAATAATAGTTTAGAAAGGATTTTGGAAGTATGATTAATTTCAGTGCTTAAATGTTAATATTTCTTTACAGAATTGTCTTTGGATTTCTAAGCAGTAGAAAGTTTCTGGCTGCTTGACAAAACTCCCTGTTGATTGGGATTAAAATGATATTATATATCACCAAAGCACTCTAAATGTAAGAGTCCTGTCCTTAATGTTAGGATTACACATTTTTATGTAGAACCCAGAGAAAGTGAGAGGCCTTTAGTAATAAAACCCAGATGAGCTTTTAAAGTGGGATCATTTTAATTTAAACACAGTGAAGAAATATGATGCAGCTTCTACCTTTAGGTTACAGACCAAGGTCTCCAAGGAGTACACAACTAGCTCTGTACAGGCTCAAATCCAAAGGCTCTCCTGACCTCTGATGTGGCTAGTGCTGCTGGCAGCAAGGGTCAGCACTGTTGTCACAGGGTCAGGGAATCCAGTTGTCTGCCTGAGAGATGCAATTTGCTATAGTTCAAGGGTGCTCAAAATAGCCTCTTTACAATCATCCACCCTGCCTCCCACAAAAAATTCTACTTTCTGAATGCCCCGTAACAACTTCAATAGGACCCAAAGACCACTTTTATATTATGATGAGACCTTAGCTCTAGTTCATATTAAAGCCTAGCTATTCCTAATCTACTAAATAACCGGTGCGGAAGAGAACTACCTATCCACTTTGGAGAAGCAAGCAGCAGTGCTTGAGGCCAAGTACTCAAACTGTCACTGTAGTTTTGTCTTTGATTCTCCTCCTTTTCTTGAGACTCTGATTCTTAGGGACTCTATGCTGCCCCTGGCTGCTTTTTCTGCTCATTCATGCTCCCATTTTTCCTCTGATCTTCCCTCGTGTTTCAGGATATCTTCGTTTCCTCAGTCTGATTCCTTTGGGGCCACATATTCAGGAAACAAAGAAGCAAAGTGTGAAAAGGGTTTTGATCAAGGTTTTTTGCATTCCCAACAGCCAGAAATCTACCTGGAAATACCATGTAATACCCAAGAAATTATTTGATTAAAATTTTAAAGGGGGAGGGTGGAGCAAACAATAAAAACTAGAAAAATAACTACATGTAGAATACACAAGATACTCAAAAGACAAAAGCAAAAACCAAATAACTTGATTGAAAACAGGTTAGTAGACCCCAATAGACATTTCTTTCAAAAGGATTTGTATAAAAGACTGGCAAATGTGTAAAAGAAAATGTGTAGGATTACCAACTATCTAGGAAATGCAAATAAGACCTGCAATGATATACTACCTCACTCCAGAGGCCAAGTGACTAGCAAACAAAGCAATGAACAAATAACAACAGAAGAAAACCAACCCAACCAAAGAATGAGGGGGGAGGGAACACTTACATAATCTGGAACAGGAAATGAGTACAACTGTTACCAGTCCTTAAAATCAGATTCCGTTTCCTAAAATAAGCAAACAAAAATATTAAACTCACCTTTCCAGTCCACAGTGCTACTACCATATATATGGTAGCTCAGGATGGCTACAGGGGGCAAGGAACTGTTCATGTCCTTAAAAGAAAAGACAAGAAAAACTTGAAAAAAGGATGAATTTCAAAAGTTTATTGAATGAATAGATGATGATTGTTTGAGGGAATATTCAAGCTGATTATTCATGACACCCCATAGATATATACACTTTTGTTTCTTTCAGTCTTTACAAAAGAAATTTAAGTCAACTAAAGGAAAATAAGAACCTCAGCTCTGCTTCAGTTTCTTACTGGAGAGCAGTATTTTTACCTTAGATATGGCCTTGTGGCCATGACCAGTACCCAAGTGGTATAGGTTATTTAAAGGAAGGTGTGTATGTGTGTGTGTGTAATATGAGACACAGACATGCACAAGTACCTGAACTAAAAGCAGACACACACACACTTAGAAAACACCAATGACTTTAGGAGGGATTCTCTTTGGTTTGGCTTTTTTTTTCATATGTCCACTTACAGACCCACAAATTATGACCAGAAGGAAAAATAATTGTATTTGGCCACTTTTAATCATACCTGACAGAGTGAACACAAAATTGAGAATATGCACTTTCCCAATGCAGTAAGTCACCATCATGAAAGTGTTTTCCAGAAGAAAGAAAAGCTCTTAGCAAGTAATGCCAAAAACATCTTTACAGGTACATACGAGGAAACCTGAGACAGATCATTAGTTAGATGATTAGAGAGAGAGCAGGAAAACTTCATTTTGTAAAGTGAGCATTAAAAACTGATAGCAGTGTCCTTTGTGAGCATATCAAAGTTGTAACAGGGGAATGACGGGATAGAAAGGAGAGAGTATGCTTTCACTATTCCAGGGAAAGAAGGCCAGAGCAGACTGGGGGTTTCTGGGAGTCCTTAAACTTCACCTACCAGACTGACAATTCCATTCTCTGCCCACAGCAGTGGTGACTGCTCCCCCCCCCACCCCGAAGCTCTAGCTGCATCAGAGGTCTCAGGAGGCCTTTTGATTGGAACAGGTTGAAAAAACCCTGGCCCTATGTAACCCTGTGAAACTTTGGTTTACATGCTCAACAGAGAAGATACACCATGTGCCTTTACTGTTTAAAAATTTTTAAAAATTCCTATTTTGAAATTAGATCTTGTTCATTGCTGGAACATCCTCCCATCTTCGGATTCAACATAAATATTATAACATCTATAGGATTTAAACAATGAGAGAATTTCATTTTTAGAATATCATATAATATTTGATTTTTTTAAGTTTGTAAAATTGGCTGTTTGTTAAGAGTGTGAGACTTTGGTGTGATTCTGTATGCAGTTAAGTAGTATCATATTTCAATTTTTCTCCTTCCCTCCAATCCTCTTCCCCACATCCCTCCTTTCTTGCTTCCCTCCCTCCTTCTCTTCATTCTTTTCTTCCCTCTCTCCCTTCCTTCCCTCTCTCCTTCCTCCCTTCCTACAACCCTTTCTTCTTCCTTTCCCCCTCCTGTCCACAGTGAGCCTTCATATAACTAGTTTTGGAGTTCTCTTGGTGCTGCAGACATCTTACTCGGATTTCATCCTCCTTTGGTGTTCCACATAGCCATTTCCTTTGAAGTCTTTCTGACCCTCTAGAAGTGTCTCTTAGTTTCAGTGAGAAAGGTGTCAGATTACCACTCACAATGCTGGAATCCTAGAATCCAGGTTAGGCATTTAGAACAAATTTTTTTTTCTTGTGAAAAGTAACTCAAGGCCCATGAGAACTGCTTCAGCCCATTGTGAGGGCAGTATTCAGAGCAGCAAGTACTTCCAATAGTCTCACCTCTTAGATGTCCACAGCATCTCAAACCACCACACTGAAGATCAAGTTTCCATAAGACCTTTGGGAGCAAAGTATGTCCAAACCATACCACACTGCTTACCTTGATATGCACTCAGAGCTTTGCACTGCTTTGTGAGACTTCGTTAACTTTTTTTTATTTTGTAGTTAATTAATTCAATGTAGATATCAGTCATATGCCCGTCCCTCTTCTCCTCCCAATCTCACCCTCCCTCCCACAATACCCCTCCCCTATTCCTCAGAATCCAAACACCCTGGCTCATCTATTCACATCAAAGCTGAGTTCTCATTTTAATATGGACAAACATTCATATTAGTCTACTGTTCTTACTCAGCTATCTGATATTGTACAAAACAACTGTTAACACTGACACTGAAATTAGAAGACTTTCCAGTTTGCTAGTTTGTAGTTGGTAGTGGTTTTAAAACCTCTAAAAGTTTTGTTGTTGTTATTGTTGTTGTTCTTGCTGGTGCTGTTTACTAAATGCGACTCTTTGAGTACCTATTTAATTATGAACATGTGTTTTAATAAGACTTCGGTTTTCCCTGTTTGTTCCAGACAGGCAAAATTGCTTTAAAGAAGAATGAAAGTCGTATGTGTTTTACGAACTTAAATTAAAACCTGCTTTGGGGAATGACTGGCATTGTAAAACAGAAGCCAGCAGAAATGATGTGTGGCAGAGCTTCCAAGGTACCTCTGGAATCAACTGCATGTGTCTTGCAGATTCATAAACAGCAGACAACCAGCAGTCGCAATCTGGTTACTATGCTTCTTTCTGAACACTCGCTAGGGCTGTAAGTACACATAGTTGCTCAGTATTTACATTAGAACCGATCTGTCCAACGAATGGCGTCCAAGGCTGTACTTGAATAAGAAAAGTGTCATTACAATTCTGCACTAGTTTGTAAGTTGTTTGTCAGATGTCTTGACTATTTGGAAGAGAGCTAAGAGCCCAGAAACTGCAAATCAGATGTCTCCATACACAGCACACTTTCTGTTTTGTTTGGGAAAACATCACTTTGGTCCTGTTTCCTCTTGAGTACAAGAAGTTCAAGTCAGCCTAGGCTTTTTGTCTTGTTTGTTTTCCCTTGTGAGGTGGCACGCTGCATTTGGAAGCCCAGACAGACATGTTTTAAATTCAAGCCAATGAAATCTTCTTTCAGACCCGTTTTCTTAATTGGTAGAGAAAGAATAACCACATTTAACCATGTGGTTATTATGAGAGTTACAGAATCTAACACATAAAAAGTACCTGATATGCAGGAAGCATTTCTCAATACGAGTTTATGTTCTACTTCCAGCCTGGGTTGACTCCTCAACAGTAGTTTGCCTTTATTCCCAGCTTGGTGCATATTGGAAGTTGGGAAGAGGCAGGGGTTTCAAGATGAATTCAGCAATAATCACAAGAGACATCAGCCCCAACTGAGCAGAAGAGATGAAAACGGACAAAATAATTCAAATCACCAGGAATCTTCGGAACTTCTGAGGCCTTCCCTGGTCCCAGGAAGCACAGACATGTGTACAGGTAGCTTGTACATGCTGTATTTCTCAAAAGATGGTGAGGCAGAAACCAGACTTTATAGTTTCCAGAGTGGTCTTGTTTCTTGTTCTTTGTGTTTTCCCCATGAGGGATGCTAGCCAAGTGTTCTACCACCAAGTGTCACCACCAATGCTCTTTGCATCTATCTTGGATTTTGACATAGGGTCTTACTCATTGTTCAATCTGGTCTTCTACTCATGCTGTTGTTCAGGCTGGCCTTCAATTCAGAATCCCCTTGCCTTGTCTACTGGGTAGCTGTGATTAGAGGCCTACCACCAGGTAGACTTAAAAAAGACATTCTGAATTCATATATTGTATTAATGTAAATACAGACTGCATTTGGCCCATAAGTCCTATTTTGCCAACACTGTGTGCTGGAAGACTACACAGGATTACAGAATGAAGGGTCTTTTCAAAGTTCTCGTGCATATTTACCAGCAAGGCTTATATGTCTGAGTTTAAATCATGAAGCTTGAATTGAAACCACACTTATCCTTCAAAAAATTTGATCTTGGGATTTACTCCTTTAGGCTTACATCTTACAAACTAAGATCTTTCCCAGACAAAATGGTAAACGTTGGTGCTAACACTCACATCCAGGTCTGATAACTAAGAAAGTCTATCACACAAGAAAAGCCACTAGTTACTAGTTACTTTATATATATATATATTGCACTAGTATATATAGTATATATACAGTATATATTATATATGTTGCTATTATATTTAATTAATATATCACTATATTTAATTATATTTTATATGTATAATATATTGGTATATATTACATATAATATATTCATATATTACATATTTATATGTATAAATATATTTATAAAAATATATTTCTTCCTCTTCTCCTCCTTTTTAGTTTTTTAAAGACAGTTATTCCTGGCTGTCCTGGAACTCAATCTGTAAAGAGGCTGCAGGGTCTCAAAGTTAGACATCCACCTGCCTCTGTCTCCTGATTGCTGGGACTAAAGGTGTGTGCCACCATTGCCTGGCTTTTTTTTCTATTCCTTGAGCATGTTGCTTATTTTTAGTGTGATGAACTGTACAGAATCTCACATGTATCATTTGAACCATTTTTTAAAAGTGTGCACTTCAATAGCCTCGAAAACATTCCCATTATCCAGTAACCATCACTACCACCCGTTTCCAGGAACCTTTTCATCTTGTAAAACTGAAGCTGTATGCCCATTAAGTAATAAGTCCTGCAGAGCATGGTGGCAGGCATCTGTGTGAATCCCAGGTCTATAAGGAGATAATGAAGGCAAAATGCAATCACAAGGATATGTTTCTTCAAGAGAAAAGTAATTTCCATTGTTCAAGCCTCTAGGGGTGATAGTCTGCTTTGGAAACTTAATCAGATTAATACAGCATTTTGGGGGGTTGATTCCTAAAATATTCACAAATGAGATGATATCATCCTTGGAAGGAAAATATAGGGACACAGAATGGCATAACATGCCCAGTCTTGTCTCCTGGGTAATGGGAGAAGACTCAGGGTCCTGATTCTTTATAGAAGTATTTGCACCTACATAGGATGTCATGATGAGGGTCTTCTCATCTTTGTATTGAAGTTGGTTTCTTACTCTAATAAACAGAAGCCTTAGGGACAGATAATGTAAAATAGTAATTCATAGAGTACTTCAGCCCATGGCCACCTGAAGACATATACAAGCTCACCCATGCCAACTTCACTGTTTCCAAAGGAGTGAAGGAAGGCAGAGATCATGGCTTATTGCTTGGTGGGGTGAATTCTGGAATCTGTCCACGGGAAGAAACACTAACCATATTTTATTTCTCTCCCCATGCCTTATTTAACACATATGCACTTATAAAGTACACCGTGGCAACTTTTGTATAGACATTTTCATGTAAACCATGGGATTTTTTTCAACATGTAATGTGTGCTGAAGGAACGATTAATTTTCCAAAATAAACCAGCTTCCCAGAACTTTATAGATGTGAGGGGGGTAAAGCAGACATACCTTTTTGAGCCAGCCTTGTTTTGGCAGTCCTTCCTTACTGTCTTTGTGTTCTCTGTTGCTCTGGATTGCTTCAATCCAGCTTTGGCTAATCTTCTGCATTGTTCCACAGGAGGCATGCTCAGACACCTACTGGGGATGAATTCTAAGCTGAATTGAATTCTAGCTGATCACATGGTTGATCGTTGCAGCGGCGGGAAGCCAGTTGCTGAAAGAGCAGGGAACTGCCCTGTATCTTTAAGGTCTCTAGTTTAACAGTGATATTATCAGCAGCTTAATAATTAAAAGACTGTGGCCTGAGTGGTCTTGAATGGGCTTCGCCTGAGTATTTTGAGTGAAGCATCACCAAAGCATAATGCTGAAGGAGGGTCTGAAAAAGCTCTCAAGTGGAGAATGGGTTCACATTGTTCCCCTGTTGGCTAAAATGACATTTCTTCAAATCTTTAAGGGTCTTGGATTTTAGTGGCATGGAAGTGAGTCTCTAAACTGTGACTAAGCACACATCTTAAAGTCCTTTTTCTATACAACAAGCACTGAACTCCTATTAAACATTCAACTGGATCATGATGGAGCCTAAAGCATAGAAACTAGACTTAATCATTTACCAGGAAGGAAATGTTTTTGAGAAATATATGTTGTTTAAACCTTATAGACTAACAGTGCATTTTCTTATAGACTAATAGTGCATATTCTCCTAAATAGGACATATTCAAAAATTTTCACCCAGGACAATAATATGTTGCCTGAACCTTGAGTTCTGTATAAAGGAATAGAAGATTGAGTAGCTTGTATTGTTTTGTGTGATTAGTAATGTATAATGGCAGAAAATATGTTGGATGCTGTTTTAGTGACTTAGAATATATGAGTGAAGGACTGGAGATGGCTCAGGTGATACAATGCTTGCCTTGCAAGTACAAGAAGTCATACTTGATCCCTAAACACAATGAAAAAAGAAAAAAGAAAAATAAAGAACAGTTCAGGCATGGTGGATTACATACTTGTAATCCCAGGTCTAAGAAAGGCTTGGGAGAGGGAGCAGGAAAGTAGGACTGATGTAAATACAGTACTTATAGATAAAATTAAACAATTAAGTTTAAAATATATAAAATAAAGTTTAGACAGATGCTAAATGGATTTGTAATATAGGAATAGATAAAAAAGGAAAAAAATATTAAGTTAGTTTGGCCTAAGTTACACCATGAAAATGTTTGCAACAGGCTCCCTGAGTGTGCCAGGTAAATCAGACATTAGAAGCAGGCAGAGGATGCAGGGAAACAGGGACTGTTTCAGTCATGATCTTGATGGCTGACTCTTTGACCCTCCCCCATACAAGCCGGGGAGTGACAGACTGGCTAGATCCCAGGGGAGGACATTGCAGCCAGCCCTGAGGAGTCAGGATAAGCTGGGGTTGGATGGAAGGGAAGGAGGTCCTCCCCTGTTGGTGGACTTGGAGGGGGCAGGGAGGAGGGAGATGAGGAAGGGAGTGGGAGGGTAGGAGGGACTGAGGGAGGGGGCTAAGCCTGGGATTCAAAGTACCTAACCTGTGATTGAGATAAAAATAAATAAATTAAAAAAAAAAAGAAGCAGGCAGAGGAGTTGGCACCTGGCATGACTGAGAAAGAACATGCCGTGGTGGCCATTTGAAGGAAGATGGGATGGATCATAAAATCTCCTTAATGCTTTGTAACTAGCCTTAAGAAAGCAAAGCCAGAAGAGAAACAGAATATAAAATGTCTCATATACTAAGAAAAAAAATATTCATGTACAGTGGCAAAGTAACTAATATTTACACATGTCTGGATTGAGACAAGGTTATTTTTTGTAAAATTAAATTTAAAATGTTGAGAGCTTCTAACCTAACTTGTCCCCAGAGTATGTTGTGGGTAATCCAATAATTTTGCTCAATTAAAATCAAAGCAAAAGGAAAAGATTAATTCATTTATAACAAATTTCAGCCTCATTTTGGCCATAATGAGGGACTTGGAGAGCAATAATCTATAGCTCATCCTCATTAATGGTGACCACAGACACAGGAGTTAATAAAGACAAAGAACATTTGGGCAGTGCTTTATTACTACCCAAACACTGCAGGAATTTTTTGTTTTAACCTTCCATGAAACATTATAAAAACATAGAGCAAGCGGTAAAATTTAAGTTTTCTGTCCCCTTCCCCCTTGTGTGTGCATGTTAGGGCAGGGTAGTAAGTTCCTTTTGCAGATTACCCGAGACACTGTATTTGTAGGTGTAAGTTTAGAGTCCTCATTTAGAGATTCAGCTCCATTTTTTTCTTTCTTTTTTCTTTTCTTTTTTTTTTAAATTCCATTTAATAGTGTCTTACCTCAAAAGTACGATGCTCTTGTAACCTGGAAATGTTTGTCATTCTTGACCTTGTGAAGGACATGACCCAAACTAGACTATAAAAGGCAACTGGAAATCATGGAACTAGATGGCATACAGATACAGCGCCATGGCTGCTGAAAACTCTGCAAAGGACTCCAAGCAGGGAATCTGTTTCAGAACAGTCTTCTTTCTAAAGAAGGAAGGTTAATACTTGTGCATTTGTTTTCTAATCTTTCTGGTAGGTGACCTTCTACTTCTTAAAGACCAAGGGTGGGACATCTTTCATAGAGAGCTTCAGAGTGTTAACCCGGAAATTCAGTGAGAAAAAGGGAATTTTGTATTTTTTTGTCTTACCATTTAGGCTTCTGAAACTCAAGAGTCCTCCTCAAATCAATACTTTTTAAAGATGAAACAATCTCTTCTGTGAAAGATATTTTTGTTGGAAGTCATTCCAATGTCTTAATGATAAGAAAAGACATTTACAGAAAGACATTTCTTTTATTTATTTATTTATTTATTTATTTATTTATTTATTTATTTATTTATTTATTTTTATATCAATCAGAGGTTAGGTACTTTGCATCCTCTTCCTCTTTCCCTCCCACTCTACCTATCCCTCCCTCATCTCCTCCCCACCCACTCCTCTGTCGAGAGGCAATACAGTGAGAGTGGATATTTCGGTGTCTTCTGCCTTGGAGGAAGCAAGAAAAGGAGTTGGTAGCTGATGGTAGAAATGGGCTGGCTGTAGGGGTGGGGATGGTGCAGCCGGGTAAGTAGCTGGCCACAGGCAGATTAATAGAGTCATTATGCAAATTTAAGCATAGCTTGTCCGTGGCGCAGAGACACCTAAGAATTCAGACTGAGTGAACAATGCACTTTACCTGCTATTTTTGCCATCTGGTATTTGGGAAAGCTACTGAAAGGTTTTAGTTTATGGATCAAGGGGGATGCTAGTGAGATTTTCCTTTCATATAGGGAGCTATTTGAAAAGATATTAATGCTATAACCAGATAGGCTGACAGCAGCAACATAGGAATGGCTTTGAGGTAAGATTAGGGCTGAGTGGCAGAACAGGGGGTTCTTTCTTAGTTTTCATAGGAAGAGGAGCAGGAAGTATATTGAACGGTTTCAAAATTATAAAAAATAAAATAAAAGACTTCACTTACTCTGAAAAAAGGAAGAAAGAAAGAAAGAAAGAAAGAAAGAAAGAAAGAAAGAAAGAAAGAAAGGCTTCCTTTGGTCCACAGTCTGCTATTGCTAAGAATAAACAGTGAATGTTCAGTAAAGTCATTTATAAGCATCTTTCCTAGTTGAATATTACTAGGAGTCCATAAAGTAGTGAAGGTAAGACTCTAGAGAAACAAGCTACTTTAGTTTTAGAATTGCAAATTACTGGAGTTATAGGAACTGTCAGAGTTCAATAAAAATGGACATCACAAAATAATAAGACCCTGGCTAACAGCTACTAACTAAACATGAATATTGGAGTAAACATTTGCTATACACACTACATTCTTAAGACTTTTCCTTCAGTCGATTAAAGCCCACAAGGACTTTTGATCCAGACTGTGGAGTCTTTTAGGTATTAGGGGTATCATGGGTGGGAAGCACTGCAGGCCGCAGTCTAGACTCCTCTTTGTGTACACAGGGTTGAGGAAGAATGGGAAGGAGAATAGTCCTGGTAAGTAAGGATGGGGTCCTAAACAGAGGCACTGGGAACAGTGGGGATGACATGTTTTCATACATATTTTTTTCAGAAAAGAGTACATTCAGGTGAATAGTTTAGTAATTTCAAGAAGTTCATCTGAATGTCTTAAACTTGGTTGGTTGTTAACACTGCTATCTGTTTAATGAAAAATGTTTTTTCTTTGGCATGGGAATTAAAAAGAAAACAGCCTAAGCAATGCATAATCACAAAGACAAACATATTTCCTTATGATGAATGCCAAAGGCCAACAGAAAATATTTTCCTTTCTTTGCTTGCCAGCATTATCTGTGTCACAGCTGTGGGTTCCCACCCCTCCCTCTGAGACTCATTAGGACAGACGATTACGAGTTGACGAGAAGTAGGGAAAAGTCAAATTAAGCACTGATGTAACTAGTGAGAGCTGATCTGCTGATAGTCTCTTTCTTAGGATGGTGGTTGGCCAAGTTTTAGAAATGCAGCCACAATTAACTTCTGTCAACCTGGCTAAATATTTAGCTGAGATCAACAATATCCACCTCCTCTTGTTCTTTCTTTCTTCTTTGTGACTTGCTTGCCCATTGCATTAGATTTGAGGCTTTCAGATTTGAGGTTCAGTTTTTGGAAAATTCTCCATGGCTTACTGTTAGGCACACTTGGGAGACTTCCAATGTTATGGGAGGATCTATAAGCTTCATCACAGGACATTAGCAGACCACTTTTGATCACTCAGCAGAATAGTCTCCTCGAATAAATATAAATGCCATCTGGGTCACTAGACACAAATTCCTCATTGGTGTTGGTTTTTCTGATCCAGTAGTCAGAGAAGGCAGGCTGGGAAGAATGTTAACTTGTTCAAGTGTCTTCTGTGCAAGCATGAGGACTTTGATTGGATCTCTACCCCTCAGGTAAAAAAGCTCCATTGTGTAGTTTCATATGTCTACAGGGGAGAGGAGAGGAGGATCTCTGGAGTGCACTGGTCAGCCAAAGCAGACAGATCAATGAGTTCCAGGCTTGAAGACTGACTCAAAAAGTAAGGTAGAGAGCAATGGAGAAATTCACCTGACATTGATCTGTGACTTGCACCAGCCCACATGTATATGCACACACACACACGCACATACTTATACCAAACACACACACTTCACAAGTAAACACATTTATGATATGTTCAAAAGCACAAGTACACACATATGAACATGTACGTATACAAAACACAGGCACACCTACAAGTTGGAGAAGGCATGAGTAAAACTTAGCTTTTATATACCATATGCTTTCCATGTGAAACATTTCTTTAAGAAATGGTATTAAGCACATGCAAGCCTCTTCAGCTGCAGTATGTTTGAATTATTTCTTAGGCATGAAATGGACGCATGCTTCATTTACGCATGTCTCCCTCCAGATCTGCTTGCTGAAAGTCTTCTACTAGCCGACTGACTGGACTTGAGGCTAAAGAACCTTGCTTATGTTACTATAATGCTTTCCTACAGCCATTTGATCAGTGGAAGCTAACAGTTGAAAAAAGTGCACAATATAAACAGACATTTATTCACTTAATAATAAAACACAATGAAACATTTGAAATAGCTGGGTGTGTCATAATAGCCAGTTGTCAAGTTAATTATGGTGCAGCAACTTGGTATGGAGGAATTATTAAACAGAAATAGCTGTGATCAAATTATACAGAAACAAAAATTCTATATAATATTAGAAAAAGAAGCAGAATAAAAGTTACTTTAGGCTGAACCCTAAGTATCAAAACTTATAAAACCGAGAAACTTATTTATTTCTCCTTTGTTATCCAGAATAATACTTGAATGGCTTCCTTAGAGTACTTGCTGCTCTTCCAGGGACTGGGTTTGCAGCACCCACATTTAGCAGTTTGCAAGTTCATGTAACTAACTCAAGGGGATCTCATGTTCTCTTCTGGCCTAGGTGGGTGCCTACACATGTATGTGCATGCACATACACCCAGACACATAAAAAATTTTTAAATAAATCTTTTAAGTTTGCATTTGTGTGGCTGCTGATGTCACAGGCTAAGTATACATGATAACTCCTGTAGGTACAATGCATGGGGCAAATCTAGTCATCTAGAAGCATTCAGTACATTCCAAAATGAGGACCCTTCTGCAAAATATCTGTCCTATGCACTTAAAAAAATACTAAAGTCAGAACTGAAATTTGGGTTTTTGCTATTTAACAGAAAATATCCAATTAGAAAACTACACAAATGAATTATGACATGTGAAAATCCAGAATCAAAACCAAGTATAAAGATGGTGAAATCATGAAAAGTTTTGAGTTTAAATATTTGATTGAGCCTTTTGAATTTGCATTTAACATTTTTTGTTTGATTCTGTATTACATTTTATTTGCCATTGTGATTTTTCCCTCTAAAAAAGTTTGCCAGTTTACATAGTTTTAATCATTTCTACTTCTCCTTCCCCTTGCTAACCTCCCTTTCTCTTTTACTGGGACCCTTATTCTCAAACCCTACATTCCACTTTTATGTATTCCTTTTCTGTGTGGCCCAATGAGCTTAATTAGCATTGCTTGTCTAAATGTGAGTTGGAAGGCTATTTGGAGGTTCAACAACAATTTACCAGTGGCTACAGCATTTCAGAAAGTGACACCCCTTGCCCAACAAGCATCAAATGCTGATACTCCCTTAGGGAAGGGGTAGGGACTCATGGGATGGTTTCTGGATTCAATCTTATGTAGGTCTTGTGTTGAGACAACACCACTGCAGTGGATTCAGGAGTGAAAAGCCCCTGACATGTGCAGAAAACCTTTTTCTGCATATTTCCCCATCATTGGCTCTTGTACTCTTTTCATCCCATTTTCTGAAATGTTCCCTAAATCTTGGAGAGTGTGCTATAGCTATCCCAGCAGGGCCTGAGTACTCTACCAATAATTATTTTTGGTACTTTGATGAGTTACAGGTTTCTGCAATAACCACACCCTTCTCTATGAAGTTTCTCTGATAAAGCTTGGTGCAATTCTAATGTATGGGTACAAACACGAATATTTAGAAGGCAGTTTGATAATATTACTTATAAAAATTTGTGCTTCACTTTATTTTTTAGAGAACTTCGTACATGAACACTGTATCTGCATTATTTCTGCCTCTCTCTCTTCCTAGGGTCTTTCTCCCTTCCTCCCTCTCCATTTCATGACCTCTTCTTAATTATTCTTGTATCTATGGGTATATTAGTATTTCACAAACACATAAGTATATGTACATAAGTATATAGAACTTACTGAGTATATTTAGCATTGCTTGTATGTACATGTATACAGGGATTTTCATAGAGTTGGACAGCCTATGCAAATGACCTCCAACCTTGTGGAATTTCCCCCATCAACACTGGCTTGCAGGTCCTGTTCAGGCAACCATGCTGATGAAACTTCTTAGGTGCAGTTTCTTTGACATAGCTAGAGAACACTATCAATCAGGAATTCTGGTCCTTTGGTTCTTATAATCCTTCTATCCCTTTTCTGTAATGTTCACTGAGCCTCAGAGGCAAAGACTGTATTTGCTTTTAGAAATGTATCACTAGAGGTTGGGTACCCAAGACCAGTAACTTATTCCCTGAATTTTGAGCAGTTGTGGATCCCTGTAATAAACATCATCTGTTGCAAAATGACACTTCTTTGATGAGAAGTGGGAGTGACACTTACCAGTGGATATGAGCATAAGTATTTAGATTATAATTAGCAACTATTTTACTTTTGGAAAATGGCATCACTAGGATTTCCTGTAGATTCTGTGACCTCTCCTGCCATGGGTAGTTGAACATCTGTGATACGCAATGAATTCAAAAGGAAATCAAGGGGAAAAAAATCAACCTGATTTAAAAAAAAATGAGCTATGGATCTGAATATAGAGTTCTCAAAGGGAAAAAAAAACAAAATAGCTAACAATATCTTTATAAGATCTCAACATTGCTAATAATTAGGAAAATGTGAATAAAAAAGACTTTGAGATTTTATCTTAGTTAATCAAAAGGGCTAAGATTAAGAAAACAGCCAACAACAAATACTGGTGAGGATGCAGGGCAAGTGGCAGGATTTCCAATGCGGTCTGGGAATCAGTGTAGAGAATTTTCAAAAAGCTAAAAGTAGATCTGCCATATGACCCAGCTACACTCCTTGCCATATGCTCAGCAAGACGTTCCAGTACAGAGATCCTGGCTCAGCTCTGTTCTTTGTTGCTCTATTCACAGTAGCTAGGAAATAGAAACAACCTAAATATTCTTCAACTGAGAATAAAAATGGAAAATAACAGTGTGCTACTTTGACTCAATGGGATTCTAGTCAGCTCTTAAGTAAAAACGAATCATGAAATTCTCAGGTAAATGGCTGAATTTGGAACATATTGTGCTGAGTGAGATAACCCAGACCCAGAAAGATCAAAGTCCCATGCTTTAATTTATGGATCCTAGCTCTGAACCTTTTAATTTGAATACATAACCTGAACTAATGGAAGAAGCCAGGAAAGTACAGAGGGATCTTAGAAAAAAGAAGTCTAGATAGGGGAATAGCAGGATACAGGTTCTCTGAAGAGGGAAATGGCAAAAACTGGCAGTGGGGATCAATATTTGGTGGTGGAAGGAGGAGGAAAATACTAGAAGAGAGGTAGGAAGAAGAGACAAATAACACAAAGGGTTCTTGAGGAAAAACGTAAGGAAACATTTTATAAAATGGCTTTATATATATATATATATATATATATATATATATATATAATATGTATTACATGTATTTATATTTTGGAGCCCTAATAGCATTACATCAAATGGGCCATTTAAGAGCCATCGATTATCCAACTACCAAAAACCCTAGTGCCAGGCATAGGAAGTCTCCCTGTAAGGAAAATGTAAGCGACTCTCAAAACAATATGGGCTACTGCCATTTCTCTCCAGAACTTGAAGGTAAGCCCCTGTTGCTGAAGACATGGCATACTTCAGACACAAGACATGGAGGGACTGAGCTGAACTGACATGGAAGTCTACTCTCTGAGGACTGGCTGTCACAGAATTGGAAGGTGTTAACCAAGCTGCCAAGGGAGAGGTGCAGTCGGCAGTCCTGCCCACCTCAGCAGATGTGTAATGACACAAAAGTGGCACTTTTTCTCAAGGGCAACAAGCAGCTGTCTAATTGGACTTCAGGCATGATCAACCATATGTATCATGATTCTAACAAAACTATAGCAGTGGGCTCCCTGTGGGACCTCTGACCACCACACAAGATATATTGAGGTAAAGTAAATCTCCATGCAGTTATCCTCTTTTTGTTAGAATACTTTAATAGCTTTTAATGTTTCAGAATATCCAGGCAAAGAATTGTAACATTCCAACAATAACAAATCATTGGTCACAACATTTCTTTTTGCATGGCTTAGACATGTTAATCTTGTAATAGATTAAGTTTACGAGAATAACAAGGAATACCTTTCATAGTAAAATCATTGTAACTTTGCATTTTCATATTACTTTATGATACTGGAAAGCTGAGGAGGCCTAGGTGAATGTGTAGTGTTTGACATGAGCAGAGACTTATCAAGGACCTGCTGCTTCAAATCCACAGGAATGGCAAAGCATTTCTCCAGTATGGGCCAGGCTTGGAATTGCCAACACCTTCTTCTGGTCCATGTGAGAATGTTGTCAGCATGTGCAAGCAAGAATGCTTACGAACAACTGACCAGTGAGTAGGAAAACTAAACTGCAGCTTCCTGCTGCCAGATGTTTCAGCCTGAGACTGTTCCCTTACAGAGACCTCCTAGTGAGAATAGCTAACTCCCTGCCACATGCTGTACATAAACTGCTCAGGCTCCAGGCTGGGGCATATAGACCCATCTTGGCTGTTAGAAAGACATCTATTTACCCTTTAGCTAAAAACAAAAACAAAAGAACATCAAGACTGTTACTGTTATATTTTAAGGAGACACAAGAGAAGAAGGCTCACGAGGCCCTTACCCTTCTCAGACTGACAATTCTATAGAAAGGGAGCATGAGAGGCAATTCTTTATCATATACTAAAATAATGCAATTGGCATTTTCCTTTTGTGTTTGCCACCTGAACCCGAAGCAGTTTCTAATGGCTCTACCGGTGCCTCTAGAGCATTACCTTTAGACTTCAATAGAGATGTAACTTTGTGTGATGGATTTGTTTTCACTTGAATGGCAACTAAGAAAAGTTCCATCTGAACATTGAATTTCAAAGGATGCTTAATGTGTTGTTGTATTCTTCTGGCTTACCTGTAATTGAAGAAAAGGCTCCATATCCCAAAAGGACAAGCATCACATCTGAGATTGTCTCCCACTTGTAATGACAGGTTCAATTTACAACAGCACCCTCCTCACACCCATCATGTTGAGATGAGCCATTCAGAGCTGCTTTTAGGATTTAGGCATTGGGCTTAGTATGGATGGAAAAGTAATTCAGTCTCCACAGGATGTCAGGCTTTGATTTGGGCCTCATTGTATTCTCATCAGTAAGACTAATGAACTCCAGTGTCTAAGAATTCAGGAAGTGCTGAATGTGACCGGAGCTATGGTCTAGCATTTTATGCTGTAATCAGGGTGTCCCCTCCTTGTTCACACTTGTTCATCAGAAAATCATGTCATTTCTTGTCCTTATCTGTGGCCCCAAATGTATGCCTGTCATTTGTCTATTCAGCGCAAATGGATCCCATAGGTTCATGTAACATTGACCACTTTCAATACATGATGTACATGAGTTTTCATGAAATCCTATTTAGTGACACACAAACACTACCTAATTTTGCATTTTCCAATAACATGAAAAGTTTATTTCTATTAGCACATATATGTATATATATATATATATATATATTTAATCTGGTACCTTAAAAACATAAAGATTATTGCTACATTTATTGCTTAAGAACATTTGAAAGTTCTGATTAACAGCCACCTATAGAGATGGTACTGTCTGTTAAGCGCTATTCCAGATGCTAAAAGGCAACAAATACAGAAGTAGGAAAAGAAGATTTTGCAGAGGAAGTATGAAAAACTATACCCAAGGTATCTATTATATTGATATTTCTTGTTTATAGAGATGTAGGTAGAACACATTTGAGCTGGAGCCATTTAGAGGGAGGTATAAACTCACCAACCCCCTCCCCCACCTGATTTTATTTGTTAGCATTTGAAAATAAGGAACTGAGGTTTCCCCTGATCCGTTAACTCATAGAGGCTGAGTTAGTAGCTACAAAAATGATATGTATCTCTATAGAAAAACATATGTCATGAATTGGCTTATGGATGATTTTCCAGTAGAACAAGGATTATCCTGCTAAAAATAAATATAAGGGATCAGTACAGGAAAAATAAATACTCATTAATTTTCAGTTTTCACAGTTAGTTAATATTATCCAATGACACAGGAGCTGTTTTACAGACTGGGAGACTGTAGAGAGTGAAGGAAGCTCTGAGAGATTGAAGTCCTGAGTGAATGTGTATTGTGGTCATGGGCTCAGCCATGTTGAGGACTCCAAGGCATCAGACCCATGGGAAATCAGCAAATCCATTACCAACGTGGGGCAAACTCAATATAAATGACAAAGCTTTCCTTTTGAGTCTGACTGTGAGTGATTATGGATGATTGATCTGTGTGCAGAGACTAGCAACTGTAGCTTCCTCTTCCTCCTGGGTGCTTATAGCCTGAGACTGTTTACCTAGAGAGACCTCCTCCTCAGAGTGGCTAACCACTCATCCTGTGCTGTGTCCAATTTTCCAGGTTAAGGTGGCAGCAAAATGCCATCTGATTCCAGCTTCACAAAATGAGTCTCCGTGTGTCTGCTGTTCAATTTCTTACCTAGTCAGGATTCCAGTGCCCGAACTACATGGGACAGAACATAGTATAATGGAAACATAATGTAAACTGTTTGTTTATTAGAGGGTGAATACTATAAAAGGTGCATTATTTTGTGGTCAATGAATGCAACCTAAAAGGATTGTCCAACTCACAATACTCTTAAGTACAAGTGAAAGTTTATTCAACTAGGCCAGGTAAAAACATAAGGAAAGAAAAGGAAAAAAAAATACTGATAACTAATAGGTAGGTGAAATAGAATAAATCACCATAAAACAACTAAGTACAAATGGGTAAATGATAAACTTTACAATTCCCAGGACTTCTCCGGGTGAGAGTAGAGCCCTTTTGACTAACAAGGACCACAGCTACCACTCAGGTCTGTACGCCTGAGGTGAGCTGTGACAATTCCTGAAAAACACCAGCCATTCAGTGACCGTACCCAAAAAGCTGAGGAGGCTTCCTTCAGGAAAAACCATCTTCCTGCCAAAGGGATTTTCTCCACCACAGGATTCCAGGAACCACCAGAAACTAACACCCAACACCTAAGATAGCCCAATGGGTAGAGCACAGCGTAAAAGCTCAACCAACAAAAGACAGCAATATGGCATCTCCAGAATCCAGTTATCCAGGAGCAAGCAGCCCTGGACACCACAACATAATAGAAATTCAAGAAGATGACCTAACATCTATGCTTATGAAGAGGATAATAGAGGAAACAAATAAAATGTGTAAAGAAATAGAGGAAGATAAAGACAAACAGATTATTGCCATTCGTAAAGGAATACAGGAAGTTGCAGCCAAACAGTTTGTGGCCTTTAGTGAGGAAATAATTAAATCACTGAAAGAAATAAAAGAAACAGCTTTTCAAACAAACAGCTGAAGGAATTGAAGGAAAAAGAGGAAAATACAGTCAGATAGGTGAAGGAAATCAACAAAACGGCTCAAGATCTGAAGATAGAATTGGAAAAATTAAAGAAAACACAAATGGAGGAAATTGTGGAGAGAAAGAACTCAGGGAAGAAAACAGGAACTACAGAGGTAAACATAACCAATAGACTACAAGAGATGGAAGAAATAATCTCAGGGGTGGAAGATATAATGGAAGAAATTGATGTATCCATCAAAGAAAATGTTAAATCTAAAAAAATTCCTGACACAGACCATCCAAGAAATCCAAGACAACGTGAAAAGACAAAACATAAGAATAATAGGAATAGAGGAAAAAGAAGATTCCCTCCTCCAAGGCCCAGAAAATATTTTCAACAAAATCATTGAAGAAAATTTCCCCAACTTAAAGGAGAGGCCTATAAGAATACAAGAGGCCTACACAACCCCAATAAATTAGGCCAGAAAAGAAAATCCTCCCTCCACATACTAATCAAAACAATAAGTATACAGAACAAAGAAAAAATACTAAAAGCTGCAAGGGAAAAGGGCCAAGTAACATATAATTGCAAACCCACCAGACTCACACCTGACTTCTCCACAGAGACTATGAAAGCCAGAAGGGCCTGGACAGACATCATGCAGACCCTAAGAGCCCTAGGTCCCTGGGCTATCTATCTTTCATTTTTGGTCATCCAAGCAGTGTCAAGTAGGAGCACCATCTTGTGGCTTGGGACTAGCGTCAAATCAAATATTGGATGGTTATTCCAGGGATATTTGGAATACCATTGCTCCAGAATATCTTGCAGGTACTACACCACTGTAGAGCAAAGGTTTTGTAGCTAGATTGGTGTGTACTCTTCTCTTTTGGTAGTGTGCAGAGTAAATTCTTGTACTAAAGATGCTAGAATGTAGGGTTAAGGCTCCACGGAGGCACCAGCTTGGCTTCTTCCAGTTCAATGAGTCTTGTAGACGTTGTCTTCAGCAGTGGGGCCTTGTTGTCAGTGGAGAACAATTTATAATCTTGGCAACAAACCGGACTGTTTAGGGATACCTTTCAACTTAATATTTCTAATAAAATTCTAACTATCATTGACTTAACAACTTATAATGTTGACTCTAAACAACAAAGTAAAAAAGCATCTACAATTAGCTCAAACAATTTGAAAAGAAAGCCCTGTCTATTTTATGAAGACATATTACAAAGTCACAGTAAATAAAGGGTTTCAGCAGTAGCACAGAAATAAACCAATTGTTCAAAAAAAAGTGCTCAAAAATCAGCTTCTATGTATAGAAACTAGTAAATTATTTGAGCCAACATCAAAAATCAATAGGAAAGAATAGAATATTTAAGTTAAGCCAATTGGTTTACAGCGTTGATATGAATATGAGCTTGATTTTCCCCATTCATTGTATCAAAACTCAACTTAGCCTGTCAGTAAGGTCATATAGTCCAAACTACTTGAAGAAGATGAGGTAGGGTCCTTGCAAGTACCTCCTATCCCATAGCTGGAGGTTTATCCTCCCTTCCTCATGCTCCCGGAATAATGACTCATGGGATTCAATTATTATTTTACATATACTATATAGCTAGGTTCTTCTCTGACTAGATCATAGCTTAAAATAACCCATTCATACTAATTTATATTCTGCCATGTGGCTGGTTACCTGGGCTCAGATACCAAGCATTCATTCTCCTCACATCTTCACTGCTGAATCTCACAAGCCTGGCACTATCTCAGAATCCTTTCTGTCTGTCAGACGCCCCACCAATTTCCTGCGTCAGCCAATAGGCCATAGGTTTTTTAATTGACAGGTGTTGCATCCATACAATACACAAGAGATTCCTTCTACACTAACACACATGGGCAAGAAAGTGAATTCACAGCCAGCTTAGCAAGACATGGTCTTAAAACAAGAATTCTTGTTTTAATGGCTACTGATTGGGGGGCTGGAGAGCTGGGTCAGAGGTTAAGAGCACTAACTGCTCTTCCAGAGGTCCTGAGTACCATGGTGGCCCACATCCATTAAATTAGGCATACACGCAGGCAGAGCATTGTATACATAATAAATAAATAAATCTTATACATAAATAAATAAAATGGCTACTGATATAACATTAACTGAATATTTGCCTAGTATGCCTGAGGTCTTAAGTTCAATCTCAGTAACATCAACAACAATAAAAATTAATACAATACCAATATTAAAATCCATGTGGTTTCTGAATCCAAAGATCTATGACAACGAGCAAAAAAACAAAACAAAACAAAACAAAACAAAAACAAAAAAAGAAGTGATTTTCAGCATGTAAGAAAAGGGAAATGTTCATGAAATAATTGAAAAGCATATTTTATAACACACAAATGTTAGGTTTTGCTTAAGGGAGACTGTTATGAACTATATAGTCTGAAATGTTTCTGCCACTTGAAGAAGTAGGTTCATGGATTGGAGCTTCACAGATGCTGTGAGACACCAGGAGGCTCCTGGGGCCAAGACCAAGGATTTAGTTATTCAATGCACAGCAGGAAATGTGGACTTCTTATTTGTGTTGTTAGTGTAGCTACCACTACATGTCTTCCTAGTTCCACTGGGGCAATGCAAATGGGCTTTGATAGATGTTCCAAAAATGTGGGTTTTTATTAAAGCCAAAAAATATCCCATGCTCAGGAAACCTCAAGCTCTATAGAAGGCTTCAAGCAACCCCATCCAGTGTTTATGACAGAGGAAGATAGTATCTTTAATATACTAGATATCAAATACTCCCTTTGCTCCAAAGGAAGACTGTATCTTTCTGGGATATTCACTATACAAACATCCGTACAATGATGATTGGATCCAAGGGTGTTAGTGACTCTGCATACAAGATATTGGGAACCGAGACCCACGGAGGATTTTCTGCTAACAGAACTGACAAAGCAAATGAAAAAAATTGCACTCTGAAGAATTTTGTGTTAGACTTTTCTATCATAAAACAAGAGTGGTGGTTTGGAGAGATGGCTCAGGAGTAAAGAGGACCAGGTTCAGGTGCCACCACCCACATGGTATCTCATAATCATCTGCAATTTTATTCCGAGGGGATCTGACACCCTCTTCTGGCCTCTGTGGATACAAGACACACAAGAGGAGTACAGACATGCATACAGGCAAAACATCCATACACATTAAATGAAAGGGACACAGGGAGAAGAAAGCAAATGCGGGAGAACTGGAATCAGACATGGGAGGGAACAGACAGATGGGAACAGGAGCAAAGAAGTAAAGAGCTAGTTACATGGCGAATGATTGTTATGGTTGGAATTTTCTGTTGACTCGGTCTTTGTGGTGTGATGTCCTTGACCCTAGCACCTACAACATTTACCACCATTCTTCCCTTTTTGGGGGGGGGGGGCTCGGGAACTTCACTCCAGTCTGACTCAGGTCATAGTTCACTGTTTGGAACACTAAATGATTTTGACTTAAGAGGTTTTTTTGTCTTTTGGTTTTTTTTTTTGTTTTGTTTTTTGTTTTCTCTTCTAGATCAATGCATTTGACAGACCGAATAGGCTCCTGGAATAAGAAGTAAGTAAGGGACTTCTGCCTTACAGCCCTATCCACCAATGAGGCATGAGTTCCTTTTTAAAGACATATTCAAGAGGTCTATTTTGTGTGAGCTTGTTTCTATATGGCAAACAAAATCTACATTTAGTGAGTATTACTTCTAAAAATAATAATACTAAGACTGTAGTTCTGGGAGGATCTTCTGACATTTATTGTATATATATTATAAAATTATCAACAATTAATGAGATTCTCACAAAATCATATGAACACTTTTGATGTTGCGGATCTCTTTCCCCCTCTCTGACAAGAACATTAAGGGGTACTTACTGTTTTGTGGAAGAAACTTCTGAGATTTATTCATATACCTCCCCAATACTCCCATATTTCTATCCTGAAAAGAATATAAATTGTTCAGAAAACAGTTACACATCCAAAATTACACATCATTTTTTCTTTTTTAATTAATTAACTAATCAATCAATTATTATAATTTGTTTACTTTGTATCCAAACTGTAGTTCCCTCTCTCATCTTCTCCCAGTCCTACCCTTCATCCTTCTTCTTCCACTATGCCCCTCCCCTAGTCCACTGATAGACCTGGTCCTCCTCTCCTTCTATCTAGCCCTACCCTATGAGGTCTCATCAGGAGTAGCTATATTGTCTCCCTCTGTGGCCTGGCAAGGCTGCACCCCACCTTAGGGGGAGGTGATCAAAGAGCTGCCACTGAGTTCATGTCAGAGACATCCCCTGTTCCCCTTACTAGGGCACCCACTTGTAGGCTGAACTGCCTATAGGCTACATCTGAGCAGGAGATGTAGGTCCTCTTCATGCATTGTCCTTGGTTGGAGTATCAGTCTCTGCAGGATATGTGTATTTTCCCACTCTAGTCATCCCCACTCTAGGTTTTTGCTTGTTTATTTTTGAAATTTTTATTTTGTTTACAACATTTCTCTTGTTCCCTTTCTCCCTCTAAATCCTCCCATATAGCCCTCCCTATTCTCCTTCAAACTCCTGAACTCTCTTTTGGCATCAATTGTTGCTACATGCATATACGTATTTGTACATACATAAACATTCCAAAATCAATGTGTTGAGGACATACTTGTGCTTGTACGTATGTTTTTACGGCTAATTGGTTTTTTGTTTTAAAGAATGACTTCTGGTCACTTGTGGTCAACCGCTTAGAAAAGGCCTTTCTCTCACCCATATAATATATGTACCTCAAAGTTTTCTGTGTGATATGACTACAATCTCTACAGTGATAAGTCCAATGTTAAATATGCTTTAGGGTCTTTTTTTTCCCAACCACTGCCCCCTCTTCGATCCCTGTTTTCCATCACCTATAAGGCTTTGTCCCTTTGTCTACCACTTCCATCCTGCCCTCTAAGTTTCCTGGTGATGAAAGCACATTCTTATTATTGGAGACTGTTTCCTAACCAATAGTTACAACACCCTCTGTAGTAGTGTTTACTCCACACTAGGAGCTAGTCATGCTCAGGACTGACCACACTAGAAAGGATTTTGTCATATTCTGTACTGCTTTCCAAAGTTCCCCTGCTCTCTTTATTGAAACTTCAGTCATTGCCTTTCCTCTGTTATCCACGTTAGAGGATGGATGCTTTCCAGCTATCCCTCACTTTCCCCCCCAAGATTCTGGAAGTTGGTATGGTGTCATCTGTCACTTTCTCCAGAATTTGTATCCATTCTTTTATTAACCTGCTTATTTACTATCTGCATCACTAAAGGGAAGCCACTAGGACAGTGTTAATGACTTTACTCTACTGGATTACAGCTCTTGTGGCATCATATGGCACATTATACAAGCTCCCAAATTACTTTATTGAAGTGCATATTTTTATGGCTATACTTATCTACCAATAAATGGATAGAAATAAAATATTTGGTGTAATTGACTGTATTCAGTTCTCTTTGAAGCTTTATTTTCACATGGTTAAAGAGGACCTAACACCTTTGGCTCCTTAAAACTCTATTAAAGTACTTCTTGTCATCTTATGCCCTGATACACCTATGTACCAATAATCTCCATATAGCATCTTTTGTGTTCTCTATTTCTCATTCTTTTAAAATCTATTTCCTGTCTTAAGCTACCTAGAAGGTGACTGAGACCTATGCCACTTTCAATTACCAGTATACCAAAATTAATCTTATGGATGCTGTTAAGCTCTAATGGCTTAGACATATTCCATGCAAGGCTCAAGAAAGTGTAGTTTCCTAACATAAGGTTGGAGAACACCTTGCTTCCTAGTTCTACAGAGTATTTAGTGAATTCTGGAATAGGTTCAAGAGGTCTTCTCAACAAAGCCAAGAGAGATGAAACCTCACATTGCTTTCTTTAGAAAAACAGCAAGTACTTTCCATAGTTCATAGGAAGCATGGAAGAGTATGACATGTTTGAGAAGAGATTGAAGATATTCTTTGTTTACAGGCTTGCATGATCTGCCTTGTTGTCTGTGTATAAGGATGTGATGTGATGTCATATTCTTTCTTTAATCTAAGAGAAAAACATCTTTTCCTCTGTCAATTTCAATGAAAAGATATCTAGCGATGCTATTGGCCCCAGCTGTTCAAGCACTAGAGCTCTGAATCCGAGCTATACTAGCTCTCCTCAGTGTGCTCACACCAAAGTGGAAGTGTGAGCTTCAAAGAAACTGGCCAATCCTGTACAAATAAGAACAGGTTTGAGAAAATGACCATATTGCCAAAAGCAATCTACAGATTCAAGGCAATCCCCATCAAAATACCTTCACAATTCTTCATAGACCTCGAAAGAAAAATACTCAACTTCATATGGAGAAACAAAAAACCCAGAATCTCCAAAACAATCCTCTACA